>CM042145.1:13616240-13981240 GCA_023376005.1 Doryteuthis pealeii | reverse complement strand
GATATTTCAAAGTAAAATAAATAAATAAATAGAATAAAATAAATTAAAACTGTCTACTTTTGCAGTTCTGGGGTAAAAAAAAAGTGTATAACTGAACCACTATGCAACAACTTTAAATCTATACAACATCAATTAATGCTGTCCTTTTATTTTATTTTTTAAACTTATAAATAAATTAAAGTATTAAGTTATGTTTTCCTTAGAGTTTGATTTTTATTAAAAGTATTAATCCCAGTTCAGAAATTAAAAATATATACATTGGACTTCATTTTATATTCCACTAACATCTGTCCGGTAGACTATGATAAAAATGTATGCCCTTGAATTCAGTCTACCTCAAATATATGTTTAAAAATTATTTGTATTTAATAGAATAGTGTGCAAAAAGAAATAACACTTAAGTGACTACACAAAAAATTATTTGTCTATATTTTTGAGACTTGATGGAAATAATTTTGATGTTTCGGACTGTTGTCCTCATCTTTATTGTGCAATGTATAAACATGTTTTGACTACTGTATCCTCCAATACACAGGGAACACCTGATGAAGGCCAGAGGATACAGCGGCCAAAATGTTGTGTTTATACATACCACAATAAAGATGAGGACAACAGTCCGAAACATCAAAATTATTTACACAAAAGAGAATGTAAATATGAATGTCCAATGAATGCAATTTCCTAACCTCTAGGCATAAAATAATCCTAAAGTGGTTGATATGCTGTTAAAATCAATCACTCTATTAAATTTTGTTTGATACTGTTTTTACTTTGTGTTGTGATGAAAGAACAGAATAAAGACTTTCCTTACATTAATCCCATCTTATTTGGTGGTTGCACTGAAAAAGGTAAGAGAAGAAAAAAAGATAACAATGGATAGTTTTTGGATTTAGGCTTTATTCACGGGTCATAGCCACCACGTGACAAGGAAATATCACCCTGGCCAGTAGTAGTGACTAGACACAGTTAAGGCCTAAACTCGCATTGCCGAGAGATTCTCTTGGGGGTCGGAAGTGGGTCCTTTTTCCTGCATATGGTCGGAGGGTTCTTCCGGTGAAGGCTCATGGTAGTTTAATTTTTTTTTTATTTTAATCCCCACAGTTTTTTCAAACTCTTCAACTTTTGATCCTTACACTATTTAGCACTAATTATGTTCCTGGATAATATGTGGTATTCCTTAATTACTTATTTTCTAAAAATATTGAAAATGGTCATTATTCCCTCTTTAACTTTTATATTTGTGCTCTAGATAATGAAATTTTAGAAATGAACTGTTTTTCTATGTGAAAACAGGCAAATTTGAAAATTACAAGTGGTCTGAATAAAACAACATATGAATCAAAATTTACATATATTTATAGTAAAGTTATACTTTTGTATAGATAAACAAAAAATATTTAGAAAGGAGTAGTTTTTCAAAATTTGTGACTAATGTAAATCACTTTCATACGTCATCCCCCCAAATAGTCTTGTGTTATGTTTTCATTATAAACTCCTTGATCACAAAAGTAAAATTTGAAGAGAAAATTAGGAGGTATTTTCCATTTACTTTGGGCATTAGCAATTGGCAAATAACACTTTTTGTTCAGGAAAAAGAAAAAGGGAAAATTTTGTTTGTGGTGTTTTCTAAGGATATGAATACAAATAGTATATTTCATAAAATTCAAATTTAAAAAAAAAAAAAAAAATTCTTTTACATTTCTGGAATTATTTTTAGTTTTTGTCACAGCCGATTTACAATATGAAATTGTCTGATCTTTACAGATCTAATTCAAAATCACTATAACAGAATTTTTCAAAAGATTTTTTTCCCCTCAAAGAGAATAATCAAAATAGCTTAGTTGTATTTTCGGTGAAGTTTGAATAAATCAAAAATTGATTTTTCTGAATTGAAGCTTCCTGAGTTTGACAAAAAAAACACCTGAAGAAAGCCAGAGGACACATCGGCCGAAACAATGTGTATATAACAATAAAGATGAGAACAAAAAATCTAGTCTAACATCTAGTTTAACCTGGAATCCCACACCCACTCAGTAAATTAAGTATTTAATGTTTTTTTTTTCTAATATGACAATTTCTGTAGACATAAATAGCCAGTGAGCCAGCCACACATTCTATTTCTTTCTATCCTTTTCTATTCTCTCTCACCCCAAATATACATTGCCCTGTTGGCAGGGTTTAGAATATGCCGACTGTATTCTCTGCAGAGGGGTAAGATCCCCCAATATCACCACCAGGGTTATCCTGGATATGACACTAAACTGCATCCAGAGAGTGTGGAGTACCATTTCATTGCCATTACCCAAGGTCCACTCTGACCTGTTAAGGTCCCATCTATAGGTCTGTTTAAAAATTATTAGTATTGGATAAGAATATTAGATACCATATAACTGTGCAAACAAATTATTATTATTATAAATACTTTCTTTAAACCATATGATTGTGTATAGATTATTAGTATTGGATAGGAACACTTAAAACCACATAGCTGTGTGCAAATTATTTGTATTAGATAGGAGTATATGATGCCATAGAAATTATTATTGTAGACAATTAAAAATAAAAAGTGAGATTTAAAATACAATTGCAATGAAACCTTAAATCTTATAGTTGTTATCATCAAACATTTACAAATTAATCAAATTTCAGCATTAAATAACCCATAAGTGATTAATATGCCATTTAAATAAACCAAACCATCAGTATTAAATTCTATATCGGAATAGATAGGAAATAGTATTAGATAGGAATACTTTTAAAAAAATCAAACCAAGTGTGATTGCATGAAAAGGGAAGTTATTTGAAATGATATAGTGTGCACAAATTATTACTCTTAGATAGGATTTTTGAAACTATATAACTGTAAACAAATTATTAATTAGGAATAGTTACTTGAGACCATATAATTGCTTGAATATTAGAAATACTTGAAACTATATAACTGTATGCAAATTATTTGTATTAGATAGGAATACTTGATATCTTATATTTGGGCAAATGATTATAGACAAATAAAATGTAATGGGACATTGAAAATATAATTGCAATCAAGCCTTTATTAACGAATCAAATTTTGGCATTAAATAACCCTTAAGGGGTTGATATGAAGTTAAATAAACCCAACCCACATATATACCAAACAATAATTGTTCATTTTCATACAACATTCGCAATGTTGTATGTGGTTAGACTTGGTTTTGAGGAAAGATTACATCTTATTATAATGGAGATTGTGTGTTTTTCTGTCTGTAACTGAAACTATATTACTACTCAAGTCACAATTCCCTTAGTTATTTACGTCACATTCTCCAGGATTCTATTTCTATTTAAACCTCAATTAATAATAAAACTGTTCGACATTAATACTGTTGGCCTTACCTAAATACTAATAACATGCAATTGTATTTATATATACAACAAAATACCAGTTTTCAGTGTAAACGTAAAGCTAATTTGCATATTGATATTAAAAAAACTGATTTTAATAAATATGTGCTTGGTATTATTGATTTCTAATCCTAAAAGAAATTCATTAACAAGAAGAAATAACTAATTTTATTCTTTACTTCCTATTTTAACTAAATACTTAAATTAGGAAAATTTAGCATTGAAAAACGGAAGTGATGAAAGAGTAAGTTTCAGTTGTTCTATTTTCCGATTATACCCCCTCCGTTTCAAATCTTTTTATCTGAATTTTTCTTCAGTTTCATTAGCCTTTCTGATTTAATCTAATATTTTATTACATTTAAACTTAAATACTGGCACCCGGAGGGTGCATATATTTGCTAGTTAAAATAAAAATCCAAATTTGAAAAGAGGTTAGAGACAATACATCATAGACATTTTTCTGTTAAATTTGTGATAGATTTTATGCAGGACTGCCATGTAAGAATTGATCTTGTATATACTCTCGTATCATGTGACCTTCTGAGACATAAATTTTAGCTTAATATTAGGGAGTCACACCATATGCAATACACAAACTAGCTCTATCCCATCTATGGGTTAAATAGAAAAATATGGGTTTAAAAAAATATTGAATACCCATCAAGAATGAATAAAATAAAACATCTTCGGCATAAAATAATCCAATGGATTGACATGCTGTAAAACCCAACCAACAAGCTAGCTCTAAGTTTGGTCAACTATTTAATTCCACAAAGTTTGTATCTCGCATATGATGCTACCTTCTAATATTTGGCTGAAATTTAGGTTTCATAAAAGCATCTGGAGTAGAGCTGTTAAAGAATTTAGTTGTAAGTTCAGGCTTAGATAACTTAAATAAAAAAAACTGACAGTAAAATAAAACTTATTTCCAGTTGCTAAATTGAGAATTGTGGGTGCATCATGTTTTCATTAATACACACAGAAATGTTTTGTTGCTGATGTTGAATGGAGAATTCACTTACTATTAACAATTTGGCAGGCCAATAACATAAAAAAAAAAATTGAAATCTTTGACAGAACAATAAAATAGTATTTGATAAGTAACACTTTTATTAAATATACTAACAAACTAGCTGAAGGACCTATATATGATGGGTAAGAGGCAAAGACTTAGACTACAGCTGGTGATAATAGGAAAACAATTTCTTAGTACTGATGGTGTGCCAGTTACTTGTTTAAATAAGAATTAAGTTATGTGCACATTTTTAGGATTTTATATATATATATATATATATATATATATATATATATATATATATATATATTATATAATGTGTGTGTCATCCACAGACACTGTGTTTCGACGTATCATCTCTTTTCAGTGTGGCTAGACTTAGCAGAATACCTCCAGCCGGGAGCGAAACCCGACTGGTTTTTCCTCAGTCTTATTCCCTAACCCCTCGACCATCAGCACCTACCAGAATTTTAACTGATAAATACATACATTGGTACATATGTTACAGTCACTTAGGGAGCTCCTATCCATAAATAAAATTGTAAAATGGACATTGTTTAGAAAAATTAAATAAGTAGAAGAGATGCTTGATGTTTGTTTAACAATCAAAGTATCTACAAACTATGCTTTTCCATAAAAAGTTGTGTGTGTGCGTATATGTATATATATATATATATATATATATATATGGGTAAGTATCCCTTCTACTTATTTCATTTGTCTATTTTACAATTTTTGTTGTCAATTAAAACTTCTCACTGAATCGTTACAAACAATAATTATTACAATAAATCCACATAATACAAGAGGTTTGCCAATTTTTTACATCTATATTGTCAATAAAATTGTAGTTTTGTACAGAAATACTTATATATATGACTCTTTATCAATTTGAACATTTGTTTTCCTTCACATTGTTTGTCCTAAGCAATAATGCCATGCAATTATTTTAAATCTCTAACTTTAACTCTGTGCCTACCAAATTTTCCTGGTATTTTTTATCTGTATAATGTGATATTTCAAAGTTCACTTCACAACTCATTCTATTCAAATAAAGTCCTATTATTATTGTAATCAGAGTCCTTCTGGTGAATTGTAATGAACTAACCATCAGTTTTTGTACTTTGCTTGAGTGTGATATGCGTAGAATCAGTTCTGGTGAGTCGCTGTGAGCGGCTTAAAGTAGGTAAAGAGTCAAGAACTATCTATATAAACCTAATTAATGTTTGATTAAATGTTACTAATAAATTTAGTAAGACAATGTTAATTTTTAAGTTCCGAAATTTAAATTGTCTTGCATTAACATGGTTTCCAATAGATTGATTGTTTAAGCTCCTCTTTCTCCATGAAAAAATTTACTTTTCAAAAATTTTTTTTTACACATTCAAAACTTCCCTGGTTTCAATAAGTATACATACCAAATGTTGTAGCTTTACATTAAACACCTGTTTTCCATCTATAGAGGGAGAGACAAACTCTTCTCTTCTCTTAGGCTAGACAGGCGGTTGGATAGGCCCCCTCTGGTCAATCAGCTGGTCACATCAAACCCTAGCACCTATATGATTGTCCCAACCTATTGCCCTTATAGCAAACCCCAACCCTTTTTATCATATGGCTGCTAGAAGGCAGTGGCTAAGGGTCTTCATGTTCTGGGTATGATGTTAAACCCTGGGGGTCTGAGGAATGTGGAGCACCCCTTTATCACCATTGCTCCCAGGTACACTCTGATCCGGAGTGGTAGTATCTGTTAGGGTCTCATCTATGGGTTAAATAGAAAATTTGTTTACAAAATAAAATAAAAAAATTGAGTTTTTAAAATTTTCTTCCAAACTATCGTCACAAATCTTTCAAAATTTTGCCGGCATTAAATGACCCATCATAGTTGATATGCCGTAAAACAAAACAAACAAACTCTTCTCAGTTATTGATATAGATGCTTAATTTAATAGAATTTCTGGTTTAGAGATTTGATGCAGGTCAGGTAGTATTTATTAGATTCATAAAAAAGAAAATCTAATATTTTCAGCCCAATACAAAAAGTTGTCTCCCTTTTAGTAGCGAATCCAGACTTTGCCAACCATGCAATAAACAAAGGCAAGTTCTATGGCAAAAATATTGAAAAATAATTTGTCTAGTTGAAGTTGGGCATTTTAGCCTTAAAAACTCTTTGCAAATGTAATTAAAGTTTATTTTCTAAATTTAATATTTTAAAAAAAAATTTTTCATTTTCAATCATTATTAGTAACCAGTCATGCTAATAGTGAACAGGAAGCCTAATTTGCATATTGATTTCTAACTGTTTGGTTTTATTTTAATGAATATGAGCAAAAGTTCTGTCAATAAATAAGAATTTCATTAACAAAAAGAAAACACTGTAATTTTATTTACTAATTCAGCAATGAAATGTGGAAGTGAATGGAATAACTATTCCATTTACTTTTGCTTGTTTCAAATAATTTTAAATGCTATTTTTTACACATGCACAAAAAAAAGAATTTATCAATGAAAAAATGTAAACCACTATACTTTTAAAGGGGCAGTGTTTTACTTTAATAAAATTAATATTTACACTTATAATTAAGTTTTAAGTAATTAAAAATGCAGTTATTTTATAATGATTCATTCAAATTTATCAATTTAAGCATTATTTCATTGAATCAGATTTTCAGTATTTTTCAAAATAAAATTTGAATAAAAGTAGACAATAACTTAGGGTAAAGGCGCTCAAAGAGTTAAGTAGCAAGTAAAGTTTTCTTGGGCTTGGTAAAAAAAAAAAAAAAAAAAAAAAAAAACTTATTTTTGGCAGAGAAACTTTTTTTTTTTTTTTTTTCCTTAAAATTTTATTAAAAAGTCTCATTGTATTTCATCATTGGCTTTGTATAAATCTTTTTTTTTTTTTTTTTTTTTTTCCTTTAGATATTTTCATTTCTAACATACAGTGCTCAATTTCACCTTTTTCTTTACTGAAACATGATATGTCCAAAATAAAATCCTAAATGAGTAAACATTGTTTAGAGTGGTGGGATAGTTCCAAAACCTGACTTTTTTCTGTTAGTTAAAAAAATTAAAACCTGCTTTTGATGCAAGTTCCCTTAACAGAGATTTGGTACCTGTAACTTTAGTTTTGTTAGTCTTTCTAATTTAATATATTTGTTATAATATAATTATCTGTTATAGCACCTTCCCCTCCACCAAATATATTTAATCCTGATTTTACATGGGCAAAAAATTGTAGTCACAAATACTTTCTTTCATACTTGTTTGTATAAATGATCATAATATTTTCACTAATCTTTGCTCTATCATGTGAATAATTTTAGGTTGTCAAAAGTTTGTTTTATATTGAATTATTTCACATCTTTGCTTTGCTTGTTTTGCAGCCAGTTCCTCCAAGTTCAACAAATGTGGGTGCAGGACGAGGCCCCAGCTCGAAGTCTGTAGCTCCACGTGTTGGGGGTAGCAGTGTCAGACAGAGGTGATTTTCTTTTTCTTTTTCTTCTGAAACAAAAATTGTCAGCATCCTCTTTATAAAGCCAAATAGGAAATAAATAATATTTTGAAAGAATTTTTTTTTTAAATCCCTTGAATTAAGCCAAATTGATTCAAGGGATTAAAAAAAATTTTTTTTTTAATATATCATAATAATATTTTATATATAATAATAATATATAGTACAAGAAATAATATTCAATATTAAGTTTTATTTATTAAGTTATAAAAGATACTTTTTACTAAGCAATTTCCTAAACTTTTATTTTTTAAATGTCAATTAAAGCCAAATTTTCTGTTTAATAATTTAAATGAATTTTTTTCTTCCCTATTTAAGGAAAACGACGACGACCACAGCAAAACGAACAGCAACAACTAGTGGAGGTGGTGGTGCTGGAATGTGGCGGTTTTATACAGAAGATTCTCCTGGAATCAAAGTGTACGTTTTCTCTTGTTAATTCCTTTCCAATGTTGTCTTGATATCAAGATTAAATTCATTAGCTTAGATTTCCTGTTAGTATTTGAAAGTATTAAACATTAAAAGGGTTAGTGGACAACTTTATTAGAGAATAAGATATTACATTTTTGTAAATCCAGTGACATTTAATGACAGGCTGGTGCCTATTAGTGCATTGAGAACCTGGGATGGATCTAGTAAAATTCAGTATGTGAGTTTCATCCATTGATATGGGGTTAACATGAATATCGGCTATAAGATTATCTATTTTTAGTTATTATCCACCTGACTTGAACAAGGAAGCTTATTATAAAAGAAAAAAAGATAAATGCACTTTAAAATTAATTGATCTTGATTTGAAATATGCAAAATGGGTCTATATATTGTTGTCACCAGCTACTGTGAAGAATCAGTGGCCTTAAGATGAAGTATAGCATTAGTATATCACTAACAGTAGAAAAACATGTTTATAAAATCGTACTAAGTTTGCTTTTAGGAAATATAACTTTTTTTTTATTTTATTCAGATTCATGAACTTTTTTTTCTTTCTTTTTTCCAGTGGTCCTGTGCCTGTCCTTGTAATGAGTTTACTCTTCATTGCATCTGTATTCATGCTACATATCTGGGGTAAATATACTCGTGGATAAACCTCTTTTCAACTTGACTATCTTCATCTCACCAAGCATCATAACATCTGCCTAATTGACATGATGAATTTGTCCACATCTGAATGACATTCTGATGTTGCATTCCAATGATGTGAAAGGCTTATACTAAGCCATTGTTTACTGGTAGAGAAACATTTTATATGGAAAATGAAAAAAAAAAAATGAAAATAAAGAAAGCTACAACCATGTATGGCTGTTAGATTCTTTTTTTAATCTTTTAAAAAGATTTCTTTTTTGTTTTTCTTTTGTGTATTTAATAGATGATACTTGTAGGTCTTCTATAGTCATTGAGCCATTTCTCTCTCTGTTGGTAGAAGCTGAAATACAAGAAATAGAAACATTAATATTTAAGGTATGATCAGCTCATCATTAAAATTTAATTAGACATGATTATTAAGGTATGATCAGATGACTCCTTGTAGTTAGCATAATAGTATTAAAATGAATATGTTTATAGAATAATTTCCAATCCAATTATAGAGGGCTCTTGATTTAGGCCTTCAGCCCAACAATGGCATTTCATACACTGAGTACATATTAAATTTTATTAAACTTTAACAATATTTTTCAAACATTTATATAATTCTGCTGCTGCCACTTAATTTAAAGACAATTTGATGTACGTAGGTTCTTACTTTCCATACAAACAATTATTTCAATTTCATGGGTGACTTTTGCTGGGTTTCTCAATTAATTTGTCATTATTTGTTATAAACGGTGACAGTAATTAAAAGTTTGGAATCCAAAATTTCAGGGATACGGGTAGGATATGTTGGGCTACAGCCCCTAGGAGTAAAGTTGAAAAATCTGACACACTGAGGAGTTAGTATTTACTCCCCCCAATCAATTTATATAAGATGCAACTCTATATCAAATTTAATTGCTTTCAATGGCGGATTTTGAGTTTCCTGTAATTATTTATATTTTTTATCAAAAATTCTTCAAGAAATGAAAGGCATTACTTACTCTGGGGAAAACATCATTCTCCTATATTTAGGGAACCATTCTGGAGGAGTTTGGGAGACATTTTTTAGTTCAAAACTAGGAACATATTCTTCCCTGAAAAGAAAAAAAAAAAATTATGGAATTAAAATATTTTTCTAAGCACTGATCTGAACAATTTAGCTCAGATTAAATTATCCTAATTAAACAGTTTTTTTTTTTTTCTTGTTTAAATCAGCTCCGTTAAAATGAAATATCTGAAGATACTTACTCTTCAATTCTTTCTGGTTTGTATTGGAGATGATATCTCATCCAGGGAGAGAGTTTCTGAAAATTAGAAATTAAGACTCTTAAAGAATTGTAAAATATGATCAATGCAATTTTTTTTTTTTTTTACTGAAGTCTATATTATTTTTACTTCAAGGCTTTATCAAACACAGAAAAGAGTTAGTAGCAGAATGAATGACTGTGAACAAATGTGTGAGTGCTACACCCTCTCTCTGTCGGAAATGTACACCATATCTTCTGTCTTTGTTGTTTCTGTTTGTTTTTTTATTTCCTTGTGACTAATCTCTCACTGGGTGCAGTTCGAACCAAGGACACATAAGTGGAGTCAGATGGTGTACTAAGAAGAAAGCACCCCAGTTGGACTTAAGATGATCAGCAAAGTTGATAGAAAGGTAACTAATGGTAAGAAATGTTAGTTGCTAAATGAACCAGTATATTCAAATATCAATGTTTCTGATCTATAAAAACTGAATGAGACAAATTTCTAAAGTGATGGGCTTCACTAACCCTACAACTGGGATGTTCTCTCATAAAAGTATTAGATTTTTAAATGAATGACATGATTTAAAGAAACTTTTATTTGTCTACCCATCAGAATAATTCCTAAGAAACCCTTGGATGTGCAATTTATAGTTGATGGTCTTAGCTTATAAATTCAAAGACCTTTTATATATAACTAGAAACGGCTACCCGGCGTTGCCTGGGGAGAGCAAAGAGTTAGTCTCGCAGATCCATTATTTCTAAATCGTGAGTTGAATCCCACCAAAAAATGTAAAAAAGACATTGCGTTGATTCAGCCTGGTGGAGTGTCAGAAAAAAAAAGGTGCACAGACAAGCTGAGAAGAAAAAATTAATGTCTCCTATTTAAGATATTAAATGCAAAAAAAAACCCAACTTTCTTTACAATTTAAATTTTATTTTCTAATTATCTTCGAATATAATCAAATCTTCAAATTTCATTCTCAAAAAGCAAAATCTGGTAATAATGAATGTGTATATATATTTACTAAGCCGTAAACTGTTTTATTTTCGTAGTTTCCTCTGGACACACACACACACACACACACACACACACACACACACAACTGCCCTTTATATATGTATAAATTAGTAAGTTCTCTTCACATCTAATCAGCACTGACTCTTTGCCCCATGAACAGAAATCGTCCTAAATTTCTTAGATGTCTTCAAGTCAAGTGATTATATGCTATTTTCCATTGACAAATACAGCGGTTTCCCTGAGGTCGAAAAATAATTCCATCAACATCAGCAAGTTTGTTTAACTCTTAACATCCTATTCAACCTGGCTGGAAGTCACATTCGTTTTTACTAATCCACCCCCAAACAATAGCCTTTGTTTAAATGTAATATTAAACATATTTAATTCAAGGGAATAACAGGTAACTTTAAATGAAACTGTCATTTTTTAACCAATTTTTTTATAAATCCTTAGAAAATTCTCAACAGGATGTTAAAATTCAATATTTGCTGAATCTCTTAAATTTTTCTTAATTTTTTTCCAATATACATTCTTCAGATTTGAAAGTATGTGAAATTTTGTAATGATACTACTCCACAATATTCTGTAAGCTTTTTCTTGCAGGTTTGATTTGCTTGAATATTTGACCCTTGGTACCCGATACCTGAACTGATAAAAAAAAATGTACACAGTCAAACTTCATTTTAGAGAGAAGATATGTGTTTAAAGCTAACTCATCTTTCCATTAAAAGAAAAGCGGTGAATAGTTGTTTATAAGTCTTTTATTATTTTCTGACATCATCTCTCTGAGCCTAAAATATTGGGCTTACAGTATATAGTAAAATAGTGATCATTATGAAACACTGATCTTAAGGGTTAAGCTATTTAAATTTCAAATATATTCCCATGCTCTCTTTTCTCAGTCACTGACAAGGAAAACTGTAAAAGAAATCTTGTTTGTTAATAGTAATAAAAGAAGAGAGAGAAAAAATTCCATACATCAACTTGGTAGAATGCTTTGTCACAGAACAAATTAGATGAGGGAATGTTGCCATAAGACTTCTGGTAAGCTCTTGAGCCTGGAACAAAAAGCAAAAGAAGAAATGAAGATTTAACAAATAGAAACATTGGTCTGTATTATGAAAAGTGTTTTATGTAATGAGTAAAATAGTTTGTAATGTTTAGTAAAATGCCAAAGTAGACATGAAAAAAAAAAAAAAAAAATTTGAGTTTGAATAAATGTGACACACACCTCATTTATGAGAATATGTATATAGAGCGTCTGCAGCCGATAAGAATATAGACATTGTATGTGTGCAGGAATACAGCGAACTAAAATATGAATCCAGTAATGGATGGACATTTGTATTGGCATCTGCATAGAAAAACTCCTTCAATGCTGCCACTGGGGCTGTCAGAATACATCTTAGTCCTCATGCTTTAAAATCACTAAATAGCATAGAGAAAATCCAAACGAGAATAATGTATACAACATTTGAAGGCAGTCGCTGCACAACTATCATCTCATGCTACAGTCCTTTACATCTTTTACAATGAGCTAGCTTTTTCGGTAATCTGAACATTAGTTACATAAATGAGTAATATCCCCTTGTTTGTTTCACTTTGAGGAAGCCTTATGTTTTGGTCGGCCATTTTCATTTCACCATAAATCTACACTGAAAATACGAATTTGTTCGAATCGATACAACTGCATGTTTTAACATGAAAATATCATAAAATGTGTTCTTAATTTCAAACTAAAAAATTATTTCATTTCATATTCTTGTAAAAATTTAACAGATCACATAACATATTTAGAAACAAATTATTTTATGAAGAAAGCGAATATTTTAGGTTGTAATGCTTATTCTTGTAATCCACCATTCATTTTTTAATTTGACCTTTTAACCTACCCAAAAATACATGCATAAATAAATTGACACATTTAATAGTTTTCTGTATTAATTCACTCTATTTAGTTATTTTAATATTTATTTATATTTTTACAATTCAAACTGCAAAAAATGTTGTCTATCATTGATTTTAATTAGAGTACTAATGAATTTCTATCCATATCAACTATGAAAGTTAATCATTTTAGATTATCTGTGCGTCCATGATTAATTCTTCTGTTCCCTTCAATAAATTTTAATAAAACTTTTGAACTGGAGTGAAATTTCTTTTACACAAAATATTAACCCAAACAATAGTGAGTCTAGGGTTAAACTTGAATAAAGATAAAATACAGTTTTATTGTCATCTTTTCTGTAACAAACATAAATAAACAAATACTATTTACAAAAACTGAATTAACTGGTGTAAATTTAAAATTGTGCAGAAGTTTTTAAAAATCCAATTCATATATAAAAAGTTATCTTTCTTCAATTCAGTCTGCTGATTTTTTTTTTTTTGAGAAACAATTATTTTGATGAAGTTAGTTTTCAGGCAAGTGATGTTCAGTATTATGAACCAGACCTGTTTTAAACAAGACGGAACCATCTCCACATTAAATGGCAAACCCCCTG
Source organism: Doryteuthis pealeii (assembly GCA_023376005.1). Taxonomy (NCBI): domain Eukaryota; kingdom Metazoa; phylum Mollusca; class Cephalopoda; order Myopsida; family Loliginidae; genus Doryteuthis; species Doryteuthis pealeii. The sequence continues at coordinate 13,967,490 of CM042145.1, read as the reverse complement.
AAATGAGTAGACCAGTTTGCATACCTAGGTAGCAATATCTCATCTACAAAAAGCAATGTCATATACGCATAGAAAAGGCATGAACTGTTATAGACAGGTTATCAATCACATGGAAACTTAATCTCTGATAATATAAAGCTGGAATTCTTCCAAGCTGTAGGTGTATCAGTACTACTGCACCACTTGGCCTTTGACAAAATGCAGAAAAAGCTAGATGGGAACTACACAAGGTTGTTGCATGCTGTTTTGAACAAATCCTGGAAGCAGCAACCCACAGAGAATCCAAGTAAAAGGAACAGAACATGCTGGGCACTACTGAAGAAGTAAGGATGAACTCATAAGTGATATTCTCCTGTGGACACACCAATGTTGGCCAACCAGCAAATATTTACATACAACAGCTCTGTGCGGACACTGGATGCCGAGTTGAGGGCCTGCCAGACGTAATGACTGATAGAAACAGATGACGAGTAAGGGTCAAGGGAATCCATGTCAGCAAAATTTGTGTTTTATTCATAAATATATTAAAGGTTCTAAGGTTTGATAAATAAAAAGTACAAAATTGATAATTATATTTTCATTAAAAAACTATCCAGATGTAATACCTAGTTATGACAACAAACTTAAAATTATAGGTAGAGTGGCCTATTGTCGGTATCAGCCAGCGTGGGAGTCTATCCTCTTCTCGTTAGTGCTAGACCCAGGAGATTGTTATGTGTCTGAAGTGGAGCACCACATTTACCGTCAGCTTCCCACTACCACAAATATCAGATTACCTAAGCTGTGTTACTGTGCAGAGTTGATATCAAACAGAGTTGATATCAAACCTCGAACCTTGAGGTTCTTAGGTGAATGCTCTACAGACTGAGCTAAACAATGAAATTTATTTTGGGAACATATACTACACCTATAAATTTGGTAGCTTTTTCATTTTTTTTACTGAAGTTACTGGGAGAAAATGGGTGGGGGAAAGTTGTGCACACGAAGAGTTGAAATAATATTTTGACCCCACCCCCCAAAAAAAAAAACCCTAGAGATGAATGGTAGCTTACTGGTACAAGGTTGGGACTCTTTACTATAGATTTTGTTTTCTCTTATGCCATATTGAAAAAGAGAAGAAATCATACCAGCAATTTCTGACCATCTCTGTTCTTGGTCCGTATCCTTCATATCGGTCAATAGGGAATCACCTGTATCAATATCAATTGGAAGAAAACTTTGCCAGGCAGGATTTATTGACGTACTCTTTTTTAAATGTCTGCTTGATTTGCCTCTTTTCAAGTGGTCACTTTCTGGTAACAATTCTTTTAGATAGGAGACAATAAACATTTATTAGGGTTTAATAAGCATCAAAATTCAAATTTGGAATTATTATGTTACTTTTAAAAATTGCAAAGACAGAAAGTTAAGAGTTATTATAGGAACCAATTTATTACTGAGTGAAGAGAAGACAAGAATTTGAAATACAGTGGTACTTTAACTTCTTTTAGTTTAATTTGTTCTGTTTGTAACTAAATTTCATTGTATATCAAATCAATTTTCCCCAATAAAATAAACTGAAATGCCATTAATCTGTTCCAGCCCCCCACCCCAAACATCCTAATTTTTTTTTAAATAAGAAAAATAGCACTGTATTGTATAAAAACATAAAACAGAATGTAATTGTAATAACTAATTGAGAATTACCTCCCCTATTTTATGATTACCTCCCCTTTGGTGAACTCTCTAGTGTATAAACTAGACTATATAAACTTTTAGTAAGTGTACCAATTATTCTAAGTAGAATAAAGCTTTCCAAAGTCTATCGGTGTTATCGTTTGTCATTACAGGAATCAATTTGGTCATATTCAAGGATTTATACTGAGCAAAGTGAAGACAGGAATTTGAAATATATCAATCTAAAATTTACCTCATTATTGCATTTATGTCATAGTTTTTTTAAATTTTTTAATGGGAGGGTGAAGGGTTCTCTTTTGCGATATTGAAAAAGTGAATCTTACCAATAGCTTCTGACCATCTTCGTTCTCGCTGTGCCTCTTGAGTATCAGCCAATCTCTGATCTAACGTGTTAGCCTTTGGAATATTTGACCAAGGAAGATTGTGAGCCAATTTATTGACATCTGATTCCTCCATTCTCTCTGTAATGGATTTTCTTCTCTGTGCTCTTTTCTTGTTCCAATCTTTAAAATCAACAAATCAGACATGATTTTGACAAAAATCTAAATCAGGTTTGGAATCTACATTAAGTTCTTTTCAGTTTAAAATTCTAAAAATAGCTTTTATTTTGGAATTATTGTTAAAAATAAATATGAATAAAATGACTGATATAAATAATAAAAAATGATCATGCTGTTTCCCAAGTCATAGACTGTCAGTACATGGAAAGTATCCAGTTTCACGTTATCATATATATTATTCTGCCTTCACTTGTCTGCAAAGGTCTGGCAGATAGATTAACCAACAGTCTTTGAGGACAATAAACAATTGAACGAAAAAAAGGGAAAACTGAAGACAATAGATTCAACAGGAATGATATATATACTGATGAACATGAAACACAAACAATTTTACAATATGATAAAAAAGGGGTCAAAGTTCAAAGTTCTCAAAAGACCTCATGCGACATGTGCGTGTTATGGTAAAAAAAAGAATTGCGTTTCGGTAGAGCTTGGAGAATACGTGTGTTTGCTTTGGTGTTGTGGAAAGAACTAAGGAACTGTCCGAAATGTGTGGGGAAAAGTCTAAGTGTCATATGTGTTGCTTATTTTACGTAGGCACCGGGTGGTGAGGAAGGTGTGTACATGGATCTGGTCACGTAATCAGCCGAGATCATGCTGAGAGTCGCACAGAGTTCAGAAAGAAGGAAGAATTAGATTCGAAAAGGGGTCAATGTATGGATGGATGTGAGTATGTACATGGATATAAGTATGAATGTATGTAAGTGGTAGGCAGAACATATATATAACATGTATAATGAAAATGAAAATGGATGGCGAGTGAGAGTCAAAGGAATATGTGCTGTCAGCACAACTTGATGTATTTAGACATATTTGTGTTTTATTTATGAATATATTAAAGTTTCTGAAAGGTTCCTATTTTGATAAATAACATAAAGGTACAAATTTCATGAATATTTTTTTTATAAAAGAACTATCTAGATGTAATAGCTAGTTATGACAGCAAATTTAAAATTATAGGTCTGAACAACAATTAATAAAAATTTTTCTTGACATCCCAACAGGCCAATAATTAACACAGGGTCTTTTTTACGTAGTGATTCTAATGGGACATCCACTGAGGATCCAACTCGCTATTCAATTGTAACGGATCTGCAAGACTAGCTTGCTAACCATTGCACCATGACAGGACACCTAACGAGGATTAATTGAATTAAATTTATTTGGGAGCATGTACTATTTATAAATTTGGTAACTGTTGTAAAATATATAAATTAAACTAAGTCACGTGAATTTGTGTTTCTGTATTATAAATAGTAACGGCTGTTATTTTATTTTAGCAGTTTGTGTACTCAACAATCGGTTGAATGAGATTTGAATTTATTTCAAGTATTTCAGTTTTATCTAATTTACGACAATTCATTCAACTAAGCCAATGACTGAATCTAATTTGAATTAAGGATAGCGACCCAAAAGCCTAGACATAGATCCTAGCTCACCAACTGTAGTGAAAGAATAGCATCATTGGCATAGAGTTAATACTATGTCAAGGATTATGAGCACAAAATTCCTAACAAGCTTTGAGCTATGATAAACTGTGTCAGCCCTATGACATTCAAGTTTATTGAAACTTGTTCAGACTACGATACCACAACTAGCTAAGTTGGATGCCATTTTTATCAAGACCCTGAATGAGATTTTTGTGAGACATTTACTTGCTACGAGAAAACAGGAACCTAGCAAAACTCTAAATGACTTTTTCGGGGGACTCAAAAAACTAAGATGGAATTGCAATTTCAAAGACTGTACAGCTAAATTATGTTCGACTCTTGGAGATTAACACAAGGAATTATGCCATCTAGCAGTATCAAGACTTTTGCATTTAGTAAAATCGAGAAATCTCTCCTTTTCAATTGATGACATTAGAAAAATATGTTCATCTTGCAGAGTTTGTGCTGAATTAAAATCGTATATCAAAGTCCCCTACATGATATGGGTGTAATTAATAAAAAAAAAAAAAAAGAAAAAAAAGCAAGTCAATTTTCTAGGAGAGAATATCATAAAATATGTAAATCCAAGTAATGTGAGTTCATGTTTCTATATTATAAACTAGAAGCAGCTACCCAGAATCACTTGGGTAGAAGGGGGGGGGGGACCCTAGTGTATTGATTAGTTTACTTTTGAGATTTATAAATGCTGGACATTTTTAAGACAGAATTTCAATGCTATTTCTATGTATATTTTAGTTTTTAAATATCTTCAAATATACTAAAAATCTTCATAATTTTTGCACAAAAAGCAAGAACTGGTGATATTTAATGTGTATATATATATTTACTTTGTCATTCATTGTTTTATTTTCGTAATTTCATCCGGACGGACATACATACACACCAACTGCCCTTTATTTATGTATAGATGATGACAGTTGTTTTATTTTAGCAGTTTGTGTACTCGACAATTGGTTGAGTGAGACTTAGATTTATTTCAAGTACTTCAGTTTTCTTTTTTTGACTGAAGATACAGGGGAAAATGGTTGCGGAAAAGTTGTACACCCAAAGAGTTGAAATGTGTAACTATAATATTTAAAAAAGAAAAGGAATAAATGGTAGCTAGTCTGTGGTAGATACATACAAAGAGGATGGACAGGCACCATAGTGCTTACTGGTACAAGGTTGGGATTCTTTACTATAGATTTTGTTTTCTCTTATGCCATATTGAAAAAGAGAAGAAATCATACCAGCAATTTCTGACCATCTCTGTTCTTGGTCTGTATCCTTCATATCGGTCAATAGGGAATCACCTGTATCAATATCAATTGGAAGAAAACTTTGCCAGGCAGGATTTATTGACGTACTCTTTTTTAAATGTCTGCTTGATTTGCCTCTTTTCAAGTGGTCACTTTCTGGTAACAATTCTTTTAGATAGGAGACAATAAACATTTATTAGGGTGTAATAAGCATCAAAATTCAAATTCAAATTTGGAATTATTATGTTACTTTTAAAAATTGCAAAGACAGAAAGTTAAGAGTTATTACAGGAACCAATTTATTACTGAGTGAAGAGAAGACAAGAATTTGAAATACAGTGGTACCTTAACTTCTGAGTTTAATTTGTTCTGTTTGTAACTAAATTTCATTGTATATCAAAACCAATTTTCCCCAATAAAATAAACTGAAATGCCATTAATCTGTTCCAGCCCCCCAACCCAAACATCCTAATTTTAAAAAAATGTTTTTAAATAAAAACAATACAAATAGAATGTAATGAATTATGTGCTGTAAGTAAAGTTATCAGTATCAACAGGAAAGTGTGGGAGTCTATCCCCTTTTCATTAAATCTAAAACAAGGAGGTTTTTTTTGTTGCTGTAGTCAAGCACAAGACCTATGTCAGCTACCCACTTTACCACACAGATCAGATTACTCAAGCTAAGTTGGCAAGGACTGGTATTGAACACAGAACCTTCTTTAAATGTTTTTTTTTTCCATAAATAATATTTTACTTCAGCATAATAAATTTGGAAACTTAAATGTTTTTAGTGGACTTAACATCAGTGTATCTGAAGCTCGCTCGTACTACAAATTTTAACCTGCAACACAAAGTAAAAAAAGGACCAAGTGACAAATTGGGGCATTTATAAGTCAAGTTACCACTGTATATTAATTTAAGATTTACCACTATATATTAATTTAATTTACCACTGCATATAAATTTAAAATTTACCACTTTACCACTGCATATAATTTAAAATTTACCACTGCATATAAATTTAAAATTTACCACTCTACATCAATTTAAAATTTAGCACTGTATATCAATTCAAAATTTACCACTGTATATTAATCTAAAATTTACCACTGTATATTAATTTAAAATTTACCACTGTGTATTAATTTAAAATTTACCACTGTGTATTAATTTAAAATTTACCATATTATTGCATAGTTGCCATAATTTTTTTTTTTTACCATACTGAAAAAGTAAATCTTACCAGCACCTTCTTGCCACCATCTTTGTCCTCGCTGTGCCTCTTGAGACTCAATCAATTTCTGGTCTAATGTGTTAGAAAAGGCCTTTTGAATATTTGTCCAAGGAAGATTTTGAACCCATTTCTTGACTTCTGATTCCTCTGTTCTTTCTACAATCGATTTTGCTCTCTGTGCTCTTTTCTCGTTCCAATCTTTAAAATCAACAAATCGGACATGATTTTGACAATCATCTAAATCAGGTTTGTAACCTATGTTAACTTCTTTTCAGTTTAAAATTCTAAAAATAGCTTTTATTTTTTAATTATTGTTAAAAATAAATATGAATACAATGACTGATAAAAAAATTAAAAAATGACCATGTTATAATAAACTAGTGTTGGTCAGCAGCATCAATATTAACAGCGTAATCTACTAAAGGGCCTAACAATTCATAGTTTACACTGGCATAGCATTTTCAGCACACTGATACTAAACTAACCAAGAACAAATATAGAGAGCTTTAATAGATCTCCAAGGTAGAACTCACTCCCAACAAACATGGGGGGAGGCAAGCTATCTTAAAGCTGATTGGTACATCCAATACATGGTATGCAAATTTAACAGTATACAACTTTGTATGCACTATCCAACCCAGGGATTGAACACATGACTGCTAGGTAAGTAGATACACTTTAATCAATGTGTATCATAGTCACTGATGACTGCTATCTCAGCAGTAATTAGATGGTGAAATTTTGGAATCTTAAGCTTCATATCCTTTCTTTCTAAACTATGATATGATATTTATTCTGTCTTCTCTTGTCTGCGAAGGTCTGACAGATAGGTTAACTATGAGGACATTAAAGAATTGAATAAAAACAACAAAAAAGGGAAGACTGAAGACAATAGATTTAACATGAACAATATGTATTGAACGTAAAACACAAACAAACAATTTAACAAGATGATAAAAGGGATGAAAAGTTCAACAGCTCTCAACAGACCTCACACAGTAAAAACGTATTGAGTATCAGAGAGCATTCAGATATGTGTGGTGTTAACTTTCTGTTTTGGAAAGAACTGGCGAATTGTCCAAATGCACAGGAAAGAATCCTAGTGGGGTACATGATTATTGTCACATACACCTCAAGGGTGGGGGTAGGGTGTACTTGCATGTTGATCATCACCTAATACACAGAGTTCATGGTGAGGTCGGAGAGGGGTGAGAAAGGAAGGAAAGAAAAAATAGATTCACAGAGGAGTCAATGAATGTATGTATGTAAGTAGGAATGTATGTAGTAGGCAGAACAATGTTCATAAAGCCTATCTTAAGTAAAGTCGACGGGGCGGCCTAAAGTCGGTATCAGCCAGTCAGCGAGGGAGTCTATCCCCTTTTCAATAGCGCTAGACCAAGGAGATTGTTTTTTAGTGTCTGAGGTGGAGCGCCACACCTACCAACGTGTACTTATTCTTTCAATCACATTTTCCAGTGGTGTTCTCAGTCTATTATGCTGACTTCATCCCACAGGATGTAAATATTGTATCCATGGAATATATGAAGGGTCAAAGTAAAGAGATAGATATGAACAGACTTAGATAGATAGATAGATATCAACAGACAGATATGAACAAAAATTCAACTAAGAAATATATGGATTTAAAAAAGAAAAGAAAAAATGTTTAGGATTTACAATATTGTATCCATGGAATATATGAAGGGTCAAAGTAGAGAGATAGATATGAACAGACTAAGATAGATAGATAGATATTAAAATACCGAGATAGATATCGACAGACAGATATGAACAAAAATTCAACTAAGAAATATATGGATTTAAAAAGAAGAAAAAAAAAAATACTTAGAATTCACAATATTGTTGTTTTTCTGTTTTTGTTCCCCCACTCCACTCACTATATTAAAAGAACAAAAGAAAAAAGACTTACCATCAACTTCAGCCAATCTATTTTCAGCAACCATCATACCAGAAATACCTCGATTATTTTGAGTCATAAAGGATTTGGAAGGATTTAACCATTGGTTTTTCGATGACCATCTCTTGCTCAATCCGATTTCTCTCTCTTTACTTAACATCTTCAGCTCTTTTGGGACGGAATCTTCAAAATAAAATAAATTAAATTAAATTAAATTAATTTTTTTTTTTTTTTAATGTCAAGAACTTCTCAAAAGTAAATAGTTATACAATAAAATAACAGAATCAAAACCATAGTTAAAAGTAACATTTTTCAAATGCTAAATTTAATATTTGCTTTGACACTGTAAGATCCCTGATGTTTGCTTTTTTTTTAAACCAGAAACTAACAATGGGAAAAAATTATGCATTTTGTTTCAAGACACAGCTACCAAACAACCAATTAAAACAGTTCTCTTTTAGCATCAAAATGTTTTGGTATCATAAACAATTTTGAACCTGTTAATATTTTTGATTTTTTTTAACATCAGACAAACTAAAGAAAAAGATAATCTGAACATTAGCTACATAAATGAGAGTAATCTCCCATGTTTGTTTCACTTTGAGGAAACCTTATGTTTTGGTCGGCCATTTTTATTTCACCGTAAATCTACACTGAAAATATGAATTTGTTTCGAATCAATACAACTGCATGTTTTAACAGAAAATATCATAAAATGTGTTCTTAATAACAATTAAGTTCATTTCAAATAAATGCGCAAGCACAATTAAGAACACATTTTATGATATTTTCATGTTAAAACATGCAGTTGTATTGATTCAAACAAATTCATATTTTCATTGTAGATTTATGATGAAATGAAAATGGCCGACCAAAACATAAGGCTTCCTCAAAGTGAAACAAACAAAGGGAGCTTACTCCCATTTATGTAGCTAATGTTCAGATTACCAAGAAAAATAACATTTCATGACATTTAATCTTATTGAAAAATCAAACAATAATCCTGTATAGAAGAGAAAAGGCTCAAAATAATATTATAATACAAACAATTTACAGTCATATGGCATCAAGTATTCTTATCAAATACAAATAATTTTTAAACAGATCTAGTTGACTCCTACATGGGACCTTAATAAGTACTACTACTGCAGGTCAGAGTGGACTTGGCAGTAATGGCAATGAAGGGGCACTCCATATGGCTGCTGTAGGGAGTCATTTAAAAAATCAGCAGGTTCATTTCGCCAACCCCACTCCATGTTTTAGGCCAACGGCGACCTGGTCACTCTCAGAGCAATTTTTCCAAATAAAATACCCCCCATAGTTTCGAATTCCATAAATAGTTTAAGAATGGCTTAAAGAAAATAGAGAAATATCACTCTGGCAAGTTAAAGTAGAAAGATAGTGTAGAAATAAAAGATAGTGTAGAAATAGACTAAAAAGTCTTAGGTATATAAACCATAATGTTGTCAGGGTCTGATTCTACGGCATAAGAATTAGGCCTTACTCAAAGAGACTCATAGAGAATTGTAAAGTTCCTTTTCAAATGGATCTTTGAAGCTGTTGATTCACTTCATTTTTTGCCCAGTAAAACAAGTTACTGGACCTTCAAGGTGATTAGGTCATGCCGCATCCTTTCTTAGTAAACAAGTTACTAAGAGTTTAAGTTTGAATCCCCCTGCATGGTGTTAACAAAGTAAAATGTATTTACTTTTCACAAATTGTATAGTTTAAATAAATTATTTTTTGTAAATCATAAATGAAATTGAACTTTTAAGTTATTTTCTTTCCAAATCTCACAGTTTGTGCATTTATGGTAAATAAGTTAGATACCCTAAAAAAACATTTTAATGTATATTTTATTATATTCCATAAATGAAGAATAAGTTTAAATGGTTTAAATGTAAGAATGTCTAACCCTAGTATTAGGCATAAATGTTTCCTGTTGATTTTAAAATGTTACATAATTATTAGATACCTAATATTTATGTGCAATAGTGTAGAAATCAAAATGGCTGTTATAAGCTGCAGCCCATGGCCTTGAAGGATTTGAATGACAAGGCTTGACCTGTCCTGATCCTTCCTTCCGGTGGATACCGTGAGAAGACCTCTCTTCCGGTTTAGATAGTAAGTAAGTTTCAGTCAGTTAGAGACTAGCAGCTGAGCTCGACGGAAGGGTAAGTCGCGTTACACGCGCTCCCGTCTTAATCTGCGCAGATGTCTGGTTGGGGATTTAAAAATAAAGTAAGATCAAAGCAAATTGGAATCTTGTGTTATTACCTCTAAAAACTAACAATGACACAGGGCTTCTGATAAAGAGAAATCCCCAATAGAAGACCAGACCCGAAGACCCCAAGAGAAGTCCAGACGTTAGAAGAGACCTAGAAGAATTTAAGATGGAAAAGACGTCAGAAGAAGAACAGAGAATAGAAGAATAGAAGAAGTAAAGTAAAAGGGTATGCAACAAAAATACCTACATATGGTCATAGAACTTCATTAGAAGTTTATTTGTCCTTTGTTATATAGTCACTGAATTTACGTAAAATTTGTCTGTCTCCTTTTGTTACATAATCATTAGATACCTAATGATTATGACAATAGTGTAGAAATCATATTAATACAGCTGATGGCCTTGAGAGTGAGTGACAGCGTTTGACCTCACTCTCACCTTGCGTTCTGGGGAGAACCGTGAGAAACGGAACCCCGATAGAAGCCCCTTCCGGTTTAAGGTGTAAGCAACGCAGTCAGTTAGAGTTAGAACTTAGAAGCGAAGCTAGCAAGATGTAAGGATCCGCGCGCATTGTCTGGTCTGGGGGTTTATGGAATAAAGTAACATCATCGTAAATCGAAGTCTTGTTGTTATTACTAAAAGCTAACAATAGCACAGGGCTTCTGATAAGCAGTGATCCCCAACAGAGACCAGACCCGGAATCCTCAATAGAAGACCAGACGAGACCTTAGAAGATATACCAGACCAAGATAGATGGCCGGCCAGAAGAATAGACGACCAGAGTAAGAAGTAAGAGAAGTATATAACATATAGATATTTAGTGCCGGTAAAGAAGGCTATGCAACACTTTGTAAATGTTTTTGCTTTGTACTTGTATTTACCTTTTCCCCCATGTGCTGGTGTAAATGTTTGTTTTAATTGCAGTTTTCACAGCTGCATATGTCCATGAACACAATAAAGATCATTCTACATTATTTGGCAGTTGTCAGTTCTTTCATACATTCGAAAAGTTTGGGGCTACAGCATTCACACTCCACACTCTCTAGAACTGGGGCTTCACCATCAGATGTAGTTTAGTGTCATACCACCTTTGGGGGGGGGGGATACAGTTAGTGTATTCTAAGCTCTGCGAACAGAGTAGTTTTTTACATTTAAAGTAGCTTTGTATGTTATTGAAAATAGAGATATACAGACTGACTTCAGATGGAATAGACAAAAATCTACAGGAAACAAAAAAAACAAACCCCACTTCCAAATAGTCAGCAATGTATTTCATTAGTTTGCAAAGTGACTATGCGATCACTGGAGAAAAAAACAAAAACACTCCATTTCTATTACATATACAAGGTAAATAAACTTTAACAAGTTGTAGTGTAAATTTTAATATTCATGATAAATGTAATGTTATTGTATTTTTTAAAAATCATATATATATTAATATTCCCTTTGAGAGATGGAAAGAGAACGCTATCAATGGTATTCTATGTAAGTGTGTCATGCTGTATTTTTTTCAGTATTGTGTGTGTGTGTGTGTGTGTATTTATATAAATATATACACACAGTATAAATATTGATTTAGTGCATCCTGGAATGCACATATTTGTTTTGAATGAATCCTGGCAAAATTTATGGGTCCCAACTAAAACCATCTACCTTGTAACCTATCCTGTGTAATTAATTTCTAAGAAACAATTGAAATGTATTTACTGTTAGCTTGAAATGGTAAGGGAAGAAAAAAGAAAAACACTTGGATGCATAGATACGATTTTACTGCATACCTATCAGCATCTCTGGATATATACAGGGTGATTGAAAAGTAACTCTCTATTTTAAACTAATATCTGGCCAGTTGTCTATACTTGGGAGAGTATTGACTGGCCAGGTAATAGTTTAAAATAGGGAGTTACTTTTCAATCACTCTGTATATATTGTATATCTATTAATACCATATATACACATTTTTATATTATTTACATTAGGATCTACTGATATTTATTATATTGGTTTTATGACTCAAAAATAATCCCTTCCCATCTATGGACTTTAACAGACCACCCCACCCCCTATTAGTCCGTTGATGAGAGGTTTGTCTGTAGTTGATAACCAAATCTTGCCATCAAATTTTCTGACCACCCAACAAAGGCATTTAGAAATTTACATGGTTTTGTTTTTTTTTTCTATCTGTTAGACTAAAAATATTATCTTACCACCATATTCTTGTTCTTTTGTTCCCTTCTTGTCAGATTTCTGTGGCTGTTGTTTATTTATTTTTGTACCATCTTTCCATTTGAAAGTTCGTTTCTTGTTCAATTGTTCTATTTCAAAAAGAAAACTGAATTTGTAAGAATATTTTTTGCAAAATGCTCACCTAAGCTGAAAGTAAAAGATCCTTCAAAATAAAATTGATCAATACATCTAAAATGTCATTGTTCGTTCACGGCCAGTAAGAAAAGATAGAAATATTTGCATAAAACCTTAAACTTTTACAGAGTGGAATGAAAAAAAAAAAATGAAATTATTGTGTACAGTGTTCAGGTGCACTACAACTCATCAAAGGTACATGTACAGCACATAGATTAATGTACAAATGTCAGGAAAATGAACAGTGCATAATCATGATATATATGTATGGTGGGGGATATCAGGTATAGTGTTTTAGAATTAGAGGGAGCATGGAGGTTTTGTTAGTCTGAATTTTTAATAACAATGAATATAACATAGGAAAAATATTCTATACTTGACATTAAACTATAACATATATAACAAATTATATACATATATAATATATATATATATATATATATATATATATATATATATATATATATTATGGACTCTCGTCGATTTTGATGCATGAGGGTTCACACACACAATGAACACCCACACAGGGATTTGTTTATAGTGGTGAAGGCTTGTGTTGGACCATCCACACTTTTTGGCACAGTCGATAGGAAAGAATTGGTACATCAAGGGTTGCCACAAACCCAATCAACGACCGACCTCAGGAATTTTGAATTCAGAGTTATCCCTCTCCTAGACTGGTTACCTACCCAAGGTTGAAGGGCTCAGTCTGCACTACTATTTAATCTATAGCTGGAGGGATAATATATGGATTCATACCTTTCCCAAGGGTATTAGCGCTATGTGAAATGCCAACAGCTTCGTCTTGGAATTGAACTCGAAATGATGAGTCCATTTCCCACGACTCTAACCACTAGCCCACGCGCATTATATATATATATATATATAGATTTATAGATAATCTATTCACCAATATTTAACACATATAACAACATGAAATTCAAATAAACAAAAAATAAAAGCATAACTGACGACGATTTCTTGTGAATCTTTCTAGTTTTTCTTCTGCACTCATTCGATCTCCAAATAGGGCATTGCTGATCTCCGAAGAAGGTTGCATGTCTGATGGCATTTCGCCCTTCATCCCATATTCTTTTTCTCGAGAAGTCAGCTGCTGATCTGTTCCTTTAGAAAATAGGATTTTAATTTTTTTTAATTAAAAAAAAAAAAAAATTTAAATATCTAAAAACTAGTACTGGTATTAAAAGCAAAGCATAAAAATTGTATTTACTATTTTATTCAAAAGAAATTCATATCCATGAATTTGCATCTTTCAGCTAAAGCAAAAGCATCATTATTTGGTAATCTGAACAATAGCTACATAAATGAGAGTAACTTCCCCTTGTTTGTTTCACTTTGAGGAAGCCGTTTGTTTTGGTCAGCCATTTTCATTTCACCATAAATCTACACTGAAAATACGAATTTGTTTGAATCAATACAACTGCATGTTTTAACACGAAAATATCATAAAATGTTCTTAATTGTGATTGCGCATTATTTGAAATGAACTTAATTGTTATTAAGAACACATTTTATGATATTTTCGTGTTAAAACATGCAGTTGTATTCATTCAAAAAAATTTATATTTTCAGTGTAGATTTATGGTGAAATGAAAATGGTCAACCAAAACAAACGGCTTCCTCAAAGTGAAACAAACAAGGGGAAGTTACCCTCATTTATGTAACTAATGTTCGAATTACCCACTATTTGTGTTTGGCTCATTTTTACCTATTTAGTTTTATATTTTAAGAAGTACTGAATGTATACTAGAAAATGCAGAGCAATGTTTTCAATATAAGTGAAATGCAACGGTAAAATTATTTAAATATTGCTATCATTTTTGACAACATTGATAAACTACTAAACCTTTTATCAAGTACATTGTAGAGAAGTAAACTAATAATTAAAAAAACTAAACAACTTTTATTCATCTATGAATAGTTATTATTTATAAAATATATACACACATAGGCAGTAATTTGGTTAATATACACACCTACCATCTGTATAACACACATTCTAATTTCGAAAATAATATTTTATTAAAAGATAATAAAAGCAACTCTGAAAAATATGATTCTAAGTAATCAATATTTGATAAACAAACAAGAGTTGTAATTTTGGTCATAAAATATTGAGTATTTAAAAACGTCTTTTCTTTTCCTTTTTTAATTACTTTATTACTGACGATGAGCAAGGTCTTTAAAGGGAGGTAAATTATGTTTACTTCGAGTAGAATTATTTCCCATGAATAAATTTATTTACATTCAAAAAAATCTTGGTAACTGAAAGAGGCCGGTAACATTATTTGCAATATGAAGACATTAGTCAGAAAAATATACAAAATGAAAACAAAATTCCAGCATTTCTCTGAATTTTTGAGATGAGGCTTGATAATTATTATTATTGTATTATTGGACACATTGCATAGTGGATAAAGGAGTTAGGTTAAGACAGTTCTAAGTGACAGTTATCTCTAGACTGCAGGTTCAATCCTGGTATGGGGCAGCAGTAACATAGAATAATAATTAACACAAGCTTAACACCTGTACCCCAGCTATGGTTAGTGAAATGAGAACAGGATACCCCTGTGGACTGAATAAAGGGTTGGGTTTGAGGTTCCGTGAATGGCCCCCGATTACGACAAGAAGGTTCCCATCTCCGAAAAGGTTCCAGAGTCCAACAAGAAATACCTGAAGAAGGGTGGAGGGCACATTGGCCGAAACGTTGTACAGACAACAATGAAGATGAGGACAATAGTCCGAATAATACCAAATAAAACTAAAATTCCAGCATTTAAAAAAAAGTTACTGTAAAATCTAAAAAATTAAAAAACCTATGTTACTATTATTCCAAATTAATTACCAATTGTAATTATTATTTGCTGTTCAGGGATTTCTTCTCATTGGCCTTTCAAATAAACATAAAAATTCAAATTGTTTAAATTACTTACACTAGTGAATTTGATTACATAATCAGATCATTTTTTAAATCTCAAAATCTTCTTCATTGGTCTCGTAACTCGGTTTGGTTGTGGGGGCGCTACTTATGTAGTGTAATTGGGCACAAATAGCCTGGGGGAATCCATTCTTCTCCAAGTCTACAACTAATTTGAATTCAGAGTTTTCCTTCTCCTAGACTGGTTGCCATAACAAAGTTAAAGAGCCCAGTCTACCCTACTATTTACCCATAGCTGGAGAGAGAATAGTTGGATTCATACCTTTCCCAAGAATAATAGAGCTATGTGAAATACAAACAGCCTCGTTCAGTATTTGAACTTGGGTAGCAGAGTTCACTTTCTATGATGATAACCATTACGCCATGAATGCCTCCATAAATCTTAAAATAGCTTTTACTAAATCCTTTCTATCATTATCATTATTAACTGATTATGGAGACTATTTTTCTGCCTCTTTTCCAAACATAATGGACCAATTGAACCCCAAAAGGAAATTAAGTTGTACTTTAGTTACAAGTCCATTGACTGTTCTGAATTCCTTTGTAATTTCACTTGATACATTTTGGGTGCAGATGAGACTATCATTCACATTTCACTTTGGATTGTTTCAATATTATGATAATGATAATGAAATATATTGCGTACAGAGTGCACCACAACTCATCAAAGTCTCATGTATAGTACATAGAATAATGTACTAATACCAAGAACATGAATAGCATACAGTAATAATATACATGTATGTGTGCAAGTGCATGCATATGTGTGTGGAGGGGGTATCAGGTGTAGTGTTGGCGGATTACAGTAAGCATGTAGGCTTTAAGACGAACTGCTCATTTGAAGAATATTCCTCATGATTCAGTAAAAAAGAGTTGACTCATCTAAAATGCTTTTTTTTTCTTATTTTCCCTTTAAAAAAATATTCCAAACTTTCCAATATTCAAAGGAATTTAACTTAGAGCAGGCATAGGCAACATTTTTCAAACATTAGAACTCATGAGATATTTCTCAATATCAATTAGTCCACATCACTAACAGAAAAATTTAACATTGTATTTAGCATAAAAAGCAAGTAAAGACTTCAGGGTGGCCTAAAGTCGGTATCAACCAGACAGCGAGGGAGTCTATCCCCTTTTCACAAGCGCTAGACCAAGGAGATTGTTTTCGCATCTGAGATGGAGCGCCACACTTACCATCAGCTCCTAACTTTACCACACAGATCCCTGTGCTACTCATATGCTGAGTTGGCGAGGGCCAGTATTGAACCTGGAACCATGTGGTTCCTAGTCAAATGCTCTACCGACTGCACTAATTTTTAAAGAAAAAATATATGCATTAATTCTTGAAGAAGAAATAGTAAGAATGAATATGTGAGACTGAAATGAAAGAAACAAATTCTTAATAAAAAGTTATTATGTTCGTATATGAAAACTCTGGTTTCCAGTCAAAGGGTTTCGGCCCTAGACTTATAATTCAGAGTCAAATTAACTGCCTGTTCTCAGGGGGTTGTTCCTCAGGCAACACCTGCCCCCTTGATTTTAAGGCTGGATTCATTGCCTGGTGCCTGAGGCACCCCAAAAGGGGAAAGCCAACAGGGACCATGAATTTTTTGCACTAGCCATCACATGAGCTTTGGTTTGTGTGTGGCTCCTCATGTTGAAAAGACCTTGTGTCACATCCCAGCCAGGTGGGAGAGGTCAGGAAAATACCTGGTATAATCATAAACCTATAAAAAGCTCCATATTACACTTTGGGAATAATACTTTAAACCAGGATTTAAAATGTAATATTTTGTAGGCATATTAAATAATCCTTTTAAGACAATACTACACACAGTAAGTGATGTGATTCAGTTTTTTTAATTTAAAAAATATCTAGAAACAGTGGTTTTACATTAATGATTAAATTATTAGCATTTCAATTAGAGTTGTTTTAATTTTTAAGTACAGCAATAAGTGGGGAGAAGATGTGGAGACAAATAATCACTGTTTGAAGACTTGGTGGTTTTTCTGGAAGGAAGTTGTAAAATTCTTATCTTATCACAAAATATCTAAAGGACATTAAGGAAATAGTAGATATATATGTTCGTTGTAATAAAAACTTGGTGTATAGAGATGTGAATGCCTGTTTACCAAATCTTAAGCAGACCCGCTCATCAGTCTGTATTGTATAACTAATATGAGAGCCAAAACTTCTTATTCTCTATAAAAGAAGCTCATTATTCAGTCACTGATATATAAATATTGTTCTCACACAACAGCTGACTGGTTCAGTTGATTGTCAATATATCTTGCTATGAGTAAGAAAAAAACAAGTTTTTATTGATTCTTTATTCTATCTAATCCAGGTTAAAAGTGCAGTATGTGTAACCTGAAGCCAAACCTTTTTAGGCACTATTTTTCCAATGCAGGTATCATTGGGGAACAATGCCTGGCCCATTTACCAAGACTTTTCTATAAAACTTAGGGTACTAGTCTAAGTACATCAGTGTATTAACATAACAGTTATTGTCGTAATAAATGGAATCGATGATCTAAGTCAAATTCTTGGACGAATCTGTTTGCATTTGACTTTGTGCTAATATCTTTGGAAAAGGCATAAATCCACCCCTTCTTCTAGTTATGGGTAAATAGTAGGGTAGACTGAGTTTTTTAGTCTTGGTAAAGCAACCAGTCTAAAGGAAGGAAAACTCTGAATTTAAACCAGCTATACTCCACTTAAAAATTGACCTTGTGTCACACATTCTGCCCATGGTAGAGGGGTTGAATATATACATCAGAGTATGATAATACAAAACCTGCCTAAAATCTAGAGTTGTAACAGTCTTTATGGTTCATCACCTCTAAGGAGCCGTGTTAGCTCAGTCGGTAGAGCGTTCGGCTAGAAACCACAAGGTTCCTAGTTCGATACCGGTCCTCGCCAACTCAGCGAATGAGTAGCACAGGGATCTGTGCGGTAAAGTAAGGAGCTGATGGTAGGTGTGGTGCTCCACCTCAGATGCTAAAACAATCTCCTTGGTCTAGCACTATTGAAAAGGGGATAGACTCCCTCGCTGACTGGCTGATACCGACTTTAGGCCACCCCATCGACTTTACTTTACTTACCTCTAAAAATAGTCTTAGACAAAAGACTAAAGTGTGTTATCATTTCCTAGAATTACTTTTTTCTATTTTGCTGTCAAAACTTAGTGGGTCTGTGACCAGCTATCCCCTACTAGACATTAGAAGACTGGTATTCAAAGAGAACAGACCTAATATATTTTACTGCTACTCAGACTACTGAACCAAAATACCAGTTCTGAATTTGACAAATGATAAAGTTTAATCCTCAAAGTAAGCAATTAAAAAAAGAATAACTAAAAACATTTATGTACATTGAACACATAAAAAATTAATACAAACATAAAAAACATATTTGTAAATTATTGATTAATACCCAAAATATATAAATTCTTAAAAAGACAATGTCTGTTCAACTCAACCTCCTGTTATTTGTTATCCGTTTGCATATTTTATTTATAATTAATTTCAGCATTAACCTTTTATCACAGTTACTCGGAAGACTCCTCTGCTAGAATATTAAGCTATATTTTGTTACAGTAACTCATAAGACAAACTTGCTATACAGTTTACCTTCATGACAGACAGAAAATAGGTTATCAACAGAGATCCAATATATTGTCTGTACAACACCAATATATTTGAAGTCTGCTCTGTAACTAAGGAAAATCAATGGATTCTTTTTTAAATTACCAGAAAATCTATGTAGAAGAAAACAAAATTGTGTTGTAAAAAGTTTTTGTCATAATGTAATTAAATAGTTCACTAAGAAAAATAGTTGCCTACATACACTCCATTTTGTATGTGTACATTATCTTTTTATTCATTTATAACTATAAAATACATGCACACACAGGGTATACATAATAATGTAACTAGGCAGTAATTAGGTTAAAATATATATCTACGTATGAGTAGGATGTGGCAAACCTGCTGAACTCCGCTGAAGAAATTGACCTTGTGACACATCCTACTTATACGTAGAGGTTGGTAAATATATACGGGTAATTCCATGTCAAATCCTCCAGGCCATGTCACCCACCCCCTTCAATTTTTCTGAAATTTTGTACAGATGTGGACTATGTTAAAGTTAGACATTCCCCAAAATTTGAGCTTCCAATTCAAAAAATTAACGGAGTTATGTCGATTTTTAGCTCTCCAAATTTGAGGGGATCGCGAAAAATGGGGTAGTTGACAATTTTACTTTTTTCTGGATGATTTGACATGGAATTGCCCATATATTAACCAAATTACTGTCTATTATATTATTATATATACCCTGTGTGTGGATATAATCAATAAAATTGTTCTTGGGGAAAGACATGAATCCATCTCTAATCCTTCCTAGCTATGGGGAAATAGTAGAGTAAACTGCCCTTTAGGATTGATACAACAACCAATTGAGGAGAAGGAAAACTTTGGATTCAAACCAGCTGTACTATACTTAAAAATTGATCTTGTGTCACATCCTGCCAGTGGCAGAGGGCTTGGTAAATAAATACATTGCCAAGGTTAGGTAACACTAAAATTTTACACTTTTTTTTCTTTTTTTTTGATGACCCTATTTACTTGACAAATTTTTTAACAGTGCCACTTTTTAAGAAATAGTTCAATTCACTGATCTCCTAGCAGGTCTTATTTGTGTTACTAACCAGTTTAACTGATTTATATGCTTTCAAACTTCCATTTATCTCAGTCTGGGTTAAATAATCTGATTGCTTCAAAAAATGCCATGAAAGACTCTACATGGTCTACTAAGTCATATGATAATTTGATTTGATTCAGCTCAGTCGGTACAGCATCTGCCTCGGAACCACAAGGTTCTGTGTTCGATACTGGCCCTCACTAACTCAGTGCATGAGTAGCACAGCTTGGATATGTGTAGTAAAGAGGGGAGCTGGTGATAGGTGTGATGCTCCACCTCAGATTAAAAACAATTTCCCTGGTCTAGCACTAGTTAAAAGAGGATAGACTCCCTCACTGTCTGGCTGATACCAACAATAGGTCACTCTACCTACTTTACTTTAATACACACAGACACACAGATATTTGTATGTTGCCTGTCTGGTGATAATCTCAGTTCACTATGTTGCCTTCCATTGTGAAAACTATTCCTCCTATTCAACTCATTTACCTAATTCCATTAGATCCTGCTAACAGCAAAGGAAATCCCATTTCCTGGTAAGATATATACACATTAGTGTACGAAGAGAAATGAACCAACACATAACTTCTAAGGTACGGGTTCCTGACCAGGGTGTGAGCATCATTCCAGGGGGTGCAAGAAGCGTCCGTTCAAATTTAGATGAAATTTTTTTCTTTTGTAATTAATATAATTTATATTTTCATTTCTTTATTTCAGATTATTATCATTATTATTTAGAGAGTGAAATATATATGATCTTTTGATAAAACTGTAGTATGGATTCACATTCTATATTTTTGAACAAAAATATAAATTGTAGGGGTGCAAGGTCAGAGCAAAAATTCTTTTAAGGGGTGCGAGGTCAGAGTTAAACTCTTTTAAGGGTGGGAATAGAAAAAGGTTGGGAACCACTGTTCTAAGTTGTGTAACATAGAAAACTCAATTCTGGACAGTCCAGAGAATTTTTAAAAGATAAACTAAAACATGATTTAAGCTCACATAAAAGTATATCTAAACATGTTAACTTGTTGATTTTTTGTGTGTTGTTTTTCCAAGCAACCTGTGATAAATTTGGTAAAAAAAGGGTGAGAGTTCATTTCCTCTATCATACCTGGATACTTTTCATCAGGAGCAGCAGCTCTATGAAGAAGAGCAGCAACACCTGGAGGAATATCAGCAGAAGCAGCTCCAGGAAGAAGAGCAGCAACACCTGGGGGAATTGCAGTACCAGGTGCCCCAAGTGAAAAACCAGTAGTATCTTCAGGAAATGTAGATAATTCAGCAGCAACAGCAGTAGCAATTGAACTGGGAAAAGTTTTTTGTACCTGTAAAATTTAAAATTTCAGGCAATTATAACAAATAGATAATTTACTTGCACCACTGTTTGAGGAAATAGCATCAAAGATTATCCACTAAAAGGCACTAAAAATCCTTGTTTTCACAAAATTTAGGGTTTAGAAAAACAATGATTTTTAGTGCATTTTAGTAGACGATCTTTGATGCTATTTCCTCAAACAATGGTGCAAGTAAAAGATCTAATTTTTGGTATCAGTATTCAGTATACTAACAAACAACTTTCGCATAGATGGACAATTTGATATTTTTTAAAGTGAAAAATCGACCTTCCCTATTGGGCAGTAGTTTTAACCAAACAGTCATGAAAGAACATAAAACAATGAAATAAAATAACAAAAGGCAAAACTGAAGACAATAAATGTAACATAAAAGTTATGTATTGTACACAAATACGTACATTTAAGAAGAAGAAATAACAAGAAAAGGGTATAAGATTTAAATGTCTTTTGTAACTAACCTCAGGTAAAAAAAAAAAAAAAAAGATTAAGAGAATGTGGGTGTTTTAAGAGAGTCATGAAGATGTATCCTTGTGAATTGACAGATAAGAAGAAACTGCCGAGAATCGAAAAACAAGCAGGAAAGTCCAATGATGTGGCCAGGTTAGAATTGGCGGTTCCAAGTATAAGTCAGAGGTCAAAATGTTTGTCATACACAGGTGAGGATGGGGGGGGGAGATAAGGAATGTTTTTTTGAGAAGTGTCTTATGTATGTATGAAGGTAGTAACTTTGACCTAGTTCATAGTTCAGTCACAATTAGAAGATATTTTTGTGGGAAAGAAAGGGTTGCCTTCGATGAAAGTAGAACAATTAACATTAGTTAGTGTTATGTATCTTGCATCTAATTTAATATAAAATGTTTTCATTCAGATTTAACTAAATCATAAAGTTAAAAACAAACTTTATGTCAATAAAAACATTTTGCGAATTTATGGAAAAAATGCTATTTCATTTTTTAAATTATTTTTGAATCAATTTTATTCTTTGATATTTTTTATTGTAAATAAGCAAATAGAATTTGTGACACGGTTTAATTTTGAAATAATACAAAATTTAAAAAAACCTGATACATATATGAAAGTTATGTTTCTTTGAATTTGATTTGCTGATTTTTCATGGAAATGGCCATTCAATAAAATGATTATTTCTCTATAATGATATTCTGTAAAGTCAGTTTTCTCTGTAAAGTCAGTTTTCTTGCAAGCGACAGATTATGATTGCCTCCCAACTTTAATATGTATTGAAATTTATCAGAAATAAACATTATTTTATTTAAATTTGTATGTCAAATGAAATGGACAGTCAAAGAGGATGGACAGAGTTTGAGTTTTTTTTAATGGCATATCAACCTCTGTGGGTCATTTAATGCCAGAAAAGTTATATAGAATGTTTTTACATAAGGATTTCAGTCTTTAAAGTAGCGATTTCATGGTGGTGTTTGGTTATGTTTTGTTAGATCTTGTTGAAAATGTTGCTTTTTTTTTTTTTAGAAAATTTAAAACGTCTTCCGGGTTTGTATTTTTAAAAAGGTCTTTTAAGTTTTTTGTCTGATAATATTTGGTGCGGGTTTGTCTGAGACTGTTACAGTTTAGAAGAATGTGTTTGATAGTGAGCTGTACCTTGCATAATGGGCATACTGGGGTGCCCTCCCTTTTTAAAAGGTGAGAATGGGTGATGTGGGTGTGCCCAATACACAGTCTGAAGAGTATCACCTCTTCTTTTCTGTTTTTTTTCTGTGGACAGGTGATAGAATGGAACAGACTCTCAGAAATGATGGACAATGAAATAAAACGATGATAAAATGAAACAGATGACATGAGATGACTAAACTGAAACAACCAAATATGAGAGAATTAAATGAATAGAAAGATTGGCAGATAAGACAAAAAGGACAAATACAGAATGTCATCTTACGGGAAAAGTAGCTGCTTCCATGAGTTCCCTTTGTGCTTGAATCTGGGCTTGAAATTCTGCATCAGAAATACCCTTGTTAGGATCTAACATTGAGTTTGTAAGTGCTACATTCATTGTTGTCTTCTTTGGTATTCTGTCTATTGCATTCATCTCTCTGATAAAACTGCCCATCTTTTGATTAGCTGCAAAGTCAAATAATCACACTATAAAATCTACAGATTTTTCATAGGACATTCTATCAGCTTTTAGCAACAAAAAAAAAAAAAATTATTGTCAAAAATGGCCAAACATGTACAAAGGAAAAGAAGGGAAAAAAAGGAGCTGTAATAATGGCAAACAGTAAATGGAGTTAGTGGTAGGAAAAGCACCTCGAGATCAAAGCTAAAAGCTGCCACCCAAGAAGATAGACTTCTGAAGGGAAAGAACACTTTAAGAATCTGTTTAGAAACCCTCCTAAAATCTCAAATGAACATATTCAAAAAATCATTAATAGCCAACAAGACATCAAACTGGGACTCTTTAAGGAGGATAAACTCAATAAAGTTCTAAAAAACAATCAAAAGTCGAATAGCTGCAGGCCTCATCGAAATACCTCCTGAAATATGGAAGAAAATAAAATTTGATAACATACTTCTCTGATTATGCAATGCAGTGTATAAACAAAATACAATAGAAGAAAGGTGACCTCAGAATCACTAAGAACTACAGAAGTACAACTCTTACTGCCATAGCTGCTAAGGTTTATAATGCCCTGCTTCTCAATCACATCCAACCTGTCAAGAAAATTTGTAGAAAAAATTAAAACAGATTTCAGAGAAATCGATCCACAACTTCTCAGATTCTGACTATTCATCAAAGGAGTATGAACAAAAAATGTTGAGGCAACACTTTTGTTTGTAGATTTCTCCATACACAAAGGAAACATGGAGAAAATACTTCTAGCTGTTACAGCTATAATGATGCTCTATAAAGACATGAAAGCAATAGTTTGGTTACCTGATACTGACACAGGTTTATTTGACATTGTTGCTGGAGTCCTACAAGGAGATACATTATCACCATTTTTATTCATAATCTGCCAAGACTTCATATTTCGAACGTCATTAGGTCTAATAAAGGAAAACAGTTTCACACTAAAAAAGGCTAGAAGTAGATGATGTCCCACAGAAACTATTACTGATGCAGACAACGCAGATGATCTAGTGCTTCTCACAAATACACCTGCCCAAGCCAAATCACTGCTGCTTAGCCTGGAGAAGGCAGCAAGAGGCATTAGCCTCTATGTGAACTCAGTTAAAACAGAGTTTATGTGTTTTAAATAAAATAGAGACATCTCCACACTGAGTAGACCATTTTGCATAGCTAGGTAGCAATATCTCATCTGCAGAAAGTGATGTCAATATAAGCATAGGAAAGGCATAGACTGCTATAGACAGATTATTGATCATATTGAAATCTGACCTCTCTGATAAGATAAAGTGACAATTCTTCCTAGCTGTAGCTGTGTCAATGCTACTGTATGGCTGCACCACTTGATCTTTTACAAAACACTTGTAGACAAAGCTAGATGGGAATTACACAAAGATGCTTGTATTGACTTGAACAAATCCTGGAAGCAGCACCCCACAAAAAAAAAACAGTAGTACTGCCACAAACCCTCCAAATAAGACATGTGAGACACTGTCAGTGAAGTAAGGACAAAATCATAAGTTATGTTTTCCGTGGACACATGATTGGTTGGTTGGTTATCTTGTTTTATAGCATATCAACCCTTTTCGGGTCATTTAATGCCCACCGACTGGGGCGTTAGAATGCACTGACTGCACCTCTGCAGTGGGTGGCGACCCGTGATGCTTAAGGATAGAACCCGGTGGTTGAGCAGTCCATGACTTGCAATACTCCACTTTGGCCCTTTCTTGGGCTAGACAGGCAGAAGGAGAGGCCCCTCCGATCAATCAGCTAGTCACGTCAAGCCCTAGCACCTACATGATTTCCCCAACCCTATTGCCCTCATGGCAAACCCAACCCTTTTTATCATATGGGTGCTAGAAGGCGGTAGCTGAGCGTCTACATATCCTGGGAATGACGTTAAACTCTGATAGTGAGGTTCCAGTTTTGGAGGTTTGGGGAATGTGGAGCACCCCTTCATCACCATTGCTCCCTGGTCCATTCTGACCCGAAGTGGTAGTACCTGTTAGGGTCCCATCTATGGGTTAAATAGAAAAATGTATTTATAAAAAAAAATGAGTATCCATTAAGAATGACTTTATTTCCAAACTTTATCGGCATTAAATAACCCACTGGGGTTGATATGCCCCAAACCAAACCATTTAATGCAAAATCAAGTCATTTTGATATCAGGTTGCTTACAGTACCTGCTGTTGCTTAAATGGTCACCCATCTAAGTATTGAACAGGTTCATCACTGCTTAACTTCTGTGATCTACACATGGACACGCTATTGTCAGCCAACCAGCAAAAACTTACATTGATCAGCTCTATACAGATACAGGATGCTGTGCAGAGGACTTGCCAGGAGTGTTGACCAATAGGGACGTGTGACGAGAGAGAGGCATGAGAATAAATGCCATCAGCATGACTTGATGTTGATGATGATGATTATATCAATTTGGTAAATTACACCTATGTGTATGACTGAAAGGTTTGTCACAATTGATATTATGAGGTTTTCAATCAATTCCATCAAACACTTCAAGCCTTAATTAATAGCAAATTATTCTCCAGTACCAATTAACTGAACTCTGTATTGACAGTAAAGCTGAAACTTCCAATTGTCGTCTTGATATTCACTCACCTTTTGAATAGGATAATAAGGATGATCGAAGTTTGTCAATTGAGTTTACGTTTTGCGGACTAGAAACCATTTCCCTCCCTAGGAAATAAGCAGTTGGTCTCTTTACAAGTTTCTTCCCAACTGAACTTTTCGCAGCATCTGTAAGCGATAAAGAATATTTGATGAGAAAAACTAAGAGCAACAATGATTTATAAATGAAACAAACAACAAAATAATTAAAATGAAAAAGAGACACATGGGTAATTCCATCTCAAATCATCCAACCCACATCCAATCACGTACCCACTTCAATTTTTCTAAAATTTTATCAAAGTGTGGATTATGATGAAGTCAGACAATGCCTAAAATTTTAGCTTCCAATTCCAAAAATTGGCAGAGTTATGTCAATTTTTAGCTCTCCAAATTTGAGGGGAGTCGCAAAAAATGGCCACTTTTTGTAATCTATTTTTGTCTGTAAAAGGAGTTCTAGTGCTTCCCTACTCCTAAAAATTGGTTTATAAAAGCATTTTTGCTCAAGGAATCCAGAAAAGCTATCAAAAAAGTCTTAAAGTCAACCAATTTTAAGTTACTGATATTTATTTTTTTTCCTAGCAAGATCAATATCCCAATGTGGCACTGCATCTATGACAAAAAAATTTTCTATTATTATTTCACATATATTGAACATTATTTCTACCAAAAAGATAGCTTGAGTTTTGCTCAGAACCTTTTTTTTTTATCAATGTGTAAAATTGACACTGTGATTGACAACTTTGGAATCCAGGTTGGAGACTGTTGCATTATTTTGGTATAAGCTATAAACAACTTGCTGTTTTGAAATAGATAACCACCAACATTGCATTCTGAGAAAAATGAATCTCTTAATTACTATTAAAAAAAAAAACTAGCTCAAGCAAGCCATTTAAAATACAACATCTCCTGCCATGAAAAATATATCTTGACAATGTTGTATCTAGTTATGTTTTATAATTAACTTTTTGGTGCTTATTAACAGAATGACATTACTAATGTAATATATGCAACAGCATAGGTTGGTTAGTTGGTTGGATTTTATGGCATGTCAACCCTTGTTGGGTTATTTCATGCCAAAAACGTTTTGCTTTATTCCTTTTTGTTGTGTAATTTCTTTTTTAAACTCATTTTTTAAAAACTCATCTTTTTAACCCATAGCTGGGTTACCACAGGTACTACCACTCTGGGTCAAAGTGAATCTGAGAGAAATGGCGATGAAGGAGTACTCCATATTCTTAAGAACTTTGGCAGTTAACAATGACAGCAGGCATGAGCTTTTTGTATCCTGGATACAACCAATCACATGAAACTGATCAACCGAATGCAATATTGTTGATTTGTTGGAAAAGTGGAGACTAGAATAATCTTACATTAAATTCATCTCTTGCACATTTGTAAAATTTATACATTAAATATAATTCATCTTTGGAAAATGATATAATTAATATAATACAAAGGAATGGATGCTTAGATGATGCATTTATTTTAACTGATGAATTCCATTGTCTCTTACTACAGTAATGAACATGACTAATATTGCAGCATAAAAGTTTATGTGTGCATAAATTCTACTCTCTTATGACTAGAGTTACATACCATATAAAACGCGCATTTTAAACAGTGAGAAACAGAAAGAGAGAGTATACAAAATAAAATATTCAGCATAAAATAAAATGCTAAAAAAGAAAGAATTAAATTGAATTCTTATCTTAAAATGACAGGTACTTCATAAAAAAAAAAACAAGAATTCTTTTCTTAAAATGACATATACTTTATAAAAAAAACAAGAAT
This sequence comes from Doryteuthis pealeii, assembly GCA_023376005.1. Taxonomy (NCBI): domain Eukaryota; kingdom Metazoa; phylum Mollusca; class Cephalopoda; order Myopsida; family Loliginidae; genus Doryteuthis; species Doryteuthis pealeii. The sequence goes on along the minus strand of CM042145.1, from coordinate 13,939,276 downwards.
TCTTTTCTTAGAATGACAGATACTTATAAAAAAAACAAGAATTCTTTTCTTAGAATGACAGATACTTTATAAGAAGAGTTAAGAATTATTTCATTAAAATGACAGATACTTTATAAGAAGGGTACAGAATTATTTTCTTAAATTTACAGATACTTTATAAAAAGAATTAAGAATTATTTTCTTAAAATGACAGATACTTTATAAAAAATAGTTAAGCATCACCTTTGATAAGAAAATGTGGATTTCTTTTCAAGTCATTTAATTTTGAAATCTTATCTCTATTACGTTGGTCTAATTCAAATTTTTTCTTTTGTTTTCTGAGTGCCTGCATTTTGGCACTCTTTGCTTCTGTTGACACAGCTGGTAAACTTTGAAATTTCTTTTGCTTTTTCTCCAAACTCATTTCATCTCTGTCAGCTTCAGACTGGGTTTTATCCCTTTGCCTGGAATTTTACAATAAATAAATTTTAAAAAAAAGAAGAAAAAAAAGAAGAAGAAAATCAATATTAAAAAATCGTCATTTTTTTCAAGAAATCAATATTTTATGTCCATCCAAACAATCAATAGTTTATTCATCCATCAATAAAAAATATCTGCAAATTAAATGATAAAAAAAAAAACAAAAAACAAGGAAGAATACATTCTTCATCTATTGATCATCTCTGAAATATGTTTTCAAAGGTATTTGTTTTTCTTAGATTTGTATACCATATAATATAACATATATATATTTACCAACCCCTCCGCACCGGCAAGATGTGGCACAAAGTCAATTTATTAAGCGGAATTCAACAGGTTTGAATTCAGAGTTTTCCTTCTCCTAGACAGGTTGCCTAACCAAGGTTAAAGAGCCCAGTCTGCCTTACTATTTTCCATAGCTAGAGGGAGAGCAGGATTCATACTTTTCCCAAGGGTATTAGCGCTAAGTGAAATGCAATTACCACATCCAGGATTTGAACTCGGGGCGACGAGTCCATTTCCCATGACTTTAACCATTACACCACGTGTAATAACATATAACAGCCAATCAATTTTAAGATATCTTGGCACTCCTGCTTGTTAGGAATAAATTCTAGTTTGGAGTTCTATTAGAGCTCTGTATATTTCTTCTTTGTTAGTTTAATATCAATTAACTAGAGATGCCATGCCAGTGTAGATCATGAATTGTTACACCTTTTGGACTTTGTTATTAATTGTATAGACACTGGATACCATCTGGTGGACTTGTCAAGAGCGATAGCTGATAGGGACGGATGGTAAGAGAGAGTCAAGGGAATCTGTGTTCTAAGTATGAATTCATGATGATATGCCCGTCTATATATTCCAAACAACAGTTTCAACAAAAATTGAAATAGAAATAAAATAAGTATCTGTTGGAGACAAAGGTCTCTCTTATGTTCAAATAAATGGAGGTGAGAATCATGTCCACTTTACCCCAAGAGTGAGGACTGAAAATTCATCTTGTCCCGTCAAAGATGAGAACCAAAAAGAGGAAGATTAAAGGTTTTCACTTCTCACATGACCAATGGACATGTGAAGTGGGAAGAGACAACCACAAACCAGGTGAAGACAATTATTCTTGTCTCCCTACAGGCTTAATATAGTCCATTCACATACTTTATTTAATGGAATGCTGAGATAACTTTAAACAGAGATGCTTGTGGTAAAAGAATACACTTACTCTTTTTTCTAAAGATACCTCATAACCTATTATAAAAAAGGGATATTTTAGAATTCAGTATTTTTATAAAATAATTTGTTTAAAATAGTTTTTAAATATTGTATTTTGTGGAAATAGATTATATGTGTTGTTATCAAATAAATTTAATTGAAATAAATCACTAAGTAGGCCTGAGTGACCACCCCAAGTGGAAATTTAAGAGGTTTGAATTCAGAGTTTTCCTTCTCCTAGACTGGTTGCCTAACCAAGGTTAAAGAGCCCAGTCTGCCCTACTATTTACCCATAGCTGGATGGAGAATAGTTGGATTCATACCTTTCCCAAGGGTATTAGCACTATGTGAACTGTGGCTTCATCCAGGATTTGAACTCAAGTCGACAAGTCCATTTCCTACGACTCTAACCAGTACACCACCCCGCTCTCCCAACGCTGAAAAGATCCAGATCTTTTTGGTCAGAACCAGATCATTTGTTCCTTTAAATGATCTGTATGTTTTGGAATGGGTCATATGTGAACAATAAATCACAAGTGGCCATCACTGATAGGTGTACGATATATGGTAACTAGTCAATTTGTGCTTTCCTGTTATAAAGGGATTTATAAATGCAAACTAGTAAATTGTGAACTCCTTATGCTTTTATTCACCCCTCCAAAATGTCATTCACCCCCAGGAGTCTATATAGACCACTCAATCCTTGGGTTAGGTAGTGTAAAATCATGATATACTTTGATTTAGTGGAAGAGGCAGATAAAACATCAGAAAGTCACATTTATTTGAGATATCCTCTGAGCATGGACAGCAGAATGAAAATATACCTTTGTGAACTAAAAGAAACCCTGATTTAAATGAATCTTGTTTTTACTGTAAGGGGTTAAAAATGAATCTCACAGTATTAGGAAAAGTATTGATTTCCTTTTTGATATTGTTATTTACAGAAAGAAAATTTACTTACTTTTTACCATGAGTTGTCTTAGAATCTGGTTCTTTAATTTTAATTCCTTTAGTAGGGCTGTCTTCAGGGATATCATCAACAAATGGAAGAGGTTGCTTTGAACTGAATTTAAAATCTGAAACCAAATCATCTTTTACGGGTGATCTGCTCCCTTTAAATGTTTCTTCACTATCTTTTGGTTGTTGTGCAGTTTCTTTGAAACCTGGTAATGATGTATCAGTATCCAACAAAAATGGTTTTCCATCCCTTTCTATTGTTGGAAGCCCAGGGAACTTTCCAAGAAAATCCTCTTCAGCAATTTTATCTACAGCAATTTCCCCTTTTTCTCCTTCAGTGTCTTCAAGTTGAAGAGCCTCTTGCAAATCTAACAATTTTAAAAGAAGAAGAAAAAAAAGTCATTCAAGTTTTTAATCTTCAAAATGCCTACTTTAATAAAAATCAGTTACAAGAAAATGTAAAGGATAATTTTCTTTTATATATCTTAAAATTTTTTTTTGATGAAGCATTGTCAGTCATTATTATTATTAATCTTTATTAGTAGAATTTTGTTTCATTTTTTAAATTCTTAGTTGCTTGGGGGGGGGGGAATCCTCAAGTTGTCATTCTATGACAGCAAGGATCAATGAAAATAATGAAGAATAAACTCTCAGTGAGACTCAAAATCACACCCTCTTTGCAACTGAAAAAGAAGTGATGAAAATTATTATCTTTATATGTAACATACATATGATCAGACTAGAAGCGGCTAACTAGTATCGCCTGGGTAGAGGGGGGAAACCCGGGTGTATTGATTTGTTTACTTTTTAATTTACAAATGCTGGACATTTTTAAGTAGAATTTCAATGCTATTTCTACGTATATTTTATTTCTTAAATATCTTCTCAGATATGAATCAAATCTTCATAATTTTTGCACAAAAAGCAAAAACAGGTAATATTTAATGTGTATATATATTTACTTTGTTGTTAATTGTTTTATTTTTATGGTTTCATCCAGACATACATACACACCAACTTTATATATATATATATATATATATATATAAAATAAGGTCACAAAATGGATTATGTTTTGTTTTTTTTAATTTTTAATCAGAACATTACATTTCCTAACACCTTGGTTTTACCAAAGTCAGAGTATCTTCCCTTCCCTTCCTCTTTTAACAAAGACCATAGAGCCTGCTCTTATATATGCTGACAAATGGTATTTGCCTTCTCTTGTCTGCAAAGATCAGACAGATAGCTTAACCAAGCAGCCTTTAAGAACATCAACAATTGAATAAAAACAACAAAAAAAGGGAAAACTGAAGACAATAGATTTAACATGAACGATATATATTGAATATAAACACAAACAAACAAACAATTTAACAGGATGATAAAAGGGATGAAAAGTTAAAAAGTCCTTAACAGACCTCAGCAGTAAAAAAAGTATTGAGTGTATTAAGTTGATTGCAGAGCAGTGAAGATGCGTGTGTTGTCTTGGTGTTTTGGGAAGAACTGGAGAATTGTCCAAATGCACGGGAAAGGGTTCTGATGGGGTACGTGTTGATTGTCACAGAGACATCGGGGTGGGGTAGGGTGTACATGCAGCTTGTCACGTAATCCTCAGAGTTCATGGGGAGGTTGGACACAGGGGAGAGAAGGAAGGAAAGGAATCAAAGAGGAGGTCAATGAATTATTTATGTATGTATGTAGGCAGAACAAATGGTATATGCACAAACCAGAATCTGTCCTAGAAAATGAATGTATAATATTCTCTGGAACTTTGAGATACAAATGGATCCCGAATTCTGACCAGAAGACCAAACCTAATCTCAATTATTAATTAACAAGAAAAGAACTTTCCATCTAGTGGATTTTTCTGTTTCAGCGAACCACAGAATGAAAATGAAAGAAAATGAAAAGATACTTGGATATTGCTAGAGAACTGAAGAAGCTGTGGAACATTAAAGTGCTGTTGATATCAATTGTAGGTGCCCTTGGAATGGTCTCTGAAGGCCTGAAAAAAAAGACTGGTGGGGGACTGGTGATCAGAGTAAAAATTGAGACTATCTATACGACAGCACTGTTAAGATCAGCTAAAATACTTAGAAGAGTCCTAGAGATCTGAGGAGACTTGCTGTTACTCAGGCTGCAGTGAAAAACCAATAGCTAAAACCGGTGTGAAAAACTCATAACTGAGACTGACTAACCACTCTTATATATACAATGAAAATGTATTCTTTAACAATTGGTAAAATTAAAATAAATCAAACATTTACAATTAAAAAATAATTATTTCTAGAATATGAAAAAGTTTCAATATCATCTGACATTTGTGTGAATCTACTTTTGAGAAAGTTAATCCTGGATGTCATGTACATAAATGTATTATATATACAAATATAGATATCTCCCTATTCACCAAATTCAATCCACCCACACACCGCAATAAAGAGAATGCCAACTGGATGTGAACAGGCCGAGGTGTAAAATCAAATGACGAAAAACTTGTCTTTGCGCAGGTGGCTCGACGCATAAGGAAATCTTAAAAAATAAAATTGTAAATAAAACCAGAATCTGCATTTTTCGTCCAATCTAAAACATTCCCGGCAAAAATAAAAAATGTTTGAGTTGATCCAAATTCCACAGGCCATAAACTATTTAAGGGTCGGCTTTTGAAGACCACGCCAGAGATACCGTGGCGACAGAACAGTTCACATCGCAAAAGAAAGCCCGACGACACGAAACGCTACACCACAAGTCAGCCGACCTATATCTCTCACCTACCCTTGACCTGATGATCCCGACTGACCAGCAGTCTTAAGGGGGCAAACGACTACTAGACTCTATATCATCAATTTACCAAACTGATGCCGACTATCAGCAGAAACCTGACTACCAACCCACTATCGTCTGCGACTACTAAAACATCAGATCTTCTGCCCAGATATAACCAACTTCTGACCACAATCACTGGGACTTCTGCATACATCACCACCTCCATTACAACTGACTCGACCACTGAACACCAAGCTTTCCGCAGACATTGCTACTCACACCACAACAGACTATCACCAAATATCGGACATTCTTCTTAAACCATTTTCAACCGTATAACCTTTTGTGTTTTGCTAATACATTGTTAAACTTAAAATCTGTGTTTGTTTTTTCCTTGCCACCATACACTTCATACTAACCCTGTTTATTACAAATGTATAGAACGAAAAAAAATAGAGGGGGGAAATAAATAAAAAAGAAGCGAGTCAAATGCCTTATTCGCAGGCTACAACACTGTCATCATCTACCAGCAGCTGAAGTCGCAACACTGTTACTGCCGTCACCCCACTTCTACTTATACTGCCGTTTCCCCTTATCATCTGGACACATCAGTCGAACCTCGCACCCGTGCACAATTCTTGTGCATTCGGATGGACGCGTTAGGCCCTAACATCCGGGCACTTGAATTGCACCTCGCGTCCATCCAGCGCCTAAATCTCATTTCTTTGCATTCCGGAGGGCGTGGGTTCGACTCCGGCAGGCAAGACACTCTCACTCTTTTTCCAAATGAGTACGGTGGTCCTCGTTCTCCGTCACAAAATGGAAAGTAAAACAAGAGAAAGATTTAGGGTCATCAAATAATTTTAGTGAAATACAAACTTACTTTTCCAACCATTTCCTTTTAGAATATTTCAACATTTATTATTTTGATAACATGAACATCAGAACTGGAAGGAGATGTGTGTGGCATAATGGTTGTTGGTACAACAAATGGAATCAAAGAGCTGAGTTCAAATCCCAGCCAAAGCTGTTTGTATTTACTTTATGTTAATGCCATTGGGGAAAAGAATAAACCCATCTCTTCTCCCCTTAGATATTGTCAGAATTATGATAAAAAACTAAAAATTAAAAACAAAATTTTAAATAAAAAAATCTACAAGAATCTTCCTATGGATCTATGATGTCACAGTTGAGGTTCTTAGTCCCAGAATTTGACCCCAAGGGCTACTGTGACTGACATTCTGCTGCTGTGATGTTTTTGCTTAGTCATCAGTACCAATCCCTCACGTAGGCCAGGGTAAAGGATAAGAGGAAATTACGGTTTTAGGGAGCTCTTATTCTCCTAGTTTTAGGCAATTATTCGGACAAAAGAAGATAAACAACACAATGGAAATTAAACACATATATTGACAAAGGGTACAAAAAATATTGTTGCAAATTTTGTTGGCATTTGCTAGAAGACTTATCTGAGAGGTAAAATTACAGTTTGTTGGAGAAGTGGCACTAGAAAGGGAATTCTGCTTGCTATGGTTGTAGAGTGCTGTTAGACGTTTCTCTTAGAAGTTCTTAGGAAATCAAGTGTTGGGGTTTGCTTGCAACGCGCCGTGCAGTTCTTGTGCGATAAGTAAAAAGTATAGGGAGTACTTTTTAGAAGCTACTTGCCTGGGTAACTGCTCTTTTAAATGAGCGGTGGGTGGGTCCCTCTTTAAAGTGACTATTCAGGTCGACAGCCTTCTGATAGTATGCTGTTGAGACGCCTATGTCCCGGTCGACAGGGGAAGATAATTTAACTATCAGATTTCCGACAAGGAAGCTACTGGGGCTGTGACGTCATGACTTTTTGGGGAAAGGAGATTTTTCTACTGATATGTCAGTTCCACTCGGACCTTCGTAGGAGCTAGTCGAGAAAGCTCAGCAAGGGCAGACCTCAGCTCCCTCTGACAACAAAGAAATATGGTTGGGAGTGTCCGAGAAAGATAAAATTCAACTCAACAAAGGATAATAGGAATTTGTAGCAATGTTACCTCATTGTCCCAAAATACGAAATTAACCAAAGAACTGAAAGAAATATACAGAGAACACAATTCAACTTTTCAACGAAATTCTACTCAACTTCAAAGACTCCTTTTCAAGGTCTACACAAATGACAATTATTGCAACATTTAAAGAACTCTACTTGTTACCGGACTTAAAGATAAGTTCCCTTGCAAAACATCATTTATTGCAACTCCCTTTTCAAACGTTAAATTACTATCTGCCACCCTCTATCATTCTAACCTTTACTCCCTCTCATTCTTCTATCTTTCCTTTCATTGTTTTTGTATTAAAGTTGTTAAGTATTAATATTTGTTATCGTTTTTTCTTTTCATTCAATATCCGAATTGAACGTTGCGGTAATTCCCTCCCCTTAAACATATCTTCCCATTGTACATGAAAAGGGTTATTTACTTATATATCGGAACTTAGGAACTATTTTTCCCCGGTATAAAACTAAGAATAGTATTTTACCCATACATTGGATTTAGAAGATTACCCCCATGTGAGAGTTAATGCTTTACGGTATTAGTTCCCATAATATGAGTAAAAAGAAGACTGGGATTTCTAGCCTTAGTGGGCAACCAGTCTAGGAGAATGACAACTCTGAATTGAAAAACAAGTTTAGCAGGCCAACAGTGAATAACAATTGCTTGAGAAAACAAGCAAGAAAATGGCAAATGGCAACTTTATCTCCTCGTGATGCCTTCCTGGTAGAAGTAGCTAGACAAAATTGTTTTGAATAGCAACAATTTGCATTGGGTGCTGACTGAATACGTGTGGATTGTAGCCTTAGTAAATATCAATATATATTTTGATACAGAAAAGTGGTTGATAAATTTTTTAAAAAACTGTAAGTTCAGTTTTTTTTTTTTTTTTAAAAACAAGTTTCACTCTGTACAAGACATAATGCATTCATTAACAGGAGTTAATAAATTATATTTACAATGACCCTGACTGAAATGTATGCACCCTTGTTTGTTAATAAAAGTGCTAAACAGTAAGCGTGGATTGGGTGATTACATAGCAGAGAAATATGAGACTGATCAAATGACAGTTGTTAAGGAACAAAATGTGCTAATTCTGAAATCCAATATAAATATGTGTGGAATGGGTTTGGTAGTAGACAGTAAGTAGTAGAGAGTGAATAAAAAGAGATAAGTTGATCAGATAAGAGTTTGTAAGATGATATTATTACAGGTGTTAATAACAGCAAAATCTTTAAATATACAAGTTGGCTGAGATAGTTGCATATTTCCCACTGTTGCTAAAAGGTTAATATTTGATCCCAAGTAAAAACCAGATTGACATAATCTTTCTATCCCCATTATCCACCACTTAGTCCTATGCTAGACTAAGCCAAATATGAACAGCAGCAAGATGCTTGGTTCTTATATTCTTATGGAGAAGCTTGTGGCATAATGGTTATTGTCATATGAAGTGGACTTGGCTACCTGAGTTCAAATCCCAAACAAGACTGTTTGCATTTCACATAGTGCTAATACAATTGGGAAAAGTACAGGGTGACCCCCCCCAAAAAAAAAAAAAAAAAAACAAAAAAACAAAACCCAAATTCTGTTTTTTGGGGGTCACCCTGTATATATATTATTACTGATGTACAAAAAAAAAAAAAAATAGAACCCAAATTCTGTTTTTTATGGGTCACCCTGTATGAATCCAACTATGGGTAAATAGTAGGGCAAACTGGACTCTAACAGTTGGTCTAGAAGGAAAACTCTGAATTCAAACCAGTTGTAGACCTACAGAGACTATCCTTGCTCAAGGTACATTACATGAGTAGCACTCCCATGACCAAAACCAGGTTACGGGACCAGTGAATAAAAGCCAGTATTTTAAATGTTGACTTTTTAAGATAGACACGCCCTGCCCACTTGGAAGATTGGCATAATATTTCTATCCCTAATTTTCCACTTAGTCTTATGTTAGATTAAGCTAAATATGAACAGCAATAAGATCCTTAGTTCTTATATTCTTTGCTTGTAACAATTGCTTAGTTACTCGACAAAGACAAAAATGGATAAATGGATGTAAGAAGATTGCGCTGAACCAATTAGGAGGTTCCACTTGCCTTGGAAATCAGTATTCAAAACCCTGGGTTTTTTTTTTTACCTGGGCTCAAAACAGTGTCCATTAACCCTAGTGAGAAATACACATCTTACTAAGTGTGTATTTACCCAACCCCTCTGCCATGGGCAGGACGTTACACAAGGTCATTTTTTAAAACTGGTTTGAATTTTCCTTCTCCCAGACTGGTTGGTTATTTTGTTTTACGGCATATAAACCTTTTTTGGGTCATTTAAGCCCAAATCAAATAATTTTGATATTCGGTTTCTTACAGTACCTACTGTTGCTTAAATGGTTCTCCTAGACTGGTTGCCTAATCAAAATTAAAGAACCCAGTAAGAACTACTATTTACTCATAACTGGCAGGGGGGGGGGGAGAACAGAAGGATTTATACCTTTCCCAAGGGTATTAGTGCAAAGTGAAATACAAACCTAATCTAGAATTTGAATTCCAGACACCAATTACATTTCTGAAGACGATAACTGTTACAATAAGCAACGCATCCATCTTAGCTAAGTGGGTTCCATATTTGTACTAAATATGAAACTATCTCACCCACTGAGCAGCTCTCAATTTACAACTAAGGTTAAAGAAAAACTTTTCAAATGGCAAACACCTGATTGGAGAAAAAAAAAAAGGTTTTTCTTAAAAATGAACGGGTGCATACCTGACGGGTGCACACCTTGGCTACCTTCAACAGAACTAGATGGGATTTCTTTTGCCATCTTCTCCTAAAAATCAAAAGATTCAAAACAACATCATTAAATAATAAACAATCAAACAATGGGAGCAATTAATTTTACATGAAAATTTCAAATGAACTGCAAGAATTACCAAATAAAATTATCCTCAATGGTCTTTTCAATTAAGTAATTTGAGAGAGACAGATAGAAAATAATATTTTTTTCATTTGAGGAATCCGAGTAAGCATCAATAAGTAAAGTTGTCGGTGTGGTCTAAAAGTTGGTATCAGCTAGACAGCGAGGGAGTCTATCCCCTTTTCACTAGCACTAGACCAAGAAGATTGTTTTTGGCATCTGAAGTGGAGCACCACACCTACCATTAGCTCCTCACTTTACCGCACAGATCCCTGTGTTACTCATATGCTAAGTTGGCGAGGGCTGGTATTGAACCCGGAACCTTGTGGTTCCTAGTCGAACGCTCTACCGACTGAGCTAGACCGTCCCTAGGTATTTGTATTCTTAAGGAATAACAGATTTTAAAACTTTAGTCTATTGTACAATGACATGTTTTAAAGAGTTTTGAGAGTGAAAATGTCTTTACAAAAAAAATACTGGAATCTACAAATAAACTAAGTATTGCACATACATAAAATATTTTGGCGAGTGATTTATTTTAACGGTATGTCAACCTGTCTAGGGTTATTTCATGCCTAGAGGTTATGGAATTACGTACATTATACGTCAATATTCACATTTTTGTGTAGTTGTTTCTTAAGAGGTTTTTGAACACAGTTATATGATATCAAGTATTCCTATCTACTACAAATATTTTGCATACAGTTGTATGATTTCAAGAATTCTTATCTAATACTATGTGTATTATGGCACAATTATAATTGAAGAAGCGGTACTAATCTAACATACAGTATTATTAGAAGAGTGCTCAATATCTGTGATATAGCATTAATAGATAAATAAATGTTTTAGTTTATATTTATTTACATTGGAACAACTGTCGCAGTTTGAGAGCTCAATGTGTGCTCTTAATGTTAGTCACAGAGCTATATATATATATATATATATATATATATATATATATATATATATATATATATATATATAATACATAAAATTATTGCTTTTTATAGTTATTCAACATTTTTTAGTAAAACTGAAACAGTTCATTTAGTTAAGAAAATTAAATTTATACAAATAATGATTTAGTTTTAAAACATTAACTATACATGTACTCAGTAATCAAATGATTATGAAAAGATTTTTCCTTTTAATGGATTAGAGCAAAGATTAGATTAAAATGTTATACTATCATAAATAATAAAAGGCTTCTTTTAAAATAGATAGATAGAAAGAGAGAGAAGTGTTACTCTAGAGAGAACTGCAGGTTAATATCACTTTATATGTCACAACCAGCAATTTGTTACAAGGTCACAATAATTCCTGACATACTGGAAAAGAAAACCAGTAATCCAACACTTCAAATAGCTTAAGAAACAAATTTTCTTAGTATAAATTAAAATATGTTTTAGGAATGATAAGGTTGTTTTATAAATTAAAGTAAAATTTAATGGAATGACAAGAACACAATTAAGTATCAATTTCAACTCTAATAGTATGAAAATTTTAAAATTAATTACATGTATTTATAGTGGGCATATTTTTGTATTAAGAATATTTGAAAAAATAAAGCCCATCTTTTTGGTGGATCAAGTATTTACTCAATATTAATCCCTTTTCAACCAGTGAAATTATAAAGTAATGAAGAACACAAAAGCAACTGAAGAATTTAAAACTAAAATTAGATTCCATTGCTGAAAAGATTAAGAAAACAATGTTTAAATCATTCTTAACAAATAACTGGTATGAGATGAGTCTATTCTCTGTATTTTTGACAATTGGACACATAGCCTAGTGGATAAAGGAGTTAGGTTAAGACAGTTCTAAGTGACAGTTATCTCTAGACTGCAGGTTCAATCCTGGTCAGGGGCAGCAGTAACATAGAATCATAATTAACACAGCTCAACACCTGTACACCCTATGGTTAGCGGAATGAGAACAGGATACCCCCGTGGACTGAATAAAGGTTTAGGTTCAAAGTTCCGTGATGGCTCCCGATTCCGATTCCCAAGTCCGAGAAGGTTCTTGAGTTCGACAAGAAATACCTGGAGAAGGCCGGAGGGCACATCAGACAAAATGTTATACAGATAACAATGAAGATGAGGACAATAGTCCGAATAATCCAAATAATACTAAAGATGAGTCTGTTGTCAATATTTATAGGAGGATTGATGTTAAAATAAATGAACCTGTAGATATTGATGAACTAGAAAATCATTTCTCTGAATTTTTGAGATGAGGCTTCATAATTAGTATTATTTGGATTATTTGGACTATTGTCCTCATCTTTATTGTTATCTGTACAACGTTTCGGCTGATTTGCCCTCCAGCCTCTTCAAGTATTTCTTGTCGGACTCAGCCTTCTGAATAAAGGGTTAGGTTCAAAGTTCCGTGATGGCTCCCAACGACAAGAAATACCTGAAGAAGGTCGGAGGGTACATCAGCCGAAACATTGTACAGATAACAATAAAGATGAGGACAATAGTCTGAATAATCCAAATAATACTAGAAAATCATATTCAATATATTTTTTATATTATTATAACTTCCAAAAAATACTTACTTTGTCTTGTGAATCTGATTCCTGCAATAAAAAATATATCAAAAGCAAGTTTTACAATTATGATAATTTAAAATTTATATATATATATATATATATATATATATATATATATATATATATTTCACATACTATGACTGTTATTTCCATCCCAGTTGATAGGAATAATTTCACATTACCTGAATTAGCTTGAAATAAGAATTTGTAAGATGATAGTACAGGTGTTAATAACAGCAAAATTTTCAAGCAGCTTAGACAAAAAAAAAAGCATAATTTTTAATATAAAAAAAAAATACTAATATATGTTTTTTTTAAATATTTTTTGAAGCCACTCTTTCAGAATATATGTCATTTTATTTATATAAAACTATATGAGAAATATTATTAGCCCATTGTTTTCAAAATATTTATTAGCCCATTGTTTTCAGAAAGGAAAAGTATAGTAAAATGTTAAGAAATTAACTTGAAAAAGTATATGTAGCTTAACCAAACAGTGAAAAAAGAATATAAAAAAATGAAATAAAAATAATACAAAGAAAACTTGAGACAGTAAGTATAAGGTAAAAGTTAGGTATTATCAAACAAATACATACATTTATGGAACAGAAGGAAAAAGTAAAGAAGAGTTGAATATTCTCCAATAGTCTCAGGGTAAAAAAAAAGATTATGAGAATGTTTCTTTTAAGAGTTTGTTACACATCTGGTTTGTGCAATGAAAATCAAGGAAAATGCAAAAGTCTTGAATAAACTGCCAAAATTTGATGACATGGTTGGTGCCAGGTGGTCTAAGGATTGTCCCTCTGTTGCTGGGCAAGTTTCAACTTATGAGGGTGTCTGTGATGCCTTAGTAAATATCATGGGCTGGTTTGGTGGGTTGGATAGTTTCACCAGTGCTCATGGTTGGTGATCAAGCTCAGGTAAAAGAATTTTGATTACAAGGCAAACAGATCTTTCTCACATGCAAGATGCTAATCTTGATATTTACTAAGCATTACTTAGTACAGCACAAGTCCACAAGTGTAGGGCACCCAGTGAGGATCAGACTCGTTATACTAGAAATGTGTTGTAGTATGTGTAAATACTCTATGAAATGATTAGCATAACACAGGTTTAAAAGAATAAAACATATTAAAGAACACAATCTTTCTGCTCAAATTTCTCTCTATTTGGCCTTGTGCCAAACTAAAAATAAACTTACCTTATTTTCAAAACCGAAAATTAATTTCTTATACTTTTCTATTATTGAAAAGAAGATTTAAAAATGCAAACATTTATGAAAAAGTTTATTAACTCTTAACATCCTGTTAAGAATTTTCCAAGTCCAGAGCCTCATTCTTATAAGGATTTACCAATAAATGGCTAAAAATGGCCTTTTCATTTAAAGTTACCTGTTATTTTCCTTAAATCAAAGACTTCTAAATGTTTAATATTCCATTTAAACAAAGGCTAGCATTTGGGGCAGATTAGGAAAATGATTGTGACTTCTGGCCGGGTGGAATGAGGTGGTATAGGACGTTAAAAGTTAAAGAAGAAATTAGATCCATTATAAGTGAAAGAAAAATACTTGCTTTTCCATATTGGTCTTTGGTTCCTGAAACTGATTCCTGGAATTAAGAAATTTATCAAAAGCAATTTTTACAATAAAATTGCAACACTTTTGTAACCAAAAATAAAATTGTATAAATATATATAAAGTGGGTATTTACGTTTGGACTGCTACATATGCATATCATTGGTTACAATTCTGTAGTGTTTGATAACAATTAATAGCTATTTATCTTTTTTCGTATTATTGTTTTATTAGAATTGTTAAAATTATTGATACAGTTACATTTACAATATATTTTGCAACAATTTTATTGTATTTGGTTTCCATGCAAATGAGGAAAACCAGAGTAAAAATATCACTACCATATAGCAGTATATATATATATATATATATATATATATATATATATATATATATATATCTTTTTTTGGTGGGTGGGAGATTATGTGCTTAATTGAAGTCATACCTAATTTGAGAATTAATTAGTTATGATTAAATGAATTAGGTGTGCATATCAGTTTAAATGTAAGGCGTAAACAAATCAAGAAAAAGTCAATCTCTGTATGTACATTTCTGCCTATTAGGCCTCATCAGCAGAGTTATAAACACAAAGCAGTGCCCTGTCTATAACTCTGCTGATGAGGCCTAATAGGCTGAAATGTACATACAGAGATTGACTTTTTCTTGATTTGTTTACGCCTTACATTTAAACTGATATGCACACCTAATTCATTTAATTATAACTAATTAATTCTCAAATTAGGTATGACTTCAATTAAGCACATAATCTCCTCTCCCCAAAAAAAATATATATAGTGACACAACACAAAACACCTAAATAAACAAATGCCTGACAAATCAGTTACAAATAATTTTAACCATATCATGTCCATGTTTAACACATATCTTCCAATAGAGAACTCAGTGCCAGAGATCATATAAAGGTCAGTTGAAAATACCTGGATACCAGAGAATAAATTTCATTCATGAATGGATAAGCTATGTCACTAATTCATTTTTCATTGCTTCTCTTATAGTATATCAACTCTTAAAAAACATTTCTTCATAAAAACTTTTATACTGATGATCTAAGGTCAAAGCCAGTTAAGAACAATAAAATAAAAAAATAACACAAAAGAAATATTCCTAGATGTCTTATCTCTTTTGTTCATCTTTATATATATATATATATATATATATATATATATATATATATATAATATGGAAATGAATTGAATAGTATGTTGAAAAATGAGGATGATTTATTAATAATAATAATGTAAAATGTTCCAACACTGAGTATTTCGATTAATGGATCCATGATATCAAAATTTCAAATGTTTTAAGACTGTGGATGCATTAATCAAAACACTTAGTGTCGGAATATTTTACCAAATATCAATAATCTTTCTTATTTTTCACTCTAAGTTTCTCTCTCTCTCTTTCTTTTTCTCTCTCTCTCTCTCGCTCTCTCTCTATATATATATGATATAATGAAAAAACAAATGATGTTTACATGGTGCACATTCTCTCCTAATGATCCCATGCTTTTGTAAACATCATTTGTTTTTTCATTATATCAAATTCACACTGTCGGATTAATTTCCTTTTATTTCACATACTTGTCAACGAAAAAACTATACATAAGGATGTTTACTCCTCTGAAGATAATTATCCATAAACACCATGGATTTACCTACACTTATTGGTTACTTATTTAATAGTTGGAGTGTATTATAAACAATTTTGATATTTTAATATACACTTTTTATACAATTATACACTTTTTTAAACAATTTTACATCAGGCTCTTTTGAGTCTTATTATAACTGTAATGCTTCTGATTTTTAAAAATTAAAAATAAAATTCATTTTATTTTTAAATAAAATTCATTTTATTTTTAATACAGAAAACGCATTTTTTGAAAAATTCCAACTTTGACAAACAGTGTTCTGTTTGCGCATTTTTCTTCTAACGGTCATTTCATCCCGTTTCACTTTTGTTGAAGACCGATCTATTACATACGGTCGATAAAGATATTCCTAGGGACCTCACATCAGTAAGGGGGGGATGTGCTTTTTAAAACCGTTGAGAGGAAGGCCCCGAAACGGTGCACATTCTCTCCTGATGATCCCATGCTTTTGTAAACATCATTTGTTTTTTCATTATATAAAATTCACACTGTCGGATTAATTTCCTTTTATTTCATATATATATAAGGGTTAAGTTGTGTAGATAGCTCACAAACTGAATTTAAATCTGAGTTACCTTACAACTAGTAAAATTTAGAAATGGAAGTAAACTAATTATTTTTAGTAGATCTATAGCAGACATTGCAAAAAATTTCTATATTATAATAATGATAAGAAGTTTGAAGTGGGGAAAATAGATGTTGTTAGCATCCTTCCATCGAAGACGATGGAGTAGCACCTAAATTCTTATTTCGGAACTACGTAGCCTGGGCGGGTTCATATGAAGGATAAGCTGTTGCTCAAGCAGCAAATCAACCCCCCGCACACACTGCCGCTGTGATCCAAAGGAAATGTAAGGAATCAATGCAGTTTGGCAGCGGTAGTGTTGCAGGAGTTTCTGAGTAGCACTGGATTTCAGCATCACACCACTTTAGGAACTCTGGCTCCCGATTTATTTTCAGGGTCTACTCTCCTAGCCTTTCTTTGGGATGAGGTAAAGCCGCTATGCAGCGGAGGTTTTGTAGCGGACTTTTGATCCTACTACATGGATTTTGACAGCACTGCCAGTAAGCCAAGTACATGTCCTGTTCATGTCAATACATACTGTTGGTCAATTGATGATCAGGACGACCATTAAATGACTAAATCCAGATATTCATGGGTAAGAATGCCTCTACAAGATTTGGTTTGGTTTGTTTTACGGCATATCAACCTCAGTGGGTCATTTAATGCCGACAAAGTTTTGAAATAAATTAATTCTTAATGGATACTCAATTTTGTCTATAAACATGTTTTTCTATTTAACCCATAGATGGGACCCTAACAGGTACTACCACTCCGGGTCAGAGTGGACCAGGGAGCAATGGTGATGAAGGGGTGTTCCATATTCCCCAAACCTCCAAAACAGGAACCTCACCATCTCTACCAGATAAATTCAGCATAATCCTACCAAAATATATTTGGTATCTAGGAGTTTACTTATGTAGACAGCTCAGAAAATCAATTTAAATTTGAGTTAAACTTACAACTTGTAAAATTTAGAAATAAAATTAGACTGAAAAGAGTTAACCAAGCCATTATAAGTATTTACCCAACCCCTTCGCACAAGCAGGATGTGACACGAGACCATTTTTTTTTTCAGAGCCTAACAGGTTTGAATTTAGTTTTACTTCTCCTAAATCAGTTGTGAGACCAAGGTTAAAGAACCCAGTCTGCCCTACTATTCACCTATAGCTGAAGGGAGAATAGTTGGATTCATATTTTTTCAGAGGTAATTAGTGCTATGTAAAATGTAAACTGCCTTCTCTAGGATTTGAACCCAGTTCATCATGTGGAAAACCATTATAACATCTCCCAGTAATACATATCAAGACAAGATTCTTGAGATAAGTCATTGTTATTATTCAATTACTTTTTTTTTCAGACTAGCATCTTAGTATTTGTTATTTTTATCACAATGAATCATAGATAAGATAAAATATTTTCATCAGAAACTTTGTTTTTGTAATAGCATCATTTAAAGGATACTTTGATATTATTTCCAGCTACAAAGATGATGGATGATAAAGTCCAAGTGGTAGAGAAATATGTTTGAGATTTCAAGGTACTAAGTTACTAAAATTGATATTTTCCAGTACTTACTTTTGCAATTGATCTTTGACTCCATCCTCCTTCAGAAAAACAAAATGATAATATTAGATTAAAGCAGATAATTCAATGGAAAATCAATTTTAAAACTTTAATGAGAAATGTATATAATCATGAGTAGAGATATAAAGTAAACACCTGGAATGGAATCAATATATAAAATTCTCATCTATCAATTCAGTCTCGAAAGACTATGATAAAAGTTTTTGTGTGCCCCTGAAGTTGCAGCGCCTCCTGTGACTATGAAGTCCTATGTTTGAGAAACATTCTCGACCACAGATTTTGCATTTGTAGGTTGTCCCTGTAGATGATGATGTTCCAATAAAATTCTAGGTATACAATAAATGACGATTTCCCTTAGTGAGTTGACTATTAGGTGATGGTAGGTGTGGCGCCCTGCCTTAGACACTAAAAAACAATCTCCTTGGTCTAGCATTAGTGAAAAGCGGGTAGACTCCCTTGCTGTCTGGCTGATACTGACTTTAGGTCACCCCGCCTTATAGGTTGTCACATAACAATAACAGAAAACTATTCTCAATCTCGTTTTGCTTGTTTCTTGAATACTAGAGACATTGTCTCTGACTCTGCCAGGCAACAGTTAAGGCACATGGCTATATTAACCACACTTGTCAAGTAAGCCATCTTCCACATACTTTTTGTTCATGGAACAATATGTGTATAATTCTACTATGGAACATGTTTGTGTGTTCTTTCCTTGTAATGTCACCTGCATATTTATAGTGCATATAAGTTCTTCTTAAAATGTTAAGAGTTCTTGTATGTATAATTTTGTTTATTTCGTCTTTCCTTCCGTTTTCTTCAGTGTTATTATATCACGGATATACTAATGCTAAGATTAGTCCTTGGAGAGTGGGGACTCAACTAAATCTCTTCTCTACCACCAAACATTCCAATAAAATTATTGAGATTTATTAAAAAGCTTTGGGGATTAACAATAATTTAGTAAGTTAATCTCCATAAGGAGATTTTTTTTTTAACGTAAATCTTACTGTATCCTGAAAACAGGATCAAAATAACAAGGTCAAGTTAAGCAGAGAAAAAAACAAAAAACAAAAAAAAAACAACAAATAATTTCATTATATGATTTTGAATTTTCCTTTGTGGTTTTAGTCTTCAGTTTTTTTTAAGGAAATGATATTAAAATAAGATATAATCACCAGGATTAACATATAAAAATCAGATATTTATTATTTATAAATCAAGAAACTAATAATTACAAAGTGGACTTGAGGCTGAGGATCTAAACGAGAGAAATTGTTGTATTTTTTTAAAGCAACCCATTTCCCAACCAAATTCTCCTCCCTGTATAATCTGCCTTGATAATTGCTGTGTAGGGTTAACCTTTCTTTGCTTGGGGTTAAAATGTTACAGCTTTTGTTTGGTTTTTTTTTACATTTCCCCTGCCCAGCTTTAGTTTAAGTATTTAGGTTACTGGCTCATTTATCATACAGCTGTTTTCACAGAGTACATTGAAAAATGTTAAAAATACTATCTTGTACTTTTAAATGACACCAACTTCTGTAATAGCAAACTAATTTTTCAGGGCTGGTTCTTCTCAAATTTATTAAGATTACACATTAAAGAGAGAAAAGTAAAATAAAAATTAATGAGAAATTAGAAGAAGGGAAACAATTTATAAATATCAGATTATGAACATCTATACAAGTAAGGCTGGCAATCATACTGTTGTACTAGGGTTATGGGTAGTTAAATGGTTGAACCCTGGGGGCTGAAAATTAGTCTATAAAAATAGTTTGACTTGATTGAATTTAATGGCATGTTAACCCGTTTAGGTTTATTTTATGCCTAGAGATAAGGAATCACATTCAATCTACTTTCATATTTACATTTATTGTATAGTTGCTTCTTTAGCACATGATCCTATCCAATATAAATAATCTTTAAACAAATCTATTTGATCCCTACTCCATACTCCCCAGATCTCCTAAAATAACCTTTAAACAAATCTATTTGATCCCTAGATGGGACCCTAACAGGTACTACCACTGTGGATCAAAGTGTACCTGGGAGTAATGACAATGAAGGGGTACTCCATACTCCCCAGATCTCCAGAACTAGAATAAGAAGTTTAGTGTCATACCCAGAACACCCCATTTTTGGAGGGGTCTTACCCCTCTATAGGGATACAGCAAGCATATTCTAAACCCCACATGACTTGAGGATAAGCGGTGGTGATTTCTAAGGTCACCAGAGGTCAATTTAGTGAATTGTTTTTTATTTGAATGTTTTTTTATATGAATAAATCCTATTTCTAAAATAATTTTTGGTTCTTTAGAATGGTAAGCGTTGTCCATAAAATACAGGTATGGGTTCCATGATTTTTTGGAAAATGGTACAAAGGTTCCAAGACAAAATAAATTTGTGAACCATAACTGTAGATATTTATAGCAACAAAAAAGAAAAAAAAAAGAAAAGTCAAAGTTGATCTTTTCAGTCAAATTCTAAAAGTACAAACAGCGCTTTATATTTACAATTTGGCCAAAGTCTTGCATAAGTCACTAAGCCAACTAATATTGTAACAATAACTCAGAACTTATTTCTCTTAACTTCTAATCAGCAATAGAAGTAATCTAATTCCTTCATTAATGTCAATCATGCTGAAAGCAACTGTTCCCACTAGATCAGCAAAGTTAAGCAGTGATGAGCCAGTTCAATTACTTAATTGGGTGACCATTTAAAAGCAACCTGAGTCCTTTGGTTATTAAAATGATTTAATTTGGGATTAAATCACCTGAAAAGGGCTGATATGCTGTAAAACAAAAAACAACCAACTGATCCCTTCACAGATGATTTAGCCAAAATTTTGCATTTGTCACCAAGCCAACAATAACAAGGGACTTGTTTCTCTTAACTTCTGACAATGATAGATGAAATCTTGTTACAATTTATGAAGTCATAAATTGTGAACGTACCTGTAGTTAGAATTTGAATTAGGGCTGTTAGATTAAAAATAACAGAGCCTCATGAAAAATTACACTGTGACAGTTAATGACCTTTTGGCTCCTTAAAAACGTGCCATTTTAGAGGCATGAGAATAAGATAGTTTAGTTTAGCAGATTCAAACCAACTTTCAAGGAGCATAGATGTTATTTGTCAGCTCCCTGGGTTCATCTCCCACCGCAGTGGAATCATGGGCTAAGAAATAAAACTTGATCAAGAAACAAACAAGTTGTTGTGTTTGTTAATTAAATTATTAAACAGGCAAGCCCAGCCCAAAGAAGTATCAACAGAACAACGAAGAAGAAAACCAGCCCTTAATAGAAGTCAATCAGATAAAATTGGCGGCCAACGAACTAGATGAGTTAGAGCACCTAGACAAAGAATCAACAAGCAGAGTAATAAAGTAAGAGCTATCATCTCCTATCTCTAATATATCTCTCTGTCTCTTTCTATTATATACCCGAGATTACTCTTTCCGTTTATGTACTCGATGAGAAATGAGTATATAACAATCTGATTCCTTCACAGATGATGTTCATTTCATTACTCTCTCACAAAGATCCATTTTATGTGCAAATCAAAACAATCGTGCTCTAAAGATATGAAAGCCAAACTTGCCAACCATGGACTTTTGTGAGTTTATGTAGGCAAGTTCTGTGTGCTGATTGGCTGGTTCTTTAGCCAATCAGCAGCAACAGCAGCCTCTCATGAGAAAAGCTGAACCTAGAACAACCATTCATTCCTTTTAGGCACATCCATTTTGTCTTTCACAGTAAAAAATGCACGCCACACTGACTCTCTTTGACCTATGAGGTAATTCTTCATTACAATATCAAAAGCTAGAAAATCATACTTAATTTCTTTTATATTCTTATAACTGAAAGATAAAATACTCACTTTTTCAGTTTGGTCTTTAGTTTCTGAATCAAATTCCTGTAATAAAGAAAAATTATCAAAAGCAACTTATAAAAAGTGAGGTTATTTTTTTTTTTTTAACAACTCACTTAATTTTGATACCAGTTTCATAATTCTATCTGATATATCTTGTTTTATAGGATTGAAGGCCTCATTTATTAGACTAAAGTGTTATTTACTTGTTTCACAGCCTTGGAATCCACAGTTATAAACCTACCTGACCTTACCTGATCATCGAGGTTCTAGCAACCCAAGCAAAATTTCTTGAACCATCTGGTTACTTTACTGTGATCAACTGCGCTTTCACCTTTTGCACAACAAATGTTTTTGGTTCCTTCCATGGCGGTAAGACCCATTTTTATCTTGTAAAGCATAAGTTCCTGAATGAGACTACACTACATGTTCATCCATGCAGCTTTCAAATCACACACAGAGTCAAGCAATGTACAATGTGCCAGCGCACCAACTACCACACTATTACCAACCACAGCAGGTACTTTCCATGGCTTGAACTGCTTTGGTCACGTGATATATGCGCTGCAAACTAGCACGTACCAAAATATTGTAGAACTTTTGACTCATGCTAGTAGTTGGTAGAAAAAATACTCACTTTTTCAGCTTGGTCTTTGATTTTTGAAACCGATTCCTACAATAAAAGAAAATGATCAAAAGCAACTTTTATAAAAGAGTTTTTTTTCAGGATCTTTTTTTATTACTGTGACACTATGACCACTGCAGAAGTAAAACAAGTCTTAAATGCAAATAAAATATACAATTTATAGCCAGTTGGAATGAGATCAACTTTGTAGATTTAATGTGAAAGGTTGGGGAGGCCAATCTATTGGATTTTGCAAATAAATCAGAATGCTTTGATGAAAAAGTAGCGGTTATATTATTCACTACCAAACAAAATTCTGAAGAGTTGAAGAGAAGAAAATTGCTATATCCAATTTGTTAAATCCTTTTGAGAAATAATTAACTATACAGACCCTAGCCCCAGCATGATGTAAATGACCAACATTTTGTAATCAACCATTGTACATTATAAACAGCTGAAATAAATATAACCTTTTTATTGTAAAGAAAATCTCTTGGACTTTGCTGTTATCCAGGTTCTAGGAATTAATATTTATTGTGATGTCACTTAGCATCTTTGATCAACTCACTCAACTGATTTCTGAGATCAAAAAAAAGAGTTAAGAATTGGATAGTTTGGGCAGTTGGATAGAATCGGACACTTGACTAAGCTTCTTCAACCCATGAAATAACCAGTCAAAAGTGACCAGAAGTGCAGTAACAAGATGGACTGGAAGTAGTTTCATATTATAAATGGCTGAAAAATACTCACTTTTCTATCTTGGTCTGCAGTTTCTGAATCTAATTCCTGAAATAAAAGAAAATTATCAAAAGCAACTATTCTAAAAAAAAGGTCATATTCGGGAAGATTTTTTTTATATCATTGACAAGCACAGGTACTTGGTTTCTTTGTTTAATGGCATATCAACCATTGAGGGTTATTTAATGCCAAAGCCATCCTTATAGAAGAACAGTAGTGGTACTATCTAACCCATAGTTGGGGGATGAGGGTTCATACCTTTCCCAAGGGTATTTAGTCTAAAAGTGAACATAATTGCACAACTGGAGTTCAAACTTGCTTACTATGATGTCACAGTCCAGCACATTAGCCATTACACACAAAGACTTCTCCATTTTACCCAGCACTGTTGTGTATTATAACAAAATAATATGATGCAGTAATGTACAAATTAAATTATAAATAAATTAGTGTGTTTTCATTGCTCTAAGAATTGTTTTGTTCGTTCACTTGTTCGTTAAGTTTAAAATTTCAGAATAAACAATATTCGGTAATCTGAACATTAGCTACATAAATGAGAGTAATCTTCCTTATGCATTCTTAATTGTGCTTACGCATTATTTGAAATGAACTTAATTGTTATTAAGAACACATTTTATGATATTTTCGTGTTAAAACATGCAGTTGTATTGATTCAAACAAATTCATATTTTCAGTGTAGATTTACGGTGAAATGAAAATGGCCGACCAAAACATAAGGCTTCCTCAAAGTGAAAGAAACAAGGGGAGGTTACTCTCATTTATGTAGCTAATGTTCGGATTACCCAATATTCTTGGTTTTGCTATCTGGTACCAGAATGAAGAGACCATCGTGGTTTTTAACTATTTGAAAGACCAACATAAAAGTGAATATGTGAAAAGACAGGATCGGCAAGATTCAGTCCAACAACTTTTACTAATTGCCCTTGAGATTCGTTGATGGCTAAAGGAAACCGGAGACTTTTAAATTCAAATAACAAGTCAATTGCTCTCAGAAGTATTCTGGGGATGAAGCAGCTGTCTACAGTAAATTTTCTTGACACAATTGTGATTACCAGGATATAGGGCATCATATTTTTGATGGTTAAATCAAACTTAACGGACCTAAATTCCACCATCATATGTCACCCCGCCAAAAGAAAAAAAAAATACCAAAAATCAGGAAATAAACCGAATTTAATGAAATTTTCAGTGTTGATATATTAATAAATAAAAGATATAATGCACCAGTTATTTAATTAAAGACTTTTACATTTTTTCAGGTAAGTTAACTTTGAACCACGTATCTTTGAGGTGTAACACAGATTCTCAAAGATACGTGGTTCATCAAAGTTAACTGACCTGAAAAAATGTAAAAGTTTTTAAATAAAATAAGTGGTGCATTATATCTTTTATTCATTAATATAGATTTAATTAAATTGTTAATTCCCTGATTTTTGGTATTTTTTTGTCTTCGACGGGGTGACATACGATGGTGGAATTTCGGTCTGTTAAGTTCGATTTAACCCTTCTGATGTCATATCTTGCACCATTGCAAAGTTTTGGAAGATTGAGGTTATATATATATATTACTAGAGCCCAAAGTTTCAGTAGGATATTATGTAGAGCACTCCTTATTGATTCAGGGCTATTGAGGAACTCTGTTGAATAATGAACAATCTGGTCATGGAAATTGATGGTATCAACTGATTTATTCAATTCTCTTTTGCTTTTTCTCCAGTAATTATGAAATATCTTCAAGACAACATTTTTCTACAGCCAATTTCAAACTTCTTCAAATGTTCACTGCTCTGTTATTAATTTATCTAAAAAAAATTTCATTGATTTATATTTCTTACTCTGTACTAAACATTTTCCCAAATAATCAATGAATTTTTATTATACAATTAATTCAGAGCTCATTCTCAATATCTCTGTAAAATTTTTTTTTCAATTCACTAATTTAAATTTTCCAGTGACTTATCTTTACAAGACAAGTAGTTATTTTAAGTACAACCTGAATTTAAAAAATAAATTTCTAAAATTAAATAAAGGTGTGAGGATGACTAATTTAAAAAATATTTTCACAAAGTTTTCTTTAAAAATACAATTTGCAAAAATAAATACTTTTATTAATGAATAAGTACTAATCATTTCATTAAAAATCTAATAAGTGATTTTCAGTAGATTTTCTTTTTATCAAGTTTTTGGCTAAAAATTTCCTTACGGCACACCATTTTTGATTTTATTAAAAGGAAACAACTTTTAAAGGACAAATATATTGGATTCTATAGTGTTTAATATATATTTTCTCCAATCTTTCTTTTAAGTAATTACAGAAATATCATGATGATAAAACTATCTTTTGTACAAATTTCAAGCATTTTTTATATCATAAACTGGTGCAATTTTGTTTGCCTAACAATTTTCTAACATAATGACACCTTTTGTTTGTTTACAGTAAACAATCTTTTCACAAATATTTACAGTTCTTTAGAATAGTTGGTATTTCAACACTTGTTAGGTTATTTAATGCCAAATTTAGTCTACTAGCGCTAGCAAAAAGGGGTTAGACTCACTCGCTGTCCAGTTGATACCAACAATAGGCCACTTCGCCAACATTTCTTATATGGTTTCAAGTAACTATTCCTATTTAATAATAATAATTTGTTTGCACACAGTTATACAGTTTCAACTATTCTAATTTAATACAAATAATTTTCAAACAGATCTATTTGACCCATATAGGGGACCCTAACAAGTACAACATGGACCTGGGAATAATGGTAACAAATCCACACAATCCAGATAAAGTTTAGTGTCATGCGTAGAAAACCCTTTGGGGTGGGGGGTCTGACCCTACTCTGCAGAGTTTACAGTTGATGTATTTAAAGCAACAGGGCAGCAGTTCTATAATTGATACACAAAGAATTTTTTTAAAACATGAAAACCTTTTTTTAAAAGAAGCTGAATCAGAATATATATTGTCTTGGGGTCTTATTATTGTAGTTTACTTTTTTTCTTCAGCCAAACACTCATATACTCAGACAAATCTCTTCTATTATATAAGATAACTAATAGAAAAATACTTACTTTTCCAGCTTGGTCTGTGAACTCTGAATCTGGTTCCTGCAATATAGGAAATTATCAAAATCAATTTTTCCAAAAAGGAGTTATATCCAAGTGAAGTAAATAAAATCATGTACAAACGTGGTTAGTGGCATTTGTGTTGTTAATCATGAGTATTATGTTGAAGTTGTGTATAGCTCTGATTAGTAGAGAATTTTAAGCACTAAAATCAAAATTTATAGACATATGAAAGTAATTTATGGCAATTGTTGTATGAATATGAAAAATGCTTGCCATTGGGTTCAATATGCCAAAAGCAAAAATAGTGTCAAGATGAGTTTGTTTGAGGAACAAAAACCAGGGAATATAATTTGTGTATTTTGTTTGTTTAGTTTTGTTTTACAGAATATCAACCCTTTTTGGATCATCTAATGCAAAATCAAGTCATTTTGATAAACAAAGGTCTCAGGAACGGGTGCTTTTAGCGTGATTGACCGTAATATGATTTGTGTATTTAGTCTGTTATACATTGATTATTGTGTTTATTATTTTTCCATGGTATTTATGCATGAATACCAAATTCTTATGTTATTTCTTTAGATATTAGATGGAGTTTATTTGTGTGGAAAAATGTTTATCTTTTAGTTCAATGAATATTCTACCTTTGTTGATGTGTTTCTATTGAACGGTTGGTTAAAGCATTTCTTAAAAATCATCTACATTTCTTTTTTATTTCTAATATTTCTATCAGTTTTGCAAATGTATTTTATTTCTGTTGTAAATATTTTATATTGTTAAATATGAGTATATTTAGTGATTTATGATATTCTTTTATTTATTACTTTTACTATATATTTTCATGTTCTTTGTTAGTTTGGTTGGTTTGTTTTATGACATTTCAACCCTTTTCAGATCATTTAATGCCGAATCAAGTCATTTTGATATTTGGTTTCTTACAGTACCTGCTGTTGCTTAAATGGTCATCCATCTAAGTATTGAACAAGCTGATTACTTTTGCTGGTTGGGTATCCTGTGTCTGACAGTAAACTTCATCTGGTGGTGAGGCTCCAGTCTGGAGATTTGGGGAGTGTTGAGTACCCCTTCATTGCTATTACGACCAATTTTCGTGATGCACAAAGATAAAGTAGAGCGGGTGCCATGATTGAAGAAAATCGGTAAATTAAACAAAATGACACTCCTCTGGAAACAGATATTAGTCAAGAAAGAGTGCAGTATATGTGGACTGAGATGCTGAATTACAGAAAGTCTTGGGACAATTCTGTCTATGATAATTGATAAATGCATTAAAGGAACAGCAATAAAATGTTTGTCCTTGATGAATAATATGAGGGAGAGGATTTCCACATGAATCCTGCCATTGGGATGGATCTTTGAATCTTAGAGTTCATCATTATGACCCTGAAAACAAAGGCAGTAAATGGAATATTATCACAAAAATTCTCAAAAAGTAAAGAAATTTAAAACAGTTTCATCAGTGCAAAAAATCACTGCTCAAAATTCTTGGAGAGATGCAAAAGGAGACATTTGCATGGAATTTCTGTCAGAATGAATGGTGATTAATTCAAAAAGATGAAACATTGCAAGCATTCAAAGAAAGCATCAGCAGAATAAAGGGGAACTTTTTATTGCCTCACAGCAAAAAAAAAAAAAACCACATGATGGTCAAATAATGATAAAGATGAGGAGGCCTGAGATTTATATGTTGTAGAATAATCATACTAAGTTCCAATTACCATCGAATTGGAAAGACAAGGCAACAAGTAGCTGTAACTCAATACAGATCTAACCTTGTGGCAATCCCACTGCAGAATGCCAGAGTATTTATGAAGCCTCAGAACATCATAGAAACCAAGCAGCCAATCAGGACTCAAGGAATGGAATCACCTAAATATATGAATGGACTATTCTTGATTTCCATAAATACCAGCTGTCTTGGGCACTAGTTCAGTTGTGCTTAGCCAGTTGCTGTTGTCCAAACCAACAGTATACTGACTGACTGACCTCAATATATGTGTTGTACACCCTCCATACAGTCCTGATTTGGTACTATCAGACTTCTGGTGGTTTCCAAAGTTGAAAAGTCAATATTTTTACATGCCATGGCAAAAGTTGAAATTGCTGAGCACATTTAGATAAAACAAAGTAATCCATAAACTTTCTTAGTTGATAGAATGTTTGGAAAAATATGTAACACTAAATAGTAAATTTGTTGAGAAATAAATTTACTTTGTTTTAATACTAATTTCATTATTCTATCTGGTCTAACTTGTTTTATAGGATTGGAGATCTCATTTGTCAAATACCTCCGCATATATCATTAAAACTGGTAAAAAAATACTCACTTTTTCAGCCTTTTCTTTGGTTTCTGAATCTGATTCCTAAAATCAAATAAAATTATTAAAAATAACTTTTATAAAAAGGGGTATATTTCAAGAAATTTTGATATTATTATAACTGGCAGAAAAATACTTACTTTTCCAGCCTGGTCTTGGGTTTCTAACTCTGATTCCTACAATAAAATAAAATTATTAAAAATAACTTTAATAAAAAGGGGTATTATACAATAGATTTTTAGGTAACTGATAGAAAGATACTAACTTTTCTGCTTGGTCGTTGCTTTCTAATCCTGATTCCTACAATAAAATAAAATGATAAAAATTAACTTTTATAAAAAGAGGGATTGTGCAAAAGATTTTTAGATCATAATTACCAAAGAAATACTCACTTCTTCAGTGATGACTTTGGTTTCTAAATCTGATTCCTATAATAAAAGAAAATAATAAAAAGTAATTTTTGTAAAAAGGGATATTGTCTAAGAGATTTTTAGACTATAACTGGCAGAAAAATACTTACTTCTCCAGCCAGCGCTTTGGTTTCTAATTCCGATTCCTACAATAAAAGAAAAGGATAAAAAGTAATTTTCATATAAAGGGATATTGTGCAAGAGAAATTTAAACTTTAACGGGCAGAAAATACTCACCTTTTCAGCTTGGTCTGTGCTTACTAATTCTGACTCCTACAATAAAAGAAAATGATAAAAAGTAACTTTTATAAAAAGGAGTATTATTCAAGAGTTTTTAGATAATAACTGATAGAAAAATACTAACTTTTTCCCCTTGGTCTTTGTTTCCTAATTTTGATTCCTACAATAAAAGAAAATTATCAAAAGCAACTTTTACAATAAGCCTGTTCTTTTTCTACAAATAACTTATCTATCATTTCCAATAACTGATATTTTAATACCTGTTTATATTTTTGAAGCCACTCTTTCAGAATTTATAATATAGTCATATAAAAATTATATCTATTAGAAATATTTGTTAGTCAATTGTTTTCATGAGAGAAAAAGTGTAGTAAAATGTGAGAGATTAACTTGAAAAAGTGTATTTATATTTTTACTAAGAACAATTAAAATTTGAAAAGAAGATTTAAAAATGCAAACATTTATCAAAAAGTTTATTAAAGAAGAAATTAGATCCATTATAAGTGAAATAAAAATACTTGCCTTTTCATCTTGGTCTTTGGTTCCTGAAGCTGATTTCTGGAATATAAGAAATTTATGAAAAGTAATTTTTGTTAAGCAGGGTTTATTTCTATGAATAACTTATTTATATTTCATTTTCAATAATGATATTTCCATACCACTTGAATACTTTTTTAAATACTTACTTTTTATATACATATATATATATATATGGTGAGAGCCACTTCTTCACAGAAGAAAGCCATTTCTACAAGTAGTTTGGTTGTGAGCACGCAGATGGCCCACGGATCCAGATTTGCTTTTACGTACCCTGTCACACATTAATCCCTTCCCCGTCTTCCTCTCGTATGCAACGATACGATAGGCAGGCCCTGTCTCACAGATCAGTCTTTTTCTGTAGGAAATGTGTCCGTGACGTCCTTCATGTGCCGCTTAGGTAGAGACTGATTCAGGATGGGGTGCTCTATCCACCTTACATCAAACCCCTTACAGCTATCATCAGCCTACCCTTTCAGAAGTATGTGTACCCAGCCCCCACTTCTGTTAATTGGTCCTCATCGCTGAAACTGACTTCCACAAGGGCCTCGATGTCTACCCCATATCGAGACAGTTTGTCACGACACCAGTTTGTCGTTCAGGGTTTCCTGATCCCTCAAGATCAAGACATTTCTGGACATTCCAGGTGGCTATTGTTAGCCTATGTTTTATGTTGCGATATTTTCTTGTTTTTGCCTTGTTTATGGGAACAGCCGTCAAACCGCAGGTTGCTGGCCACTTTGATAGGTGAACAGGCATTTGTTTAGGCCACCTTTTCTAGACCCTTCCCAAATGTCTGAGTAAACAGAGCTACCCATGGGGCTGCTCAGTCACTCATGACCTCACCGAGAGATGTTCTGGGTGGTCAAATCCGTGAGGATGTGTAGGGGTGGAATTTGCATATATTCAGCCGGCTCAAGCCCCTTCACAAGTTTCAGACTAGCCATTGGAGTGAGAGGTCATCCCTGTAGCAGTAGATAGAAAATAGGCAGGTACCCACATCAGTGAAGCCAGCAATTGACTTATAGTTAAGACAACTATCTTGCCAGCTGACAACATAGACTTAAGTGTCCTCTGCTCCACCACAAAATGCACAAAGTATCACAACTTTCTCCTCCATTAGTGTCCTGTTATCAAACATTGTGTTGTATTTTTCATCCTTGTGAACCTGTCTCTAACTCATACCCTTCAAATCAGCCAGTACAGAACATTACGTGGGGTCATCGACAATGTGCAACAAAGTCGCACAAGTGCAGACCAGATATTATCACAATTAATATATTCACAAAAGAGTTCAACTACAGGACAAGACTGTATTTCACTTCATGCTAATGCACTTGGAAAAGGCATGAACAAATTTGTTTTCCCCACAAATAGTAGGGAAAACTGGTTTCTTTAGTCTTGGTTAGACAACCAGTCTAGAAGGAAAATTCTGAAATCAAACCAGCTTTACACAACTTAAAAATTAACCTTGTGTCACAGCCTGCTTGTTGGGTAAATACATACATGAAAACTAGTGCCCAGTAACTGGGATAGACTTTGATTGTATATAGTAAGTAAAGTCGTTGGGGCAGCCTAAAGTTGGTATCAGCCAGAGAGCGAGGGAGTCTATCCCCTTTTCACTAGCGCTAGACTAAGGAGATTGTTTTTTATCTGAAGTGAAGCACCATACCTACCATCAACTCCTTACTTTACTGCACAGATCCCTGTGCTACTCATACACTGAGTTGGCAAGGGCCAGTATTGAACCAGGAACCTTGTGGTTCCTAGTCGGGCACTCTACCGACTGTGCTAAACTGGCCCTATTACAAGTAAAATATATCACTAAAATTTTTATTATGAATAATATCTTTTTAAAATTAAATATTATGAAAGAAAGTTTACATTTGTGATTTTATTCACCCAGCTTTGTTTTGCTTGAAGTTTTTTTAACCAATCAGCGGTTAAAACAAAATGTACATTAAACATTGCAGAAATATACTTACTTTTGAAGCTTGCTTTCTGATTGAACCCTGCATTAGAAAAAATATTTTTAGTAAAAAAAACGGATAGCCAAGTCCTGTTACTAGGAGTTGGTTTAATGCCATTTGAAAAAGATTAATGAAAGAAAGAGACAACAGATGGACTTGGCATGAATTGTAAACACCAGGCATAAAGTAACAGAAACAGTATCAAATTAAGGACATCTTTATTTTGACATGATGATTCAAAAGTTCAAAGTTCAATAAAATAATGTTTTAAAAGTAGGGCAAGAGAAATGCAATTATTTATATAGATTATTTTTTCTTATACTACAAGTAAAACTAAAAAAACAAACAAAAAACCTCAGAGCTTTAGTGATGTTAAATAAGCGTAAAGAAATTTTGAAGAGTAACTCAACTCTTTTTCTTTTCAAATACTTTACTCTCTCATTGACAATCTACTTTTATGAAGAAATTTATAGACTTTGTGATTTCTCAATTTCCCATGCACATCTAACACTCTGCCTTCAGTGAGTACAAAAACAAACTTTGCACATCCAGTCTGACTTATATTGTCCCCCACCCCCACCAATATTCTGCACACCAATCAGACAAACCCATCACACATCACAGCTTTTAAAGTTACAAGGACAAAGAGGAAGAGCAAGCTGCTATAGAGTGATTCTCAGCAAGTTTAATTAAAGACCATTTACTTAGGTAGTGAGTTCAATCCTTATTAGATGCTCTAGGGTAACCTGCTAAGTGTTGTAATTATGCACAAGGACACAGGGAGATTCTGTATTTTCAGAAATTAATTTTATGTATCTAAATGATTCCATTGATAAAATCTGTTTAATTAATTCTGTTCTTCTGCCATATTGCAAATCAATGTTCATGCTTAGTAATGTACTGATCTTATTTTTGTTACTTTACTTTTGCATGCAATGTTAACTTTACCCTTTTTTTTTTCTTACAGCTTTTGATTTTAGAATTTTCCCTTCAGTTCCCACATATGTTGCGTTATGATTTATTTATTACTACTTATTACTCATGAAAAAAATCAACTATATATATGTTTGAATTTCAATGAGATTATTAAAGTAATTTAATGAATAAGGTGAATCATGGCCTACTAATATATACGGCTCCATATGTCACCATAAGCTGGCAGAATTCTAACAGGCCTATTTGTTTTAGAGTCAATTTATGTCTGTTTCCAAAAATTTTAAAGCACAAACATTTGGCTAGATGGAACCGTAAGTTCTCCTCAAAGAAAAACTGTTTCTCTGTAGTATCATTACTATCATTGCTGACCATGACCAGGGAATACATTTCACGTTGAAAAGGTTTAATTTTTTTCTGATATAACCTGAAATCATAGATAAATTTTTGGTGTTTGTTTTGTATAACTACATAATTTTTTAAACTATTTTTTGTTTGTTTGTTTGTTTACAATCTTTTATTATTACATTTCTGAAGAAAAAAGACAACAAGTTTGTATATTTTTAATATTTTTTTTAAAACAGTCATAAATTGACTATAAAATGAATAGGCCTGTTAGAATTCTGCCTGCTTATGTGACATATGGGCCTGTATATATTAGTGGGCCGTGGGTGAATATTACCTAAGGAGTAGGTAATAGGAAACACTGTTTACAATTGCACCTTTTTCAAGGAAATCAAATGTGATGGATCATTTTATGTCTCAAAAGACCTTTTTTACTGCTACGCACAGAACTTTCCTTAACTGGAGAGTCAGTGCACTTCCACTCCATGGACTGTCTTTTTAACTCACGCTTGTAGTGCCAAAACCATGTTTAAACCATTTGTAAAGATTTTTTTCATTAAAACATGCTTTTCCATACACATTGAACATTCTTCTATAAATTTCACATGATTGCACTTCTCAGCCACCAAAAAGTTGATGACAGACCTCTTTTAAGGCCTAGACCACTGTTTGATTTACCAGCATTTTGAATAGCCTCAAAACAAAATATTTTAGTGGGATAAAATAATTTTTGCCATAAGCCAATTCCAAATAATACAAAGTTTACATTTATGGAAAAATTCTGAAAAAATATATATTTTGCTTTTTTCAAAAAAATACTTGATAACTGACCATTGTGTAAAAGCCAACACAATATTTTCTCTTTATTTGTTGTATTTTTCAAAACATGTCTTTGACCCAGATAAAGTGCCTGCCTCAGTTGCCACTACACAGTCCCACACACACAAGCACACTTAGAACTTAAATGAGGCTCAAATCTAGAGGGAATGATTTTGTATTATTAAATTTCTCCATAATATTATGAAAGACAGAAAAAATTATGGGGCTCTTCGCAGAAATGCGTCCCAGCCTCCTGCCTTAAAAAACGCTAAGCGGCGACAGCTCAAAAAAAACAACCCGCTCTTAAACAGACACAGACATTTTGCTAATATTTTGCAAAACATTTCACAATTGTACAATTTTGTAATTGATAGTTGGAAATAAATATATTCAAATAAAATAAAAATTATAGTATCACAATTGTACAAGGTAAATTTAGGTGCTACAAAAAATTAATTTTTAATTTACATTGTATAATTTTGAAATGTGTTGCAAAATATTAGCAAAGCTGTCTGTATCTGTTTAAGCACATGTTGTTTTCTGAGCTGTCACCACTTAGTGTTTTTTAAGGCAAGAGGCCGGGACGCATTTCTGCAAAGAGCACCAAAATTATTTGCAGCCAAAATTAAGCTAAGTTGAAACCAAAATATATTCTTTGAAGAATGAGAAATTAAACACAAGATTTTTAATGTGTAATAGGCATAGATGATCACCCTGATGCAAGCGCCAAAGAATCACCTGTGCCATGCATGAAAGACTTGGCCGACACAAGACGTAATTTGCATGGCAGCTGGGTGAGCCATAATAAAAACAGGCAGTCGCTCACACTGGGGCAGAATGAACCAAGTGGTGGATCGAGAGAGTGGTGTATAGTGTTCATCTGACCAAAAACTTGATTTTTTGAGTGTTGGATTTTCTACATAACGATATTTTTATTATGTCATCCAAAAATCTATTTGTCTGCCATGTTATTAGAAGGATTTTAATTGTTTCTTTCGGCTGATTTTCTGGACATTTAGCACCACAAAACATGATTATATTTTATTAAAGTTTTATAAGTTTTAATTTTTTTCAAATGCCTTCGTCCATTCTTCAAAAAATCTATTTGTAAAATTACATGTAGATGACGATGACGTCACTCCATGTCTTCATTAGTGGACCCTATAGTGGCTCATTAGTCCAATTCTGGACTTGCAGATGCGGTCACACACATTGCAGGGGAAATTTCCATCTACATCTGGTTGTTCATGATGACGCTCTGCAGTCCTGTTTATCTCATTATTGAGCTGCAGGTGTCTTGCCAACCCTGTCTGTTGGAGGCCAGATCTTCCACGTTTGAAGGTATGATGTTACATTTCTTCAGTGGTTCAAAGACCATACACTAAGATATGCACACACTTAAATCCAAACCAAAAGTGCAGAATCATTAAATTCTGCTAAATTCAATATCTAATATGACAATCCCACCTGCCTGCTTTGAATGTAAAACTGCATATATTGTGTTGAAGTTGTCCTAATCCATTAAATGTAGATAACAGGAAGTTCAGTCATTGTAGTTCTATGGCTCAAGTGGCAAAAGACAAAAATTTGCTGTCAGTCACACATATATAAGTACTGTAACATTGTAAGCAAATGGTACCAGGGTCCTAATAGATAAGCTATCAAAAAAATCCATAAGAAAAATAAAGTTTAACATCTCATCCAATAGGCTAGGTGTAACATGATATGCTTAATCTAGCACCCCCTATGGGACTGAAAACAGCAGTTAGCCAGATTTTGTCAAGGTCACTCAATCAGCCATCTCTATATATATTTACCAACTCTTCCACGTGAGCAGGATGCGACACAAGGTCAATTTCTAAAGCAGATTTTAACAGGTTTGAATTCAGAGTTCTCCTTCTCCTAAACTGGTTGTCTAATCAAGGTTAAAGAGCCCAGTCTGCCCTACTATTTACCAATAGCTGGAAGGAGAATAGTTGGCTTCATACCTTTCCCAAGGGTATTAGCGTGATGTGAAATGCAAATAGCCTCATCAAGGATTTGAACTCGTTTTGTTGAGTCCATTTCCTACAACAGTAACCATTACACCACACACTTCCAGCCATCTAAGTGGTGGCGAGGGCTGGCTGGATGATGTCACTTACATGAGGCAAAAGTGAGGATGGGGTGTTCTGTAATACCCAATAAAAGATGATGGGATTTCTTAATTCACTCCCTTTTGGTGGCTGGGTATGAGGAGACAAGCTTTCATGTGAACAGAGAATGAGGAATGCTTCAAAGATATGAGCAGAGCCAGTTCCAACTTGAATGAAGAAACTGCTCCATACTTTGTGTTGATTATCCATTTTTCACTACTTCCACAGCTTCAGAGACTGAACATTTATACTTTGTTAAAGCATTTAATTTCAGGAAAGCATCTGATGCCAAATGTATATTTATAACTACAAATCTGATATATATATATATATATATATATATAGTATATTAAGAAAATTGAAAAAACACAGGTTTAAATAAATTGAGTGGTAAGTTTTATTAGCCGATGATTAGTGTTTCGATCTATTAATTAGATCTTCTTCAGGGCATTTGTTGATATGTAGTTACAAACTAGTGTATTAATAAATATTTTCATTGAAAATTACTTTTGTCTGATTTTCTGGTATTTTCATCTCTCCTGTTAGGTTGTTTTTATAAAATATTTTCTGCTCAATTTAACCTACTATTATTTTTATTGTAAATTGTAGCAGTATCTATATTATAATAATCTGATTCTTATATGGTACTATAATATCAAAATGCCTCAACTTAGAAAATAAGTATAGGGACTATTGTGCTAACTCTGATCATAGGAGATTACTATTAAATACAAATTAGAATATTTCCTTATAATTGTTTTTTTTTCTTCTTTAACTGGAGTCCGTTCAATTGACACCAGTAATTTCTTTTGTGCAATGGTCGGTCTACCACCAGGGATTATCAGTTTCCTTCACTCAACAAATCCTAGCAGTCATCCAAATTATTTTCCTCTCTCGTTGTTACTTCCTCGCTCGTGTCGTATGTCACTGCCCTCGTCACAAGACTCCAAACGCAACTGCCCCATGTGTGTAAAACAGGCCTTAAATAGTGACACTAACATCCGACATCCAGGTCCATTGCACAGTCTAGTGATTTTACATACGCGCTAACGAGGCAGTCCAACGTCAAGCCACGACTCACGATCAGGAGGATGTGGGGATCAATCTCCCCAATTGCCCGTTACACTCCCTCCTGATCTCATTCTACATGCCAAACACAGTAATGTACACTTTGAACCAGTATGTGCGTGATTTCTCTCGCCACATTCCTCTTAATTATTTCCAAATAATTATAATGTAGTAAGTAGGAAGAGTGGTTTATTGTTGGTATCAGCTGGACAGCACTGTAAAGTAAAGTCGTCGGTGCGGCCTAAAGTCGGTATACGCCAGTCAGTGAGGGAGTCTATCCCCTTTTCAATAGCGCTAGACCAAGGAGATTGTTTTGTTTTGGCATCTGAGGTGGAGCACCACACCTACCATCAGCTCCTTACTTTACCGCACAGATCCCTGTGCTACTCATACGCTGTGTTGGCGGGAATGGTATCGAACTAGGAACCTTGTGGTTTCTAGCCGAACGCTCTACCAACTGAGCTAACCCGGTCTGACCAGCAAAATTGTTTTTGCATCAGAAGTGAAGCACCACATCTACCATCAGCTTCACACTTTATCCAAGCTGTGGTGCTCATGCGCTGGTATCAAACCCAGAACCTGGTGGTTCTGAAGTGGATATGCAACTTGGCATTAAATTTAATGAATGCCAAAGATTGTGTTTCGATTTAATTATTGTTACATAATTATTGGATCCCTAATACATTTTTAAGGTATTGTAGAAATCATTATGGCGATCAGTACAGCTGATGGCCTTGAGAGTGAGTGACAGCGTTTGACCTCACTCTGAACTTGCTTTCTGGGGATAGACCGTGAGAACGGAACCCCCATAGAAAGCCCTCTTCCGGTTTAAGGAGTAAGCAACTCAGTTAGTTAGTTAGAACTTAGAAGCCGAGCTAGCAACATGTAAGCCTCATCTGCGCAGAATGTCTGGTTGGGGATTTGGAATAAAGTAACATCAACATAATCGAAGTCTTGTGTTTATTACTAAGAACTAACAATGACACAGGGCTTCTGATAAGGAATGATCCCCAACAGAAACCAGACCCGGAATCCTCAATAGAAGACCAGACGAGACCTTAGAAGATATACCAGACCAAGATAGATGATAGACGATCAGAAGCAAAGCCGGCCAGAAGAATAGACGACAGAGTAAGAAGTAAGAAAGGTATATAACGTTATATGCTGATTTGGTAAAGTGAAAAGACCAGTATATAACATATACCTATTTAGTGTCGGTAAAGAAAGCGCTATGCAACATTATTATATAAAAGAAGATTTATCCTGTTGTTCTAGTTGCAAGTTTTGTCCATTTTTCTTTTCCTGCTATACTGTAGCTATATATTTACAATAACATTAAATGCTTAGGTTTATCATCTATCTATCAATCGATACATATATAAAGGGCAGAGTGTGTGTATGTCCGGAGGAAACTAAGAAAATAAAACAAAGTACATATATATACACACACATTCACTATCATCAGATCTTGCTTTTTGAACAAAAATAATGAAGATTTGATTTATATTCGTGAATATGATTAAAAAATAAAATTTAAATTATAACAGCATGGAACTTTTTTTGCATTTAGTATTTTTAGACATTAATTTTAATTTTCAGAGTGTCTGGATCAATGCAAGATCTTTTTTTACATAAGGATTTTAATGGGGTGTCCTGCGAGGATCCAACTCGCGATTCAACAATAATGGATCTGCAAGACTACCTTTTTTTACCCGCCCTCTACCCAGGTAGCCGCTTCTAGTCTGATAATAAAGAAGAATTTACAGTCAGTGATTTGTTGGATAATGAATAAGCAAATACAAAAAGTACTTTTTTCAATAATCCAAAGATAGAATTTATTAGCATATGCATAAACTTGAGACAATTTTCAAAATTAATTCTGCATTTTGAATGGATTCAGAAATCTCTAAAACATTAGTAGGATTGGTTTCCTCCTTTATTTTGACACCCAAAGTTCTAATAAAAATAAAAGAATTTCTTGTGCTTATTGTATTAGTACAGCATTTAATTCTAAGACTAACAGCAACAAATACATGAATTAAAACTTAGTTTAATTCTAACAATTTATTAAAAAACAAATAAAAACAATGAGTAACTATATAAAGTCCTTCCTGTGTATAGAGTTAAGTTTGAGTGACTTACCAGTGTGATGGTGAAGATATCTGGTATCTTATTGCTTTCCTGGAGAGGATTTCTGGTTGATGTGCATACGGGAGCTGATTCGGGATCTATCAGCTGGTTTTTGGTATTTTGCGCCAAAACTTCTAGGCTCATCACGTAATTGGTATATCCAATCACCGAAAGCCTCTCCCTCACTTAACCCCACACACAGGAATAAACATTTTACTGACCCAACATGCTTTCAATGACTGACCATTCTGCTTGTAAAGTACTTGTGTATTTGTTCTTTATCTGATAAATCTCTTTTTCACAATGCCTAAACAGTTGGCAGTTAATGAGTTAAAGTTACCACTACATTTAGAAAATGGCAACTAAGCTGTTCCTATTTCTCTGAATTTTTGAGATGAGGCTTGATAATTAGTATTATTTGTATTAATCGGACTATTGTCCTCAGCTGATGTGCACTCCAGCCTTCTTCGGTATTTCTTGTCAGACTCGGGAACCTTCTTGTCATAATCTGGAACCTTCTTGTTGAGTCCGACAAGAAATACCTGAAGAAGGCCGGAGGGCACATAGGCCGAAACGTTGTACAGATAACAATGAAAATGAGGACAATAGTCCGAATAATACAAATAACACTAAGTTGCTCCTGTCACAATTAATGGATTAAGAAATCTCTTCTAATATGTTATAGCTGTAACAGTATCATAAGAACTACTCCCCTACGCGCCTCAGTAAAACCCTGTAGCGTAGGAATACAAAGTGAACTGTCACACACACACATTCATACAGACACACTTTGAGCATACACAGGGCCATAGACGCACCGGTTGATATCGTATCTCTGTATAACCAGTAAAGATGAATAAAGTATATTTATATAACGCCTTTGTTATAACTAACATTATAACAATACAAGTCTTCAAAAAAGCAGACTCCTTTCATAACTTCTGAGAGCTTTTCTTTAGACAAGCAGCAAATTTCAATAAACATGATAGTACTTACTTTGGAACTTCGCATCTTCAGTTGAGATTTTGATTCCTGTAAAAATAGATATTGATAAAGAAAATAGCTCAATCTTGTGTCATATGTCTTTTAACAAAACCTAGTATTGATTGGATAAGAGTCTGAATTATGTTTTTGTTCATTAGATTAGAAACTGGATATAAAAAACAACAGCCTTAAAATAAAAATTATTTGTGGCCAGGGAAAAGAAAACACATAAAAATTGTATAAAATAAGAAAATAAATCTTTTTATCAAACTAAAAAGGAAAATAGTAATGCTTATCAAAAATATTTTTCTTAGTATAGACCTTTATTTCAAATTTTATTTCATGTACGTCTAAAGACTATCTATGAGTTATATATACACACACACACACATATTCATATAACATTATTAATACTATGGAGCTGAATTTTTCTACAGATGATAATTTAGATGTACGAATACAATAAATAATTATCTACCTTAGAGAATTGGGATGTGTGTTAAGGGGTCTAGTAGGGTGACACATGACAGTCTCAGAAACCCTTCTTGACTTCTTTTGCCTCTGCCCTTTGAACAGTAAAGCTGCATTACTATATTAACCCACACTTGTCAAGTAACCTTTTTCTATTTTGTACCCCTTCCACATAGTGCTTGTTCATGGAACAATGTGTGTATAATTCTACTGTGGGATACATTTGCATATTCTTATTTGCAATCCCACCTGTATATATAGTGTGTATAAAATACTAAATATTCTTGTATATATAGATGAGCTTATTTTGTCTTTCCTCCCATTGCATTCAGTGTTAGTATATCATGGATATACTAATGTTAATATTGGCCCTTGGAGATTGGGGACTCAACCTAATATATTCCCTACCTCCAATAAACACTAGAGATGTATTTAACATTATAATTACCTTGTATATATATTATGTACATATTAAATATGTCTGGCTATGAAAATGAGCTTATCTTGTCATTCCTTCCGTTTATTCAGTGTTAGTATATCACAGATATACTAATGTCAATATTGGTCCTTGATGATTAGAAACTCAACTAAATATATTCTTTTTAACCAAGCCCACCAATACAAGTATAGAGATTTTGGTAATTTTGAGGGATTATCTTAAACAGTGCCCCAAAGCCTGAAGCTTTTCAAAAAATTCATTTGTCTTTAAATCATCAAAGAAGAATTATCATCTAACTTTTAGTAAAGAAATATCGTTTAACTTTTAAAAGGTGAGCTTAGATATAATTGCAATACTTAAATGCAGCAATCAATTTTGAGTTATTCTGTAGTTTATTGTTGCCTATTACATAGGTATCTATACTGACTTCAAATGGGAAAAGGCAAAAATGTTGTTTATCATACAACAGGTTCCAAATAGACACATTTTAAAATTATTTTGATGAAAACAGTGTATTGTTAGAAAAATATTGTTCAATTTTGATAAAATTTAATATGTACTCAAAGCATGAAGAGTCATTGTTAGGTCAAAGGCCCAATCAAGAACCCTCAGCAGGAGTTAGCTTAATTGCTGCCCATAGGACGGCTTTTAAGCTAGTAAAAAAATATACTTACTTTTGAAGTCTTTTTCTTGGTTCCACCCGTTTCCTTCATAAAAACAAATTGTTAATAAATATCATTACAAAACAGATGATTTTGTAATATTAAATAAAATAATAATCTAACAGAATAAATATAAAGGAAATTTTGAGATATAATGTTTAGTGCTGGACTCTTAATATGTTTGGGCCATCTTTGTAGAAACCAAGCAATTTATGAAACCAGCTTCCATAGAATTGCTAGTAGATAGATGTATTATAACATTCCAACTGGGATTTCCATTTGGATTTAAAACAATAAAGATATTTGTTGAAGTCAATCAGTCAGTCAGTCCTGATTGGTTGCTTGGTTTCTATGATGTTATCAGGCTTCATAAATACTCTGGCATTCTGCAATAGGATTGCCTTGTTACGGTGCCTTGTCCTTACCAATTCGACTGTAATTGAACTTAGTATGATTATTCTACATCCCGGGAATCAGGGAATGAAATCACCCAAATGCATGAATGGACTATTCTTGAGTTCCATAAGTACCAGTTGTTTTGAGTACTAGTTCAGTTGTGCTTAGCCAGTTGCTGTTGTCCAAACCAACAGTATACTGACTGACTTCAACATGGACTGCAGACAGGATTGCAACAAGGTTAGATCCGTATTGAGTTATGGCACCTTGTTGCCCTGTTTACCAATTCGACTGTAATTGGAACTTAGTATGATTATTCTACAATATTGTTTTAAATCAAATGTTTTTTAGCTCATAATTTTACAGAGCTTTATTATTTTTTTAATGCATAGCTCACTCATCTCTACATTACTAAAATTGACATTATATTTGTGCATAGTTGTAACCCAGCAAAAACAGCATGTCATAGTGATATTTTTATTAGAACAATACACTTAAAATACTAAAAGTTAGAAAATTTAAAAAATTCTAGTCTAATATACAACTGAAAGATAATTTTGTCAGGTCTGCATTTATTTTTTAATCATCCAAATTCTTGATATACTCATGCAGTTCAATAGCATTAATAAATATATACAGGGTGTCCATAAAATCTCTTTACTATTTAAAATAATTATTCCGATGTCAATTGAAGAGGTATCTTAATTAGATTTGTTGTATGTACTCAGTCATTATCAAAGTTTTTAATCACATTCCATTTGTTTATTTCAGGTAACCCTGTTGATTAAATAGGTAGTGGTAAACGAGCCCCTATAAAATGACTACTCCTCAAGAGAATGCATAATGTGTATCATGGTCTATTAAAACAAAATGGGATATGCTGGATCAGGGAAACTACGGAACTAAGTATGGAAGAGATCCACTGTCCAGCATGTCTGTGCATGGCACAAGTAATCCATGGAGGCGTGAACAACCAAGAACATCTGAGGAAAACATTGATCACGTATTTGATGAAACTGTGCTACAGCGGCAAGAAATCAAGTAGCGTCTTAATGTGCTTCATACAACTAATGGTGCCCATATAGAGTGTATTAAATGAGGCAAATAAACTTCAGTATCTACTCCTCATTTTG
This sequence comes from Doryteuthis pealeii, assembly GCA_023376005.1. Classification (NCBI taxonomy): domain Eukaryota; kingdom Metazoa; phylum Mollusca; class Cephalopoda; order Myopsida; family Loliginidae; genus Doryteuthis; species Doryteuthis pealeii. The sequence continues at coordinate 13,895,671 of CM042145.1, read as the reverse complement.
TAATAATTTCAACATTTTTGTCGTTCATTTGCTTTTGTAATAATTTTACTAAATTGTAAAGAGACTTTATGGACACCCTTGTTATAACAGAAATAGATATTTCTTGATTTACAAATTTTACTAACCCAATACATCCACTCACCAACAAAACAAATTAAAAAGAAAAACAAAAACACTTCGGAACAGAACCTAAGCTATTGAGAATGTAACATCAAACGGATGTTGACCTGACAGTAGCTCTAAACGAAATGAACAAAACAAGTGTTCCACACAGGCTTCAGGTGAAAAACAAATTTTATGAACAATTAAAAATATCCCCTATTAACGTTTTTCAACCAATCATAAATTTTCCCCCCAAAATCTTTCAAAGCAATTCTCTCGAGCCGATTGATAACTATAAAAACAGCTCACTTAAAGTCGATAAGGCAGTTGACTATCAAGTTGGCACACAGAGCGTCGCTCCTACCCGGCCAAGATCAAGGGACCACCATACCTCCGACCCACACCATGCGTCACATAGAACCAAGTCATCAGCCAGAACAGACTTTCAACCCCATGTCCGAATCAGCTGACGAAGGAAAAGACTTTCAAGCCCACACCTGCCCTCATTTCACCAAGCAAAGAAGGAATTATCATCTCAACAATACCAGCTTTTGCTTATTTTTTAAATAAACAAAATTAATCTAATTTCTCTCATCCATTTTTCTTTTGCTACCATACGCTTGGGACCATATTACCTTTAGGCACCCCTTTTTGATCTCGATTAAGAAAGGACATGTTTTTCATTTACACCGTCAATATCTGGTTGTTTGTTAGGGGTTAGGGTTAGGGGTCAGTTTTATAATTTTTTAAAAAAAATCTAAAATTCGTCTGTTAAAACAACCGGATATTGATGGTGTAAATGAAAAAATGTCTTTTCTTAATCGAAATCAAAAAGGGGTGCCTAAAGGTCATATAGTCCTTACGGTTGCTTGTAATATTTCACCCTGAATAAAACATTCACAATATAGTAGAGTCATAGATACTTTTTAGATGTATACATGAGATAAGAGATAAGCTTTAGAGTAAAGGGCTGTAAAAAATGCAAACACGTTTCATTCACTCTAATATTTTGGGATATGTTCAGCTGCAAGCCTTAATTTAGCTATTGATCTCACATTTTCTGTCTAAATATCTTCAAATAGACTTAACAGTTCCATTTATAGGTTATGTCTATTTGAGGGTATTTAGACAATGTGTGTGATCAATTGTTAAAGTAATGCTTGCAGCTGAACATATCCAGATATGTGTATGTAAAGTGTAGCAGTTGACTGCACCAGAAATAGCTGTCTTGCAAATCTCGTTTCAACATTCGCACTGCTCTCTGTTCATGTGGTTTTATTGAGCTACTTGCTCATGCATGCAAATCACCAATGGTCTTAAAAGGGTTTGTTACACACATGCATAGTGACAGAATTGCAAATGTTATTGGGTAGGTTTGGACCCTTCAGTCCCACTTCACTACAGGGTAATTCCATGTCAAATCATCCAGGCCATGTCACCCACCACCTTCAATTTTTCTTAAATTTTTCCAATTGTGGACTATGTTAACGTTAGACAATCCCCCAAATTTGAGCTTCCAATTCCAAAAATTGGTGGAGTTATGGCAATTTTTTGCTCTCCAAATTGGAGGGGGATCACAAAAAAAAAGTCGCCATTTTTCGGCAACCCAGAAGAGAGCTAAAAATCAACATAACTCCACCAATTTTTGGAATTGGAAGCTCAAATTTGGGGATTGTCTAACATTAACATAGTCCACACCTGGAAAAATTGATGTGGGTGGGTGACAATTTTACTTTGTTCTGGATGATTGACATGGAATTACAGAATTACCTTACAGTGTATTCCAAATATTAGAGTTTATTAAAAACATTTTCATTTTTTACAGCTCATGTATATATCTAAAGAGTATCTATGACTCCACTCTATTTTAAATATATGTTACCCCTCTATATATTATTACATAATTCATAAGCAGCTTATAAATTATGAATGTACCTGTAGTTAGAATATTTTGAATTAGGGTCCATTAGATTTAAAATGATAGGGTCCATGGAAAGTTACCTAACAGTTGTTGACGGGTAATAACCTTTACCGATTGAATGCGTGGGATAGTTTAATTAAAGATTCGGCAGAGATTTCAGAGTGAATGGACGTGTAGGTCATCGCTCTGAGCTGATTTCCCCCCGCGGAGAACCAAATGGACAGGGTTGCGAAATAAAGCTTGATCAAGAAACAACCAAGTCTTGTTTGTTAATTGAATATTAAAAACAATGACCAGCCCAGCACGAAGAAGAATCAACAGAAAGAAGAAGACCAAACCTTAACAAGAAGTCCAGAGAAAATGGCCGATGAGTTAGAACCAGTATACAAAGTAAGCAGAAGTTACCAAGTAAAACCATCAACATCATCTACCCTATCTAATCTATCTGTCTATCTCTCTATTATTATTATATTATTATATACCTGACGTACGGAGGCGCGTGGTCTAATGTTTAGAGTCGTAGGAAATAGAATCATCAACCCGAGTTCAATTCCTGGACGAAGTTGTTTGCATTTCACATAGCACTAATACCCTTAGGAAAGGTATGAATCCAATTCTCCCTCCAGTTATGGGTAAAATAGCAGGGCAGACTGGGCTCTTTAACCATGGCTAGGTAACCAGTGTAGGAGAAGGAAAACTTTGAATTCAAACCTGTTAAACTCCGCTTAAGAAATTGACCTTGTGTCACATCCTGCTCGTGTGTAGGGGTTGGTAAATATATGTATGATATGGGTGTATATGAGTATACAACAATATATCATGATTAATGCTATACAACAGTACTTTTTTTTTCAGATGCTGTAATGGCTGATAGAAGTATTGAGATTGAGGAATCATTTTAAACTGGGCCTCAAAGCTGCTTGCAAAATTCAGGATGTAGAAGAAAATGAAACAATTTGTGTACAGATTGTCCTGGAACCCACCACACTAACAACAACAAATATTTGACCTTTGTCATTTTGAAATCAGTAAAACTGTCCAGTGATAACCATAGGTTTTTGAAGTACATTTATATATTAATTAACAATAGAAATAAAAAGAGAAAAAGATTTAAGAAGAGAGGATATGCACAGAGCATATGTTTTCCTCTAAATATGAAACTTACTTTTGTACTTTTTGCAGGGGGGCTTGCAGCCATTTCCTGCAAAGAAAGCAATTTTAGGAAATAACTATTTTTTAATCAAACATTATTTTTAATAATCATTTTATAATATGATATTATATATATATATATATATATATACATACACAGAAGTTAACTACCCAGGTTTCACCTAACAGAGTTTTCCTGAAGATCCTTTTTGGTGATAACTTTTGTTATTGATTCGATCTCAAAATAGAACATATTTTTTCCTATAAATGAATTAAATAAATGTTACTTACTTTTGCACTTTTTGCGGGGATGCTTGTGTCAAGTTGCCGCAAAGATAGAATTTTAGGAAATAATCATAATCTGAAAAGTTTTCCTGAAGATCCTTTTCATTGAAACCTGGATAATTAACTTTTCGTAGAAATTTGTTTTGAGTGACCAGTATTCAGCTGTGTTGCAAGTTGAATCTGCTTTTGAGAATTCAGACTTGGTAAGTGGTTTAAATAGCAAGTTGGGCTATTCTACTGTGTAGCATGGCCAGGTTTCTTTCCAGGATTCTCACTGGCTGGTGGTTTTAGTGTGGATATTTTTATCCATATATACTGAACACTTGACTGTGATCTGGCAGTTTGTACACAGAGTATTCGGTTACAGTCTTTTTTTTTTTGTCTGGTAACTGGACACTAGTCACAGCCTTCCTGTGAAGGTGAGTATAATGTTCATTCAACATCCCCCTCCCCCATTGTGTGGGCATAATGCATACATTTTTTATGGCCTTCCCAAATTTCCATTGACCAATTCTTTGTTCCCTTATGGATACACACCACACATATACATATTCATGGATTTAAGATATTCTATTTTCCTTCTTTTTTTTCCTCTGACCATATGTTCACTCAACTTATTTTCCAAACCTAATTTTAATTTTGAAATATTTTAAACTGTGGGGATCAAAATAAAATAAAAAACTAAAAAAAAAAACTCCCATGAGCCTTCACCGGAAGAACACTCTGAGCATGTGTGGGAAAAAGGATCCACTTCCAACCCCCAAGAGAATCTCTCAGCCATTCTCACTTAGGCCTTAACTGTGTCTAGACACTACTACTGGCCAAGGAGATATTTCCTTGTCACATGGTGGCTATGACCAGTGAATAAAGCCTAAATCATAAAACCACCTTTTGTCTTTGTCTCTTCCTTTTCATTCCTTGAATTCTTTCCTTTTCAGCGTGACCACCAAATAAGATGGGGTTAAAACAAACCCTAAAAATACACACCATAAATAACCAACTACCTTTAAACCTAAACCATTAAGCCTCTTGCCACCCCACAAAACTAAGCACATGATGGAATTAAATGTAGCAATCCATCTCATAATACTTTTACATTGAAGGATGTAGAAAAAGATTGAAGGTTATATTATTCAATGATTGTTTAATATTTTTCAGTGTATATCAATTTGTATGTGCAATGAATATATAACTTCAAGTAAGAGAATATTGTTTCTTGTTATCCCATTACCATTCATAAGCACATGGATACTCTATGATTAAATGAGCAAGAGAGATTGATGTGCCTGAATTTTTATAAATGTAAACACAAGTACCAATTTACAATTAAAAAAAACAACTTTCCATCAACTGATTTTTTTTCTTCTCATGTTGTTTTGGCCTCCCCTCCAATAAAAACGCTAATTCATACACCTGTAGTGTTTTAACACATACATAATAGAAGCAGCAGCATGTAAATATAAAAGAGATATAAAAGAAACATTACCTCCCTTTGTCTCTCTGCCAAAGAATTCTTGAAATGGCCATTAGGTGGTGTTGTCAAAGTCTCTCTTTACAGCATATCTTGACTCCAGACTAGAATCTGGAACAGGGGACATTTTGGGGTAATCTGAATATTAGCTACATAAATGAGAGTAACCTCCCCTCGTTCATTTCAATTTGAGGAAGCTATATGTTTTGGTCGGCCATTTTCATTTCACTGTAAATCTACACTGAAAATACGAATTTGTTTGAATCAATACAACAGCATGTTTTAACACAAAAAATATCATAAAATGTGTTCTTAATTGTGCTTGCACATTATTTGAAATGAACTTAATTATTATTAAGAACACATTTTATGATATTTTCGCGTTAAAACATGCAGGCGTATTGATTACAGTGAAATGAAAATGGCCAACCAAAACATATGGCTTCCTCAAAGTGAAATAAACAAGGTGAGGTTACTCTCATTTATGTAGCTAATATTCAGATTACCCATTTTTGTCCCCAACAAACCTTGGGTCACATTGAGTACAACACCGTACAATACACTTCTTAAATATGTAAGTCTTACACAAAACTTCCATATGTATACAGAGAGGCACGTGGCATAATGTTTAAAGTTGTAGAAAATGGACTCGTCAACCCGAGTTCAAATCCTAGACGAAACTGTTTGCATTTGACATAGCACTAATACCCTTGGGAAAGGTATGAATCCAACTATACTCCCTCCAGCTATGGGTAAATAGTAGGGCAGACTGGTCTCTTCAACTTTGGTAAGGCAACTGTCTAGGAGAAGGAAAAATCTGAATTTAAACCTATTAAACGCCGTTTAAAAAAAAAATGACCTTGTGTCACATCCTGCTTGTTGGTAAATATATGTAGATATGTATGCTAATGGCATTTTTTCACAAACACTCTTTATGTAGACTTTTTATATCTCATTGTCATTCTTGAATTCATTCTATTAAGTTTGTTCAGGCAATAAAATATGTTATTGTTAATCTGTTGTGAAATGTTCTTGCATTTATTCTGTAAGAGGAGATAGCAAAGTAACTAAAAGTTGTCGGTTCGGCCTAATGTCAGTATCAGCCAGACAGCAAGGGAGTCTATCCCCTTTTCACTAGCGCTAGACCAAGGAGATTATTTTTAGCATCTGACTCCTCACTTTACTGCACAGATCCCTGTGCTACTCATATGCTGAGTTGGCAAGGCCGGTATCGAACCGTGAACCTTGTGCCTGATTGAACTAAACCGGCCCTACTATTCTTCAACAACCCCATATTGCCATTTTTAGACATCAAACCAACATCAATTTGTACTCACTTTAGTGACTTCCATTAGGGCTTTGGCCATGGACTCCTAGAAAAAGGAAATAGACATGTCAATAATTCTCCTGATAATTGATTATATTTGTGCATTTGGGACTACAGTGATATTTACAAAATAAAAGACAATTCCAACATTCAAGATACATTTTATGGGGTTTGATTATATCATTTCCACCGAATACTTTAAGAGTATCTACCATAATTGCAAATAATTATTAAATTTTTAATAAAGATAAAAACATTAATCAAATTTTTTATTAGACAATACAACTCATGGAAACAGAATTATTTTTACAATTACCTGGTTAGTTAAATGGCATTTAAGTGTATATTCATAACATACAAGGTGTGTCAAAAGTATTGAAATATTTTTAAAATACTTTTTATATATATATATATATATATCGATACTTTTATGACACACTTTGCGTATGTGTGTGTGTATACACACACACACACACACAGGTGTGTCATAAAAGTATCAAGATTGAAGCCGTATTTACCAAGATAGAAATGAACAATGAATGGAACATTAATTTTTTAGAATGTCAAAAAGTACAAAAAATCTTAATACTTTTTTGACACAGCTTGTACATAAACAAGAATACTAATAGTATCATTGCTAGAGCCTATAGCTGTTTACATCTGGTCAAAACAACAATTTATAAATCTGCTGCAGACTTGCACATCCATAAAAAAACTATTTGTCTAGATTTTAGGGAATCGTGTTCATTGCACATCTATATTTTTTGTGCAGATGTTTCTTAAGAATTTTTGCACAGTTATATGATAGCAAGTATTCCTATCTAATTCAAATAATCTGCTTATAGTTGTATGGTTTTAAGTATTTCTATCCAATACTAATAATTATATGATTTCAAGGAATTATGTCTATTTAATAATAATCATTTATTTGCACACATTTAAGTAACTAATAATAACCCTTAGTAAATAATTATAGCTACAAGTAACTATTCTTAATATAAATAATTTACAGTTCTAGGGTATCAAGTATTCCAATCCAATATTAATAATTTTCAAACAGATCTATTTAAACCATAGATGGGACCCTAACATGTACCATAACTGGGAGTAATGGTAATGAAGGGATATTCCTCAGATCTCAAGAATCATGAGATGCATTTTAGTGTCATGCCCAAGACACCTCCTTTATGTGTTGGTGGTGGTGGGTGTCTTACCCGTTTGCCATGGATACGGCCAGCATATTCTATGCTGACTGGGTGGTATTGCTGTCAAGTATATTTTTGCATTTATTTATAGATTCTATGATTTTAGAAAAGCTTATAATTTTTAACTAATTGTAATGAAATAATTTCCAATTCATTGATATTTTAAAAAGAACTATTTATCTCCAGTGTTTCCTTTTATATCATATCACCATCTTTCCTCTCCTCTCTTGCTCAAATACAAAGTTTTCAAACTGATTGTCTATATACCCATTCTTACTTTAATTATTAACTAAATTTTTCATCAAATTATTTCTTTTTCATATGTATTTTGAATTATACATCTGGCTGACAAAATTTAAATAATGTGTCACAAAATATCTCTATCAAGGAGACAAAAATAATTGTCTTCTCTTGGATTGTGGGTGTGGCTTCCCATGTCATGTGTCTGTTGGTCACGTGAAAATTCAGCCCCTTCCAACTCTCTTTATGACCCTGTTCTTCAAATGGATAAGACCTCCTTTATAAGTCCTTGCTCAGAGAGCAAAAAGGAAACGTTTTTCATTTCTGTCATAGAGCAGAATAGATATTTTGTCTCTAACTCCAGTATGGTATTTTATTACACCTTACCATGAAAATCATTGAAGACAGCTAAGTTTCTTGTACCATTTGTTACACTTTGTTCATGAAACAGTTATGTACAATTTACATTTTGGGATTTGTTAATTGTTAATCGAATAATTCTAGCATGTTTTTGTTTTATATGTGTATTAAATACCATATATGTTTATTGTTCATATGAGTCCGTTTTTATCTTTCCATACTACATATTCAGTGTTAGTGTATCCCTGGATACACTAGTGTATTATAAGAACCTAATGTCAGTTCTATACTGATAACACACCATTCTTATATCTATAACCATATATATAATTTTAGCACTTTCCAAACAGTGTTACTGATAATCTCTATAACCCAATTTTTCTTTCATTATTAACTAAATTTTTCATTGAATTATTCCTTTATATATGCATTTTGAATTATGTATCTGGCTTGGCTAACAAAACTTAACGTGTCACAAAAATCTTATTTTTAAGAAAGTGTGTTATTAATGCAAAATACTTGGAAAGCTCTTTTGTAATCAGTTCAACTTTGGTAGAATTCTTTTTCATTAAGCTAAAAACATACAAAAAAATAAATCTTCAAAATAATTAAAAGATTTATACTGAGTTAAGAATAATAAAGACTTTATAAACATGAAAACACATCTTTTATAAAAAAAGGTGAACCAGTTTAGTTACAATCGCATAAGATCTGTTAGAGTGTTAAATCATTTCTCTTTTTTAACTATTTTCTAAGAAATTAATAGTCACACAAGGATATTTGAAGAATTCCAGCATTGAAGAAGAAGAAGAAGAAGAAGAAGAAGAAGAAGAAGAAGAGAGAGAGAGAGAGAGAGGGGGGATTTTTAGTTTAAAATAAATGAAATTAGAATAGTGCAAAGTTCAAATTCAAGGAAATAAAAAAAGATATGCAGAATTGATCTTACCTCTGAAGATCTCTCTTTTAGGGAACTTGGCTCTTTCTACAAGAAATTAAAGTTCATTATTCATTTAGAGAAGTGAAGAATCAATAACATTGAAAAACTGAAACTGTCAGGTTTAAAATTAAGTAACTCATAAATAATGATAATCTTGTGGAGAGAGGCTAACTTCAAAATTTTGTTCAACATTTCAAATTTTTCTAAAGCTTAGATTAGTATGGCACAAGGGGAAAAATTTGGGTGTCGAAAAATAATGTTACTCCAAGTTTTCAAGAGGAGAAGGCCTGCGTACTTTGAAAATCACCATTTGGCTTTTATCTGGGTTTGAACACTAACCACTGGCACGATTGAGAAACTAGTTCAACCATCTCAGTATAAAACATGAACATTCTAATATTTAGTAAAATTACCAAAAAATAAGAGAAACAAGATGTACATCACTTTCACTAGAGTTTTAAGACATGTAGATCTTAAAAAAGAAATGAACATACACCTTTCATTTTGAAACTTCATATGGTAGTTTAATTTCTCTCTCTCTCTCTCTCTCTCTCTATATATATATATATATATATATATATATATATATGAGAGAGAGGTAAAATAGTCAAATGATGGTTTGTTGTTTTTTTTCTTATTCAAAGTGTGTGTGTGTGTGTATATATATATATATATGGATAATTCCATGTCAAATTATCCAGAAAAAAGTAAAATTGTCACCCACCCACTTCAATTTTTCTGAATTTTTTCCATGTGTGGACTATGTTAACATTAGACGATCCCCAAATTTTGAGCTTCCAATTCCAAAAATTGGCAGAATTATGTCGATTTTTAGCTCTCCAAATTTGGTGGGGCTCGCGAAAAAGGGCGACTGTTTGTAACCTATTTTTGTCTGTAAAATGAGTTCTAGAGTTTCCCAACTACTAAAAATTGGTTTATAAAATAATTTTTGTTCATGAAATCCAAAAATGCTATCAAAAAAGTTTTTTAAAGTCAACCAATTCAAATTATTGATGATTTCCGATTTTTTCATAGCAAGATCAATATACCGATGTGGCACTGCATCTATGACAAAATTTCTTTTCTATTATTATTTCACATGTATTGAACATTATTTGTACCAAAAAGACAGTTTGATATTTGATCAGAACTGAAGCTACATCAGTTAAAATTTTGCAAATCAGAAATCATAAAATACTTAAAACTGGTTACCTTTAAGACTTTTTTGACAGCAGTTTTGGATTCCTTGGGCTAAAACGCTCTTAGAAAACAATTTTTATGATTAAGGAAGCTCTATAATTCATTTTACAAACAAAAATAGATTACAACAAGTCGCCATTTTTCACAACACCCCACCAAATTTAGAGAGTTATGTTGATTTTTAGAATTGGCTAACTTTAAGATAGTCCACACATGTACAAAATTACAGAAAAATGTTAACAATTCTTTTCAAAATGTTGTAGCTCTTGAATGTGACCATTTCTCACACATACCACAAGATCTCTTGTGATTGACCTCTTGTTGTTAGTCACACAGGTTCACAAGTGTTGAGAGACAACCACTTCATTACACTTGAGGAAAACCAATACAAGAAAAAAAAAATTAAATATAAGAATTAGTGGGTATTAGTTCAACTAGCACCCATTCCTAATAATGCATTAGGATATCTAATGGATAACCTAATATTGAATATTTTAGTAAGGAAAAGACAAAGTCATATTAACAAAGGATATTAACAACATTTAATTACATACATGTCTCAAACAATGAAAAGCACAATTATGTTTCAATGAATATAAAGGAATGTGATACAAAAAAGTGGTAATTAAATCTTACAGGTCTTCCATGTTGTTCAGTGAGTTGTAATGCAATTCTGCTCTATGAATAAGAGCAGAGATAAATCTGTACTTTGTTCACTCAAAACAAGGACTGAAAAGATATACCTCTTGTCCCTCCAGAGAAGAGTAGCTGATAGAGCAAGGGTTAAGTGATTGAATTGTTACATGACCAACAAACATGTGATGTAGGAAGCCAAGCTTACAATCCCAAGGGAGACAATTATCTTTGTGTCCCTACAGTATGAATAACTTTTGGAATTATAATGGTTCATCTTAAAATTACAAAAAATTTCTATCTGTTATACCTAATCACACATTTGCCTATTAGAATATATAATTTAATTAGTGTTTAAAAAAGAAATAACTTTTGTATATTCTAGTGTCATCTAAAAACTTATCAAATATCATTATAGATACTAGTACAAAATAAAAAACGCCCTCTGGACTATGCCCCAAATGATTTTGCAGGGCATTTTTAGCACTAACAGCCCAAGCCAGTGCTATTTCAGGTTCACATTTCTCCTCTTCTAGTGTTTTTTTTCATTGATTCCGCCACAATCAAATTATGGTGTTCCACAGTGCCATTGTTGAATGGACGTTCCGCAGCTGTAGTGCACGTTTCTATGTTTAATTTCTCATTCATCTCTCTATATCCTTCATTGTTAAACTCTCCCCCATTGTCACTCAAGAAATGTTTAGGATAACCGAAACACAAGATCCACATTAGAAATACGTTGCAGATAATCTCTTCACTTTTTTTGGTTTTAATTAACCTGGCAGCAGAGTACCTAGAGGATGTGTCAATCAGTTGTAAGATCCAATATTGGTTATGTCCATGTTCTTTTAAATCCATACATACAGTGTTATTAAACCTATTACCAAGATTCAATCCTACCACTGGTCAAGGAGGAGGTCTTCTAAACCTCAGACAAACAGTACAGGAATCACAAACATCACGGATATGATCCAGAAACTCCTTGTCATTAAAGGCCTTACTGCTTCTAACCAAGGATATCAATTTTTCTTTAAATGCATGAGCAAATTGCCTATGTAATTTCTCAGCCTTCCTTCTTTTCTCCACCCTCGAACATTTTTATAAGGCCTCACAATGTAGTACAACATTCACTGGTCTTTCAACCTCCAAAAGCATATTAGTCAGTGGAAGACTGTAATGTCCCAAGGTTGTGCTGTGTAATTTAATGTGTCTGCCTAAAATCCGACAGCTGCCATTTTCAAAATCCAACAACATTCCAGCGGTTTTCATTGATTTATGGCTCAATAATAGAGGTAAATCATTTTCCACCCCTATAGTGACCGGAAATTTAACTGTTTTAATAGCCTTCACTTCCATTCCATCACCAAAGCAAAATGTCCTGTTAGACTTAGTAGTTTTTACTAAACGTCTATCTCAGTCATTTAATGTGTCCACAAAAATATCAAGCCACAGTTTTCCGGCAACCATTCGGGAACAGGCTGAATCCAACACAGCCATACCAAGTGTTTCTCTCACAAGATTGGATATTTTTATATTTGAGTCATTTATAACGTTCTGATAACGTCTATCCACATTAAACAAGGTAAAATGTACTTGGTCAGAGTCTATGACAGTATTAATATTATTTCTTGAAATATTACATTCACGAGCAAAATGATTAACAGAGTCACACCTAAAACAACGCATGATCTTACCTTATTTGTCAATGGGATTTGTCTTATTTCCTCTGAGATAAGATTTTTTTTCCTTGGTGTTCCTGTAACGATTAAAATTTATCGTTTCCACTTCTTCTTTAACAGTAGAAACATTTTTATGCTCCAGTGTTAATACGTCAGTACACACTTTTTTTGATGTCTGTCTCATTGTCACATAGTTAAGATCCGTACAAGTGGTCCGTGCTAATTTTCCATCATCTTCTGACAAGTTGACTGCATTTAAAACAAAAAAATCTTGGACCACGTCGGGGAGAGACATGCCAAATTTTTGTAATTTCTGGTACAAAAATTCATAACGCACTAAAAGGTCATTTATGTCAACGCCAATATCTCTTTTGTACACGTAGAATTCCTTAAATGCCATGTACGCACGCTGCTTTGTAAATGAAGCCATTCCTCTTTCAAATATGCTTCAACGTAAGTTGAACAATAACTATCACTGTTGCAGGAAAGAAAATAGCTTTATGCTACCAATGTTTACTTAGGAATCCATGTCTCATAGACAATACATAACAACAACATTAGAATAAACCACCAACTTTATTCACTCGCTGAGAGTAAACAATACATTGAGTCAAGGAACATAACTCAGTATTAGTCATTACAAGTTAGATAACTCAAACTTCAACACTGTCAACAGGGTGGATAGAACAGTTTATACAAAGAACAGTCCTAATACATATTGGATAACAAATATCTTTCACTGGCAATATGCCTCTTATAAGAATAGCACTAATACCCTTGGGGAAGAGGTATATATTCAATTCTTCTTCTTCCAGTTATATATAAAAAGTAAGGCAGATTGGGCTCTTTAACCTTGGTATGGCAACCAGTCTTGGAGAAGTTAAACTCCAAATTCAAACCTGTTCAACTACACTTAAAAAATGACCTTATGCTGCATCCTGTTCATGCAAAAGGGTTAGGTAAATATATATTGAAGGTCAGACCAACATGATTGTTTACAGCAACCCTATCTGACTTTGCTATATGTGTAAAATAGAAAACAGAACTGATAAATTAAGTATGGAGTATTTCTCACTCAGGATTCACACTAGATTTCTAGAACTGGAGTCTCACCCCAAGATACAGTTTACCCAGGAAAACACTTTTTTGGCGGGGAAGGGTTCTTAACCCTCAGTAGGGGATGCAGTTAGCATATTCTAAGCCCCAACTGATAGGGTGGCCAACCAATTCTTTTTGCTAACAGAACCAAAAATAAGAACATCACTCTAAGTTTTAATATAAATACTTTTTAAAATTCAGTTCCTTGCATCAATTAAAACTCACAACAGAGCAAAACCATATTTACCTGTGATATGTATTTACTATCTTGCTTTATTCCCAACGTCCTCAGGGCATCCCTTGCAGCTTTTCTAATTTCAGACTAAAAAGTATACAGAAAAATATAAGGATATAATTTGGATTTGGGAGGTAGAGAAAAAGACAATTTTCTTTGAGGAAATAACAATAAGATCACACTTACATTTTGAGAGGTAAGAAATGATTTGATCAAAGAAACAATGATGTCTGTTTTTATATTCAAACCTGCCAATAATTGTATGCAATTGATAATGATCACAGGATCACTTTCATTTGATAACAGGGCAGTTGCCTTCTGACCAATAATTGTAATTTTTGGTGGTGGAATTTTCTTGATACTGTTAAAGAAAGAAAGAAACATTACTTGTCTAAAAATATGTCATCTATTTTGGTAAATAAATACCTCATAATGCATTTATTTCAATAACTGATTAGATTATTAAATCATTAGATTAATTGAGTGTAAATGAAAATATGACCTCAAACAAAACATAACCAATAATTGATGAAAATAGGAAAATCAAACGGTTATCTCTGAATTAAGAAAGCAGAGAAATTAACAATATCCACAAAAAATCCTAACTGAGAATTACAAAATAATTTTTTTTAATTGATAAAAGACAAAGTAAAATAATGTAATTTTGAAGAATAAAATAGAGACTAGGGATTGTTTTTTGCTACTGATACCATGTAACCTAGTACAAGCTATCACTTTTTACTTGGAGTAGATGGGCACCACCAAGTAACTCCCATTGCTCTGAAAGATGCTATGAAGTAAAATACCATCAGCATACCATCTTGACTAATAAGAGGTTATTGAGAAACATCCATCCATCCTCCTACTTAGAAAAAAAATCTGTTTTCAAGATCTAACTTATGAAACAAAACCTTATACATATAACATGCAGCAACTGTTACAATTTGATTATATAAAGAAGCATTGAAAGTGACTTCTCTCTTTTCTACTGCTAAGATGTTTATCTTTTGCCAGGCTTCCTTCTAATACACAGAACAATTAAACTGTTTTCTTCTGTGTTCAATATGCTTAGATGAAATTAAATATTACTTAATGAAGATGCTAAACAATTAATAATCTACTACACAAATTGCAAAATGTTGTTGTCCCCAAATAGGAAATAAAGTGAGAATACATTAAAAATATAACTTGAGACCAGAGAACAGAAGGAGTGGCCAAGTTGCTATTAATCTCAGGACCCTCAGATATCCTGTACCTGAGCTCATAAGATTTACAAAAATAATTGAACACAAAACTCATTCAAATTTCATTCCAGATTGCAACATTTCATTATTCCACGAAAGCTCATGAATAATCACTATAGATTTTTATTCATAGTATCTGACATCACTCTGAGCCCGAAATATTAGACTTATTATATAGAGTAAAATAGTGCTAACCCCCATTATTGGGCTTACAATTTTTAGTGCTCAGTCTAAAATATTAGGCTTATGAGTTGAAACGGTTAAAGCAAAAAAAAAAATAATAATTTTAAAAATTAAAAATGTAAAAAAAATGGTAAAGTTTTTTCACTATTTATTTTTTTTGTCCTATACTGTACAAAATAAACTAAAAACATGAAATAATGATATTTAAATATGAAAATGATACAATAAAAATTATTAAACTAAGTATTTACATACCGATGAAATTCAAGTAAATAATAACAGACTTTAGTGTGGACAGCCGAGTCTTTTGTGTCTAACAACTCAATAAGTTGATCAATTATAGCAGAGAAGTCAATTTCACAATCTGGTGGAAACCATATCTCACTAAATAACTGATGGCAAAGTTGAACAAACTCTGAATTTTTGGCATCTTCAGGCATGTTTTTAGAAAGCATAGAGATTCTTTTCTGAAAGAAAGTTTTAAAATAGTTATAGCCCATAGACCCAGGTAAAAAAAGTCATTGAAAAAATGTCACAATAAAACAAATCTTACACCAAAAGTGTTTACTGGATAAATCCCTTATGTCTCACTCAAATTTAAAAAAATATTTCTCTACAAAACTTAACCATAACCAGCTACCATAAATTAATTGATTTTTTTCCCCTGTGCCTTTATTACTAGCCACGGGCCCATAACATCATAAGTAGGTTTTATGAAACAAACATATCAAAACTTTTATTTATTATAAGGAACATGTAAATAATGTCACAGCAAATACTAAAACATATAAAAAGCAGTAGATGACAAAATGTACATAATACATTTTATTGAATGTATTGGCATCCTTCCATCTACGAGAGATGATGGAGTAGTGTCCAAGTTTTTTTTTGTTTTTTTTAACTACGTAACCACGGCGGGCTCATATGGAGAATGAGATGTGGCCCAAGCAGCAAATCCCCCCTCTCCACACTGCCGCTGTGATCCAAAGGAAAAGTAAGGAACCAATGCAGTTTGGCAATGGTAGTGTCACAGGAGTTGCTGGGTAGCACTGGATTTCAGCACCGCACCACCTTAGGGACTCCGGCTCCTGATTTATTTTCGGGGTTTACTCCCCTAGACTTTCCTTGGGATAGGGTAAAGCCGTTAGGCAGCGGAGATTTTGTGTCGGACTTGACTTAGATGGGTTGCCGACCAAGTATAAGTCTAACCTATTTGGGGATTTATGTGAGTAGTAAATACCCCAATCCTACTACTGTCAGTGTTCCTGAATAATGAAATGAGATTAGGAATACAGTATATTTTGCATTTATGTATCAAATAAGCAACAGTACCTTCATATTGGTTTCTTTTTTGGGGGGCGAGGGATAAGTCTACTAGAAGCGTCTAAATGGTTCTAACATTCACTGAACTTACACACATATATATACATGTATACGTAAAACACGCTCATACATGTACACATGTGCTTATACCAGCACCATTGAATTATCCAAGTTATGACTTAGTATAAGTCTACATGCCATTTACTATCAAGGTTTAGTTTGAAGTGTCTTAAAATTCTAAACCTCTGAATATATCTATTAGTCTGGTCATGGGTTAAAAGGGGGGTCAGCTAGCACGTGAGATATGTAAATAAAAATAAAATTAAGTGGAATTAACTAAAATAAAAGGTAAGAATTGATAAAATAAGAAAATTTTAAACAAAAAATAAGAAAATTTTTAACGAAAAATAAAATAAAATAAAAAATCATATTTCTTAACAGAAATGTGATGGCTTTTACAACTCACCAAGTTGGGAGATATCTGCAATTGAATTTAGCATTGTTTAAATTATAAACATGCCATTTACCATCAAGGTTTAGCTTGAATTATCTTAGAATTCTAAACCTCTGAATATATCTATTAGTCTGGTCATGGGTTAAAAGGGCAGAGAGAGAAAGAAAGAGAGAGAAAAAGTCAGCTAGCATGTGGGACATAAAAATGAAAATAAGTGGAATTAACTAAAATAAAAGGTAAGAATTGATAAAATAAGAAAATTTTACACAAAAAATAAAATAAAATAAAAAATCATATTTCTTAACAGAAATGTGATGGTGTAAGATTCAAAGGTTATGACAAAGTCATAACTCGCTGGAACACAAACAAACTCCGACAAAGGTTGAGGGACAAAACATTTTATAGAACAGCACAAGAATTAACAGGGTACATAATACATAGAGGTGTACATAAACATACATAAGTAATACAAAGTTACATGTAAAAAGGATAAACATAAAAGCAACAGACATGAGACTAGGAATAGTCCATGCTGTATGAATCACTTACAGTAATGTAAGGGGGGGGCCAAAGCCCTAACAAGAAGGGGATAGACCAGAGTCTAACCCATAGTGTCTCGTAGGTCAAGCAGTGGCAAGAAGAGAGTGAGAAGTTCAAATCAAGTTTAAATACACCCGAGGCCCCTAGCGGGAACCAGCAAAACCAAACGGGCAGACAACTCTCCAGGCAAATACGATAATAACCCCACAATGGCTTTTACAACTCACCAAGTTGGGGGATATCTGCAATGGAATTTAGCATTGTTTAAATTATAAACATGCCATTTACCATTAAGGCTTAGCTTGAAGTATCTTAGAATTCTAAACCTCTGAATATATCTATTCAGCTAGCATGTGGGACATGTAAATAAAAATAAAATAAAGTGGAATTAACTAAAATAAAAGGTAAAAATTGATAAAATAATAAAATTTTAAACAAATAATAAAATAAAATAAAAAATCATATTTCTTAACAGAAATGTGATGTGCGTTGCAACTCATCAAGTTGGGGGATATCTGGGACCATATGACCTTAAGGCACCCCTTCCGCGATCTCGACTAGTGGGGACACTTTTCTCATTTACACCGTAAAAATCTGGTTGGTTGTTTGTTAGGTGTTAGAGTTAGGGTTAGGGATTAGTTTTATAATTTTAAAAAGAAAACTCTAAAAATCGTCTGTAAACAATTAACCGGATTTTGACGGTGTAAATGGTAAAATGTCCCCACGAATCGAAATTGAAAAAGGGGTGCCTTAAGGTCATATGGTCCGATATCTGCAATGGAATTTAGCATTGTTTAAATTATAAACATGCCATTTACCATCAAGGTTTAGCTTGAAGTATCTTAGAATTCTAAACCTCCAAATATATCTATTAGTCTGGTCATGGGTTAAAAGGGCGGAGAGAGAGAAAGAAAGAGAGTGAAAAAATCAGCTAGACATGAAAATAAAAATAAAATTAAGTGGAATTAACTAAAATAAAAAGTAAGAATTGATAAAATAAATAACAAAATTTTAAACAAAAAATAAATTTAAAAAAAAAAATCATATTTCTTAACAGAAATGTGATGGGTCTTGCAGCTCACCATGGGGGATGCCTGCAATGGAATTTACCATAGTTTAAATTAAAAACATGTTATTTACTGTTAAAGTTTATAGTATGAACAGATACTAAATACAGTATAGTATGAACAGATATACTAAATACAGTGGTACCTTGATTTACAGGTGCCTCGAGTTATGAGCTGTCACTGTCAATTTTTTGCTTTGTGTAGTGGGCTAAAATTTGAGGAACGAGCAAGCTTCAGATACACTTATGTTAGTAAGTTCACTAAAAACATTTATGTTCCTAAATTCATTACATCAAAGAAAAAATATTATTTATAAAAAAAACAAACATCAAAACATATTACAGCACATATTACATTCTATTTTTTTTAATATCATTTATAAAAAATAAACATTAAAACTTATTGCAGTGCATAATTCATTACATTCTATTTTTTTTATGTCATTTATAAAAAAATGAACATAAAAACATATTACAGCACATAATTCATTACATTCTATTTTATCTTTTTTATATCATTTATAAAAAAAATAAACATTAAAACATATTACAGTACATAATTCATTACATTCTATTTTTTTTATGTCATTTATAAAAAATGAACATTAAAACATATTACAGTACATAATTCATTACATTCTATTTTATCTTTTTTTATATCATTTATAAAAAAATAAACATTAAAACATATTACAGCACATAATTCATTACATTACATTCTATTATGTTTTTATACAATACAGTGCTATTGTTCTTATTTAAAAAAAAAGAAAAAAAAAAGGTACCACTGTATTCCTATTGAATACAAATAATTTTCAAACAGATCTATTTGATCCATAGATGGGACCCTAACAGGTACTACCACTCTGGATAAGAGTCAACCTGGAAGTAATGACAATGAATGGGTACTCTACATTCCTCAGAACCATAGAACTGTAACCCTACCATCAGTTGTAATTTAGTGCCATATCCAGGACCACCCTTTTCAGAGGGGCCTTAACCCTCTGCAGAGAATACAGTCAGCATATTTTAAGTCCCGCAGATAGGGAAGGGTGTAAATCCAGTTAAATATTCTTTCTGTTTCCCAAGTGTATGTCTTTCTGATGGTCAGCATCATTGATGAAGATAGTCAGTGAATGAAAATAACATATAACTAACAAACAAATGTTAAGACAACAACATTTAATAGAAAACCAAGAATAAACAAATATGATATGTGTCAAAAATTAAATGCATATGTAAAACACTGAAACATCAAAACATTAGAACAAAAATGGTAAAAAATAGAAAGAAGTCTTTTTAGAAAATTATAGAGTAGAAATATGGCTACATAAAATAGCTGTTGTGGTGCCACTCAGTTTAATGGGTTGAGGTGAATTGCACCATTTCTAAGGATGAAGTGTTACAGAAAGTTGTAAATACTTTTTAGTAAGTTAACTACACAAGCTAAAGGTCTGTCATATGGTAGTCTTATGTCTCTGCATTTACCCTATTCTGTGTATTAAACAGTGGTATTTGGACATAGGCCAAATAAGTGAGAAAAAAAACTGCAAGAATTTAACTGTCACTATAAATATAGTTTGACATAATGTTAATATGATTAACTAAATTCAGTTTAGATGTTTCTATATTTTAATCAGGTGGAATTGTTTCACTCTTTATTCTTAGATATAAAAATATAGAATATTTGGCCATGGCATTTTATTACAGAATAGGAAACAAAAATAAAGAATGACAATCATTAATCAATCAAAATTAACTTACATGTTTTGAACTATGCTTAGCCCTTTTACTTCGTTTTTGAAAAAGAGGTTTTTTGCTTCCCTTTGAAGACACTGAAAGCAATTTTTATGAAGAAAAATGCATATCTTAATAAAACATTACTAAATAATTTATCATTAATGTTAAAACTTCAAACACATTGTCTTAATTTCTAAAGCATAATTATATTTTAGTAGACCCTTCTAATTATTATTTCTCTAATAATAAATTTGATAGACAACTGGTAAGATGAATGTTTTGATAGAACATGCATATAATAGGTTTAATTAAAAAAAAAATCTAAAAAAAAAAAAAAAAAAAATGCTAATGTATTCATGACCCTTTACAAAAAATACAACAATTTGTCAAAGATTTGACATAAAAAACAACAAATCACAGTAGCTAAATCTCATTTTGAATTTTGCACAAAAACACCTGAAGATTTATAAAGGTTTTTAATTACATTATTGTATACAATTGGATATAGTCTTATTATATATATTCTTCAAACGAGTATCTTCACATTTGTTGTTCCAATTACTTGCCATTACATTCCTCAGGTGTAAGTTACATTCGGTTATGTTCAAGAAACTTAACAGAATGCTTTATCATTTTCATAATGTTTTCATTTCTAACTTCCAACATAAAACCAATTCATAAATCCAAACTGTTGAGATTCAAGCCATTGTTGATTCATGGTTAATCCAAGTCTTTAGTAAGTCTCATATAATTTCTGATTAAAAAGTATTTATCTAAAAAAAGATTTTGCTATTGAATTTTAATTTGATTACGTGTACCAACCATCTATTTATTTAATTTATTGTGAGTTCATCTCCATGATTACAAACAAAAATTTGGAAGCGGAAGTTACTGATGATGAGTTAAAATATGAACCTTTCATTAAGTTGATGATTTGGGGTGCTTATTGGTTACTTGGTCTGGATAGAATAATAACAATATTTCATCTCAGAACTCCAGACAACAATTAGACATGATTTAGGAGTATAAAAGAATAAATTAGGAGGATTTACCTCAACAGAGTGAAGAATATGTACTTCATGAATTGTAATAATGATATATTCCAATTTCCACCTGGAATGACCAGGATCAGTTGAAAAATATGTCTGGAGGTTTTCAGGATTACTTCCACTTCCCAGTAATAAAAGTATTGGAATTGCTTGATAATAAGGAAAATATTTCGTAGAGTCCCCACTCACCAAGGACAAATAATAGCAGTAGTGTATCCATGATATACAAATACTGAACACAACAGAAGTAAAGACAAGATAAGCTAATTTACACATACAATAGTATTTTATATATTTTAATATATCATATGCACAACATGCATACAGGTGGCATTACAAAGAATACCAAACATGATCCAATAGCTAGAATTATAGACATATTGACTCATGAATAAGTAGTATGTGGAAGGGGTACAAAATGGAAAAGGCTTGGTTGATAAATGTGGGTAACATAGCCATGAGACTTTATTGTTCCTTGGCAAGCAAAAGGAGTTAAGAATAGATTTCTGAAACTGTCTTGTGACACTCTACAAGGACCCTAACAGATATACCAATTCTCTAAGGGAGATAATTATTTATTGTATCAATAGGAAATTGTTATCCAATATCCAGTTCAGTATTTAGTTCCCAGTCATAAAGAAGAATTATTATTCAATTAATGTACAATGAAGAAAAGTTCAGGATTTAGAAGAATCATAAAGAGAAATTATTCATCAATCAATGGAAATTACAGAGTTTAAAACGTTCTCTTTTAAGAGAAAATTATTTTCTATTAAGAAGGGAATATATATACCAAGGGATTATTTTTTTAAAAAATCTTTATCCAATGGTATTAGTGCAATGATTACCTTATCATAAAACTGGATTGAATATAAACTTAAAATCTTTTTTTTTAATAAAAAAATCATCATTCATGAGTTTCCTATCAGTAAGTGGTACATGCTTACACAAATATACATATACATCTACTAAAATACAAAAAATTCTCAGGATTTGATACTATTTCTGTCCCATAATCATTGTTATATCTAGTGTATAAAATTTACATAAATATGTAGCAACTATTATGGAACAGAGGTAGACTTTTCTTTTGTCATAGTGTAGGAATTTTTAATACTAGAGAAAATTATAATTATTAAAAAATAAATACACCTGGAGAGGCAGGGCTGTGGAGTCAGAATACAAAACTTCCAAATCCAACTACTATATTTTTGGCAACTCCAATTCCTCTTTTTGTTATTAAGTGATTACAATTTATAATAGATATAAAACCATTATTTTTTTATAATCTATCTATCTATATCTATACATATATAAAGGGCAGTTGTGTGTATCTGTATGTCTAGAGGAAACTTTGAAAATAAAACAATTAACAACAAAGTAAATATATATATATATACATTAAATATCACCAGGGCTTGGTTTTTGAGTAAAAATAATGAAGATTTGATTTACATTTGAGAAGATACTTAAAAATTCAAATTTGAAAAGTAACAGAAGGGAAAGTCATTTGCATGTTATTTTGTTTATCTTTGCTTTTTTTTTGTATGTTTTTTTTTTTCGCTTTGAAATATAATATTGATTGATTGAATTAATTGCATCATTTATATCTTTTTTTTTAAATTGTAAATCATTGAATGGAAATTTCTTACTATATTATTATATATTTCCGTGGGGATTTTTATGGGGCAACCAGCAAGAATCTCACCCACGATAAGTAATAATGAATCTGCGAGTAACTTTTTAAAAATCCCCCCTACACCCAGGCAATGCAAGGGAGCCACTTCTAATCTATTTATAAGGAGTGTGCACTGTATAACTTTACAGACTAAACTAGGGCTATATAAAGTGTAAATTAGACTAAATTTGGAGTTGGTATAGTTTTACCCTTGACTCCACAGCCCTGTGGAGAGGGATAGGCACCACTAGGCTATTCTTGCCCAAGATATGCTACATGAGTAGTGCTCCCATGATTAAACCAGATTACAGGATAAGTCCTTTCTCTTAAAAGACTGACATTGGCTGAATATTTATATTAAAATAGAATTAATCAAAAAAGAATCTCCTACCAGTTTCAACATCTTCAGTGTCACCTTCATCACTTGATACTCTGGTTACAAGTAATTCCTTTTTGAATTAACAGAAATAAAAACAGAAAAACAGTGAAAGACACAAATCAATAAAAAGGTAGTAGATTATGTTCCTAAAAGATTTCTTCTTAATGTTAGTCTACAAGTTATATACACAGTAAATACAAAAACAAACATACCAATTTAAACACTTAAAAACTCTGAATATTTTTGGTAGATATTCTTTTCTTTTCAAAGATTATTCTTATAAATACAAATTTAAAAAGTAGAAACTGCAGAATTATCAAATAATTAAATAATTCTAACATCCAAATGAACGTTAAAAATTAAATCTTCTTTCTGTTTCTCCAAATAAATTGAGGTTACTTAAGAGTAATGGACCAGTTAGCTCAGTCAGTAGAGCACTGACCTAAGAATCGCAAGGTTCTGGATTTGATACCGATCCTCACTAATTCAGCGTATGAGTAGCACAGCTTGGGTAATCTGATCTGTGCAGTAAAGGATCTAGGAGCTGATGGTATGTGTGGCACTACAGCTCCATAAAACAATCTCTTTGGTTGAGCATAAGCGAAAAGGGGATGGACTCCATCACTGTTCAGGTGATACCGACAATAGGCCACTGTGCAGATTTTAATTTTACTACTCTATAAGAGAAAGCATACATTTTCGTCTGTCTTACATGAATATATAGAATGTCTTACATACATAGTGTAATAATTATTATTATAGGAGATGGAATCGGTAATACGAGTTCAGGAGGTTATCTGTATTTCACTTTGTGATAATGCTCTTTGGGAAGGTATGAATCCATCTGTTCTTCCTCCAGCCATGAAAAAATAGTAGAGTAGGCTGGGTTCTTTAGCCTTGGTTAGGCAACAGAGTCTAGGAGATGGAAAACTCTGAATTTAAACCAGCTTTACACCATTTAATAATTGACCTTCTGTTACATCCTGTCCATGGCAGAAGGGTTGGGTAAATACATCCACCTTTGTAGGCACACTTAGCATAATAATTATCAACGTAGGAAATGGAATCAGTGACCTGAGTTCAAATCCTGAACAAGGCTGTTTGTGTTTCACTTTGTGCTAATGCCCATGGGAAAGGCTATAGGAAAATAGTAGGGCAGACTGGTTCATTAGGAAACCTGCCTAGGATAGGTAAAACTATATATTGAAACCAGCTTTACTCTGGAGTAAAGCGGACACTTAATAATTGACTGTATGTCACATTCTGTCTGAGGCAGAGTGGTTGAGTAAATACATAATATTAGAATGTTTTTAGATAAAAAAATAATCATCTATTTTCAATTGTGAAAATTATGATTTATACAAATTAAGCTGACATTTTTAAACTTGTAAGCACAATATTTTAGACTAAGTGCTATTTAACTATACACCATAAACCCAATGTTTTAGGCTCAGGAAAATAACATCAAATGCTAATAATAAAAAGCCTAACGTAATTTAAAACATTAACAGATTACGAAATAGTCTATCAAAGATGGAAGATATTTATATCTAGAGGGATGCAACTTAGCAAGGGAGATCATCAACACTCCCTGTCATTTATATGCTTATAAACTGTATGTACAGCATAGCATCTTCTAATATATCAGCAAAACACAACTGATGCTCCTTGTGATCAGTGAAGCAAACTGCTGAAGCTTCTTTGCTGCAAATTCTCTGAAAATGCTGTAGCTTTTGTTAAGGAGTCCAACTAATTGTCTTTTAATGTCAATCGATTTCATCTTTTACCATCATGTCTTTGATAATGGCTTCAAGAATCAGTCACTTTTCTTCAAGGGTCTTGGAAAGAATGTAGTAAATCTTTGTTAGATTTTCAGTTATTTTTTAATCTTTAATACTCGTTGTGATTTCTAAAATAAAATGATTATTATACATGGGTTATAGCATGTTTTAATTAGAACAGAAGAGAAATGTTACAACGTCTGTCCCATAATTGTTGTTACATTGGCATATAAATCTTATACACTAAATGTAACAATTATTATGGAATAAACATAGTAATACATACATACATACAAACCAACAAAGTCTGGTGGTATTGTGAGATACTGCCGGGGCGCTCTGGGTTAGTAGTAATGATGCTTCAGCCCCAAAACCACACCTGAACCCAAAGTCATCATCTGATGAAGGCTTTGTTGGTTGCAATGCTACTGTGTAAATAGCAGTCATTGTATGAAGTTTATTTTACTCAGAAAGAATCTTATGATTTATCAAAGAAACTTTTACCATGACAAAAAAGAAAAGAAAAAATTACTAAGAATATCTGTTTTTAATGTTATATTTAGAACCTTGAACTGAGAATATTGGAAAGAAAAGCTGTAGTTATATAAGCAACATTGGCATTGGTAGGAATTATTTAGATGTTTAAGACATCTACTGTAATTCTTGGCTACGGGCATCAGGTTCCCTGCCTTGTCCCCCCTTGTTAATTTATATGCTACTTGACCTATTTATGACATGGCATGGCATCTAGTTGACCTTATAAATAATGTTTTTGTTGTTTTTAATAAGAATGGTATCTTGATCTCACCTTGCAATAGATAAGATTAGGAACTTCTGTAACTGTTTTTTTTTGTTTTTTTAATAGTTTTGTGTTTAGTTTTCTCTATATATATTTCTCTCTCATTTAAAATTTTTTTTTTTTTTATTCATCATTTTTTTTTAAATTTCTAATGACTTCATCTTTGTATTCAAAGAAAATGGGTTCCGTTTGTATTTACCCAACCCCTCTGCCATAGGCAGGATGTGATATAAGTTCATTTTTTAAAGTGAAATTTAGCTAGTTTGAATTCAAAGTTTTCCTTCTAGACTGATTGCCTAACCAAAAGCTAATGAACCCAGTCTACCCTACTATTTACCCATAGATGGGGGGTTGGAGAACATATTGATTCAAGCCTTTCCCAAGGGCATTATTGCAAAATGAAATGAGCTTTAGCCTCATCCAGGATTAATCTTGGGTTGCTGATTCTATTTCCTACAACAATAACCATTATGATAAGCACACCTCCAGAAAATGGTTGCTGTTGTGAGATAATGTCTTAGATCATTTTACATTTTTTTTACTTTTCTTATTTTCTAATACCAAGTGCAATTAAAATCAAACACACTGAAAGTTTTGACTATTTTTGTTTATAGAAAAAACCTTTTCCAGGCACAGATTTTACAGCAATTAATTTATGAGAGAGAGTTGTAAGCAAACATCTTCAATTAAGTATTTCATTTTTTAAATAATTTATTCTGTAACACTTGACATGACTTCTACTTATTCTTCAAAGCATATATGAGAAAAATAACAAAGTACAGGATGACCCCCCCCTCAAAAAAAAAAAACTGAACCCAAATTCTGTTTTTCTATATATATTACTGATGCAGGCTATCAGCACAAAAAAAGCCAGAACCCAAATTCTGTTTTTTTTTTTAGGGGGGCACCTTGTACTTTAAATTTTACAAAATATCATGCCCTTGTTATTTTCCTTTTAGTATATCCAACTTACTTGCATTACTTGTGTAACTGTATTTATTTTTTGTGTGTGCAATGAACCAGCTATTCTTTAACATTGATACTAACTCTGGTTTCTGGACCAGGGTGAAATCAATTACAACACTAGTTCAGGGGAGCCTTCCTCCCAGGCAGCACCTGGTAAAAGCTGGGTTTAACGCCCAGTGTTTGGGGCACAACTGAAGGAGAATGCTGACAAAATCTAAGCAATTTTTAAAACCACCTGGCAGAAGGTTTGCTTCCTGCACAATATCCAACATTTAACTGAACTTGTGCCCCATTCTGGCCTTGTGAGGATCTGGATAAATACCAACTTTAATACTAATTGTATTTTGTAATATGTTTAACATCACATTTCAATTAGAGTTGAAATGTTGTGCCAAACTCTCAAATGGAGAGGCTCTGCCTTGCCTTAAAAATCAGCATTCTAAATCCTGCCTTTTATACAGGTCTGAACACCAACCTCTGGCACTAGTGAGAAATACATATCTATCTCAGTATTTAACTTACCCACTGCTACAAGCAGGATATGACACAAGGAATACATTTTTAGATGAAGGCCCACCTGTACAGGAATGCACAAACAAGAGCAGTGTTAAAAATTGCTTAGTCTCCATCAGCATTCCCTTCTTGGGAGTCGTATCAGGCAATGAAGCATACTCTTGCCTTTATAGACAAGGGGGCAGGACCCCTTGAATCCAAGCTCTTCAATGTGTTAACATGAATCAAAGCTTAGACTTTTTTTCACCTCTATCCAATACATCTCAACTAAAATCAGGTTTCATTTGGTATTTTTATAAAAAATAGCACTTAAATGCTGTCTTTGGTGGTTATTAATCTCAGTGTCAAGTCACTCCTTATTTAGAGAATTTATATTATAAGTTGCGAATATTTTTTTTTTAAATAAGGGAGATGACTGTAATTAACAGTTAATGATATTAATAAATGATATTAATAATATAATATTGATAAATGATATTAATAATACAATATTGATACTACCGTTAAGACAAAAGTGTAATATTTTATGAAGCAAATAGTAATCTTTTCATTTCTTTTCCTTTTTTAAATGTGGATATGATTTTATTACAATATTTTGGAGGTCCTCATGGTGTAACAGTTATTATCAGAGGAAATGAATTTGGCGACCTTAGTTTCAAATCCTGGACAATTTTACTTCACGATTATGGCATTGGGAAAAGCATGAATCCATCTCTTCTCCTTCCAGCTATGGGTAAATAGTGGCATAAGATTATTTAATTCCATAGCACATTATAGACTTAACTTTGAGCCACTAAGAGATAAGGCTGTAGACTTATGAAACTTTTAGAAGATTTTGTTTTTATCTAAATCTTTTAGAACATATATGTATTTACCTAACCTTCTGCAACAAAGGGTCAATTTCTTAAACAGAGTTTAACAGGTGTGAATTCAAGTTTTCCTTCTCCTACACTGGTTGCCATAGCAAGGTTAAAGAACCCAGTCTGCCCTAATATTTATCCATAGCTGGTGGGAGAATAATTGGATTCATATCTTTCCCAAGGGTATTAGCGACATGTGAAATGTAAACAACCTTGTTCAAGATTTGAACTCGGCTCACTGTGTCCATTTCCTATAACAATAACCATTATACAACAAACACCTCCATTTTATAGCTGAAATCAAAATTTAAAATTGGAAAAAAAAAAAGAAAAGAAATTGACACTTTCAGAGCAGAAGTCTCTTTGACAAATCAAAGTCATTATTATTTTCTTTTGTGGTATATTAGTATTTTTCTCCAATTGAAACATAATGTTATAAATATTATGAAATAAAGATTTTAGAAAGTACACTTAGCATTAGAAGATAAAAGAATAATTTGTTCATTGTGCAAAAGAAATAAAGGGTACTATGATAAACAATAATATCCATTCAAGTGTAAAAACCAAGACCACTTTTCTGGGGGTTTTTTGCAAAGGTCAATACATACCTTACTAGAAATAAATCCTAGACTGTAGGCAGGCACATAAACTTCTTCCTATAAAATAAATGATTTTTCTATCAAATTTTAAAGCAACACTATAAAATACATTAAAAACAAAAACAACCCACAAACTTTGAACTATTCATGATTGCAATGTGGCTTTTCTGTTCTTTTAACTTTATTGATGCTGTAAAAGAGATTATTTTAATTCTTTTTTTTCCATTTTGAAGCCTACAAAACTAGCGTGGCCTACTTCTGGGTTCATCTTGATGAGGCTGTGTTGTAGAGATATTATCTGGCTACCACACCCCAAAGGAATTTAGAGAACTAGTTTAAGAGCAGTATCTCCAAGTGTTCCCATTACAAGCTGACAAAGGGCAGCTGGTCCCACTCCACCAGGAGCACAGCAAGTGGGATAAATATTTGATGTTTCGAACATTTATAATTTGTACATAGTTTTCTGGATAACATCAATCAATATTAAGTTTTACATGAACTTTTACAACAGGAATTTGGATTTTTTTTAGAATTCTATCAAAAACAGCAAAAATGACAGCTTGCATTTCAAGAGTTAGTTGGTGGTTGGGTTTTATGGCATGTCAACCCATTGGGTCATTTTATGCCAAAGACGTTTTGGTTTTATTCATTCTTGATGGGTATTCAATTTGTTTTAAACACATTTTTTTCTATTTAACAGGTACTACCACTCCAGGTCAGAGTGAACCTGGGAGCAATGGTGATAAAGGGGTGCTCCACATTCCCCAAACCACCTGAACTGGAACTTCACCATCAGATAGAGTTTAACGTCATTCCCAGGACATGAAGACCCTCAGTCACCACCTTCTAGCACATATGTGATAAAAAGTGTTGGGGCCTGCCATAAGGGCAATAAGGTTGGGACAATCATATAGGTGCTAGGGCTTGACATGACTAGCCAATTGAACAGAGGGGGCCTCTCCATCCACCCGTCTAGCTTAAGGGCCGAAGTGGAGTGTTGCATGCTATGGATGGCTCAGCCACCACGGTTCTATCCTTAAGTATCTTAGGTTGCCACCCATGGCCAACAGGTGACCCCATTGGGGAGGGAGGGGGGTCTTACCCCTCTGCAGAGGTGCAGTCAGTGTATTCTAAAGCCCCAGCCAACAGGGCTTTCTCTATTCTGTAATGTAGATACATCTTTTATAGTAACATTTACCATTTATAATCATTTGGTGCAAATTTTTAATTGACATCAAAAACTGTAAAATAACCAGTTGTGATTCAAGACTTGACATCTTACCCTGTGTAGATGGGTACTTTAGCTAGTTAATTAATAAAGCTCTGTTACTTCATCAAAGTAGAAAAAAAAGAATTTCTAATAGACATAACATATTACTGAAAGTGACAATTATAGAATTCCATACATGATGATATTTACTAAGCTTTACTTAGTCTGGCACAAGGCCAAGAAAAGGAAGTAGGTAAAATGTGTTACCAATTTTCGAATGGTGAGGGTTTGTTGTGAAATACAGCTTTCAAAATCATGACTTTTTACTGGGTAAACACTAACCTTTAGCACTGATGGGAAATATACAACTATCAACAAAGCAGGCTACTTCAGACCATCACGTATACATTTTTTTTTCTTCATATATTGCAAAGAAACTTATATAACAAAGTTATTTGTAGTTAAACGGAAGTTGGCATTTTTACAAGTACATTTATTCCTAGTTTATATGAAGAAATGATCAAAATGTATAATATTTACTATTAATACTATTTTGCAAAATATAAAATAATGCATTAAAAATAGTCTTCTTATAGAAGTTGTGTTCTGTCAAAAATTACAGCATATATGAAATTGATATTTTGTTGTCCTTACTATTATGAGAGAAAAGTATTTCAAAGTGATCATATCATCCATGTGTTGTACAAAAGAGAGAAAACAAGAAGTAATCAGTGTAATAAAATTTAGTTTCTTTTTTTCTGTAACCATAAACTTTTTTGTACAAAAGAGAGAAAACAAGAAGTAATCAGTGTAATAAATTTAGTTTCTTTTTGTCTGTAACCATAAACTTTTTTTTACAAAGAGAGAAAACAAGAAGTAATCAGTGTAATAAAATTTAGTTTCTTTTTTCTGTAACCATAAACTTTTTTTTACAAAAGAGAGAAACAAGAAGTAATCAGTGTAATAAAATTTAGTTTTTGTCTGTAACCATAAACTTTTTTGTACAAAAGAGAGAAAACAAGAAGTAATCAGTGTAATAAAATTTAGTTTTTGTCTGTAACCATAAACTTTTTTGTACAAAAGAGAGAAAACAAGAAGTAATCAGTGTAATAAAATTTAGTTTTTGTCTGTAACCATAAACTTTTTTTGTACAAAAGAGAGAAAACAAGAAGTAATCAGTGTAATAAAATTTAGTTTTTGTCTGTAACCATAAACTTTTTTTGTACAAAAGAGAGAAAACAAGAAGTAATCAGTGTAATAAAATTTAGTTTTTGTCTGTAACCATAAACTTTTTTTGTACAAAAGAGAGAAAACAAGAAGTAATCAGTGTAATAACATTTAGTTTTTGTCTGTAACCATAAACCTTTTTATACAAAAGAGAGAAAACAAGAAGTAATCAGTGTAATAAAATTTAGTTTTTGTCTGTAACCATAAACTTTTTTTGTACAAAAGAGAGAAAACAAGAAGTAATCAGTGTAATAAATTTAGTTTCTTTTTGTCTGTAACCATAAACCTTTTTTGTACAAAGAGAGAAAACAAGAAGTAATCAGTGTAATAAAATTTAGTTTCTTTTTGTCTGTAACCATAAACTTTTTTTGTACAAAAGAGAGAAAACAAGAAAAATCAGTGTAATAAAATTTAGTTTCTTTTTGTCTGTAACCAAAACTACGTCAATGCTTACATCACAGTAATTTTAATTTTTAATTTTATGAAATCTGAACAAAATATATTTTACTTGTACGATTTAAAAAATTTTCTTTAAAGAGAAGAGTCTGAATAATTAAATCAGAAATTATTAGAAACATTTTGTAGGTCCTTATTGTTGTAAAACAAAACAAATATCTCAGTAGAGTGGAGTGAATATGATGCTTTTTAAGTAAGTAATTATTTTTTTTAAATATTAAACATTTTATTTTATTCATTTAATTTCCCCCTCCTCAGGCAATATCTTTCAAAAAATTTTTACACTGCCCACATGGTGTTTTTTTTTTTTTTTTTTTGCTAGTATATTTAAAGACTCATATGGTTTTAACATGGATAATGTGAATACGTTGAAATTTTCTCAATATTTAATTGATTTGAAGTATTACTAACGAAAAAAAACTAATGAAAAATAAACATACACCTACACAATATTGAGGGGAGGGGTTTGTTTTTTTATAATAGTAGATAAGAGATTAGCAGCAGCTGAACCTGTGAAAATATGTCTCCCAAAAAGATTTCTAACGTTTCTCTTGGTCTCCTGCTTAGAAACAAAAAATAAATATACAAATACACATGGCATTATAAAGGGTGAGCACAAAAACACTCTTTGATTTCAAATTGTCATAATATCAAAACTTATTGAAATATATATTTATAAATATGGTGACATAATATTACAATAAGTCAAAATATTTATTTTCTCATCAGCAGAATCTCTGCGCATCCCACCCACCACACAAATAGTGAAATCCAAGATGATGCTCATCCCAAAACTGTGTTTTTGTACTCACCCTGTATTATTGTAGACTATTAAAAATTTAGGCATAATATTTTTGTATTCTTACTTCTTTTTCATATTTTTCTTCTTTCCAAAATCCACGAATAACAGAATTAGGGATTTCACCTGAAATGTAAATATCATTGATTGACTTTTATTCTTTGGTTTCTTAGTTTAATGGTATATCAACATTTGTGGGTTATTTAATGCCAAAGTTTGTAGAAGAACAGTAGTGGTAATATTTAATCCATAGCTGGGAGGTTGATGAGGTTCATACCTTTCCCAAGGCTATTAATCTGAAAGTGAACGTAATGGCACAACTAGAGTTTGAACTCACTTACTATGATGTTGCAGTCCAGCATGTTAGCCACTACACTACCTGGACTCCCTCTCTTATTCTTAGAGTGTATTTCCTAATGAAACAGATTTTAAAAAGGAAGGTGATATATCCGGGTTAAGGGATATATTATGAAGTTGGTATTTGGTATATTACCGCAGTAGTAGCTGGTACGTCGAATAGCAATACGTCTTCCGAGCAGTCGTGGTGTAGTCTGGCGAGTAAGTTTAGGCTGGTAGGCTTAGGCTTAGGCGCTTGTACTACCAGTGTCGAATATTTATACTTGACACTGTCCAATCAGATTATAGTGAGGGGGCACCAAGGTATTTACATATTCATTACATCAGAAGGTAAAAAAAGCGGACCAAAGTTTCCCATTTAATTCAGATTTAACTGATGTTTTATGTAAACATAAAATATGCAAATAGATTCCTTGCAGCAATTTCAACTAAATATACAAGAGAAAAGATAAAAAGTGGAAAGATAAAATACATTTATAAATAGCTCTTCTTTATATTACATTGTAAGTGTAACAGTATAATTTCTATTGTTGGCACCTTTCTGTCCACTAAGGACGATGGCGTAGTGTCATAAAAAAAAAAAATATCTGCATCTGCACAATTGACTCTGCAGGCCAATTCTTGAGTAACAGTCTTTGGTGCACTGAATGCACACAAACTGTGATGCTTTCTGGGGCTGCTGGCTTTTCTCTCTTTCTGGCTCTCTTTTCTGTCGAGGCTAATCTCCTCTTTGCCTCACCCCTCTCCCTGCCTTGCTTAACGTTGAGGCGCCAGGCCGCTCTATTTTTTGCATCTACCTCCCACGTGTTTGTGTCAATATGGCATATACTCATGACTCTCCTGCAGACATCTTTAAATCGTAGGCGTGGTCTACCAACTGATCGGTAGCCTTTTACTAATTCACCATACAAAAGATCTTTTGGGGTGTGGCCATTTTCCATTCTCCTGAATTTAGACATCATATCAATTATTGTATATTTGGTTGGGGGTTGGTTATTGGTTGTGGCAGCATTCATCTGGGGTCCCCAAAACCCTGCATGCAGACACTCTTGTTTGCCACAGATTATCCAGCAGATGTAGGGACAAGAGGACCAAAAGTAACCACAGCAAGTCTTCTCAGCTCTCGAGGACTCTTCTCAGTAATCTAGCTGATCTCAGTAGTTCTGGACAGTTCAATTCTTTTTTGGATTTGCAGTTCCTCTGGTTGCTTTTCCAGGATTGTTCCAGGTGTTTAGGATTGGGTTTTTTTTTTGTTATAATTGGTATTACTGTCACCTTCATGTTCTCCAAATTATTATTACTATTATTAACAAAAAAGTATCATAACAACCATGATAAGATAGCTGGGTTTAAATGGCAGTTGGCTTTCCCTTGTCGATGTTGGTTGGGATGTGTTGGTTGATTTTCATCTCTAAATGAAGACTGGTATGCCCTATGTACCCAGTAAGTAAAAGAGTTCATAAAGAAGTCACTTACTTATAGTTGGGGGCAAAGCAACCAACTTAATGGACAGAGACACCACGCGTCTAGCCGATGTTTTGTGGTTGCTAGACCAAGAGAAAGAGAGTCAGAAATTCCCGGGTTGCTGTTAAATACCCAACCACCTATTGGTGAACTCCTCACAGTAAGGGAAGATAACTCTTTTGGACACAAATCCATCCCAGCAGGGGCAAACAATTGCTACACAGCCATTAGCCAACACATTCTAGACAATACACCCTGCGCTGCCAACTATAAAATAGAGTATTTCTAGGTCTTACTAAGAATCTATCTTGATTGCAGTCCGCAAGCCAACTCTTTGCCAGCAGAGAGAATTTTGTGAAACTCTTGAATTACTTGGGGACATTAAAATTAAAATTTTTATTTCTTTTTTTCTCTTTTTTTTTTCTCTATCCCTTCTTTCTTAACCATCCTTTTTACGAAAATAGGCGTTTTTCCATCTGCTCTTAGAACATTGCTATTTTGATTTTTTTGCAAAATTCCTTATACAAAAAATATTCTTCTTTACGAAATTGGGCGTTTTCCATCAGCTCCCAGACTGTCATTATTTCAACCTTTGTACAATTCTTATCTTTACACAAATAATGTTTTGTACTTTGTTCCTTTTTAAACATTTTCATTTTATTTTTAGCATATTTCATCCCTTTTTGAAAATGAAGCATTTATTTAATCCATTTAAAAGTCTTTATTTTGAACTCAGTCATCCTATACTAAATAAAACGTTATCTCAGTCTCTTCTTAAATGTTTTTGATTATTTCACTCTCCAATTCATCTCCAATAAAAAATGAAGCATTTATTTTTTTTATTCTACATAAACATTTTGTTTTTTTTTTCAATTTAGTCCAATAAAAAGAAAAACACTCCCTTTTACTGTCTCTCAGTTTCATTGATTTCTCTAATAAAAGATGAATGAAAAGGGCTTCATTCTATTCAAAGTTATATACAAATTCTGTACCACTATGCATATTTATACACACACACACACACATATATATATATATATATATATATATGTGTGTGTGTGTGTGTGTGTGTGTGTGTGTGTGTGTGTGTAAGAAAATTTCATTAAAAGAAATCTATTATAGGAAATATGGAATGTAGTTTTGTAGTACACCAACTCCTAATGGCTATGTCATGTCAAATAAGTTTTTAATACAGATTTTTTTTTTTTTTTGTATGCAAAGATTTTATTTGTAACCCGTTGACATGTCATGTTGATGGAAGAACACTGTTTCACCTATAAAAAGGGCATTCACATCTGTGAAGAACCTAACATATTCTCATGTTTATTTATTCATTTGTCTCCTCTTACAAACCAGTGAATGAATTATCAGGTGTCTGGTGTAGAGTAAAGATTAGTAAATCAGTTTTATGAACCATTGCTAGTGACTTCAGTCCCACTATGTCAAACTTGGTTCAGTTTAGTAAATATCTACAAACCTGTCAGCTAGGCAGACAAAAATATTTTGACTTGAATGTTTATAATTGAATCAATACAATAAGATGCTGTAACACAACAGGTATGTGTATGTAAACTTGGCGTAAGGAAAACCAAATGCATATATATGTATATGTAGACCTAGCATTAAGAAGGAAACACAAGAGGAGTGTGTTTGTGTGTGTGCGCGTACATGTGTGTATTAATGTGTGTGTGTGATGGATGAAGTTTATTCTGGGGTCAGTCACCAGAACTTTATAAGAGCCATAAAGCTTGAAACTTAAAAAGAGCTAAGATCTACTGGAGATGGACTGTTCGAGAATAGTTTTAATGTACACATTTTTAAGAGAAAGTCAGAAACCATAAATCTGAAACTAAGGGTTAAGAGTTATTGGTGTGTGGGGGGGACACTCGGAAGGGGCTGCCACTGGATATGGAATTCTGGAAAGTGAGTTATGGGGTCGGAGGAGGTTGTTAAAGAAAAGTTACAACAGTGGATCAAGAAAGTCAGAAGAGTGAATAAGTGACCATAGACCAAAGAGGGTTGCCCTCTCACGCCTGGTCAGACAGGCAGTGAGAACCTAATAGCAGACAGTGAGTAGCATTCCCAGTTGATTTTTTTAATTTGAGGTTATTGTTCTTTAATCACATTAATTATATAGAACTCTGTAAATGGAGTTCAGAACTGTTTGAATTATACAAATATCTCCAGTGGTTCAAAAGTTATGAAAATTTAAAGCCCCAAAATTGGGGGTATAAAAGTGGACATGATTTTGTTAAAAAAATATGTAAAATCACGGACCAATTCAAAACTAGAAATTCAGTAATTTCTTCACCATTTCTTTATTTTTGGAACAATTTTGATAAAACTTGGAATTCTTATGTAAAATTATATGTTTTTCCTGATTCTTCACTGAAATGTATCTCTATGCTGTAACCCATTATTTAGAGAATAAGAGGTACAGATATCAACATTTTTTTTTAAGTTTACCACAAGATTATTCAACAATTTCATTTTAATACTGCATACATACACATATATAGTATTAATTCAAATAAATAACATCACTTTGAACTTAAAAATACCTTTTTAAATACTTGATATGTTGTATTACATACAAAAAAATAGAATACCTATTTACATCATTTTTTTAAAAAACAAAGCCTGTCCGGCCAGTGTGTGATTTATATTTTGTTAACATTTTAATACTAATCGTAAGTTGTTGGTTAACCATCATCCTAATGTCACATATTATATTCAAAATAATTCTGAGACTATCTTCTATTAAGGATATACTGCTTTTTCTTTTGCTCAGCTTATACTTTTTGAAGGAACCTGCGTCAAATTTCATTGACAGAGGTTTCGCTTCCGAAGGTCGAAGAAGAAAAAAACAACCTACACGATATAGTATAAAGTGTCTATTAATTAAGTGTTCAATTTCAAGAATATTATAAGATTATCCTCTTTGATTTTGCAATGCAAACTAACGACTAAAATTTAGGCACAGAAAAATATTCATATTTTTTGTTTTCATCTGTTAGAAGCAAAATACCATTTTAAATTGCTGTAAAAAATAATTCAATGGATAAAAACATATGGAAATTACATATTTAGAAAGATTATTTTATTTCCTTTCCAACCATATAAATATTTTAAAGATTGGATCAGAAATACTCAAGAATTGCAAATTAAATTGATTAAGGTTGCAAATTTGTCAATGTCCGCCAATTTCAGCAAAGAGCTGGTAATGCTACAGTGAGCAGAATGAGTGAAAGAAGATTATGACTTAAAGAAGATACACTGAATGTCATATACACCTACTGATAAGATTCACCCTGTGTTCTGTCTTTGTATTGTTTGTTTTTATTCCCCCTGTGAACCATCTCAACCTGGGTGCAGTTTGAATACACAACAGTGGGGTCCGACTATGTTGAGAAGTGCATCCAGCTGAAGGGATACATTCACAATGTTACCCAGTACAATTTGGAAGATATTCTAATCTAGCAAATATTGTCATTATCAAAAAACTATCATAAAGAAATGGTTATTGAGACATAAAAAAAATCATTATTATTGAGTTCAATCCTTAATTTAGAACTGTGGCTTTGTTTTACTTCAATAAATATCTGAGCCTATTGTTGATTGATTGATTTTAATGGTATGTCAACCCATCTAGAGTTATTTTATGCCTAGAGGTTAGAGAGTAGTCTTCATTGTACATTCATATTTACATTTTTTGTGTAGGTGTTTCTTTTTTTTGCACACAGTTCGAATACAAATAATGTTGAAATAGATCTACTTGACCTATATATGGGATTCTAACAAGTACTACCTGGGATTAATGGTGAAATACTCCTCCACACTCACTAGAGCCCAGAGCTGGAGTTTCCTCATCAGATATAGTTTAGTCATACCCAGGACACGCCTTTTTAGAAGGGTCTAACCTCTTTGCAGGGGATGCAGACAGCGTATTCTAGGTCCTGCTGACAATTTATCGAGCCTATTGTGTGGCTGAATTAGTTGTGTATTTTTCATTGGCACCAGTGGTTGAATTTTGAGTCCAAATATAAAACAAGGATTTTGAATCCTAATTTTCAAGGCAGACAGACCTGCCTCACTTGGAAGACTAACATAACATAATCTTCCCACCACCCTTACTTAAAATTGGCTTTTCTAACGAACTAAGCTATTCTTAGTAAATATTTCTATACAATAACACTAATATCCAAATAGATTCTCTTTATTCAAAATCTTGTTTTAAAAGTCTCCCTTTTTCATTTAAGCTAGCCTAATAATAATAATAATAATAATAATAATAACTTACTATTATCATTATCAGCAGGAGCTGTTAAGTGATCCCAGCAGGCATACAAATGAACATATAACGTAAAATATCAACAAAAGCCATATCACTGTAAGAAGATATTTTCAAATTTTTTGAAAAGAAAACTAAATACTCTGATAATGAGAAATAGAAAATTTAACAAAAACTTACAAAATTTTCAATTGAGATTTTATATAATAAAAAAAAAAATTAAAAAGGGCATTTATTTCTTTTTAACATTTAGCACATGCCACACTCTTCACTCAATAGTGAACAAGAGACGACTTAAGTAAAAGAAGAAATTCTATCCAAATGAATTCTCTTTATTCAAAAACATTTATTTCTTTGCAATTTCCCTTTTCATAAAAGCTAGCCTTTCAATAATAATTACTATTTATAATCCTGTATGTGTGTGCATGTGTATATATATATATATATATATATATATATATATACATGTGTGTGTGTGTGTGTGTGTGTGTGTGTGTGTGTGTATATAATCAGCAGCAGCAACAACAGCTTATAACTGGTTTCAGCAGGCTTATAAAACAATTATTATTGCTGTACAACCCGATTGTTTTAATAGAGCTTTCATTTACTGAATATTTAACAAACTTCATAGCGGTCATTCAAATTGATAATATCAGCAAAATTAAACATTAAATGTTGAAGTTTCTTCATGTGAAAAACTTTTAAAATTTTAACATTTTGGAAAGTGTGTATATTCCAACTTGAATGACATGGAATTTAACCAGGCATGGGTACAAAACAAGTTCAAGCAAGAAAGGCATTATTTCATCATTTACAAACATCTCTAAACAGTAGGAATTTTTAAGTAATGTTTTTTTTTTCTTAATAAGAAAATGTAACTGCAAACTATAAAAATTTAATGACTAGAAGTAAAAGATCTAACTGAATTTTATGATAGACTGTACCACTTGTCCAGTCAGTGTTTTATAACTTCTCATAGCTAACTTGAAGTAGTTATAAAAAGTAAATTCCTCTATCACAAAAATAACCAAATGTAAATATTCATGCTTATCTGAAAGCAACAAAAAGCAGAGGAATATTATGAATAATAAAGAATTGTTACTGCATAATTAGAATCTTTTGATATTTCCTGCCCAAAGTCTTGAAATGGACTTGGCGACTTAAGTTCAAATCCTGAACGAGGCTGTTGGCATTTCACATAGCACTAATACTCTTGAGGAATGTATGCATCCAACTATTCTCCTTCCAGCTATGGGTAAATAGTAAGGTAGGCTGGGCTCTTTAACCTTGGTTAGGCAACCAGTCTAGGAGAAGGAAAACTCTGAATTCAAACCTATTGAAATGCAATTAAATTGATCTTGTGTCACATCCTATTTGTGTGGAGGGGTTGGTAAATATATACCTAAAGTCAAGAAAACAAAACATTTATGTGAGATAGAAAGAATTTCTCACATATCATTACAACATTTTGAAAGGAAATGACAACATTCTTTTCTTTAAAATATAATTTTTTTTTTTAAATAAAATAGAATTCTTGTTTGTATGCAACACCTCTGCCACTGGAAGGATGGGATACAAAGTCAATTTTTAAATAGACTTTTCCTTCTGCTAGACTGGTTGTATTGGATTTTAAACTGGGTTCTCCATGAATCTGAACTTGTATCAAATTTGGATTTATTTAACACAGGAGAAACAAGAGTAATAATATGAAGATGCCCATTCTAAAGTGGTAGGTAGTACATTAATTTCATATACCTTTGCTAGTGAATTCTGTTCACACCTTCTTCCCTGACTAATCACTGTGACTCTAACTAATCACTGTGTCCATTAAGTTCAGTAAACATCAAACAGGTTCCTGTCATAGCACAATAGTTAGAAGGTTATTCTCACAAGCTATAGTTCAGGTTTAACCTCTTTTGGAAAGGGGTAAGAACCCCCACTCTAGGGGTGTCCTGGGTATGATACTAACCTGCATATGGTGGTGAGGCTCCAGTTCTGGAGGTCGAGGGAGTGTGGAGTACTCCTTCATTACCATTACTCTCAGATTCTCTCTGACCCAGAGTGGTAGTACCT
The DNA here is from genome assembly GCA_023376005.1 of Doryteuthis pealeii. Classification (NCBI taxonomy): domain Eukaryota; kingdom Metazoa; phylum Mollusca; class Cephalopoda; order Myopsida; family Loliginidae; genus Doryteuthis; species Doryteuthis pealeii. The sequence continues at coordinate 13,854,775 of CM042145.1, read as the reverse complement.
GTTAGTCCCATCTATGGGTCAAATAGATCTGTTTCAAAATTATTTGTATTTGATAGGACCATAAGAAACCTTAAGAAACAACTACACAAAAAAACGTAAATATGAATGTACAATGAGCCCAATTCCCTAACCTCTAGGCATAAAATAACTCTAGATGGGTTGACATGCTCAGATATTTGTTGGAAAAAAACAAAGTTTACACAGAGCCACATTTCTGAATTATCTCAAAAGAATTGAACTCAATAATAATGATTTTTTTTCATGTCTTGATAGCCATTTACTTATAGTTTTTTTTTTTAATAATGACAATATTTGCTTGATTACTGGGTTAAATAGACATTTGATCAATGGATTAAGTAGATGTTTGAAAATTATTAGTATTGGATAGGAATACATGAAACCATATAACATGTGCAAGCAAGAGATTATAGACAAATAAAAAAAATTGAACATTGAAAATATAGTTGATTGTAATTAAGCATTTAGAAATTAATCAAATTTTGGTATTAAACAACCCATTAGATGCCGTTAAAGAAATTAACCCAACTAAACCAAATTAACCATAGCATCACCTTAGCATCATTCACTGAAGTCATAACTATTGAGCTACTGCACAACTTTTTATCATACTATTGTGGACTAGCCTAGCTTACCTTTCATAGAGATTAAATGAGCTGGTCCAAGACTATTTGTACACTGCTGTTTTAGAACATCTGGGTGATTACTGAGACTGCAAAGATTACAAAACCATTACGCGAACCATCTACCTCAATGTTTTAGCACTCTGTTGCAAGTTACTCTATGTCTGGCGCAAACTGTATTTGAATGTTCTAGTTACTGACTATTGTATGATCCAGTATACAATACTTATTTATTTTAAAAAACAGTTGCACAAGCATTTGGATAAAAATTGTACATTTAAGTATGTGAAAACTTTTAAATGTTTTAATGAAAATGATTTTCCGGTGTAATTTTTGTCAGTAAGATAAATACAAAGGAAGAGTTTAATGACAGTCTTGTTGTTGGGAGAATTATAAAAGCTGTGAAATAAAATAAAGAAATAGGAAGATTACTTACAATCAGGTGCAATTGGATACCTTGAAGATGGAAACGATAATTGTTTCAAGAGTGTTAGCCCATTCTGGAAGCTGTAGTATGTGTCAATCATGTCTGTATGTTTTTCTTCAAGTTCTGCCAAGCCAAAAATTATAAACATTTTAAATATTTTAAAATCTTACAAGTTGAGGATACTGATCTTTAATTCTACATGTATCCATGAAGTTTAAATAAAAAGAATGGAACTTCACTTACCTCGTGGCCAGAGAGAAAGTGGCACCCAAAAGTGATTCTTTTTTTATAAGAGTGCAGACCAGAAATGAGAGGCATTGTGGGAGTGGAGTAAGTGAATATAAAGTTGAATATCTGTCAGAAGGAGTTTTAATTTCATTAAGACGAGCTTGAGTGAGCATAACGGAATTGTGAGAAAGTGACATTGGACAAAGAAAGTAGAGCTAAAAGAGGATGTGTTTGATAAATACAAGTCGATTGAACTACAAACCATTAAATAAAATACAGTGGTACCTCGACTTACGAGTGCTCCGAGTTACGAACTGTCACTTGGTCGATTTTTTTGCTTTGTATTGAGAGCTAAAATTTGAGGTACAAGCAAGCTTTAGATATGTTTATCTCAATAGGTTCACTAAGAAGACTTAAGTTTCCGAATTTATTATGCCAAAGATAAATATTATTTATCAAAAAATAAACATTAAAACATATTACAGCACATAAATTCATTATATTCTATTTTATCATGCTTTTATACAATACAGTGCTATTTTTCTTACCTAAAAAAACATAACAAAAAATGAGGGTATTTGGGGAGGGGGCTGGAATGGATTAATGACATTTCAGTTTATTTCAATGAGGGAAAAGTGATTTAATATACGGGGAAATTGAGTTATGAGTAGAAGGAATTAAACTCATAAGTCAAGGTTGTTGATTAGTTATGGTTGATTAATGTTTTGAATGATTAGTTACGGTTGATTGATGTTTTGTAAGGCTAATTAGTCCAATTCTGGATTTGTAGATGTAGTCACATACATTGCAAGGGAAATTTCCTTCTGCATTCTGTGGTGCATGACAACAAAGATGTTGTTGTTCTGCAGCCCTATTAAGTACAATAGCAAGCCGCTCAGTTCCTGTGCAGCATGTGTTTCCCCAACTTTATCTGTTAGAGGCCAGGTCTTTTAGACTTAAAGGTGTAATGGCACATTTTTCACATGGTCTTTGAACTGCTTTTAGAGGACTCCTGCACTTCGAGTACCTTCTGCAAGTGCATCATAAAGTACTTTATGGGGGAGTCTGTCTGCAGGCATGTGGATGGTGTGACCCAACCATTGCACTTGGGAGGTTGACATTGATAACACAAAAATAACTATGCTTTGCCTGAGAAGGTCAGTCCAAAAACCTTGGATAACCTCCCTCATCACATTTCCCCAAAATAGGTGCCTGGTTTGTGTTGCGATGGAAGAAGTATAGGGTTTTGTATATAAAGTTATCGGGTAATTCCATGTCAAATAATCCAGGCCATGTCACCCACCCACTTCAATTTTTCTGAAATTTCGTACAGGTGTGGATTATTACAAAAATAGATTACAAAAAGTTTTGCAAAACAAAAAGTTTTTTGCAACTAAAAATCAACATAACTCCGTCAATTTTTTTAACTGGAAGCTCAAATTTGGGTGATTGTCTAATGTTAACATAGTCCTCACCTGGAAAAAAATCAGAAAATTTGAAGGGGGTGGGTGACAATTTTACTTTTTTCTGGATATTTGACATGTAATTACCCTATTTTCCCTAGGCAATGCCAGGTATTCTTGCTAGTAATCAATAACAAGTCATGAATTTCCGTGCAGCCCTACTTGAAAAAGTCAGTTAAAAATTTTTGAAACAATTCTAATAATGTTCCAATCAAAGAAATAATAGTTTATTCTTTCTTTCCCAGAGATCTAAGACATAAGATCTTTTTTCAGGTAGGTTCTTGCCTAAAAGTATTTGAGCTCTATGGCCTCAGCTGTAGACACTAGGACATACCTCTTAACTCTACTACTTTAAATACAACAGGGAGATGTTTTCTAAAGGAAGGTATCCCCAGCTATTAGAATACATTTTTTTTTTTTTTTAATTGACCATCTGAAAACAGAGTAATCTAGATATTGACCACCAAAAATTCTCTAATATATCAGACAACTCATAAATTAGATGTCTTGTTAGGTTTTTTAGGGTTTTTCTTATTTTTTCTTTTACTTTTGCATTCCATTCCTTTCTTTTTTTACTAAGATTATTTTTCCTTCTAAATGTTGCTAATAAAAAACAGGGCTTTGGAGTAAGCAATTAAGTGGTCACTGGAGTTAGAGTTAGTAAAACTACACTGACTCCAACTCCAGCAGAATTTACACTATAAAGTATAAATTCTACATAAATGTTCTAAATATAAATGCTTATGTTTGTTTGTTTGTTTATAGATTTTAACGGCATATTAACCCGTCCGGGGTTATGTCATGCCTACCAATTATGATGTAATACATATTGTGTATTTATATATATACTTTTAGTAATTGGTTTTAACAATGTGTTAACATTATTGGGGGTTATGTTGTATGGTATTGGTTTGTTTCATGTCTATATTCTATGGTATAATTTTGTTTCCCTCAAAAAGAGAGAATATCCTCCATATTGACATTTTCAAACAGATCTTTCATATTGTTTGCTTTAAAATAATGGTTTCTGATGTGAGCAAGAAACCTGCATTCCATGAATAAGTGTTTAACTGTCAAAGGTGTTTGACATGTTTCACATTGTGGTTGTTGTTCTTGCTTGAGTATATATAAATGCTTAGTCTGTAAACTTATACAATGCACACTCCTTATAAATAGATCATAAAAAAATCATGGTTTTATATTCATTTGTAGGCTATAATCACTTAATTACATAAAGAGAGTCAGAGTCAGAGTCAAAGGTTTTGTATTCCAACTCCACACCCCTAAGAAAAATTAACACAAAAGTCTTCTTGTAACCATAAGTTACAAAGGTTATGTAATTATATTATAATGATCTGATTTTTCTGTCTTTGTGTTACCATAACACAGCAAAAATATCATAGAGATTTTTGTTTACACAAGGGCATTAAAATATTCTAACTTACAGAATAAACCAATTTCCAATAGAATTTGAAACTAAATAAGTGTGTGATCTTCATTCACACCAACTCCATTAATTATAAATGTCTCAAGACAGGTAACTATTAAATGCTAATTATAGATTACTGCTCATTATCTATTTATTTACAATTAATTTAACAAATTACAAATAAACAATCTACACAAAATGTATTACTTTTGTATGAAGCTAGACATTATACAAATTATGATATTGTTGCTTCTATTTAGAAAGTGAAAGATTCTGATTAGTATTTCATAATTATATCTGTTATATCAAGAATTTAGATGATGTAATTGCTTTATTCTCTAAATTAGAACATTTGAAGTGTTGGTTGGTTGGTTAGATTTTATGGCATGTCAACCCTTGTTGGGTTATTTTATGCCAAAGATATTTTGTTTTATTCATTCTTGTTGGGTAGTCAATCTTTTTTAAAACTCAATTATCTTTTAAACACATTTTTTAATATCTTTAACTCATGGATAGGACCCTAACAGATACTGCCACTCCTGGTCAGTGTGAACCTGGGAATAATGGCAATGAACAAGTACTACATATGCCCCAGAGATCCAGAATTGGAGCTTGACCACTAAATGCCTGCAGTTTGATGTCATACCTAGAACACAAGACCCTCAGCCACTGCCTTCTAGCACATATGATAAAAGGGTTGGGGGTTTGCCATAAGAGCAATAAGGTTGGGATAATCATATAGGTGCTAGGGCTTGACGTGACAAACTGATTGATCGGAAGGTGTCTCTCCGACCGCCTGTTTAGCCTAAGTAAGGACTAAAGTGGAGTGTTGCATATCATGGACCACTCAGCCACTAGGATTCCATCCTTAAGCATCATAGGTCGCTACCCATGACCAACCGGTGGCCCCATTTTACCCCTCTGCACAGATGCAGTTGGCATATTCTACAGCCACAACCGACAGGGTGGCATTCTAAGTGTATTACTCTAATAAAAACTCACTATGATGTGCTGTCTTTGCTGGGTTATGGTTACATATATAAACATAAGAATTTTAGTAATAGATATACAGAGATGCTGATAGGTACGCGTCCTGCATCCCTGACGCATAAAAATCTAAAAGGATGTAGTAAAATCATATCCATGCATCCCAGTGTTTTTCTTTTTTCTTCCCTCACCATTTAAACTAACTGTAAATACATTTCAATAGTTTCTTAGAAATGAATTACCCAGGATAGGTTACAAGGTAGGAGTTAGATGGCTTTAGTTGTTTCCCCAGATCATAAATAAAAACCCTTCAATTTATTAAGAAACTTTAGTTGGGACCCATCAAATTTCCTGGGGACTCATTCAAAGCAAATATATGCGCCTCAGGACACACTAAATCAAAAAGCTATCAGCATCACTGGAAATATATTTTATACATGTAAAAATAAAGAATTTAAAAAAAAAAGTTACATACCAGAAAAAATAGATTCCGATGTGAAAGATTTTCGGTCAATATTTTCGATCATTTTTGCTGCTTCAGTGGAATTCCTAAACCTAGGAATATGAATTATATTTTGTTATATATTTCATTTAATCTTTAAACAAAAATTATAATGGGTTAATTGATCAATAATTAATCTCCTTAAATCAATTCATAAAGAAAAATACTTTTTCCTTAATATATCAGGTTTGCTTTTTTTCATATTAAATTCTTTGAATTTCTCTAGAATTAACAACTTGAAAATTAACACGATTTTAGAAATAGATATGAACCTATTTACTAAAATTAAAATAAATCATAACATAAACGTATTTTTTTATAATCAAATCACACAGAACATTTTTTTTATTTGCTTTCATATTGTAATTATATCAGAAAATATATGTTTTAAAAATGAGAGAAGAGAAAGAAAGAATTCTCTACTCTTCCATGAAAATTTATAAAAATCCCCTATCTTATCTATACTTTATAGATTGGGATAATACCTACCTAGCACTTATGCCAAAATCTGGGTCATCCATGACTGAAAATATGGTTCAGCTACAGGATGGAGATGGGAGGCATCTCCACTTCCAGGCTGCACCTCACCTCCCCATTGCACCCAAAGGAGGTAGGGTCAAGATCAATCATTGATAGAGAAGGGAAGGCAATTTTTGTTCCCATGGTTGCATATTTTATATTTAAATTTGAGTATTTCTGGTTGTGGCTACTTGCTTAAAATAGGTGCCTTAATAACTAGATACAAATCCAGATAATAATAACCTACATTTGGATTTCATCAAATTTACTAAAAATAAAAAGAATACAATTTGAAAAACATGCAAAATCAAAGAAAGACTTAAAGACCTTTAAGATTAATACTTCAATATTGGAATTTGTCAGATCTAAAAATTATGAATTTTCTCAACTTGAGCAATCAACTTCAATGTTTATAAGTTGCCACCACTCAGCTATTGTAAATTGTGAGCATTTCATTGACATGTGCAAAAACAATATTGTTTGACAGGGGGACTGTGTCCGATATTAAAATTCATCGTGCTTAATGTACAAATATTATTAAAAAACACAACCTTTGGTCCATTTTGAATATGATTTGATGAATGATGTTGGATTAAAGACCACAACTTATATTTAAGCGGTGACTGAATTGGCCAATCAAAAACGCCCAAAATGTATTTAATTTACTATTTAAAGGCATTGATGAATTGTCCTAAAATTACTTGCTGGAAGGACTGCTTAAAAGATCAACAGACAAGGATTATACAACTTTCTACTTCAAGACAGGATCAACTCTGATACAACTTCTACTTTGAATACAGATCAAAAAACAAGGATTAAAACTGATACTACATCTTTCTACTTCAAGAAAAGATCAAATTTTATGCCACAAAGAATCTCCACTGTAAAACTGCCTTCAACCAGTTTTAAAATGGCTACACGAATCATAACATATATGCGGTGGTAAAGGAAGCGCGTGGTGTAATGGTTTAAGTCATGGGAAATGGACTTGTTGTCCCGAGTTCAAATCCTTGACGTGCTAATTGCATTTCACTTAGCGCTAATACCCTTGGGAAAGGTATGAATCCTACTCTCCCTCTAGCTATGGGTAAATAATAGGGTAGACTCGGCTCTTTAACCTTGGTTAGGCAACTGGTCTAGGAGAAGGAAAACTCTGAATTCAAACTTGTCGAACTCCGCTTAAGAAATTGACCTTGTGTCACATCCTGCTCATGTGTGTGTGTGTATATATATATATATATATATATATATATATATGCAGTGGTGAATTCACTTTATTGTTGGATGAATAAAACTATTCTATTAATAACAGAGATTCGCTTCCGGTTTTTGTCTGTAACACAAATTACGTCACTGCTTATGTCACATTACCCAAAATCATCATAACATAGAATAAATACACTCAAAATTTGAACATGCAACATTAGACAGTCCTCATTGTTTTTTAAAACAAGTTTTAATAAATACATGACTGGTATTATATATCTATATATAGTTTGTTTTATTTTAATACATATTTAAAGTTTACATTTCAAATTGTTTTATTTTTTAATCCTTTAATGAATTTGATGATTTTACTTACTTAGGGTACAAACTCGCTGACATTGAATTTTTTACTCCCACCCCTCAGGCAATGTTTCAAAAATCTATTTTTACATCGCCTGGAGGTCGTTTTTTTATTTTGTACTAGTATATATAACTAACACTAAATTACCTTCCATAATGTATTATAGCAATCTTTATAACAAAGTAACATCTATTTATCTTGAATTTATGGAGTTTGAAAATGGTGATGCAGACGGTATTTTAACAGCAATTAAAAAGCTATTAATTAAAATGAACCCTGACTAGAAAAACTTACAGCCATTAGCACACAACAATGTCATCTACGGTTTTTTTTTCTTCTTTTTTTCGCCAAATATCTTTTGGCTGCAGGTTGTGTGCTAGAAAATCACAGATGAAAGTGGTGAAGTTGGTAACACAAACAACTGCTAAACTCTTTGGTGATATCAAGTCGTCTTTTCAGGTCCGAGATGAAAATCTTAGCTTCTTCCCATGGGGCAGAAATTTCCGTCTTTTTATTGGCCTCAGAGACCATGCGACTTTTCATCCATCTGGGTACCTGAATCGAGCCGCGCATCTGTATCACTCCTACGTCATGTTTTTCGTGTTCCGACGGACACCAGTTCAATCAAGGCAGGCCAGACACAACCAGGTTCTTTTATGCTGATGTATAAGTACAGCTCAGTCAGTAGAGCATTTGGCTAGAAACCACAAGGTTCCTAGTTCGATACTGGCCCTCGCCAATTCAACGTATGAGTAGCACAGGGATCTGTGCAGTAAAGTAAGGAGCTGATGGTAGGTGTGGCACTCCACCTCAGATGAAAAAAAAACAATCTCCTTGGTCTAGCGCTAGTGAAAGGGGGATAGACTCCCTCGCTGATTGGCTGATACCGACTTTAGGCCACCCCGACGACTTTTTATAAGTACAGCAATGTTATTCCTGCTACATGTCAGTGTAAAGGTTAGTGCAAATAATGGTTTATATATGAAACTTAAAGAAGAAATACCATCTCTTATTTTAATCTGATTTGTAGGCCATTCATTGCATTAGCAATTTCCTATGCTTCTTCTCAGCATCTAAAAAAAAAAAAACTTGGAATTTCTTATTGCAGGAACACACAAATAGTTTTTCTAATTTTTCTGTTATACAGAAACATTACAAAGATTTATATTAAATGATGGAAAAATTAAACTAAAAATTTCTATGAATTGTGGAATCAGTTGTTTATAAAGAGCAGGGCTTCTTAAAGCGGTTCTAGTCTCTGAGGGCTGAATAAAAATTTTGGCAAGGTGATTAAAGCATAGGGTCCACAAATTGTGAATTTACTAGTTTGCATTTATAAATACGTTTATAACAAAACAAAAATCACTGGATCATGTAGACTAGTTGCCAGATATCACACACCTAGTAGAATACGTGATTGGGTGTGATGGCCATGAAGAAAAGCCAATGCACAAAAAGTTTGGGACAATCTTCTAATGGGTTACAGAGTCTCAGTAAATATTGTTTCTTTCTCAAATTCTCAGACTCGCTGGTTCAAAACCTTGGATAAACGAACAATATACACTATTTTCTCCATCATCAACACTGTCACTCCTCCCACTGCCTAGTTCGTTCTGCTTTAGTATGAACAACTGCCTGCTTTTATTACAGTTCACCTAGCCATTATGTAAATTACACCTCTTGCCGTTTGAGGCTTTCATGCACGGCACAGGCGATTCTTTGCCACTTACGTCAGGGGGATCGGCTATGCCCATTACAGGCCACTAGTGATGTGTCATTCATATACCTGTTTAAAACATGTGAGTCATTTAAGTGAACAAATCATCTGGCTGTGACTGAAAAAAAAAACAGGGGATTTTTTGACATTGTTAACAATGCATATGATCATATTTTTCACAAAAGAAAACATTTAAAAACAATATTTTAAACAAATTATTTTATAAAAATACAGAATTCTAAAATATCTCTTTTATTAGGTTATTAGATGTCTTTAGAAAAAAAAGATAATTTAATAATAAGAATAAAGATATAGGTAAAATAAAGTAAAAGTAAAAGTAAAATTAAAATGCAAAGCCTGAAATTTTAATTCATATCCATGATAACAGATTTTTAATGAATAAAATTAAAATCAAATCATTAACAAAAAATCTCACTTTGACCAAAATCTTCATTTGTTAAGTCAATTTCAGAATTACCAGTTGTTTGTTGGTGTGGGTTTTATTAGGATTCAGTATTCCATTTAGACTAACTTTTCGGTAATCTGAACATTAGCTAGATAAATGAGAGTAACTTCCCCTTGTTTGTTTCACTTTGAGGAAGCCGTTTGTTTTGGTTGGCCATTTTCATTTCACAGTAAATCTGCACTGAAAATACGAATTTGTTCGAATCAATACAATTGCATGCTTTAACATGAAAATATCATAAAATGTGTTCTTAATAACAATTAATATTCAAGGTATCATTCATCATGACCATCGCAATCTCAGAAGACCATAGATTTCTCGTGCTCTGGAGTTCTGTTCTAGTACAGCATCTTTTGTGCCTGTGAAAGCCAATGTTTGAAAGACATTTACGACTACAGATGTGAAGGACAGTCTTGAAGATGTTGATGTTGTGCTGGTGCTCTGTTGCGTGTTGCTTTCTCTTGGCTTCATGGTATTGCACCAGGGTAACTTAAGACATGAATAGCCCACTGCGGAGAGCCTGCCACTACCAAAGGCGGCCCTGAGCCAAATTTACTGGCAGGGTTGATGCTAAAAGACTTGAGATCTTACTTGCGGACATCCTTAAATTTGCAGCTGGTAGGAATCTATCTGCCTCTTACCAGATGAAAGTTCACATAGAGGATTTATTTTGGGATTCGTTGATCATCCATCCAGCGGACATGGCCCAACCAGTTGATGCTGTCTCAGTAGTAGAGAGCACCATGCTGGGAAGTTCTGCTCCCTCTAGGACTGCTGTATTGGTGATCCTGTTCCTCTAGATGATGCCCATTATACGTCTAAGGCAGTGAAGGCAGTATAACGTATGTGTAAGGTTGTACATTACTTTGGATACAAATAACTCCGACAAAGGTTAATAGACAAAACATTTAATAACACAGCACATGGATAACAGTTGATACAACGTTCATAGTAAAGAGTACATATAAAAAGAGGTACACAAATAAAGATAAGACACATTCATGAATGATACAGATATAACATAAAAGAGTACAGACATGAGACTAGCGATAGTCCATGCCGTAAAGAACTTACAGTAATGTAAGGGGGGCGGAGCCCCACGAGAGGGTTTAGATAGAATCTACCCCATGTGGCTCGTAGTTGCTGAAACTATAAAAAGCGAAAGTGTTTGAAACCGGCGCTTAAATACTGGTGCCCTAGCGGGCATCATCAAACTAAAAGGGGCAGACAACTCCACCAGGCGAATACAAACAAACGCTACAGCAGAATCTCTTAGAAGGTATTATTATCATTTCACTCTATGTGAGTTTTACACTACTCTTCACTGAAAAGTATCTAGGACTCTTCTAAGTATCCTACCTGTGGTCTGGATGGTCTCTATTCTTACTCTGATCTCCAATTCTTCCAGACCTCTGGAGACCGTTCCAAGGGCACCAACTACAATTGGTCTCATGGTCACTTTCATGTTCCACAACTTTTTAAGCTCTCTGGCGAGATCCAGATATTTGTCTATCGTTTCGCTTTCTTTGATTTTCACTCTATAGCCCGCTGGAACAGCAAAATCCACAAGATGACAAGTTATTTTCTTCTTGTTAATTGACACTAGGTTTTCTTATTCTTCTTTTTTAGCTTATACTAGTATCATTTTTTAAATCATCAGGAGTTTTTTTTAATGTTTCTTCTTTTGAATGGACAAAAAATTTTCAAGATAATATTAACCTTTATGCAAGTTTCATTGTATTAAATATTGGGGGTGGGGGGTAAATTTCACAGGGCAAATTGGAGGTACCTATTATATTAAATAAAAATAAACAAAATCTCAATAATTAACGGATATCTAATCAAGGAGAAATTTTTTAGTGAGTAATGACCTTTTTTCAAGTTTAACCTGCAAAAATAAAAATATTCTAATTTTTTTATGATTTTTGTTTTAATAAATTAAGATTTATTTTAACATTATTAAAATATATCTAGATATTTTTCTCGATAAATGTCATGAGAATCTAGATATAATTTGAAGCAATTCTAGAAATATAAACTGGGAAAAAATGACAAAACTGTTTTTCCTACCCACAATGGTCTCCAATAAACTCGGCTTTGAGTCACATTCTGCCCCTATGAGAAGGTGGTTGAATAGTACACGAGTGTACAGAGATACTTTTTTTTAATTATTACGTTTAAACTAAAATAATACCTAGCTTCAGATCTAAAAGAGTCAAAAAAAAAAAAAGATATGTAAACTTAATTTAAAGGTAATATTTGTCGCGTAAGCCATAGATGATGACAGTGGTTACTGGTTACCAAACATTTTTTTTTTTGTCTGAGCCGCATTTTCGGAATGAAAATTTGATCACGCCTCACCAAATTTTGTGATAAAAAGTACATTTAAAAATAAATAAATAAATAAACGACAGTTTCTAAATCTTTGATTGTCTTTCAATTTTTCCGCCTCACCTATGAGGTGTACGACACTGTTTGGGAACCACTGAATTGGGTTTAGTGTATTATGATTGTTACGTAATAATAATACCATAATCCAATCCGGATCTAATATACATAATTTATGATGTATATTGGATTTCAATTGGGCATCCATTACTAACATATAAGTTTAAAATAATATTATATTGGAACACTAACATATTTTTATTTTAAAATAGACTGTATTTACAACGTGATGAAGGTGAGATTTTACTCCAAAAGCAATTTAAATACGTTTCCATTACGACAGTTAATTCTCTAACTGATGAGGAAAATATCTAGTTATTCATTCGCCTATCTAGTTTCTTTTTTACCTTAATTTTTAATTAGTCATTATTGTATATTTATTTAATGCTTCTACAGATTAGTCCACCCACTGAACATTTGTATAACCCATGGAAACACGGTATTTTTTTTTTTTTCAAATATAAATTATCTTTTTAAACTAAAACTTTTTAAGAGTCTAAAATGGTTAATGGTGGACTTCATTTTTTTTTTATAGAGAAGCGTTTTTTATCAATCTTTATTCACACCAAAAACCAAAATCGAAAAAAACAAAAGAATACATCTCAATAAAAAATACTTTAAACATTTTTTCGCTCACCACTCGCAAATCCAAATATATCTGTTAAAATAGACGTCTACTTCATGAGACCATTGGCGATTTTGTGGTTCGTTGAGAACAAAAGTAGATCCTTCTTAGCCATGAGTTGACGTACATGAAAATGTGTCCTCATGCTACTAACCATTTTCTGACTTTAAATGAAATTGAAAAAAAAAAAAAAAAAGATTTAATGAAATATTGTGTGCAACAATTTCACTTTCGCCAAGTCTTTGTTACTTTGTTAGGGAATTGTAAGATTTGTATTCAGTTACAAAACGCTAAGTTCGAAATCGTTGTCATTCGCGAAATCAACAAATACTGCTCAAGAAATTGTTTTAAAATCTCTTCGAATGGCAACAAACAGGAAGATTCATCTTCGATAAAAAAAAAATTAATCGAGATTCTGAAAACTCATTTTCCTATTGTTTGAGTACGTTTTGCACACATTGAACGAAAGCATGTTTAAAACTTGTTAAAAATAATTTGACGATGGTGGTAAGCTAAAACAATTTCGTGCGCAATCGCATCCGAGCTTGGAATTAATTTTATTTTCTTGGCATTATAATATTTTTAAAAATATTTTTTCACTTTACTTACTTACGTAATTAAATTATGTTTCAATGAAATTATTTATTCATGGGAAAAATTTCCAAAGTCACCATTAGAAATGGCGGGGTGCGGCGGCATTTTTACTTTAAATTTTTCTTCATCTTTGTTTTTCTCCCCACACTTTTTCTTTTACTTTTTTACTTTTTCTTTTCCTTTTAAAAGGAAAAAATAAGAAAAGGTTTTTTTTCACTTTTTCCTCTTTTTCTTTCCTTTCTCTTTCCCTTTTTTCTCACTAGTTTTTATTCTGTACATTCTTTCTTGTTTATATTTATCCTATTATTGTAGATTCTGCAAATGTTGTCACACCAAAATATTCTCTTTGTTATCTTACAACAGTTAACAAAGGTTATTCCACACACACACACATTGTTTTTTTGTTATAGTGGTGAAGCTTTGTGTAGGACTAGCCACATGTTTTGGATGAGCTGGTAAAAGAAGAATGGTGCACCACTGTGCCACAGATTTTCCATACAGTATTCCTCAGGTTTTGAATTCAGAGTCTTTCTTTTCCCTAGACTGGTTAAAGAGTCCAGTCTGCCCTACTAAGACATGAATCCATTTCTTCTCCCCTCTCCAAACTATAGGGGGATTAGAGATGGATTCATGTCTTTTCCAAGGTCATTATCGTGAATTGAAATGTAAATGGCCTCATACAGGATTTGGTTTGGTTTGGTTGGTTGGGTTTTACGGCATGTCAACCCCTTGGGTTATTTTATGCCGAATACTTCTATTGGTAATTAGGTTTGGTTTGTTTTGTTTTACGGCATATCAACCTCAGTGGGTCATTTAATGCCAACAAAGTTGTGAAATAAATTCATTCTTAATGCATAATACAATTTTGTTATCAACTCATGTTTTTCTATTTAACCCATAGATGGGACCCTAACAGGTACTACCACTCCGGGTTAGAGTGGACCAGAGCAATGGTGATGAAGGGGTGCTCCACATTCCCCAAACCTCCAAAACTGGAACCTCACCATCAGATAGAGTTTAACGTCATTTCCAGGACATGTAGACCCTCAGTCACCGCCTTCTAGCACCCATATGATAAAAAGGGGTTGGGGGTTGCCATAAGGGCAATAGGGTTGGGAAAATCATATAGGTGCTAGGGCTTGACGTGACCAGCCGATTGATCGGAGGGGGCCTCTCCGACCGCCCGTGTAGCCCAAGATAGGACCAAAGTGGAGTATTGCAAGTCATGGACTGCTCATCCACCTGGGTTCTATCCTTAAGCATCACGGGTCGCCACCTACGGTCAACAGGGGGAGTCTTACCCCTCTGCAGAGGTGCAGTCGGTGCATTCTAACGCCCCACCAACAGGGCGGTCATACAGGATTTGATGTTGGTTATATATATATATATATATATATATATGGGAGCAAAATGAGGAAATCAATCCGACAGTATGTGGAGAAATGTAGAACAAACACGGGATGTTACAATGGATGGAAATTTAGTAGTTAATGATGAACATTTCGGTTTATAAGGAAACCTTTTTCAGGACAATATTAAACTACACATTTTCTAAACTCAACACATTCAAAACATTCATCATCTTTTTAACTACATAAATCTTTTTTCTCCTTGACTAGTTTCATATTGTCCTGAAGAAGGTTTCTTTATAAACCGAAATGTTCAGACATCCACACTACAACTAATAAATTTCCATTCATTGTAACATCCTGTGTTTGTTTTTACATTTCTCCACCCACACATATATATATATATATATATATATATATATATGATGTTGGAAAACTTTTTGGGTTGTTGTTGTAACTTGCTTATCGAAATAAATAACACAAGTAGTCCAGCTGATGTTAACCAAAAAATAATGATTCAAACAAGTAGAAGTAGGAGAGAAATATTTTGTCCTTCTACGCGAAGAAGGAAGAAATATTTATCTCCTACTTCTACTTGTTTGAGTCATTATTTTTTGTTCACTTTTCCTTTTACCTTACCTTATATATATATACATATTCTAAAGCTGACCCTATAGATCAGGGATCACCAAACTTTTTTCACGGTAGGCCGGATAATTGAAAAAATAACGAGCGCGGCCACATTATTATTGTGTTCAATACTTGCTATCTGAGAAAAAGATGTAAAACTAAATTTATCTTTTCATGTTATATTTATGGATGAGTGGCGTAAGATGTACAAAAACAAATTTAACCAACATATTTATTTTCAAAACATTATCAAACAACGCAACATTAGCAGAAAGGTTTAGTGAGATTTGTGAAACTGAAGTTTGCCTTTCAAGATGTCGTCAGTGTTTGGTTTGGAATTGCTATATCCAATCGAGAATTGCTTTCAAATGTTTATCAGTAAATTTCGTTTGATGGGTTGATTCCATAGTCAAGTCGATGAGGATTTAGTAAGCTTAACATGATATTAAAATGTAAATGGGGAGGCGTGTGGTGTAATGGTTAGAGTTGTAGGAAATGGACTCGTTGACCTGAGTTCAAATCCTGGATGAACCCACAGTTCACATAGCACTAATACCCTTGGGAAAGGTATGAATCCAACTATTCTCCCTCCAGCTATGGGTAAAATAGTAGGGCAGACTGGGGTCTTTAACCTTGGTGAGGCAACCAGTCTAGGAGAAGAAAAAATCTGAATTCAAATCCAGTCACTACTAGAATAGCCAGACCTACTTAGTGATCTATTTCAATTTAAATAAAAAAAATGGTATCAGAACATCTTGCGTTCTGTATGTTTCAACAAACAAATTCAAGTACCATCGGCGGGCCTGATAAAATGTTGGCCCGCAGGCCATAGTTTGGTGACCCCTGTTATATATAATCATCTTGATATCTTGCAACAGCATTTTGAGTGTTTGCTCATGGATTGTAGCTATTTGGTCTCCTGACTACAGATATACAACACTGTAGACATTGAAGCTTTACCTATTTAATTCGATATAATAACTACCTCCTAAGCATATACTACAGTGAATAATCCTCAACTAGGCTGATTGCATTTCCCTCCATGCTAATCCTTTTGAAAAAGACATGAAACCATCTATTCTCCCCCAGCTATGGGAAAATAGTAGGGCAGACTAGGTTCTTTAGCCTTGGTAAGCAACTAGTTTAGGAAGAGGAAAACTTTGAATTCAAAGCAGCTGTACTTTACATAGAAATTAACCATGTGTCACATCCTGCCCACTGTGGGGGTATTGAGTAAATACATATTATGGTGAATAATTTAGGAAAGCATTGTAGGAATAGCTGTGGTACAGAGGAATAATATACAGATACACAAATCAAGTAACAAGGGAAAAGCACATGTAACTTTAACCAAGTTTATTAACATGTAAAACACAACTAGACACAACAATATAACGAGTACTTGAAGGCAGTACTTACAGTTATTTATCTCCTTTGCTGAGGGGTGCTCAGGTGGTGAAGCGGCTATGCTTCCTCATTGAGGGGTTTTCTTCAATCAGGGTTGACTGAGGGCAAGAGCCTGATTCTAC
This sequence comes from Doryteuthis pealeii, assembly GCA_023376005.1. NCBI lineage: Eukaryota > Metazoa > Mollusca > Cephalopoda > Myopsida > Loliginidae > Doryteuthis > Doryteuthis pealeii. The sequence goes on along the minus strand of CM042145.1, from coordinate 13,837,654 downwards.
GAAGCTTACTTGTCGAGACCGAAACCAGTTAAGAGAAAGTTCTTACCACCTGACAAGGGATGTTAATCTCCCTACTTCCTGTCCCCTGGGCACAGGAGAGTTCTAGCCCCTACAGCATATTAGGAAAAATAGTAGATATGATGATGTTCCTTCGAATTGTTTTAAGTCAAGAACACATCAATTATCAATAAACAAAACTAAATTTGGCCTTCAGAAACTTTGTAAAAGTTTGAATAATCAAGTAATCTGTATAAAACCTTTTCGTCATAGAAATACTCATTGAAGCTGTATATATCTCTACTAATAGATAGAACTACTTCAGCCCCTTTCTTCTTTTTTATACAATGATTACCTCTTAATTCAAAGCACCACAAAATATATGACCCTTGTTTTTAGGAGATGGCTTGTTTAATAAAACTTATTTTATTTTCCATTATTTCATATATATATATATATGTATATAAGTTAATATAAGTTAATTTTATGTATCTATTGACCCTTGATTTTTGTCCAAGAAATTATATCATCTGTAGTTTTTGTGGCTAATGCAACAATAGATTTTACTCACAAAGCAAAATATTTTATAGCTTTTAAAACACATTTAAGAAAACACTTCTTTGGTCAATACAGTAACTACCTCTTAATTCAAAGCATCATGAAATATATAAGCATATCAGACACGCACTCATGCACACACATACGCACACACACACACAAGTGCCAAACTGCAAGCACACACATAGATGCATATACAAATACACATGCCAAAACTACATGCATGTATTTACCCAACACGTCAGCCATGAAGTGACCCATGGTAACGATGGGCCATGATCAATTTTTAAAGTGGAGTAAAGCTGGTTTGAATTCAGACTTTTCCTTTCTTAGACTGGTTGCTTAACCAAGGCTTAAGAACCAGTCTGCCCTACTATTTACCCATATCTGAAGGGAGAACAAATGGATTCATGCCTTTCCAAAAGGATTAGCATAAAGGGAAATACAATCAGCCTAGTATATAGTGTGAAGTGAAATATAAACAGCCTCATCCAGGATTTGAACCATTAACCATTTGGTTACTTTGAGCTTGCTGAAGCAAGGTGTCTTACATGTCCTAGGTATGACATTAAACTGTATCTAGTGGGAAGGTTCCTATTCTGAAGCTCTGAGGATTGTGGAGTACCCCTTCATTGCCATTACTTTTAGGTCCACTCTGATCTGGAGTGGTAGTACCTGTTAGGGTCCCATCTATGGGTTAGATAGATTAAAAAACTCAGTTTTAAAAAAAAATTGAATATCCAACAAGAATGAAAAAAAACAAAAACAGTTTGGCATAAGATAACCCACAAAGGGTTGACATGCCATAAAATCCAACCAACCAAGCCTTGACAATATTGCCAACACTCAGCAGTCGGTGGTGCAGTGTTTATTGGTTTAAACAATCACATAAAGTTGATTTGATTTCTTTTCCCGAGATCTCTAACTACTGTATTGCTATGTATAGGACAAGATGACCAGTGGGTTCCTGTTATAACAGTGGTGCATTGTGATATTGATGCTTCTATTTAGAAAAACTCTACCATTTTATAGTTATCTCTGTTATATCAAGAATTTCAATGATTAAAACGAATGACATTCAGCTTGAATCATAAGTCAATAACCTCCAAAAAATTTATATTCAATTGCAAATCAGACTGGAAATTGCTTTATTTTCTAAACTAGCAGTGGCTACCCAGCAACGCCTGGGTAGAGGGGGGGGGGGCCTGGTGTATTTATTTGTTTACTTTTGAGACTTACAAATGCTGGACATTTTCAAGTAGAATTTCAATGCTATTTCCATGTATATTTTAATTTTTAAGTATCTTCAAATATGAATCAAATCTTCATAATTTTGGCACAAAAAGCAAGAACCAGTGATATTTAATGTGTATATATATTTACTTTGTTGTTAATTGTTTTATTTTCGTAGTTTCCTCCGGATATACATACATACAACTGCCCTTTATATATGTATAGATTAGAAAATTTTAAGTGGTAAGTTTTAACTCGAGTATCAGTTAACAGAGAAATAATAGGAAGAAACACAATAAGTATTAAGGATTGAGAAAGTGTATGTTGTAACTTGAGTATCAGTTAACAGAGAAATAATAGGAAAAAAAACAAACAAATATTAAGGATGAGGGAAAAGATTTACTAAGCAAAGATACAAAGTGAACAGAGTATTTAGCAATAGCTAGGTTAAATTAACAAGTCCCGTGAGATCTTGTCTCTCTCTCTCCGAGGTTTCATCAGACATATTTATAAGAAAAACAGACAATTCCATTCTCATTATTTTGGTACTATATAACAGTGTACTGCTCTAGTAAATATCTTCTTGTGATGTGCTGTTTTTACTGGGTTACAGTTACATATATTCATATGATGTATAGAAAATTGCCTATAAATAAGTACACCCCTACTTATTTTTATAAAAAGTTAATTTTCTTCTAAACCAAATATAGTAATAAAAAAAGTGAATCTCCAGAGTGGCTTATTGTCAGTACCAGTTAAACAACAGGAGAGTTTATCCCTTTTTCCCATGTGCTAGAAGGTAGGGAGAGAAAGAGGAGGGGAGAGAGAGAGAGAGAGACCTTAAATATACTGAGGGGGAGAAAAAGAAAGCCAGGAGAAAGAAAGAAATGGAGGAAAGAGAAATAAAAAGGGAGCATTTAAATTGTCTGTATGGATGAAAATAGAAAATTGAAAATCCTTGTTTTTACAAAATATTTATCTAACTATGAGACTATAATTAGTAAAAAGTAAAGATAGCAGAGTGGCCTATTGTCGGTATCAGCCAGACTGGGAGGGGGTCTATCCCTTTTCACTAGTGCTAGACCAGGGAAACTGTTTTTGCAACTGAGGTGGAGCACCAAACCTATCGTCAGCTCCCCACTTTACCACAGTGATCAAAGCTGTGCTTCTTGTGCTGAGTTGGCAAGGGCCGGTATTGAACCTGGAAACTTGTGCTTCTTAGACGGATACTCTACTAAATGAGCTAAACAATGTTTTAAAAAATAATTTTAAAATCCCTACTGGTTCATTTTTTTTTTTTTTTTCCGATTGTACACTTTTCTTTCAAATATAGAAAATATGGAAATTTTTAATTTGATGCTATACATTGAATACACATTTTCTAGGTACCACCAATTTTCCCTGTGAAATTTACCCTCCTATATTTAACACAATAAAACTTACATTGATGTTAATATTATCTTGAAAATTTTGTCCATTCGAAAGAAGAAGCATTAAAAAAACTCATGATGATTTTTTTTAAATCTTTTCAGTTTACGGAAATAATGAAAATTATAAACAAAAAAACAATGTTTATATTTTTGCACTGTTAAATCTATTGAAATTTAACGTAACCAAAAACAAGTTATGACTAGAGGCTTTTTTTAATTAATGGTCCGATTTTCATGAAAATTTCCAGAATTACTTACCTTTGGATGAAAATATGTCTGAAATAGTTTTTTTCTAAAATATATTAGGGAAATATTTTTTTTTACGAGTTCTACTACTTTTAATTTTTAAATGAAATATGAAAAAATGAACCAACAAAAAACGATTTTTACTTTTTTTTTCTATAAAGATAAGAGTCTGAATAATTATAACAGAAGATTTTTATAAGCACAGAGCTGATGAATGTAAGTTTTCGCTGGTCAGGCAAAATTGGTGTCCATGTGTAGGAGTCCATAGAACATCACTTATGATTTTGTCCCTATTTCTCTTGTTCATCTTACAGCAGTAACATGAGGGGGGGGGTATAAATATCTGAAAGTAATTTATGATTTCTTGGCCTAACCAATAAAAAATGTTTTTTTAGAGAGGTGTAAGTTGAATTTGAGGATATGGAATAACATGTAGATTTCATGACTCTTGGCCATTCCTTCTTGGTCTGGTTCAGAACTTTTCAACATCCCCTTAGTTTTGGTACAGGGTGACCAAAAAAAAAACGGAACCCAAATAAATTTCCTTTAATCTTATCAATGTCTATCAAGAAACTTAAAAATACAAATGAAGATCTGATGTAAGAACCCTCCGCAAAGATTCTCGAAGATTCCCAACTCTCGACTATGTCGTCAAAGTGATTTCTTTGGGCTCCTCGCCACTGAGTCTCGTACAGCAGAATTTGTGGGTTCTGTTTTTTGTTTTTTTTGGTCACCTTGATTTTTTGCTTTGTTTTTTTGGGTTTTTTTTTTTTTTTCTGATTAAAACAATTTTTTTTTATTCAACATCAAGTCATTGAAAGATAACTAACAAGTATGATAATAAATATATTGATTTAAACCAGTTATTCTCAACATATTCCAACAAGTGGAACTGAGAAATTGAAAAAAATGAACCTGGAGCAAATTATGTATTCACAAAGAAACATTAATTTATTGCAGATTAAAAAGAGAGGAAACTTAACCTGAAGCTGAACAAATTTTTAAAGTTCAACTTGACAAATTGATAGACACCAGGAGCAGTCGAGTCATTAGTCAAGATTTATATTTTCTATTACATTTTGTTTTAATTACGGTCATGACCCGGACTTGATTTGGTATTACATGACCTGAAACCATAAAATAAATCAACCAAACCAAACATTTTGCTATTGCCAAAAAAAAAATGTATTTCCTTTTACTTGGAGTTTCTATTTGTAGGCCTGAAATTTTTTTCACATTAGAAATGGACAGCAAAGAAGAAAAGGTTGAGAAACACTGATTTAAACGGACCATATTACCTTTAGGCACCCCTTTTTGATCTCGATTAAGAAAGGACATGTTTTTCATCTACACCGTCAATATCCGGTTGTTTGTTATGGGTTAAGGTTAGGGGTTAGTTTTATAATTTTAAAAAATAATCTAAAAATCGTCTGTTAAAACAACTGGATATTGACAGTGTAAATGAAAAACATGTCCTTTCTTAATCGAGATCAAAAAGGGGTGCCTAAAGGTCATATGGTCCATTTAAACAAGCAAAACATTATCAATCTAGAAAATTAAAAACTGTTTTAACATACCCAATTTGTCAGCATTTAAGATATGTTTTTTTTTTTTTAATAGGAAAAACATGTCCTGATATTACATTTCATCTAATCCACCGGTATTATATATATGCTGATCTCTGAAGTCTTGAATCGTACAGCATGGGGATTAAAATGAGTTCTGGACAACAATAATCCAAGGAACATTCCTATAGAACATGAGCCTGGTCAAATATGTAATTTTCAAAAAAAAAAAAGAAGAAAAAAAACAAAAACTTATGCACATACCTAGAGATAAATTCTCTCCCAGTCATTTCTTTTAAAAGTTTAATTTTCTCTTGTTATCCTGTCCAGATCCTGCAAGCTGTAGACAGTGTCAATGTCTTTCAATAAATTACCAACTTTAGGCGTTTGAAAAAGGTATTTGTGGCAGTGAAATGAAATAAAGGTAAGTGGCAGAATTTATCACCTACTAAAAAGACAACAGACTTAAGCCAGTAAATAATTGTCTCAACTGTAAAAGCAGCTGACAAGTTGACACAGGGAGACAATCAAAAGGTTGATTCATACAAAAATTCCACTTGTGATCCAAGAGGTGAGCATAAAAAAAGACTTAGATGAAGGCAATGCTAAAAACATAAAGTTTTATTACTTCAAAATTCATGTTGACTCAATTGTTCACTGTTTTGCAAAAAAGAAAAGAAAAAAACTGGACCGATATCTATCTATCTATCTATATATATATCAGTTCAGTTTTTTTTTTCTTTCTCTCTCCCTCTCTCTCTCTCTCTCTCTCTCTCTCTCTATCTATATCTATATATATATATATATATATATATATATATATATATATAATGTATAATTATGCATTGAATACATACATGAATATATCTCTGCACAAACACACACACACACATATATATATATTGATACATGTGTATGTGTGTATGTATGTATATGTATATTGATATAAGTGTGTGTGAGTATATATGTATATATATATATATATATGTATATATATATGCATATGTACAAATATATTAATACATGTGTGTGTGTATATATATGTCTGTATATATGTATTGATACATATATGTTTAAGTGTATATATATGTATTGATACATATATGTTTAAGTGTATATATATGTATTGATACACATGTTTAAGTGTATATATATATATTGATACACATGTTTAAGTGTATATATATATATTGATACACATATGTTTAAGTGTATATATATATATTGATACACATATGTTTAAGTGTATATATATATATTGATACATATATGTTATGTATATATATATATATATGTATATACACAAATATATTAATACATCTATGTGTGAGTGTATATGTATATGGGGGTGGGTGGATGGTTGTATATATGTGTATCTGCTAATGAATATAACTAGGAAAACAAAAACCAACTGATAAAAGTAATTTCTTTTTATGACATGTTTCACTTTTCACAGCTTTATTAGATACTTTATTAAATACTAAGATTTAAATGACAACAGAGTTGATGACATAATTGTCATGGAAACAACATTTCATTGATTAAATTGTCATTTTTTAAATTTTCTAGTAGCTGATTTTATTTGGTTGTTTAGTTACTGGATAATAAAAAATATGACAATCTAGTAACTGATGTTGGACAAATAAATTGTTATTTTCAACATTTTGGTCTTCATTGTCCCACAGTTATATTCTTATCCACCATATCAGATATTATTATCCAAAATGTTTATCACATATATATTTACCAACCCCTCTGCAGGATGCGAAACAAGGTCAATTTCTTAAGCGGAGTTTAACAGGTTTGAATTCAGAGTTTTCCTTCTGCTAGACTGGTTACCTAGCCATGGTTAAAGAGTCTAGTCTGCCCTGCTATTTACCCATAGCTGGAGGGAGAATTGGATTCATACTTTCCCAAGGGTATTAGCGCCATGTGGAATGCAAACAGCTTTATCCAGGAATTGAACTCGGGCTGATGAGCCTTCAAGCCATCTTAAGTATCGCTGTTTTCAGGTTGGCTTTTTAAAAACAGTTGACTTGAAAGTAGTCAGCTGGTTAACAATATCAGTGTGAAAATACTTCCCTAATAAGATTTAAAATTTGTGCTAAGTACACCAAATGGTAACTGTTAACAAACATATTTGATAAAACTTTATGGATGTGTGTGGGCTAATGGTTAGAGTCGTAGGAAATGGACTCGTCGATCCGAGCCGAGTTCAAATCCTGGGTGAGTCTGTTTGCATATCACATAGCGCTAATACCCTTGGGAAAGGTATGAATCCAACTAGTCTCCCTCCAGCTATGGGTAAATAGCAGGGCAGACTGGGCTCTTTAACCTGGGCTAGGCAACCAGTCTAGGAGAAGGAAAACTCTGAATTCAAACCTGTTAAACTCCACCAAAAAGTTGACCTTGTGTCACATCCTGCTCGTGCAGTTGGTAAATATGTATAACCTTTTTTAGAAGCTGAAAAATCACACTGGTTGACATCAAAATGGCAGAGAGATAGACAGACAGACAAACAGACACCCAGAGAGAAAGATCCAAGTCATAGAGGCCAATTCAGTCAGTAGCACTTGGAGTGTATCACGTTATCAAAATATTGCAAAACTTCTGACTCACCCTAGTACTGCTTGTGCGGAGGGGTTGGTAAATATATATATATTTGATAAAACTTCCCTATGAGCCTTTTTACAATATGCTGCAGAACTTGTTACAAATGCAATAATATTCTCAAATGCAATATCAACATGCGGGTGAGGGTTCAGAGGCAAGACTGACTTACAGTTTGATGATTGCATTGTATCAAGGTTAAAACATTAATGACTAGGAAAAATATGGGTTATCCCCTCTAATATTAATGGACAATTCCACATATGTGAAGAATGGGTATGTGTTGCATAATCTATCTGGTAGCATAGATTATTGACAAACACCTGTAGAATAAGGGGCCATTGGCCTTAAAATCAGAGCATAGGTGGGTAGGTTTCCGTTGGAAAAATACCAGACCGTTGGTAAAGGCGGTGTCATGGTTATAAATGATCCCAAGTGGTATGATAGGCCTGGGAAGAATCCGATAATGAAGAGCTTATTATATACGTGTTTTATTAAGGCGAAGCCATGGAGAAGAATGCCCTCTCTCCTTCTCTAGCGAGTGGAGGTTCTGGGGAGAGAACCCAATACAATAGAAACATGTTAAATTTTTTTTTTTTTTTTTTCAAAGTTCAGTAATGTTTATAGCTTATTTGGTAGTATTTGTATCTAATAGGCATTCGTCTGGTGCGGATGGTTCTGGTTCTGTGTCTGGCCTGTCGCTTAGTTCTGTTGTTGGCACTTGGCATAGGAGTTCATTGTTTACTGACATTTGTGGTGGGATAGGTACTGCTGGTAGTTTCTTTGTTGATGGTGGGTCTCAGTGTTCTAGTTGAATTGTGTGGGTATGGTTTGATGCTGGTATAAGAGGTGTTGGGTGGTCCTTTATATCGTTAGTCTTGTTCAGGTTTGGGAGGTCGAGGTTTGTGTTGCAGGTATCTTCGTTTATTTTACAAAGGAAGCGACAAGTTCAGAGAGTGGTCCTCTGGCTACCATCGACTAAAAGACGATATTGTTTATGTGGGAGGGTTTCTACGATTGTGCCTGTGTTGTGCCAATGTTGAGGGTGGTTTCCATGCTGGTTCTAGATGGCCACAGGTTCTCCCACCTTGATTGGGTTCAAATGTCTGTCATGAACGCATTTGGTTGCGTTTGCAAAACGTTTGTTGATACCCTTTTCACATAGGTAAGCAAGTTCCAGCCATTCTCGATGGAATTTGACAGGGTTCGGTAGGTGGTTGTTTAAGGGATGATCAAATAGGAGTTCTGCTGGAGATGTACCTAGATCAGGTGGTGGGGTGTTTCTGTGGAGCAGGAGTGCTTTTGCCACTTTGTCTGTGTCTAACGAACCACTGGGACTAATATTCATTGTCAGGATGCATTTCATATATTTGACAGCAGCTTCTGCTCTGCTGTTGCTTTGTGGGTAATATGCTGACGATAGTCGGTGGCAGATACCCCATGTTTTCAGAAATGTCCTCAGTTCGTGGTAGTTGTATGGGGGGCCTCCATCACAAGAAATTTATTCCGGAACGCTGTACCTAAGGTAGTGTCTCCATAGGATGTTACATACTGTGGAGGCCCTTGCATCCTGATGCACTGATGCCACCTCTATCCAACCAGAGTATCTGTCGGTGTAGATGATATATTTATGACCGGTAATGTGAAAGATGTCTGTGACTGCTAACTGGAATGGGTAGTCTGGGTGTATAGGTCCGGATGCAGATTCTTTAGGGTTTGATGGGGCGGTTTCGTTGCAACGTTTACATAGGTCTTGCTTGTTTTGCAACTGTGCTCCCATACCAGGCCAGAAGAAATGTTGTCTAGCACTGTTTTTCATGCTGTTAACACCTTGGTGTCCGATGTGCAGCTGCTCAACAAGTCCAGGGCATATGCTTTTTGGGATCAAAACACGTCCCTCCTTGAATACTAGTGTGTTGACGGCATATAGCTTATTTCGCATGTTCCAGAATTCCCTAAGGTGGACGGGCAGGAGCTCCTTATGTTCAGGAAAGCCCTATCCAACTGTCTCTAACAGGCTCTGATATTGGTGATCCATGTCTGCTTCCTGCTTTATGCGTGCAAGTTTTATGTTTCCTGGTCATATTGTATTGTATTCCTGCCTTCTACTGCCTTTTCCAGGTCGGTTGCTTCTATGGTTGTAAGCTTGGTGGTTGGTGCTGGGATACAGGACATCCCGTTTGCTCCACCATTTGTATTGCCAGGTATCGCTATGGCCTTAAATTTGTACATCAAGATCTGTTCTCAAATGTCCAATATCCTTGGATTTTTTATTTCACTCAGGCTACAGTCATTGAATATTGGTACGAGGGGTTTGTGGTCGATGGCGAGTATCAGGTGGGGACAGCCCAAAACAAATGTTCGGCAATTCTCCAAACCAAATTTTATGGCCAAAGCTTCTCCTTTGATGGGTGCGTATCGGCTTTCCGTGGGTCTGGTAAATCGAGAACCTGTGTAGACGACTTTCCAATGTCCCGCTCCACAAAGATGATTTGGAGTAGGGTAAATCCTATCCCTGTTCAGCTCCAATCCGTGGTTAGGCATGTGGGTTGATTCATTTCAAATGTCCAGATGCCATCTTGGATGCTCCTTAAAATTTCGGTTTTGGACTGCTGAAAAAGCTGTTCTAATGTTTCATCCCAGTAAAATCTGCTTTTATGGTGACATGACAGGTGCCTAGGCAAACGCATATGAAACTTGATTGATCAAGCCGAAGAAAGATCTAACTCCCATAACATTCGTTGGGGATGTGAAGTCTTTGATGCCTTCTAACAGTTTTTGTGTAAGTTCATATCCTGTGGAGCTGATGTCAAAACCGGCAAACTCCACATCGTCTTTTGCAAAGTGAAACTTGTCCAGGTTGAAAACAATCCCATTATTGGCACAAAGCCTGATGTATTTAACTGTGTGCCAAAATGAAAGTGCTATGTCATCGTCCCATAGGATGGAATCATCCACACAGCGCGCCACACGAGGAAACCCTTCCATGATATTGTTAAACCGTTTCGTGTAGCCGTCATTTGATGCTTGGAATCTTTGAGGAGCTTGTAGATATCGATATCTTCCCCACTCTGTGATAAAAGTGATGGCATCGCGCGCTTCCACAGAGAGGGGTACGCTGTGATATCCATTCCAATCATCGAGGACCGTTTTCTTTTTACCAGCAGGCACAGTACTGACGAGGTTAAATGGGGAAGGTGTGTGGTATGTTTCCCATCTTGTGGCTGCATTTAGGCTCTGTAGGTCGACCATTCTTTGTGGGCCTTTTGGGGACTGCGATCAATCGGGAGCACCATGTTGAGGTGGGGACTGGTTCAATGATGTTAAATGCGACATCTACATCCAGTTGTGACTTGAGCACTTCTTTCCAGTGATGAGGTACCGGGATGGGTTTGTGAACGGCGATGGGTTGGCAATCGTTCAAAAATGAAATGGAGAGTGGTTCACCTGTCATGGTCTGCAATTTTTGGTGGGTGCATATGTTGAATGCGCTGTTGGCAAAATAGTGTTTTATCCATTTTTCCAGCTCTTCACGATATTCAGGTGTGGCAATGTGTCTGGTACTGGTGGGCAAGATGACCACATGGGACAGCCGCATGGTGCTAACATGTCATCCTTCGCTTTTTGGTCCTCTTTTGCGGCAGCTATTTTACTTCTGGGTTGTGCAGGAAAGTCCTTGTCAACAAGTCCTAACCTTTTTAGAGCTGTTTGTGAAATATACAGGCCATTAACCCTTGGGCATATGTATATGGTTTCTGAATAAGCTTTATCACCAAGCGACAAGGTGGCAATTAATGCCCCTTTTATTGGTAAGCTGTTGTTGTTAACAGCACGCAAACAGTATCAAGTACGCAATAGGGAGTTGTGGCTACATCTGAGCTTCGTTAAGATGTCTTCCCCTACTGTACTTGTCTGGGCCCCTGTGTCTGCTACAGTTGTTACTTGGATGGTTTTGGGTTCATTTTGAGTAGCCATCCAAGCTTTCTGTGGGCAGTTGCATTCAAGGTGACCTATATGTTGATGAATGGTGGTGGTTCCGGTTTCTCCTGACGAAATTGATTGTCGGTCCAGGTATCGTGTGGGATTCCTTCCCTTCCATTTAGTCATAATGAGGGTTGTGTACTCATAGTGGTTATGAAGGATACATCTTCGTTCTGGTCATATCTAGGGGTGTCCTCTGTTATACAGTTTGAAGATGCTGCTGTACTACGGCATACCGTTGCAAAATGGTTTCCTACCCTACATTTGTTACATGCTCTACCCCATGCGGGGCATTGCTTCCGTCCTCTGGGGTGTATATTGTATCCGCAGCTCTTGCATTTTTCAGTGGGGGTTACATGGCTCCTGTTAGGTGGGTGGGTTTCCTGGACTTGTTCCGCTGGTATGCAGATTTAATGGGGGCGATGTGACCATTCTAAAGTCAGCAACCGCTCAACTAAGTCATTCAAGGTTGGTAGTGCGTAGATTTTGTCAAAATTTTGTTCTGGTGGGACACATTACGCAGGCCAGCAATGACTTGAGACTTTATTAAGCCTTCGGAGCTCGACACTATACAGTCCGGTGTGGAACGTCGATTGAAATGAACAAAGCATTGCCTGTGCTTTCAAACGAGAAACGAATGTCATTATCGTTTCCCCATCGCTATGTTTCATCCTATAAAACTCTTGTCTGTACACTTCTGGATGAACAGACTTCACTGCCACAGATTTAATATAAGTCATTGATTGTTATTCTGTGGCATTTCTGAGGGCGTCGGGGCTGACAAAATTAAACAGCCTCTCGTTTACCTCCAGGCTGCACGTGGATCGTAGTTCGTTACGCGCTTCGATTGGGTTGGTTATTGATGTCATTTGTTTATAATGACACCAAGTGTCTTGGAAAATGATCCATTTGTTGTCACTTAAATTGGCCTCTATTATTGACCGTTCATGCTTTATGCGCTGTGTGTGCGTTTGGGGAGCGGTCTGTTGCTCTGTTGGTACGAAATGTGCCATGAAGCGCATCATTTGCTCCTGCATGACAAGCTGTTGCTGCTGTAACTGTATGATACGGCTCATTGGTCGAGTGCAGCTTGTTGGTTTTGTATTGCTTCATTAGGGTTATTGGCATGGGTGGTGTTTTTCTTTGCGTTAGACATGTAGGGCGAGTGGGTTTACGTGACACAAGCGAGACAGGAGTAAACAATAATGGCGGTGTAACCGCATGGCGGCAAAAGTGTATGTTTACTGGGTGGACTCAGCCGTGAAGTGTCTATGATGAAAGTTTGTAAATGACAGCAGTTGTTGCTGGCAACATCATTCAAGTGTGGTACGAGACCGAAACAAATTCACAACGTTGAAACATTGAATATAAAGAGGAAGAAGAAAAAAAGGTAATGGGTACCTACGATAGGCTTCATATTCAGGTTTCCCTTGTTTTTCTTATTCTTTTTCTTTTTTTTCTCCTATGAAACTTCTTGTGGTGAGGTCACTTCTGACACCATGTCATGGTTATAAATGATCCCAAGGGGTATGATAGGCCTGGGAAGAATCCGATAACGAAAAGCTTGTTATATATGTGTTTTATTAAGGCGAAGCCATGGAGAAGAATGCCCTCTCCCTGTCTCTCTCCTTCTCTAGTGAGTGGAGGTTCTGGGGAGATAACTCAATATAATATAAACAGGCGGAAATCTTGCACGTCACGTGATTTGACTAGTTAGGTAATCAGTTTCAACCTAAATGGTACGCAAAACAGACGTGTTCTATGAGGTTGGCTCAAACCGCGTGATGAATCAGAATGGGCAGTAATAAAATCTTTGATCAAAGAAACACAAAGTCTTGTAGTTGATTAATGCATGACTTAAAAAGAATCCCTTAGAAAATGAAGCAGCAAGAACTTAGAAGCCCAGCTAGAATCTAGACAACAGAACGACCGGCCAGAGAAGATAGAAATGAAGCAAATAATTGACGACTCTATCTGTCTGTCACTTTCTCTCTATCCCCTAAAGACTCTCTCTATCACTCTTGTTTATGACTATATAACATATGGCCCCAAATCAGATGGTAATCACAAAAAAGGGGCAAAAGCACTAAGAACCCAATAACCCCACAGAAGCAAGGAAGCTTATAACCTGGACTGAAAGCAGGGAAGCAGAAGCTGATAAGGGTTCAGAAATTTTGAGCCGCTATAAGCAAGCATGAGGGAGCCATTTAGTCAAGAATCCTGAACTAATGTGAAGCAGCACCGAGAAGTCAGAATAAGTTAAATTGACCACAAAAAGATAAGTGCTTCTATGTAAACCTGTCACCATTGTATGATTATATATCTGCTAAAGAAATATGTTTTAGCAATTATTCATACTATTATATAAACATTATTGAACTTATCCATTTGCCTTGTTTTTCCTTTCTTACAACTTATATGGACTCGATAAATTTTCCCATATAACAAAATATAAATGCTTGCAATCACATTTCAAAATGCTGTAGTCACAACAGTTGTTTCATCTGCTCTGATGCTGACAAACTGATTAGCAAGTTTAGGTTTCAGGGCACCAAAGGGACAAGCAAACAATTTGGGCAGATGAAGTTGCCTAACATGACTGACACTTGGAAGAGCACCACCTTCCTTACAATGATTTCATATAAATGGCCTCATTCTGTCAATTTTATGTAGGAGAATGTCAGAGTGCACATTTTCAAGAAATCAAGAACAAAATCCTCCTGTACTCAACAAAGTTGTGACTGTCTCAGTTGAGATAATTTTTTGGAAAATGGATTTTGATTTGCTGTGATCTTTGATTGTGTCAAACGTAAAAATGTCAACATCATGGAGAAAGAATTTGCAAAATAACAGATTTTCTTCTGCATAAATATCATCAGGAAATTCTACTCTAGATTAGCACAAATTTTACATTTCTTTTTTTTTTTTTTTTTTTAGAGGAGCAGGTCCAGCTTTAAGGCTGAAGTTGTGAGTAATTCACTAGATTAGTCTGATTCGGCCATCTTGGCAATTTGTTGCTTATTCATACAACTAATTTAGATATTGCAAAAAAAAAAATATAATACTTAAAAGATATTAAAAAAATAGTTCACAAAGTATATTAATAGTTAATGCTATTAAAAGAATTTTGTTTATTTTTTTTGTTAAAAAAAAAATTACAATGATAAAGATGATGTAATTATGAATCCCTGTGTGTTGGTATCTAATATGATGTTTTTGCGGGACTCATATAATTTTTCAGATTATAGGCAATTAAATACGGATGAAGAAGACAACAACAATTGAAGATAAAAAAAAATATATTCAAAAAGGTAGAAAAGTTTGCAAACTTAATAGTGCTTGCGACCAGACTTATCTTGTTGAGGATTTTGGAAGGTATAGAGCAACTGGATTTGATGTCTCGCGGTTGACTGCTCAAACACTATAAGTGACTTTTGTCATAGAATTCGATTTAGGCGCCAATATCGTATATTGGCGATTCGTCCTCTGATGCCAGGAGCAGATAATTTATCTATAATTTTTCTGATATTAAGGAGGCAGACTTGCTTTGTAGTAGACAAGCTGAAGTCATTTCATAAAATGCTGTTTGAAAAATAATTTTTTTTCTTTATTTTCAAATTGTTGATGAGTCTCTTTAGGCACTGTGATAGCATTTTTATTTCATTATAAAACTTTACAAAATTTTTTAAAGTATGATTCATTATTATTTTGATTTTTCAGACTGTTGTCCTAAAACTAATAAATTGTATTATTTGTCTGAATTTTTTAAATGAGGTTTGGTATGTATAATTTTGATTTTTCAGACTGTTGTCCTCATCTTTATTGTGGTATATAAAAACACAACATTTCAGCCGTTGTATCATCTGACCATGGGCCTTCACCGCATATCTGGAAAAAAGGACTGTCCCTCGACCCCCAAAAGAATCTCTCAGCCATTTCATTTTTAGGTCTTAACTGGGTCTGGTCACTCCTACTAGCCAGGGGGATATCCCCTTGCTACAGGCGACTATGAGGTCAATAAATCCTAAATCATAAAACACCTTCTGTCTCATTCCTTAAATTCCTTCTTTTTCAGTGCGACCACCAAATGAGATGGGGTAAAAAGCAAAATCCCTAAGAACACGCAACCAGAATATCCAGATACCTTTAAACCATAAAACACCCCCAAAGCTCATCCTACCCCATATACCACAATAAAGATGAGGACAACAGTCAGAAAAATCCAAATAATACATATCAAGCCCTCATCTCAAAAATTCAGACAAATAATAAAATTTATTAGTTTGTTTAAGTCTACATTCATTTTCTCCACAGTCGTTTGACTTTCACTTTGTTTTACTGTTCCAATTCTACATTAACACTATTTGTCTATTCTCCCATTTCTATGTTAGCAATGATCCCTGTCACCATCTGGTTTGATAGTTTCTTTTCCTTAGAAATCTTTTTAAAAATATCTTAAAATAGACTACACAACATTTTTCACAGACCCACTTTCTTTTTTTTTTTAAATGTAAAAATTTCGTTCTTAATTTTTTTCATGTCTCAAAGAGAAAATTACAGACAAATATTTGTAAAAACAAAATCTTAAGAAAATAACTACGTTATGTACATTATGTGCATTACCGTTTATTTAAGTGGTCTACAGGGACATTAGCACTTTTTTTTCTTCCCACTATTGAATGAAATAACAGCATACATAATCATTTAAGTGGAGTAAAGTTGGTTTTAATTCAGAGTTTTTCCTTTTCTAGACTGGCTGCTTAACCAACGCTAAAGAACCCAGACTGTCCTACTATTTCCCATAGCTAGGAGAGAGGAGAGAGAACAAATAGATTCATTCCTCTCCTAAGTGTATTAGTGTAAAGTGAAGCACAAACAGCCTCATCCAGGATTTGAACTCTGGTTGTATTCCATTTCCTACAACTATAACCGTTATGCTAAACATGCCCCCTTCAATGAATATAGGAAGGTAGAATGTTGGGTTTCTACCACACAGTAGTTATCAGATTAATCTCACTATCATTACTAGTAAGTTTACCAGGCACTCTATTATTGTTGTAGCCTTGTGCCAGACTAAGCTAAGAAGCAGATTAAATATCATCAGTCTCATAAGATGAGGTCTTTGCCAAAGAAAGAAACACTCAAAAGGAGGAGTAGTATTCAAAATTTAAAAAATATTTGAAACATAACCAGTTGTGCACAGAAACTGACACGCATGAAATTTGATACCATCTGATAAGATTTCTACTATTTAAAAAAAAAAGGGTTTTTTTGAAAAGTGTTGCCTTCAGAAAGAGGCTGAAGATGCTTATGAAAAAGCATCTTTCAAGCTTAGCATGGAAATTTTCACACACACACACACACACACACACACAGTTCATTAGGAACAATTTGCACTAAATATTATCTTTAATTGTCAGCAACCCATCTAAGTCAAGGAAAAGTCAGACCAAAACCTCCGCTGTCTAGCGGCTTTATTCCATCCTAAGGAAAGTCTAGGGGAGTAAACCCCGAAAATAAATCAGGAGCTGGAGTCCCTAAGCGGGTGCGGTGCTGAAATCCAGTGCTACCCAGCAACTCCTGTGATACTACCATTGCCAAACTGCATTGGTTCCTTACCTTTCCTTTGGATCACAGCGGCAGTGTGGAGAGGGGGGAATTTGCTGCTTTGGCAACAGCTCATCCTCCATATGAGCCCGCCCAGGCTATGTAGTTAAAAAACTACAAACAAAAAAAACTTGGACACTACTCCATCGTCTCTCATATACGGGAGGATGCCAACACATCCAAATTCTAAATATAATGGAGATAACTAGTGTACTGTCTTGAACAAATCTTGGAAGCAGCATCCCACAAAAAAGCATCTATATGGCCACTTACCTCCTATCATATAAACCATGCAAGTAAGACAAACAAGACATGCAGGACACTGCTGGAGAAGTAAGGACAAACTCGTAAGTGATGTTCTCCTATGGAAAACTACACATGGACATACCAATGTTGGAAAACCAGCAAAAACTTACATTCATCAGTTCTTTGCGGACACTAGATGCCTTGCTGAGGGCTTGCCAGGAGTGATAACTGATAGGGATGGGTGGCAAGAGAGAGAGAGAGAGAGTCATGGGAATCCATGCTGTCAGCATGACTTGATGATGATGACGATGACATGTTCCTAAATGGGTGCATCAGTATGGACCACTAGTGTTCCAATGGGAACCCAACAGAGTCACAGGTAGTTGTGAATGCAAATAGAACTTAAACAGCTTTTGTAACTGGGCGGTGCTCGTTTGGAATGGAGTGATGTATCATATAAAAATAATTTCTGTATACTTATCTCTGGACCTGTACTATTCTGAGATGCTGGAATCTGGTTGCTGGGCTGATGTTGAGTTGGCTGGCAATTCTTTGATGTTTTGCGTTTGGAACCAACTTGGGATGCTGAGGAACATCTTGTCTTGTGCCATTTATAGTTTTTAGCAATAACACAACACAACTTTTTTTTTTTTTCAGGAAATATTTTTATTTTCCCCAAAGTCAAACTGCCCTGAGTGAGAGACACAAAAATTGTAACTCAACAAAGCTAAAATTGAGAAATACGTTTACAATTAAGAAATATAAAATTGGGGTGAGTAGGAAAAAAGAAAAGGACAAGAAGGGATAGGTAGATATTAGGAATTAAATGGAGATAATATTAAGTCCGAGCAAACATTCTTTCTGTTCACAGAGAGAAGGCTTGCTTGACAAATTATAGAGGGTCTCCAATATTTTCAGATGAAAGGAAGAGTGTGACTTGCTCAAAATAGAGAACAAGTCAACACTGAATTTGTTAGCACAATCACGGTTACTTATTAGGTGTTCAGCAATTGAAGACCCATATGTATTTTTAAATACATCATTATTTTTTATAACTGTATTTTCCTGGCCTCCTACTAGGCTAGATTAACTCAAGGACTTTTTGGACCAAGTAACCAATAGGCACCCAGCCAAGATCAGTTTTGAAAGGAACTGAATTTTGCTTTTCACCGGTTGTTAGTAAACAAAATCAACAGACAATACAAACCAAAGATACGTTTTCATACTAAAATAGTTTTTGATTTTAATTAAAAAATTATGTGAAAAAATTCATTTTGCTCTAAAGATAAACTAATATTGTTATTTAAAAAAAAAAAACTTTAAACGAAAAACGCGTTTTTATATTAAAATAGTTTTTATTTAAATCAGAAGTTTTGCTTATTAATCAGAAGTTGACAAATATTTTTCATCACAATAATTTTTTTTTTTTAATTATGAAAAAAAAAAACTATTAGTTTATCTTTAGTGCAAAATTAATTTTTTCACATATGCTAACAACAACATGAAATAACTAATTTTTTTATTAAAATCAAAAACTATTTTAGTATAAAAACATATCTTTGGTTTGTATCAGCTGTTGATTTTGTTTACTAACAACCGGTGAAAAGCAAAAGATCCTTTCAAAACTGATCTCAGCTAGGGTGCCTATTGGTTACTTGGTCCGATGTTTTAACATGAGCCACACACAAACCAAAGTTCATGCAGTTGCCAGTGCAAAAAGTGTGTGATCCCTTTAGCATTCTCAGGCACTGAGCAATACATCCGAACCTGCCCCTTTTAGACAAGGGTGCAGGTGCTGCCTGGCGGATGCCTCCCTGGGATCACTTGATTAATTTTACTTTACTCAGAGGACTAGAGGCCAAAGCCCCAAATCCAAGGTAAGTATCTATAGGTTGTGAAATTGATTCGTCTAATTTCTTTCTTCCAGCTGCAAGGTCCAACTACAAATTTTCTCATCCCGCAACAACCTTCCAGCAGTTCTCCATACACAACTTATCCACCACTTCAAAGCATCTCTCCCCCTTCTCAGTTGTGTCTCGATTTATGTACGGCGATCTGAAAGAAATTTGCATACATGCAGATTTATTATCGCCATGTGTCTTTGCTAAGAGATTGCGCATATTTAAATTTTAGTGCCAAGGCAGCCATATTTTTTTGTTTCCACTCATCCTGCAAGCAAGACAGTTTCGTGCTCACTTTGCTTCACAAGGTAAGTCTCCCTTCTCGCTACAGTATCATTTTTTATAAGTATGTAACCAAATTATTGAAAGAAATGCTGGATGCTTTTGAAGAGGTTGTGAAAGTGATGAACCACACTGTACTGTGAAATGCTGAGCTCGCCTGATACTCTCTGAGTGCTACTATCTGGATTTTCTTCTTATCCGACTATTAAAAAATACGAGGGCGAGTCAAAAGTTTTGCAATATTTTGGTCGTGTGCAGCACAATTTGTCAGCACCAGATAATTTTGCTGAGGTTGTGAATATGACAAACCACACTGTACTGTGAGATGTTGAGTTCGCCTGATACTCTCTGAGTGCTACTAGCTGGATTTACTTTTATAGCTTGGAGCACAGCCTCAGACTTAACTGACCTTGCTTGATTGTTGAGGTTCTTGCTACCCAACCGAAATATTTTTTTCAATATTTTGGTAATGTGAGGTTTAATTCGGCAGCTCTGGATGTTTTTGCTCAGGTTGTGAAGGTGACAAACCACACTGAATTGTGAGATGCTGAGCTCGCCTGATACTCTCTGAGTGCTACTTGCTGGATTTGTCTCTATGGCTTGGACTATGGCCTCAGAATCCATGGTTTTAGGCCGACCTGACCTTACTTGATTATCGAGGTTCTTGCAAACCTAAGCAAAATTTTTTCAATCATCTTGTTACTGTATGTACTTTCATCCTTTGCACAACAAATGTTTTTAGTTGTTTCTGTGGTATTATTGCCCAGTTTGAACTCGTAAAATATTAGTTCCCAAATTAGACTACATTGCATATTGACTTGTGCAGTTTTCAAATCACACACAAAGTGAAAACATGCATAACATGTCAGCACACCAACTACCATTATACTACCAACTACAATGGCTACCTCAGAGATGCTGAGGGATGCGTCCTGTGTCCCTGATGTACAAAAATCTAAAAGGACGCAGTAAGATCATATCCATGCATCCCAGTGTTTTTCTTTTTTCATCCCTCACCATTTCAAGTTAACTGTAAATACATTTCAATAGTTTCTTAGAAATGGATTAAAATTAACAGGATAAGTTACAAGGTAGGAATTAGACGGCTTTACTTGGGACCAATAAATTTTCCTGGCGACTCATTCAAAGCAAATATGTGCATCCCAGGACGCACTAAATCAAAAAGTTATCAGCATCACTGCTACCTTCCACAGCTTGAACTGCTTTGGTCACATGATATACGTGCCACAAACTAGCATATACCAAAATATTGCAAAACTTTTGACTCACTTTGTACTTGGAAATGGATCCATCAATTATCCCCCCCCCCTACAAAAAAATATTTCCGTTGTATTCCGACACCCAACCTAAATTTTTAGTTAGGAGGAAAGAGAAGGAGGGGGAGGAGGAGCTCTCAAAGTAGTTTTGACTAACAAGAAGAGAGTTCCTTTGGTTTTGAATTCAGATTTCCTTCTCCTAGATCAGTTGCCATACCATGGTTAAAGAGCCCAGTCTGCCCTACACTTTATCCATAGCTGGGGAGAGAATAGCTGGATTCGTACCTTTCCCAAGGGTATTAGCACAATGTGAAATGCAAACAGCCGTATCCAGGATTGGAACTTATCTCGCCATGTCCATTTCTTATGATGGTAATTATTACACAACACGCCGGTGGCTGCTGAAAAAAACACCAGCTACGATTGAAGTCCGTAGCCGAAGCGGTGTCACTTGAAAAAAAACCATGGTTAGGGGTTGGGGTTTAGGGTTAGTTTAATGGGAAAATAAATAAATAATTTCTTTAAAATATTTTATGGAGGGGGGCTAAATATTTACATTTACTTGTCAATAAAAATATGGCTTACTTTTAACGCCTTCAAACCACTAAAAAAAATAAAATTCTTTTTTATTTTAACTAAAAACAAAACATTAAACAAACATAAAAAAAAATGATATTTAGATATTCTTTTATATTTTAATTTAAAAAAGTCATGTCATTTTTAATTTAAAAAAATCTTTTATTTTATGGTATCGCAATTGTACAATAGGTACGACCAAAAATATGTCTTAGGGAGGGTTGTTTTTTCAGCTATCACCGCCTAGCGTTTTTTTAAGGCAGGAGGCCGGGACGCAATTCTATGAATAGCACCAAATCTTTTGCCAACATGGAGAAATTTGAACTCATTATGAATTAAAGTTGAATAAGTTATGTAACAGCTGTGTTACCAATTGGTTTGTTTGGATTTGAAGGTTTTTGTTGTAGAGAGAATACAAATAATTGACAGATGAACATTTGAATATTTCAAAAAACAGAGAAAATAAGTCATGTGATTTAAGGAATTATAAGAAACCGAGTATTAGATTAATAAAAAGATGAATACATCAGTCTCTTCTTCTTCTCCTCCTTCTTCTACTTCTTCTTCTTCTCTCTCTCCAGAATTGGAGGTGTACAGAAATGTTAATTTTTATCCTTCTTATACATTTAAAAAAAAAGATTTTATCATGTGTGACAACTTTTGCAGAGTTAGCAAAAAAAAAATCTGATTTCTGTATCCAAATCGATCATATTTAACTGCAATTTATGTTTAACACAGGCTGATTTAACTTAGTCTGTAGAGCATCCACCTCGGAACCACAAGCTGCCACGTTTGATACCGACCCTAGCCAATTCAGAATCTGCATGGTAATGGGGAGCTGATGGTAGGTGTGGCACTCCACCTCAGATGCAAAAACAATCTCCCTGGTCTAGTGCGAGTGAAAAGGGGATAGACTCCCTCGCTGTCCAACTGATACTAACAATAAGCCTACTTTATTTTACTTTACCTATCTGTTGAAAATTTCCATGTAGAATTGATTTAGATGCATCAAAATTGAGATTAATAAATGCTTATAATTTAACATAACATAATTAATAGCATAAAAGACTTGTCTATTTACATTTAAAATTAGAATTTTATGAAGTTAAGCTCAATGCAACTACTGGTTGTCTTTGGCATTTGGATAAACATTCATCATCATCATCATGGCGCGCAATCAGCACGGATATCCATGACAATTTCTTGCCAATCTTCTCTATCATTCATTGTCCCAGGGAGGTCCTCTGCGCAGCATCCAGCATCCTTGCGGAGTTGGTCAATGTAGGTCCTTGGTGGGCGGCCCACTATTAGCATGTCCATTTGTTGGCCTCCACAGGGGGACGTCGCTTATGAGTTCATCCTTGCTTCTCCAGCATGCCTTGTCCATCTCACATTGGCTGGTTTGTGAGATAGGGGGTAGGTGGCCGTACAGCTGCTTCCTTTGTGAGGTGCTGTTTCCACGACTTGTTCAAGACCACACACAGCATTCTTGTGCAGGTCCCATCTAGCTTATTCTCAAGGTGCCTCGTCAGGTCCAAGTGGTGCAGCCATATAGCAGCACTGATATAACCACAGCCTGGAAGAATTGTCGCTTTAACTTCCATATGCCTGATAATCCGTTTATGGCCAACCATGCCTTTCCTATTCATGTATTAACATCGCTTTATTTATACATTTCTCATATAAATAGATGTTTTTTTTTAAACTATCTTTTAGGGGAAAAGGGAAGTTTTATGTCCTTAAATACAGTAATACTAGGGTGAGTCAGAAGTTTTGCAATATTTTGATAACGTGATACACTCCAAGTGCTACTGACCGAATTTGCCTCCTCTATGACTTGGATCTTTCTCTCTGGATGTCTGTTCATCTGTCTGTCTGTCTGTCTGTCTATCTCTCTGCCATTTTGATGTCAACCAGTGTGATTTTTCAGCTTCCAAAAAAGGTTATACATATTTACCAACTGCACGAGCAGGATGTGACACAAGGTCAATTTTTTAGGCTGAGTTTAACAGGTTTGAATTCAGAGTTTGCCTTCTCTTTGACTGGTTGCCTAACCAAGATTAAAGAGCCCAGTCTGCCCTGCTATTTACCCATACTCTCTCTCTCTCTCTCTCTCCCCAGGTCAGTCCAAAGAATAAGAAAGATATATTCTCATATAAATAGATGTTTTTTAAAACTATCTTTTAGGGGGAAAGGGAAGTTTTTATGTCCTTAAATACAGTAATACTAGGGTGAGTCAGAAGTTTTGCAATATTTTGATAACGTGATACACTCCAAGTGCCACTGACCGAATTTGCCTCTATGACTTGGAGCACAGCTTCAGAATCCACAATTGTAGGTATACTTGACCTTGCCTGATTGTAAAGCATTTTTCTGAATTAGACTATGCTGCACATTCATCTGTACAGCTTTCAAATCACACAGAGTGGGAAGTAATGCACAACATGTCAGCACACCAACTACCATAATACTACCAACCACAGTTGGGTACCTTCTATGGCTTGAACTACTTCAGTCCATGATATATGCTCTGCAAACTAGCACATAAAAAATGTTTGCAAAACTTTTGACTCACCCTACTATTATTGAAATTAGTCTTTGTGGTTATGAATCATAAGTGATGGCAGTTAGTCATTGACTGGTGAGAGTTGATCACCTTGAAGTGAAAAAGAAAAAAAAAACACCAGGTCTTCTTGAAAATTGTAACCAAGTAAAGTTGGCGGAGTAGCTGTTGTACAGCCCATTGTTGTTGGGTATATAATCGAGAGAGGAGACTTGGGTGACAGACAGAGAGAGAGACAGACAGATACAGGGTTTTGATTAAGACTTACTTGTTCTTCATTTCTTCTTGCTGCGTCTAGTCGCCATGTTTCCTCTTCTTCTTCTCTGGTCGACATCTTGTTGTCTAGCTGTCCCCTTACTAAGGGCTTCTTTTTAAGGGCTAACTTTTTAGTCATGCAATTAATTAACTCATAAGACTTTTATTTCTTGATCAAGATTTATTTTTCTTGCCCATGTTCTTCCGTGCGGGGAGTTATCAACCGCAATGCTCTCTGCTCGACGTCAGATTGAAACTAAACTAAACAGTTACGTTTTTCTCATGGCGCGCGAGATTCGTGCCTTTCTAGGTGTCAGTTGAGGTCATCCAATGGAAATCTACCCACCTACACTTTTAACTCCAAAGAACCTATTTCAAACTAACTACAGGGTCTTGTCAACAATCCATGATACCACATAATATATAACATAGCCTATTGTCAGTATCAGCCGGACAGCGAGGGAGTCTATCCCTTTTTACTAGTGCTAGACCAGGAAGATTGTTTTTACATCTGAGGTAGAGTACCATACCTACTATCAGTTCCCTGCTTTACTGCACAGATCCAAGCTGTGCTACACATGTGCTGAGTTAGCAAGGGCCAGTATCGAACCAGGAACCTTGTGATTCCGAGGTGGAAGCTCTTTTAATTGAGCTAAACTGGCTCCTATACTTTGACAATTGTATATAACTTTTATGTGGAGGCACTTGGTGTAATGGTTACCATTCTGATTAGCTGCTTGTTTTTTGATGAGGATACTTTAATCAATATATACCCATCACATGACTATGTT
Organism: Doryteuthis pealeii; assembly: GCA_023376005.1. Lineage (NCBI taxonomy): Eukaryota > Metazoa > Mollusca > Cephalopoda > Myopsida > Loliginidae > Doryteuthis > Doryteuthis pealeii. Next base: position 13,812,536 of record CM042145.1, on the reverse strand, counting down.
ATGGGAGTTGGCACTGGGTCTGTATTTGGTTACAGCCTGCATGCCTTTGTCTGCAACTGGATGCTAGCTTGGAACCTTCTGGCAAAAGTGAGAATCATATCTTGATTCTATATATATATATATATTATATATATTTACCAACCCCTCCGCACAAAGAGGATGCGACACACAGTCAATTTCTTAAGCAGAGTTTAACAGGTTTTAATTCAGTGTTTTCTTTCTCTTAGACTGGTTACTTAACCAAGGGTAAAAAGCCCAGTCTTCCCTACTATTTTACCCATAGTTGGAGGGAGAGTAGTTGCATTCATACCTTTCCCAAGGGTATCGGCGCAATGTGAAATGCAAACAGTCTTGTCCAGGATTTGAACTCGGGTTGTCGAGTCCATTTCCTACAACTTTAACCATTGCACAATGCGCCTCCATCTTGATTGTATAATATTGTTTCTTAAAAAAAATTTTTAAAGTTGAGTAACACTTAAGAGATTTATCAATTTAAACATTTTATTTTTGCATCCAGATTGTTAGTCATGACTAGGCAATAAATCCATCTTGCTTATCTTCAGTGATCTAGCGGGAACTGGTACTTTCAATGTGACTTGACCGTAAGCGTATATATATATATATATATATATATATGTATGTGTGTGTGTGTGTGTGTATACATATATTTATACATCTATGTATATATGTACATATATATATGTGTATGTATATATATATATACATATATTTATATATGGTGATTGCCACTTTTCACAGAATAAGGCCATTTCTACAAGTTCGGGTGTGAGCACGCAGTGCCCAGGCATTCAGCTTTGTTTTTATTCACTTCCCCGGTTTCCTCTCGTATGCGACCGTACGTGACTGAGAAACCCAGCCTTTGATAGGCAGGCCCTGCCACATGTGTCACATATATTCCGGCTTAAATGTAGGAAATGTGTCCATGACGTTTGTCATGTGCCATTTGCATAGAGACCGCTTTAGGATGAAGTGTTCAAGCCATTTTACCTCAAACCCCTTGCAGCTATCATAGACAAGTTTTCTCCATACTGCACGATTCGTAGCTATTCTCTCTCACTCATGAACGTTTATGTTGAGAGTTTTGATACATACATATATATATAAATATATATATACACACACATACTTATATACACACACATACAAACATACATACATATATATATTTATATATATATGTGTATTGTGTGTGTGTTTGTATGTGTGTGTATATATGTACATGCGCTCTCTCTTTCTCACACACACACACACACTCAGTTACTATTTAACTAAGTAAACAAAAAGTATTTTTTTATGTTTTCTCCAAGACAACCCAGAAACACTACAGGAAGACCAAATTATACAAAGAATGTAAAAGGATCTGACAATCATTGATCAGCTTTAAAATTAGTAAGTGCTTTTTAACACATTCAGCAATAAATTGATAATGACATTTAATTAAAACCATTTTATGAAAAGCAAAAGGTGTTCCTTTCAAAACAGCTTCCAGCTGGGGTGCTTATTGGTTACTTGGTTATTGTCAGTATCAGCCAGACAGTAAGGGAGTCTATCCCTTTTTCACTAGTGTCAGAGTTGGCAAGTGTTGGTATCAAACCTGGAACCTTGTGGTTCTGAGGCAGATGCTTTGGGAAATATTGTAGAAAGATGAAGACTCCTAATTACAACATGAAGGCTCCTGGGTTCAGCGAGAAAGTTCCTAAGTATGACAAGAAATACCTGAAGAAGGCCAGAGGGCACATCAGCCAAAACATTGTGTATATAACAATAATGACGAGGACAACAGTATGAAAAATCTAAATAATACAAATTATCAAGCCTCATCTAAAAAATTCAGAAAAATGTAACAGACACTTGAAGAAGGCTGGTGGAAATATGTCAATATTAATGTACAATGAATGCAATTCCCTAACCTCTAGGCATAAAATAACCCTAGATGGGTTGACATGCTATTAAAATCAGTCAATAAATCACAGCTGAATACACTTTAACCAATGCTTTTATGTAATCATAACAACCAAAATGAGGATGCTTGTCTTAACACATGAAGTGTATAATACGAATAAAAGCTTTTGATCAACTGCCATCAGCTGTAGAATATACTGACTGCACCTTGGCAAAGGGGTTAAATCCCCCCTAATAGAGCCACCTGTTGGTTGTGGGTAGCAACCCATGATGCATAAAGATGGAATCCTCACGGCTGAGCAGTCCATGACATGTACCACTCCACTTTGGCTCTTACTTAGGCTAGATGGGTAGTCGGAGACGCTCCCTGATCACGTCAAGCCCTAGCACCTATATGATTGTTCCAACCCTATTGCCCTTATGGCAAACCACCAACTCTTTTTATCATATATGTGCCAGAGGGTGGTGGCTGAGAGTCTTAGTGTCCTGGGTATGACGTTAAACTGCATCTAATGGTGAAGTTCCAATTCTGGAGCTATGGGGAGTGTAGAGTACCCCTTCGTCATTACTCCCAGGTACACTTTGATTCGGTGTGGTAATACCTATTAGGGTCCCATCTATGGGTTATGAATAGATTAAAAGAAAGAGTTTTAAAAAACATTTTTTTAAAATTAGGTTAAGAAAAAATTGGATACCCAACAAGAATGAATAAAATAAAACAAAATCCGGTACTCCTCACGGAGAACCGTCCCAGCCTCCTGCTTTAAAAATCGCTAGCCGGTAGCTGCTGAAAAAAAAACACCAGCTACGATTGAAGTTCGTAGCCAAAGCAGTGTCACTTGAAAAAAAAATAGGGTTAGGGGTTAAGGTTAGGGTTTAGTGGTAGTTTAATGGGAAAATAAATAAATAATTTGGGCTCTGTTTTTTCTGGGTCACCCTGTATACAGGGTGACTCAGAAAAAACAGAACCCACAAATTTTGTAATAAAACTGTTAATTTTAATTAGGGATGGTTAGGGTTAGTGTTGGGTTTTCGGGAAAAACGCCCTAAGTTGTTTTTTTTTTGTTTTGTTTTGCAAGTGACACCGCTTCGGGTACGGACTTCAATCAGGCTGGGACGGTTCTCCGTGAAGAGTACCCAAAATCCAACCAACCAACCAACCTTTTGATCAAATTTTAGTTGAATTAAATGAAAGCCTAGTGAATGTCTAATTTTTTTTTTTTTTTTTTTTTTTTTGTAGGACATGCTTTTCTGTTTGAAGAGAACATAATGACTTTTTTTGTTGTTAACTAAGGAGGAAGTGAGCACTTTGTATCAGTTGTTTATTGTAGTTAATTCTACCATTTTATATAACCATAACAACAAGACGCCTGAAGATGGCTGGAGTCTACAACAGACAAAACATTGTTATTATAAAAAAACAAAAACAAGATGAGAACACTTGTCTTAACACATGAGTGTATAATAGAAATAAAAACCATTTATTCACATTTTAGTTGAATTAAAGTTTGATGATTGTAGGTTGGACTAGATGTCTTGTAATGTGAAGACTACACAGTAAAGTCTTATTGTTTACATAGGCCTCTGTGGTGACACACAGCATTGTTTCAAGTGTTACTGATTTAAAGAACTTTTTTCATGTAAAACTTTAACCAGTGCTGTGGCTTGTTATTAGTTAGTAGCAAGTGCAACAAACGAGTAGTTATCTATTTAAGTGTAACCTGACTGAGCAGCAGACAAGAAACACAAGCAGAGAAAAATAGCCTAGAATGTAGTAAGTCTGATGTAATAATAATAATATGTGTACATTCCTCAAACTGCAAATGTGCCAAAGGTTGGTTTTTTGTTTGTTTTGTTTTTTTCGGTGTCATAAGCAAGGTTATTCAGTTGGTCTAAAACTATCTTTCAGGGCATGAGCCAAAAGCTTTCTTCAATGTCATCAGGAAGGTCATTCAGTAAGAGTTGGTCTAAAATTCTTTCATGGTGGAACATTATTTTTTCAGTTCTACTTTCAATATTATAGTTTTGTTGATAATAAATAAAAAATTAAAAAATGTTATTTTCCTGACATACAATTGTTTTTTTTTTTTTGAGGAATTTTACTAAATTTTTTGTTGTGAGAAAATGGACTTGCTTTCTCTCTTGAAATTATTTTTTTTTAATTGAAATGAGCCTATTCTAGTAGTGACCAGGTTTGAATTCAGAGTTTTCCTTCTCCTAGACAGGTTGCCCAACCAAGGTTAAAGAGCCCAATCTGCCCTACTATTTACCCATAGCTGGAGGGAGAATAGTTGGATTCATACCTTTCCCAAGGGTATTAGCGCTATGTGAATTGTGGCTTCATCCAGGAATTGAACTCGGGTCGACAAGTCCATTTCCTACGACTCTGACCAGTACACCACCGCGCTTCCTAAAGTGTTATTTGGTAAGTAATAATGAAGCCAGGATGAGGAGGGAACTGGGAACACATTTATTCTCTAAGGGGTAAAATCTGGTAACTGACACATTAGTAGTTTCGGTTTGTATTCCTATGCATGCTGTTAGAACTATATGACAACACTCTGTGCCTCTTTTTATTGGGTGATTAGTGGACTAGTCTTGGTTGTTATCTGGGCAGTCTGTTTTTTTTTAGTAACAATTTTGATAAATCTTCTTCTAAATTATGAATTATTCGGACTATTGTCCTCATCTTCATTGTTATCTGCACAACATTTTGGCCGATGTGCCCTCCGGCCTTCTTTAGATATTTCTTGTCGGACTCGGGAACTCTCTCCTCGAACTCGGGAGCCTTCTTGTCATAATTGGGAGCCTTTACAGAACTTCGAACCTTACCCATTATTTAATCCATGTGGGTAGACTGTTCTAATTCTGTTAACCATGACGGCGTATAAGTGTTAAGCTGTGTTAATTATTCTATGTTACTGTTGCCCTTGACCAGGATTGAAACTGCAGCCTAGAGATAACTGTCACTTAGAACTGTATTCTTCTAAAGTAATGTGCATTCTTCCTCTTGCATTTAAGTGCTAAACAGCATCATAACAGGAATACTTTTTTTTTCTCCAATAGCATCATGGTGTTGTGAGAGAATGGACTTGTTTTCTCTCTGTGCTATTTTTTATCGGTTGATTAATGGACTAGTCTTTTAGATATAATAGGAGTTTTGGTTGTTCTCTGGGCAGTCTGGTTTCTTAGTAACAATGTTAATAAATCTTCTTTGTAAGTGATGTGCATTCATCTCAGTGCATTCATGTGCTAAATAGCAGCACAACAATTATTTCTTGGTAGAAATTTTTGCCCTGGTTATTTAAATCCAACAAGTTTTAATAAATAACTTCCCTATCCTTTTAAAAAATTTTTTTTATATAACATGCTTTTCTGTTTAATGAGAATATGGTAGCCTTTGTTGTTAACTGAGGAACAAGTAGAGACTTTCTATCAGTTGTTTACTGTAGTTAATTCTACATTTTATAGGGACTTGTAGAAGTTGTATGTTAAAGGAGTAAATGGGGATACTACTCATGTAACTTAAGTTTTACTGCTATGCAAACGAAACAGAAAACTGGATACAAAAACGGAAAGATATCTGTGTGTACAAGAATTAAATGTATGTAAAAAGAAATAACACAGAGCTCATATCATCTACTTGGTGTTGACTCTACAGGGTGTCCACAAAGTCTTGAAACAGTTAATAACTCACATCGTACAAATGCTAAAATCTTTTCATAAAGAATATATAAAAGTTCAACTCTTGAAGTTTTATTATTGATTTACTTTTTGATTATTGCTCTTCAGAATGACTGCCATCTTTGTTAATAAATTTTTAACCTGTTGCACGACTTTATGGACACCCTGTAGATTATATATGAAATAGACTATTCTGTGTGGGTTTATTCCTATATATACATAATTCCAAAATGAAATGAATAAATAATTATCTCCCTTACATAATTCACATGTCTATTACTGACACCATAGGATGTTACATGACAATTCCAGAAACCCATTCTTTCTTTTTTAATTATTTGACCCTGTTCTTTGAACAATAGAGATGTTGTCTCTGACCCTACCAGGGAATAGTAAAGTCACATGGCTATATTACCAACACTCATCAAGTAAACTTTTTCTTTCATTTTGTACTCATTCCAAATAGTACTTTATTCATGAGACTGTATGTGTAAAGTCTTAGCTGTTGGGACACGTTTGTATATACTTTCTTTTAATACCACTGGTACATATATTGTATGTATAGAATATTAAATGTTTTTGTATCTGTAAATGAGCTTATATTATCTTTTTTCTGTTGTATTCAGTATTAGTATATCCATGATATACTAATACTAGTATTGGCCCTTGGAGAGAGGGGACTTAACTAAAATATATTCCCTACCACCAAGCTTCCAATATGGGCAAAATATTCACTGGGTAATATTTCACAGAACCCTTTCGCTAACAGATATTTCTTTTTTAACCTTGCAGGGCAGGCAAATTATTTTCAGAAAATTTTCAAATTAGAGGTTATGTTCAAACAAATCAATTAATCATATATAAAAAAAACAAAAAACATGATAATTTGGTCAGTGATTGTATGTCATAGTACAAAAACAATAAAGCACTCACTTTTATTTATGATATTTTGCAAAATTGCCTTTACACAATCCTATACAGTGGGGCCTCCTGTTGTTGTTTCTATACATTAACATTGAGTTAATCAAAGAGCAGTTAATAGGAAAATGCCTTACATTGAGCTATCACACAAAACAACAAAAATGTTGCTCTGTCTGTGAATTGGTGGCAACAAAAATGTTGTTTTGCCTGCAAAAGGGTTAATAATGTTGAACATATTTGGGATTGAAGGAAGTTCATCATATTGCATTTTTGATGATAAATTCGTTTTCAAATCAACAAGTTCCGTCTGCATGAATTTTCAAAAAAAGACAAAATTTTGAAAAAAGTATAAAACTACAAATTAGTATTATTTGTATTATTCAGACTATTGTCCTCATCTTCATTGTTATCTGTACAACGTTTCTGCCGATGTGCCCTCTGACCTTCTTCAGGTATTACCAATTGGACACAGAGTAGTGGATAAAGGTGTTGGTTTAATACAGTTCTAAGTGACAGTTATCTCTTGGCTGCAGGTTCATTCCTGGTCAAGGGTGACAGTAACATAGAATAATAATTAACACAGGTTAACACTTGTACCCCAGCTATGGTTAGCAGAATGAGAACAGGATACCCCATGGATCAAATAAAGCGGTGGGTTCAAAGTTCCGTGATGGCTCCCGATTATGACAAGAAGGTTCCAGAGTTCAAAAAGAAGGTTTCTAAGTTCGAGAAGGCTCCCAAGTCCGACAAGAAATACCTGAAGAAGGCAGGCGGGCACTTCGTCCGAAATGTTGTACAGATGACAATGAAGATGAGGATAATAGTCCGAATAATCTAAATAATACTAATTATCAAGCCTTATCTCAAAAATTCATAGAAAAACTACAAATGTTCACTAAGAATAAATAAAACCTGAGTTTGTAGTGTACAAAAATCAATTGTAAACTGTTAAGCCAAAATCAATGTGATGCAGTGCACCATATGCAATCATCTAATAATGAGTCACATCTTTATTTAAATTAAATTTCAATGTCAATACCTTTTTGATCAAAATTTGTAAGTTTAAATATTTATCCACATTTATATCTTTATATACTTTAACATCCATCAAACTAAAATAGAATAAAATATTTAAAAAATAAACAGATTTTTCCGGTTTAGCTCAGTCGGTAGAGCGTCCAACTAGGAACCATAAGGTTTCGGGTTCAATACTGACCCTCACCAACTCAGCATATGACTAACACAGTGATTTGTGCAGTGAAGTGAAGAGCTGATGGTATGTGTAGCGCTCCACCTCAGACGCCAAAAACAGTCTCTCTTAGTCTAGCGCTAGTGAAAAGGGGATAGACTCCTTCACTATCTGGTTGATACCGACTTTCGGCCACCCTGACGACTTTACTTTATGACTTTACTTGTATCAATAACAAGTAAGGAATGAAATTTTCTATACATTAATAGTTATATGGGTTCTGTTGTATGCTTTAGTTCAAGAGGTATTGATATTCTATATGGGTAATTTCATGTCAAATCATCCAGGCCATGTCACCCACCCCCTTCAATTTTTCTGAATTGTTGTACACGTATGGACTATGTTAAAATTAGACAATCCCCAAAATTTGAGCTTCTAATTCCAAGAATTGGCAAAGTTATGTTGATTTTTACCTCTCCAAATTTGAGGGGTGTCGCGAAAAAATGGCAACTTTTTGTAATCTATTTTTGTCTGTAAAATGAGTTCTAGAGTTTCCCTACTACTAAAAAACTTAAAACTGGTTAACTTTCAGACTTTTTTGATAGCATTTTTGAGTTCCTTGGGCAAAAATGCTTTTATAAACCATTTTTTTAGGAGTAGGGATGCTCTAGAACTCATTTTACAGACAAAAATAGATTACAAAAAGTCAACATTTTTTGCGACCCCTCTCGTCGACTAAAAGTCAACATAACTCCACCAATTTTTGGAATTGGAAGCTCAAATTTCGAGGATTGTCTAAATTTAACATAGTCCACAGCTGTACAAAATTTTAGAAAAATTGAATGAGGTGGGTGACAATTTTACTTTTTTCTGGATGATTTGGCATGGAATTGCCCATATGCATTTTGGCAAGATAGAGAGGAAAAAGTTGACAATATAGATAACGGGAATTTTTTTTTTTGTTTTTTTGAAAACCAGTCTTAAGCAGTTGAACAGTTACAAAATGAAGTAACTGGAAGGAGATGTTTCATTTAAGTTTACGAGGTATGTCAGAAAAGTTATCCCCTTCAAAGTAATCCCCCTGGAGTCTAATGCACTTTCCTATCTTTCTCTGCCACGCTTACATGCACTCCTGGAAGGATTCTTCCGGGATTCTCCATAGCTCTGTCATCATGGTCTTTTTGATGTCATGCACATCCTCAAAACAGGTTTCCTTGATGACCCCCTTGAGCGGGGAAGAGGAAAAATCAAATGGAGCCAGTCGGGCGAGTAGGGAGGTTGCTCCAGTACAGTGATGTTCTTCTGGGCCAGGAACTCTTGGATACTCAGGAGAGTGTGAGCAGGTGCGTTGTCATGGTGAAGCATCCACGAGTTGTCCTGTCACATCTCTTGCCTTTTCGCGCACTGAATGAAGCAAACGCTGCAGTATCTCTTTGTAGACATGCTGGTTGATTGTCTGGCCCTGTAGCAAGAACTCACAGTGGATGATGCCCCTCACATCGAAGAATGCAAACTTTTCTGGAACACCTTGTATATTCATTAAAAAAACGTTTATCACTGCCGGGATATTAAAATGCACGTTTACTTCTTGTATTCTATGACTTACAAAAAAGTTTTTTTGGTGAATTATTTGTTAAACAAATAAGTCTCTTCCTTATAAATAGTAGCAGACAAGTGGACAATTTAGTAGTTGAATACTTTTAGTAAATCCTAGTTTACAACAGTTATGTAATAATTTTTTAGATCCTTGTAGAGTGGGCAAATCATTTTCAGAAAATTTGCAAAATAGAGGGTGTGTTCAAACAAGTCAATTAACCATAAAAAACAAAAACAAAACATGAAATTTTGATCAGCAATTGTGTGTCATAGCATGAAAACAATAAAACACTCATTTTTAATTATATTTTGTAAAATGATCTTTAAACAATCAAACACCACAGTGGGGCCCTCCTAGTGGTGTTTCTATACATCAACATTGAATATATTAACATCAATGAACAGCCAATAGGAAAATGCCTTACATTGAGCTACTGCTGAAATGACAAATATATAGTTTTGCCTGTGTACTGTTGGTGACAAAAACATCACTCTGTCTGCAAAAGGGTTACACTTAGTTTAACACAAGGAAAAATAGTAAAGTAGGCAGAGTGACCTATTGTCAGTAGCAGTCAGACAGTGAGGGAGCCTATCCCCCTTTTGTGACCATGGAGGTTATTTTGCATCTGAGGTGAAGCACTCCCACCCGGAGTGGTAGTACCTGTTAGGTCCCATCTATGGGTTAAATAGAAAAAAATTGTTTATAATAAAAAAAAATTGAGTTTAAAAAATTTTTGTACCAAACTATCACTACAAATCTTTCAAAATTTACTGGCATTAAATGACCCACCAAGGTTGATACGCCGTAAAACAAAACATATAAAGAAAAAACAGTCCAGAGCCATCTTGATAAAATTGATCACTTGTGTTGATAATACCATGAATCTCATACCTAGATTGTAAACTGATTGAAGGGATCTAGTGTCAGGGTGCTGCCGAAGTGATTAACCCAGACTACCCTCTGGACTGAAAGAAGCATCATAGTGGTCACCAAAAAACATGGTGAGGGCTGATCTTGAACAAAATATAGACCCTTGTGTCTACAGATTGTGCCACTGGAATCGCTACTGGCTGGAGATTACCTATTTGTTCACATTGGATTGCATGGCATGGTTGTTCTTCATGAGGGACTCAGTAAATTCAATAGATGGAGCTGGTTCAACCCACCATGGGTGAATGCTACCACAACAACAACAACATATTACCAGAGCACACAGGATTCATTTGTTTTTCAGTACAGTTACCATTTAAAAAAATAGTCGGACCATATGACCTTTAGGCACCCCTTTTGCGATTTCGATTCATAAGAATATTTTTTCATTTACACCGTCAAAATCCGGTTTTTTGTTAGGGGTTAGGGTTAGGGTTAGGGGTTACTTTTATAATTAAAAAAAAACTCTATAAATTGTCTGTTAACAAACAACCGGATTTTGACGGTGTAAATGAAAAAATGTCCTTATGAATTGAGATCGCAAAAGGGGTGCCTAAAGGTCATATGGTCCAAATAGTCATTAGAACATAAACTACTGAATTCATTGTATTTATGCTTCATTATTGAGTTTTTGTATACTGATTTTGCATGCGAATTTCATGGAAATCTCACTTCCAATTCCATGTTCAGTGTCTTAACATCATCATCTCATCAGTTAATTCAAATTTTAAATCATTGAATTAATGTTTCATTGCTGGACATATTTATATTGGCTATGAATAAAACAAAGAATTACATGATAAGGTTGCATTTCAATTGGCATTCACACAATATGACAAGATCAATAAAGTCTGGTGCTATTGTAAGATACTGCTGGGTCACTGTATTAGTGATAATAATGCTAAGGCCCAAAACCATGCCAGAATCATCTGATGATGAGGGTTTGTTGATGATACATGTTTTTTTTGCAGTAGCAGGATGCAATTATAATCTATCTATCTATCTATCTATCTCTCTATATATATATATATATAGAAAAAATGTGACCTGTTGGAGTCACCCAGGTTAGATTGTTGAAAAAAATCACAGGATAATATTATTTCGTCAATTTAAAGTTTTCAAAAACTGGACTAATATGTTGGATTTTTTTTAGAATAGACACATAATTCAATCCCAGAAGTAAGGAATATTTTAGTATTTAATTTTAGCCATTAAACTTAACAGGAAAAAAAGTCTTAGGGAAACAAAAGTTGATTCACTCAGCTATAATAATAGATATTATTATTATTATTATTATTATTAAAGCTGAGTGAAACAAGGATTGTTTGCTAAAGGCTTTTTTCTTGTTTAGTTTAATGACACAAAACACATCCCAAAATATTCCTTACATTTAGAATTAAGTTATGTTTGAAAAAAAAATCCATTTTATCTGGTTCTAATTAGTCATAATTTGCAATTAAGTAAAAAAAACTCAACCATCTATTACTTCACATTCTGCCTGTCACTTTCCCCTTCTCTATATATATTTTGTATCAAATCAGGTAAGTATACAGCCATATAAAAAAAGTACAACCCTCATTTTTGTGACTATTCTAAAAAAAATCCAATATATTAAGCCAATTTTTGAAAACTTTAGATGTTTTTTTTTTGTTTTGTTTTGTTTTTGTTGATTTAACTACCCAAGAAATATAAAAACATTTTACTTTATTTTCAAAACTTTTTTTTACTACAGTTTTGTTTGTCCATTAAAATTATGGTGAAATAGAAAGGGATTATTTTTTATATTACATGAAAAAGGATTTTCTGTCATCCCCATAATTTCTCAACACCTTAACTATTAACAGAATGTCAAGAATCAAGTCCATTTAAATCTAGTCAAACTTTCCTTTTCTAGAAATCTTACATAATGATTTTTTTTTAATTATCTGTCCCTATTTCTTTTTTAAAAATTAATTAACTTTGTAAACACTTCTTTTCTGATCATAATTATTTACCCAGAGCTCAATGGGTGACCCAACAGTCACGTTTTTCTAGTATATATATATAATATATATTATATATATATATATATGGGAGAAATATGAGAAGATTAATCGACAGTATGTGGAGAAAGGTAGACAAACACAAGATGTTTAGAAAATGGATGTTTATTGTAGGTAGTGATGTCGACGATGCAACGTTTCAGTCTGTTAGACCTTCTTCAGGACTTTAGGAATAGAGTTCTTGCATCGTTGACATCACTACCTACAATAAACATCGATTCTCTACAACATCCGTATTTGTCTACCTTTCTCTCTCTCTCTCTCTCTCTCTCTATATATTATATATATATATATATATATATATATATAATATATATGGATGTTTGGAGACTTTTTTGGTTATATTGGAAGCATGGAAAAATATGAGATGAGGAATAATAACCAAAATTCAAAGTGATGAATATTTTGTTGTTTTTTATATCTATTAATCCTAATATTTCAGGTAGACCTCTACCCTTTTCATATTAGGATTAATAAATAAGATTAAAAACAACACAATATTCATCCCTTTGAATTTTGGTTATTATTCTTCATTTTATATTTTTCCATGCTTCCATTACAACTAAAAAAGTTTCCAAACATCCATCACATATATCTATAAGGAAGCATATGTGGATTCCCCAACAATATTATATATAGTATTATTTGGACTATTGTCCTCATCTTCATTGTTATCTGTATAACATTTCGACTGATGTGCCCTCCGGCCTTCTTCAGGTATTTTTTGTTCCCATGTCCGACAAGAAATACCTGAAGAAGGCCGGAGGGCACATCGGACGAAACGTTGTACAGATAACAATGAAAATGAGGACAATAATCCAATAATACAAATAATACTAATTATCAAGCCTCATCTCAAAAATACAAAGAAATAATATCATATATATATATATATTTACATGACCAAATGAGAGGTGAGGAATATAGGATAAGAAGATTGTATAGTACCATTCTCTTAATAGAGAAGGTGAGTTGGCCTTGAAAATTGACATTCAAAATCCTGATTTTGAACTGGACTTATATCTGCTTATATACCTTTTACTGATATAAATAAGAAATATGCATTCATTTAAGTAATGAGTCCTAGATTATTATATTTGGCATTTGTTTTTGTTTTTTTATCCTGAAGAGATATATGAATATACTAGCAGCGGCTACCCGGCATCGCCTGGGTAGAGGGACATGTTTTTAAGTTAGTCCTGCAGATCCATTATTACTGAATCATGAGTTGAATCCTCATGGGATGCCCCATTTATATCCCTATGTAAAAAAAAAAAAAAGAGACCTTGCATTGATCCAGTTACTCTGAAAAGAAATCTTAATGTCTACTATCTAAAATATTAAATGAAAAAAATCCATGCTGTTATCATTTAAATTCTATTTTTTAATTATCTTCACGAATATAAATCAAATCTCTATTATTTTTGCTCAAAAACCAAGCCCTGGTGATATTTAATGTGTATATATATTTACTTTGTCATTAATTGTTTTATTTTCAAAGTTTCCTCCAAACATACATATACACACAACTGTCCTTTATATATGTATAGATGAACTAAATTGATTTGAGCTCAAAGTCAAGCTGACAAGCAATAATTGTATTAAAACAATGATTTTATTATTATAATAATCAAGATTATTTCTTGCTGTTAGTGTTTCTGAACCCGTTAAGCTGTCAGGGATACAGGTTTGTTTGTATTCTCTTAGTATCATGATAATGAAAAATGAATTAGATAATAGTAGCTATTCTGCCTTCATACATACCAACCTACATATATATATATATATATATATATATATGTAAGTATGTATACATACATACATACATACTTTCATTGACTCCTCTCTGAAAACCATTCTTTCCTTCCTTCCCACCCCTGCATGAACCCAATGATTACATGACAAGCAACACATACACCCTACCCCACCCCGATGCGTATGTGACAATCAACATGTACTCCTCCAGACTTTTCCCGTGCGTTTGAACAATTCGGCAGTTCTTACCAAAACACCAAGATGACATCCCGCATCTCCGATCAACTTCATAAACCCAATACTTTTTTATCATGAGGTCTGTTAAGAACTTTTTAACTTTTCATCCTTTTTATCATCTTGTTAAATTGTTTGTTTGTGTTTTATGTTCAATATATATCATACATGTTAAATCTATTGTCTTCAGTTTTCCCTTTTTTGTTGTTTTTATTCAATTGTCCTCATAGTCTGCTGGGTTAACCTATCTGTCTGACCTTCGCAGACAAGAGAAGACAGAATAAACATCATATCATAGTTTAGAAAGAAAGGATATGAAGCTTTCCAAAACACCGAGACAACATCACGCATTTACTCACTGCTCTGTGACCAACTTGATAGACTCAATACTTTTTTTTTACCGCTGCAGAGGTCTGTTAAGGACTTTTTAACTTTTCATCCCTTTTATCATCCTGTTTAATTGTTTGTGTTTATGTTCAATATATAACATTCGTGTTAAATCTATTGTCTTCAGTTTTCCCTTTTTTGTTTTCATTCAATTGTTTGATGTTCTTATAGACTGCTTGGTTAAGCTATCTGTCTGATCTTCGCAGACAAGGAAGGCAGAATAGTAGCAGAAGAACTAGACATTGCCCAGGATAAAATAATATACTGAAGCGGATTAGATCTTCAAAAAATATAGGGAATCAGAATAAAATAATGGCTTATGATCAAAGAAGTTTATGTTCTGTCATAATGTAGGATATGTAATCAATTTACTTATCTTCAATATTAATTAAACTTAGTTAATCTAAAATAAACTCAAATGTGTTGGGCACCCAGTGAGAACCAAACTCTCTTCAGTGGTAATAATCGGTGATACTGGCTTTATGATAACTTCTTAGATATTTAAAGAACAGAGGCAGCAATGTTAATAATTTTATAAAGAAAGTTTTTAAAAAATGAATTTTGTTTCCAAATAATGAGATAGAAAATTCATTAAACATTATTTATTACCAAATAAAACAAAAATCTGCAGCTCTTTGGTTTGACATGTTTTGGCATGCCTAAGAAATAATATGATTACTATATAAATTACTAGAAGTGGCTACCTGGCGTTGCCTGGGTATAAGGGGGATAAAAAAAGTTAGCCTCGCAGATCCATTGTTTTGGTCTTCCATAACTGATTTGTTTGTTTTTATCACAACACCACCAATGACTTTCCCTTCTCTTACTATTCAAATCCTAATTTTTAAATATCTTCACGAATATAAATAAAACCTTCATTGTTTTTTTGCACAAAAAGCAAGTTCTGATGATAGGGAATGTGTATATGTATTTACTTTGTCGTTAATTGTTTTATTTTCATAGTTTCCTCTGACATACATACATACACACAAACTGCCATTTATATATGTATAGATTGAACCCAGCAATAGCAAAAATATTAAATTCAAATTGCTTTGACTACAAACAAAATATATTTAACAATCTTGACTTGTGCCACCAATAAGGTTTGCTATTGCTAGGTTCAATCTATACATATATAAATGGCAGTTCATGTGTATGTATGTATGTCTGGAGGAAACTATGAAAATAAAACAATTAACGACAAAGTAAATATGTATACACATTCCCTATCATCAGAACTTGCTTTTTGTGCAAAAACAATGAAGGTTTTATTTATATTGATGGCAAACATCTCACTGATCAATTGTATTGCAGCAGCCACTCCACCTCATGAAGCTCATTTTTTAGGTGAAAAGTTCTTCCATCAACCTTCTGAAAAAGGATGGTGGTGCATGAGTTGATAACTCCAGAAATTTTGATAACAACTGGTGCTATAATGAACTTGTCTGAAAGAGATGCATATTGGGCCAATTTGTGATCCTTAATGTCTCAAGCGGCTGATTCCAGGTCAAGAATTGACATGACAAGATTGCTACAAGAGAACATGTTGCTGCAAATAAAATCTCAAACTAGTACTTGCCACTCTCCATTGAGAAAAGCATAATCTCATCAAATCATTTGCATTACTTTTGAGATCAGTTTAGGAGAGAAACTTCAGCATTATTTAATATGGCATATTAAAAGGAAGGAAACCAAACTTAAAAGCTATCAAATAAAGATTTGTCATTTACCAGGGTGAGTCAAAGTTTTGCAATATTTTGTTAACATGAGGCACAATTCAGCAGCTCTGAATGCTTTTGCTGAGATCTTGAAGATGATGAACCACACTGGACTGTGAGATGCTGAGCTCACCTGATACTCTCTGAATGTTATTTGCTGGATTTGCCTCTATGTCTTTTGTGCATGGCCTTTATAATCCATGGTTTTAAACCTGTCTGTTTGTTAAGGTTCTTGTAACGCAAAGGAAATTTCTTCAACCATCTGGTTACTGTACTGTGATCAATTGCGCCTTCACCTTTTGCTCAACAAATATTTTTGGTTTGTTTCAATGACATTATGTCCCAGTATGGTAGAGCCTCAGACTGGGAACCATGAGGTTCTTGGTTTGATACTGGCCCTCGCTAACTCAGTGTATGAGGAGCTGATAGTAGGTGTGGTGCTCCACCTCAGACCCCAAAACAATCTCCTTGGTCTAGCGCTAGTGAAAAGGGGATAGACTTTCTTGCTGATACCGATTTTAGGCCACCCGTCGACTTTACATTACTTATGTCCCAGTTCAAACTTGTTAAAGCATAAGTTCCTACATTAGACTAAGTAGCACATTCATCAGTGTGACTTTCAAATCACACACAGAGTGAATTAAATGCACATAGTATCAGCATACAAACTAACACAATACAACCAACTATCTCCCACGGCTTGAACTGCTTCAGTCCTGTGATATGTGCACTGCAAACTAGCACATACCAAAATATTGCAATACTTTTGATTCACCCTAGTATTTTAGAATGTCATCTTAATTTGAAAATATTAACATTAAAAAAAATATATATTTTTGTCAAAATTTTTCAAAATATTACATGAGCTATAAAACAAGACAAATTCTTATATGAAAATTTCCCCAAAAGATTTCCTTGACAAAATACTAACTGAATGTAAATTTCAATGTTAAGTCGGCAGAGTGGCCTATTGTTGGTATCAGTCAAACAGTGAGGGAGTCTATCCCCTTTTTGCTAGCACTAGACCAGGGAGACTTTTTGCTGAGTTGGAGTGCCACACCTATCGTCTGCTCCCCACTTTACCACACATATTAGATTACCCAAGCTGTGCTACTCGTACTGATTTGGCAAGGACTGGTATCAAACACAGAACTTTGCAATTCCTATACGGATGCTCTACTGACTGAGCTAAACTGTCCCCTTAATTGAACATATATCAAGACAACTCAGCCTGCTGAAAAGATTAAGTTCAACAAGAAAAACTTTCAAACCAAAATAACAGAAATTGTTCAGACAACCGAAACAATTTTTTATATTCTTAATGTTGTTAACACATTTCAGCTGATCCATTTTTCAGTTCAGGTGTATAATTGAAGAAGCAAGAAAAAAAAAAAAAGGAAACTTTTTTTACTCTTTGGAATTTAATTTAATTTATTTTTTTTTTATATACATCTGACACACGCCGAACAATGTATCAGCTGAAATGTTGTGTTAATAAAATCAAGAAGAGGTTCAATTTTCCAAATAATTTCTGGTATGTCAATGACTCTTCTTAAACTTTTTGGTTTGGTTTGTTTTACGGCATATCAACCCCAGTGGGTCTTTTAATGCCGACAAAGTTTTGAAATAAATTCATTCTTAATGGATAATCAATTTTTTTTTTATATACACATTTTTCTATTTAACCCATAGATGAAACCCTAACAGGTATTACCACTCAGGTCAGAGTGGACCTGGGAGCAATGGTGATGAAGGGGTGCTCCACATTCCCCAGACATTCAGAACTGGAACCTCACCATCAGATAGAGTTTAATGTCATTCCAAGGACATGAAGACCCTCAGCCACCGCCTCCTAGCACCCATATGATAAAAAGGGTTGGGGCTTGCCGTAAGGGCAATAGGGTTGGGGCAATCATATAGCTGCTAGGGCTTGACGTGACCAGTTGATTGATCGGTGGGTGCCTCTCCGACCACTGTCTAGCCCAAGTAAGGTCCAAAGTAGAGTGTTGCATGTCATGGACCAAACTTTTAGACAATCCCAAATGAATGTTATTAAAACATGACAATCTTTTAAACAGCAGAAAATCCATAAAAAAACATCAATGAAAAAGAAAGTTGCATCATGCATTCCTGATTGATTTCTGTACGATTTTTACTTTATCAACATTTTTCTTAAACTATTCCTATAAATGAACCTTCTCTCTTATAAGGAAAGACAATGAATGATAATTCCTATAAATTAAAAATGACAAAGTAACATTAAAATATTAACAAATGCTTTTTATTTATTCATCATACAGAAAGCAATATAGTCTGCAGTTCTCAAAAAAAAAAAAAGGAAATAATAAATAGAAAGGAATAAAAATGAAAATACATTTTCATGTATGATAATTTGTCTGTATGCATTAATATAAATATTGAAAGAGTTTTATTTAAACAAATATTGCCTTTATATTTTGCACTTACCAAATGAAGATTTGGTAAGAATATTACAGAACAAAATATCATAACATTTAATAAGATTTCACATCATAAACTGAAGAGTTGACAAAATGGTAAAAGATTTCAAAATATATTTACTTTAGCAGCAGTAGCAATATAGATAATAATTGAACATATAAAATATATAGATATGTACATATTCAATTGGATGTGTACATACAACTGTACCTAAGTGCATATTGTAAATGTGCATGTACATTTGTTCAAATCAAAAAATTACGCATTCTGAAAAATTGATTGATGCCTTGATCAATCCATACATTTCAATGAACAGGTTTGTTCAAATATTTATTAAGATATATCCATGCAGCCACAATTGTCTATCAATGTACATATTTTTTCATACACATATCTACCGAATAAGTTGAAACTTGCATTTTAAACTATCTGACTTGCAAGTATTCAAGAAGTATAAGTTCATGCCATTTCATGAAAAAAATTGTTATTACATTGAGTGGAGCATGCTGGGAAGAGAAGGCTCACTTTCAGCTGGGTGAGCAACAAGTGATTTTTTTTTTCTATTTTATTTGTTTCTGCTCTTTGTTTTTCTTCTTTTTTTAAAGTGAAAAGCTTATAAATTCTCAAACTTCATTTTAAAAATACTATTCCTAAAAATCTTTGTTTATTAAAAAAGAAAAAAAAAAAGAAAATGCGTGGAAAATGAAGGAAAATCAACTATGAATCTAAATATGAATCAGCAGGATCTGTTTATTGGATCAGCAGATATTGTTTTTTTTTTAAACCTTGCAAATACATACTTAAATGTTCAAACTTTCTATTTAAACACTTTCCAATTAAAATACTGCAACTGCAATATATATATTTTTTTGTTTTTATCATTAAGGATTTTTTTTTTAAGTCATGTCATCACAAAAAAAGAGACCAAACATAACACATTAAAAAAAGGGGGGAAAAAAAAGTTAGTGGTCAAGTATTCTGAGATTACCTGACACAATCTTATTTTCTAGAAGTGCTCCAGACGGAATATCAATTCTGTCTCCATGATTTGCAATAATAATCACCGTGCCTTTTAAACTGACATGTTTACCAAAAGTAACGTCACCTGACACAGTGAGATGGTCGAGTTCTAGCATGTCTGGGATGCTGGAAAACCTTGCCAGAAATTCCTTCACCTTTTGGAAATGGGTTCCGAGCTTGACCAAGGGTACAGCCGGGAAGGAACGTTGGGGACTCATTTCCAGGGCTCCAGTTCTCATTTTGTACAGGTTGCTCATTACCAGAAGAAGATCAGAAGTTGTTTTCACTGGCAAGAACCTCTTTCTTGGCACGTTGATACCTATTGCCCCCTCAAAGCTTTTTATAGCGGCGCCTGAAGCAGTTTCCAGTTGTATCACATTAATACCGTTGTCTAGTGTTTTAGGGTTTACAATAATTTCCATGTGCAGTGTTTTTTCGCTGATAATCCTTTGCAGAGCTGACATCTTAATCCAAAGATTATTTGTGTTAAAGATCTTAAACTTGCTAACACTTTTAAATTCGTCTACATGTTCTTTTGGTACCTGTGCAATTTCCAACAGTCTCAGTTTGCCTTCATATTCTACAAGTGTACCACCCTTCACATCAGCCCGGGTCTTGTCTGTCACTTCCATGACAAATTCATGGTTCCCAAGTCCTGCAGAGGGGTTGAAAAGAAGGTTCAATATGTGCAAATCAACAGTAGCTCCTAAATTATCAATGTTGGATACAAACACGTATTCCCGACCGGCTTTGATGAATTCATCGAGGAGACCCGATGCATGAAAGCTCTCGTAAATGTCACCGTGTCCGGGTGGGTACCATCCGTGGGTTCCATCAGGGCTGGTAGTAGACATACTCTTGGGCATTGGTAACAGGGATTCCCGATTAATACGAGGGAATCTACTTTGGTTAAAGGTATAAATCCGCACTTTAATTTGGTTGTATTTTCCTAGAATCTTTTCTGTGTCTTCGTCAGTGTTGAAAGAATTCATCAAGACTAAAGGAACGTCGGCATCGTAAAACTTATTCAAATATTCGATCTGCTGCACAGTCATATCAAGAAAAGTGAGATCGTTTCTGACTGAAATGGCACTTTTGGGACCTTTGCATCCCATGCTTGTTCCCAGGCCTCCGTTAAGTTTTAGTACTACCAATTTATTAAGCATTGCCTGGACACTGCCCAGTTCCACACGTTGGATTTCGTTGTAATTCTTTATAGCATCATCGGGCAAGACTTTGATTTTATCCCAGTTTATAGAAGGGCCAGTTTCTTGAAGATATCGTTCAAACAACGACTGGAATCGGTCGAGTTCACCTTTTACTTTGTCCTGGGAATCGATCGGGGCGGTCTGTACAAGTTTTCCCAGTTCTTTATGCATGGCTAGTTGGGCATCTCGGCGAGTTAATTCTTTAAATTCAATGTCACTTGAAGTGCGCCGATGTCCCTTGACGAATGCTGTGTTAGCCATGTTGTTGTTGTCAACTTTGATCGTCGATTCGAGTGTCGTTGTTCGACGTTCAAATAGAGATAAAAATCCGTAATTACTGAAGATTTAATCACCAATCGTGGCACATAACATCAACTATAAGACTAAGACAGCAAAGTCTTGTTAGTAGCAGTCGTTAGAGGCTGTTTTCTTTTTTTTTTTCTTTTTTTTTTATCGTAGTGTGGATGCTAGTCTGAAAGCCGAAAACCAGAAAAATTAAAAAAATAGTGCAGCGTCTGTCTTTTTTACTTTCTTTCTTTAAAATTTGTTTTCTTTTTTTTTTTTTTTTTTACTTACTGTTTTAATTTTATATTTGCAGTAACTTTTTTCCAAGCGTCCAGTCCTTTTACTTTTCTTGGTAGATTTATCCTTTAACGTTTATTTTGGGCCCAGCGTTATTCGCAGTCTTCCTAGCGGGGATGAAAAACTACTATAAATGATGATGTGTGCTAACACGACAAGTCACCGGACAGCAGAACAAGGGGAGAGAGAGAGAGCGAGAGAACACAAGAACGATAGACAGAGAGGAGAAAGAGAGAAAAATATGTGTGTGCGTGTCAAGGTTATTTTGTCCTTTTAAAGGTGAAGGACGTTTTCCGTTACAGAGTTACTTCCCCTTGAAAGATAACATTCAACACCTAACGTGGATATATATTGACAAAGGGTCTTTCGCAGAGCATTGTACTGATGCCAGAAAGGTTGATGTGACACGTTATTAAGTTAGATTTTTTTTTAAATTCTAAAATCAGGAAGCTTCAGGGGGTACTTTTCCCACTTTAATTTGACGTGCTTTAAAATTCTGGTGTAAAACAGAAAAAAAAAAAAAAAAACACAACAACAAACAAACAAAAACGGAAGAAGGCTAAGTGGTTCTAAGTTTTAATTCCAATCTGTTGTGATGATAAGGCTTGTTGACCACACAGTAAACTAGAATAAGCAATTATTTATAAGCAGTACAAAAATATAAGTTCACCGGTGTGTCATGAATCAAATCAAGTGTTATTGACACTTACGAGACTTCAATTACAAAAAATATTTTTGCAGTTTTTCCAGGATTATTTTTTTAATTAAACAAACTAAGAGTTTGTCGAAAGAAAAAATGAATGAATGAATGCTGTTTTTTGTTGTTGTTTTTTTTAATTTAAAATATAATGTAAGCATTTTCTTTTTTTTTTTATTTACATGTAGAGACAAATCAGACGTATGTAGAACTTTGTTTACATTTAATGTTGAAATTCTTCAGTTTTGCTTCTTCAATATTGTCTCTACGAAAATGTATCGCTGGAACAACTTGAGGAAGTGCTGTCACAGAGTCCTGCTGGTAGGTACTAGGTAGGGTACATAAAATTGTACTTACCATTTTTTTTTTTTTTTTTTTACTGTAACACTTGTTTTAAAAAGTTTGAAATTGACCTTCAATGGCAATCTATAGTGATTTATTTCACAAAGCAAAAATATTTAAATAAACAATAATAACAACTAACTTTTGAGTCCTCGGTTCAAGGTTATTTCCTTATTTTTATGAAGTTTAAAAATATATTTTTTAGTTCACCCCTAACTTTGTGAACTCTCCTCCCCGGTATCTTGCTTCCTATTGGAGGAAGACTAATATGTACCCTAAAGTCACGTCTCTACTCTCTTTTATAATAAAGAACATTTTCAGCACTTTTTTTTTATGAATGAGGTATATCTTAAATTACGCAAAGAAGCCAACAACAAAATAAACAAAAGCTATCTACGCTAAATAAAATTTAAAATACGTCACATTGAGGAAAGCACGTTGTACTCTTCTATGTATGATCTTATCTTTTTTGTGCGAAGTGATAAGAGGCGATTAACTAATTACTATTTTTATTTTTACTACTCGACTTTTAAGCCTGCTAATTTGTTGAAACATCTAATTAATTTCTCAGAAATTAGATAATTTTTCTTTTTGAATTAAAAGTACCCGGTACTAGGTTCTGCAGTCGGGTACCGGGTACTTTTAATTTAACAAATAATACCCAACCCTACATCCCTCCAATTCGTTGTTTATTTATTTACTGGTAATTATGAACTTTTGTTTAGTAAATTAGGGTGTCCCAGAAAAAACAGAACCCACAAATTTTGTAATAAAACTGTTAATTTTCCCATTAAACAAATAAATTAGGGGTTAGGGTTAGTTTAATGGGAAAATAAATTGGGTTCTGTTTTTTTCTGGGTCACCCTGTACAGGCTGACCCAGAAAAAACAGAACCCACTGTTCCACCTTTGAATGAGAGCGTGTATTCCTGTCCCGTAAAATTCTGTTGACTGTTCTTTGAGCCACTTCTTCACTACAGATTTCACTTCCTCGTCACTGGAATAATGTTTCCTTCTCAAACCCTCTTTCATGGGCCGAAGAGATGCAAACATTATGACCATATGATAAGTGGAGAAGTAGGGATGTGATCCACAGTGGACCATGTTCCAGTATTGGTAATTATACCTGCCCTAAACAAAATGGCATTACTTTTTGACTCATCCTCGTATATATCTCGAGGAGGATACGATTAAGCTTAGCTGAATGCAACACCATAAGGAGTGATTGTCTGCCTTGAAAATCAGCATTTGAAACTTTGGCTTTTATATTAATGTTTCCTATAACCTATTAGATCACTGGGATTTCGTACTAAGTAATCCCCCTTTATGGCATCGCTTAAAGTTGCTTGTTTAAAAAAAAATTGTGACAGAGAACACGAGGTGAGTGGCGAACGTCAAGGCCTGCCGTATTCTCAAAGGAAGCGGGCTAGGCTTTGCCTGACATGTAGGACTGCAGAATCGAATCCGCTTCCTTCAGAATGCAAACATTGTCACCGAAGTCGAGAAGCTACAGTCCCGGATGTAAGCACCAGGTACCCGGATGACAGCTATGAGGATTCCGGTGGCCGGGTTTGGCTCGAGAATCTTGTGTGTGGGGCGCAGACACCCGGATGTTGAGGAGAAACTAGTATAAGTAGAAGTGGGGTGACGACAGGAGTCGAGTCGCGATTTTGAGTTGCTGAAGATTTTACGACGACGGATTTTTCAGCCGCTGAAGATTTTTGAGTTGATAAAGATTTTTTGACGGCGACGACATTGTCAACAAGTCGAATATTTATTATTTTTCCCCTCTATTTTTTTTTCATTCTAGAAAAATTAAGTTAAAAAAAGTTGAATACCCACGAAGAATGAATAAAACAAAACGTCTTCGGCATAAAATAACCCAACAAAGATTGACATGCCGTTACGTTTCAGATGTTCATTTTAGGGCTGTAGTTGAAAGCAGTTTTACAGTGGAGATCCTTTGTAGCATAAAGTTTGATCCTTTCTTGAAGTAGAAAGATGTAGTATCAGTTTTATTCCTTGTCCGCTGATCCATGCTTAGTTGTATCAGAGTTTATCCTGTCTTGAAGTAGAGAGCTGTATAATCCTCGTCCGTGCTTCCAGCGAGCAATTGTAGGACAATTTATCAACGCATTTAAATAGTAAATTAAATACATGTTTGGGCATTTTGATTGGCCAATTCAGCCAACACTGTTTTGGGATAGTTTATCTTTTCTCCAAATAGTCATTTACCAAGCTAGCCCTGTCTGCTGGAGCTTTAGAATATACCAACTACCCCCTTTTCACTAGTGCTAAACCAAGGAGATTTCTTTGGCATCTGAGGTGGAGTGCCACACCTAAACATACAATGCACACAATTCCTTAACCTCTCGGCATAAAATCACACTAGACAGGTTGATATGCCATTAAACTCAATTAGTCAAAACCATGTTAGTCTTTGAATATAAAGTACAGCAGTTGTATATTGTAAATATAGCAATCTAACTGAATTGATTGGTTACTATTTGTTCAACTTTTTATCTGGTTTGTATACACCAACTACCCCCTTTTCACCAGTGCTAAACCAAGGAGATTTTTTTGGCATCTGAGGTGGAGTGCCACACCTAGCATCAGCTCCTCACTTTACTGCGCAGATCCCTGTGCAACTCATATGCTGAGTTGGCGAGGGCTAGTATTAAACTCGGAACCTTGTGGTTCCTAGTCAAATGCTCTACCAACTGAGGTAAGCCAAAGTGTGTAAATAAAAAGACAAAACCACATTAGCCCCCCTAAAAAGGGGTGTCCTTTGTTAGCCCCCCCCCCAAAAAAAAGGGGTGTCCTTTGTATGATACTAAGGGCCGGGTTAGCTCAGTCGGTAGAGCGTTCGGCTAGAAAACCAAAGGTTCCTAGTTCGATACCCGCCCTCGCCAACTCAGCATATGAGTAGAACAGGGATCTGTGCGGTAAAGTAAGGAGCTGATGGTAGGTGTGGCGCTCACCTCAGATGCCAAAAAACAATCTCCTTGGTCTAGTGCTAGTTAAAAGGGGATAGACTCCCTCGCTGCATTGCTGATACCGACATTAGGCCGCCCCGACGACTTTACTTTTACTTGTATGATACTAAACTGAAACTGATGATGGAGCTCCAATTCTGGAAATCTGAGGAGAATACCCCTTCATTGCCATTACTCCCAGGTTCACTCTAACCTGATGTAGTATCAGTTAGGCTCACATCTATGAGTGAAATAGATTTGTTTAAAAATTATTTGTATTTGATGGGATCATATGCAAAAAAAATTTTAAAAAGCCTTAAACTACTACTTAAAAAATGTAAACCTAAACATACAATGCACACAATTCCTTAACCTCTCGGCATAAAATCACACTAGACAGGTTGATATGCCATTAAAATCAATTAGTCAAAACCATGTTAGACTTTGGGTATAAAGTACAGCAGCTGTATATGGTAAATATAGCAATCTAACTGAATTGATTGGTTACTATTTGTTCAACTTTTTATCTGGTTTGTATTGACTAAAAATAAGAATTTATATAATTTTTATATTTGGAAACACAAAATTTATACAGTGTTTAGGCAAATGAGTGCTATTTGCAGAGTTCCGTCCCAACCTCTTGCCTTAAAAAACGCTAGCCAGTGATAGCTGAAAAAACATAAATGCGATATTTTACTGCCTCCAGTCTTTTTTCGACAAGTAAATGTAAATATTTGAACACTCCCCCTCTTTAAAACATTTTTTCAGTATTTTTATTTTATTTTAATATATTTATTTCCAACAATCAATTACAAATAAAAAATAAAAATATTTAGATATTCTTTTTTTTATTTTAACTGAAGCCCTAGCTGTTTTTTTTATCAACAAATTATTTTTTTGTGTTAAAAGTAAGCCATATTTTTTAGCGACAAGTAAATGTAAATATTTATCCCCCTCCCCAAAATATTTTAAAGAAGGGGAGGGTTAAAATATTTACATTTACTTGTCAAAAAAAAACAAACTGGAGGGGGTAAAATATCGCATTTACATTTTTTCAGTTATCACCGGCTAGCGTTTTTTAAGGCAGGAGGTCCGAGATGGAACTCTGCGAATAGAACTGGCAAATGCAACAAACTTTCAGCAAAAATAAGTTAAAAATAGTAGAAAAAAAATTATAAATAAACACAGATTCCAGTGACTATTTCTTTATGGCATATCCTATGGTATTGATAACCTTAAACAATGCCTATCTTCTGGAGATCAAGTGAGAGCAGATTTACAACCCTTAAATTTTTGAGGTTGCAACAGAAATGGAAGCATGAATGAGTAAAAGTTTAATGATCACAAAAGCCTTTCTTTCCCAGGAAATGAAAGGTCACCTTTCAAGTTGAAAATAGAATAAATTTGTAAATGGTCAATTTCATGTAATTATAAAAAAATTAGGTTGATGTGGAGGGTATGAAATGATTTCAACTTGTCATTCTTTTTAAATCTCAACTCAAGCTTATTATAGAGTATAAATAGAAGTCGTATTCCTATCACTTTAAGGGTTAGGGGGACATGACTATCGGTTGTTGCTAGAACCCACTTCCTGCTCCAGATTTTTTTCAGTGCTATTTTGGTTGTAATGGAGAATAGAATTTATTTAATAAATATGTGAAAATTTCCATTCACTCTAATGATTTCCTATACAGGGTGGTGGCACAATAGGGTGTGTCAATAATATATTGGTATTGACTACTTTATTATTTATATTGTACTTATTAAAAAAAACTTTATATTGACACCTTGTATTGTGAAAAAAAAAATGAATGGGATGCATATATATATGTGTGATAAAACAAATACACATATGTATGTGTAATCATATATTATAAGTAGATTCATAATTACAGCATTGTTGATATGTCTACATTTAAAAACTAGTTCACTTTTGTTCAGCAATTTTTATCAGCAATTTCTAGAATACAACACACACACACACATAGAAACCACAAGGTTCCTAGTTCGATACCTCAGACGCTAAAATAATCTCCTTGGTCTAGCACAAGTGAAAAGGGGATAGACTCCCTCGCTGATTGGCTGATACCGACGACTTTACTTTTACTTATATATATATATATGTGTGTGTGATAAAACAATACACACACACACACACACACACACACACACATACATATATATATGTGTGTGGTAAAATACACACACATGTTATTGTGTGTGTGTTGTTTTTTTTAAATTAAAAATAAAATTCATTTTATTTTTAAATAAAATTCATTTATTTTTAATACAGACAGCACACTTTTTCTTTTGAATAATTCCAACTTTTGACTAGCAGCGTTCTGTTTTGCTAACGGTCATTTCTTCCTGTCTTATTTTTTTGAAGACCGATCCACGTGCATTCGATGCAGATATCACGAGGGTCCTCACATCATCAGTGAGGAGGGCCGGTGTTGCTTTTTAAACCGTAGAGAGGAAGGCCCCGAAACGGTTTGCACATTCTCTCCTGATGAGTCCATGCATTTGTAAACATCCTTTGTTTTTTCAATATATCATATTTACACTGTCGGATTAAGTTCCAATTTTATTTCACATATATATATATATATATATATAGATAGATAGATAGATTAATAACTGCAGCATTTGAATTTCAAATAAAAATCCCTGACATAGAGGCAGATATTTGTATTGGAAGAGAAGTTTTCAATGAAATTTGATTTTTAAAAGACTTTTTTTTTTTTGTCTGTCCACAGGGAAGGAACTACTGCACAAAATCAGCTGATAAAGAAATGATGCTTGACTCACTTTATACAGATAAAGAAAAAAGAAACATTCTTGAATGTTTCAACAAATCTTCCATTATGGAATTGATGGCCACCAAACAATTTAACAAACAGAAGAGTTCCTCAGTTGTTTCACATCGGGAAAAGTTTGGAGAATTTACCTCTCTCACTGACATTTCTAAAGTTCCTGGTTTTGGACTGATGAACGTTCAGAAAGTTTGCAATAGTCTCAGAAATATCACCCATGAAAGCCTCAAAGAGGATATGGAAAAAATGACCAAAGAAGTTGTGAAACTCCAACCAAACTTGTCAAAAGAAATGTGTAATGTAAGTTATCCATGGACATTTTTTAAAATATACTCTTTATTTTGGTAATCTGAACATTAGCTACATAAATGAGAGTAACCTCCCCTTGTTTTTTTTTTACTTTGAGGAAGACGTGTGTTTTGTTTTGTAAAAACATATATTTTATAAAACATTTGTTTGTAAAAACATTTATTTTATAAAACATATATAAAAATATATACACACACACACAATGATTATTCAACAAATTGGGTTATCTTGGGCTAGACAGGTGATCGGAGAGGCCCCCTCCGATCAATCGGCTGGTCACGTCAAGCCCTAGCACCTATATGATTTTCCCAACCCTAGTGCCCTTATGGCAAGCCCCAACCCCTTTTTATCATATGGGTGCTAGAAGGTGGTGGCTGCGGGTCTACATGTCCTGGGAATGACGTTAAACTCTATCTGATGGTGAGGTTCCAGTTCTGGAGGTTTGGGGAATGTGGAGCACCCCTTCATCACCATTGCTCCCTGGTCCACTCTAACCCAGAGTGGACCATTGCTCCCTGGTCCACTCTAAACCAGAGTGGTAGTACCTGTTAGGGTCCCATCTATGGGTTAAATAGAAAAATGTATTTATAAAAAAATTATATTATCCATTAAGAATTGATTTATTTCAAAACTTTATCGGCATTAAATGACCCACTGAGGTTGATATGCTGTAAAACAAAACAAACAAATCTAAAAAAAAAAATTAAAAAAAACAAATTGGGTATACCTATACTTTTCTAATATACAGGTACTCTCATATAAATATTAACATCTTTTTTTTTTTTAAATCGATTTAAAAATGTTAACACCCTTATAGGAATACCTTTAATATATTTTTAAACAGTCTCCACATGTTCACCATCCCTGTCAACATATGCTTAGAATCTCCCACAGGTGATTTTAAAAAAAGATGTTAATATAAACTTCAGTCTACACTTTTTTGTTAGTTTTTTGAAAATTCCAACGTTTGATTTACAACATAAGTATGATGCTATATGTGTGTGCTTAAACCAAATCTTCTCCTGGGTGTGACATTAAACTGCATCTAATGGTGAAGTTCCAATTTTGGAGCTCTAGGGAGTGTGGAGTACCTGTTAGGGGCACATCTATGGTTTAAATAGAAAAAATGAGTTTTAAAAAATGTGCTTAAAAAAAATTTGAATACCATCAAGAACGAATAAAACAAAACATCTTTGGCATAAAATAACCCAACAAGGGTTGACATGCTGTAAAATCCAACCAACCAACCAAATATGTATCTTTTTGCTTAATTGTATAATGTCTAGCTCAAAACCAAAGTTATGACTTTTTTCCAGTCTCTGGAAAATTGTAACTTTAAAATAAAATCCTGTGTTCGTGTATGCATTTGTAATACAAGCAATGACCACCAGGAGGGGACTATAAACATTAACCTCTCTATGTCATTTATTAACTTATAAGTCCTCACAAAAACATAGTTCAGTATTGTGCCTGTGTTTATTGCTGCAATAAAATGTGGAACAGATAAATTTATAGTCAGTTTATGTAACTTAAAATCTTTTCTGTAGGGCGGGTTTTCAGCTGGTAATGACAGTTGCTTACCTCAGAATTTGGGACAAAAATCGGATCATATTACCTTTAGGCACCCCTTTTTATCTCGATTAAGAAAGGACATGTTTTTCATTTACACCGTCAATATCCGGTTGTTTGTTAGGGTTAGGGTTAGTTTTTATAATTAAAAAAAAAAATCTAAAAATCGTCTGTTAAAACAACTGGATATTGACGGTGTAAATGAAAAACATGTCCTTTCTTAATCAAGACCAAAAAGGGGTGCCTAAAGGTTATATGGTCCCAAAAATCAAATTTGTTTGAGAGAAAATCTGAAGAAAAGACAGTAGATATTTACTGAGTTTATTCTGGCACAAGTCATTAATAATGGAGCACCCAGTTGGATTAGATTCTCTAACAAGCAATTAGCAGGTGAGATTAGCTTGGTAAACATCACTCTATGGCAGGAGCTTTAATTCATCCGTGGAGATATTTATCAAAATGAATACTGGCTTTTTGCTTGAAATCAAACTAACCACTAACATTATATTATACTATTGTCCCCATCTTCATGCGTTTCTCCGGTCTTCTTCAGGCATTTCTACCTGAGTCCGACAAGAAATATCTGAAGAAGGCTGGAGGGCATATCGACCAAAACGTTGTACAAATAACAATGAAGATGGGGACAATAGTCCAAATAATGCAGATAATACTAATTATCAAGCCTCATCTCAAACATTCAGAGAAATAGTAACCACTAACACTCATACAAAAATAATTACCCGAGTTGCCACATTATGTACTTTTATCCTATGATTTAGAAATTTCTTTATCTTTTCAAAGTTGTAAGGGACAAATGTCAAATAACCAGCACAATAAAACTGTTAGCTGATTTTTTTATTGCATAAAAGAAACTTGTAATTATATAATCAACTGAATTGCTTCTTCAGTTATTGTAATGTTACTGGAGTTAGTTATGTTAAATAATAACTCGAATTGTAACTTACAAAGGAAAAGGGTTTATTTTGATATATTGGTTTATATTGATGCATGTGCAGACTTAATCGTCTATATATATATATATATATAAGTCGTCCACAGACAACGTGTTTCAGTGTTTCACACCTCTTTAGTGTCACTTGACAAAACAACTACCTCTGGCAAGGAGCGAAATATAACTGACTTTTCGTGTGCCCAATTCATTAATCTCTCGGCCATTTGACAGCTGCCATTACGGGGCGTGTTTTAAACTATTAAATACATACATTTATTTATATATATTACGATCACCAGAGAGATCCAGTCTGTAACTAGACAATCATTGATTTTATATGCTGGCAGTGAAAGTTAATTCAAGTCACCCCTAGAGAGCTCTACCGAGTTTTATGTACACACACACACATTCACACATTATCCTTTGAAAAGATTTCTAGAATTGAAAAACAATTCTGGGAACAGTTTAAGAGCAGTGGAAGGGGAAGGGAAATCTTAATTGTATTTTAGAACATAAATCTTTACAGAATTGTAAAATAAATTTTTTCTTTTGCCAGTCAATCAAGAGTCTTGTTGCCATGGATATCCAGTCTG
This sequence comes from Doryteuthis pealeii, assembly GCA_023376005.1. Lineage (NCBI taxonomy): Eukaryota > Metazoa > Mollusca > Cephalopoda > Myopsida > Loliginidae > Doryteuthis > Doryteuthis pealeii. The sequence continues at coordinate 13,780,634 of CM042145.1, read as the reverse complement.
ACCGTATCACTTGGCTGAAAATGAATCGAGATCTCCACGTTGATGATTGGCAACAGATCAAGCTTTTCAACAAGCCATACGTGAAATATGAACATAATTTATACATTGAAAAGGTATTTCTTTTTTTAAAGAAAATGTTTCTTTTGTTAAATCTTTTTGTAAAATGAGAGAGAGAGAGAATGGAAAGAGCAGGTAGGTTAGCATGGAAAGTTTTTAGGATGAGTCAGCACAATGCCACATGGCATTTTTTCTATTGGTTGAGAAGTGTCACATGACGAAGTGGGAGAGAGGAAGAGTGAGAGGTGAGAATGTCAGGTGAGTTTGGAATGGACCAGTGACTGAGTGAGAAGTGTCTCTCACTCAAGGCAGTTTTGACTGGGGGGGAATAAAAATATCATGAGAAAAAAGATAAGTTGCTTTGTGTTATTACTAAAATAAATGGCACAATACAAGAAACATAGTGGTTCGAAGCAAGCAAAGGCGAGTGGGGAGATTGAACTCACATCCTCCTGATTGTGAGTCGTGGCCTGACGCAGGTGAATTACTAAACTGTCCAGAGTGGCCCGGTGAAGGATTGACGCGTGCTGATTAATGTTGCTACACGGGCAAGTGAGAGTAAGGAGCCCAGATGAACACTGTAATTGTGTATATAATGACCAGCCCTCACAAACCTGGAGAAAAGCTTACAGTAGCATTTTGGCTGTTGCGACGAGTGGACGAGAGAAAAGATATTTTGATAGTGTTGGTGAGAAGAGTGCAGCATTGTGGGAGAGAATTTTTTCAGACTGAACACTTGGTCAGTTGGGAGAGTAAAAGTGTCGGACTTAACTGTGCCCCCCAGAGAACATTCTTATTAGAGTTCCAAACGCAAAACATCAAAGAATTGCCAGCCCACTCAACATCAGATCCAACTGCCAGATTTTGAGCTTCTCCAAGTAGCACAGAAAATGAGATAAGTACACAATGATTATTTCTACTAGCAAATAAAAAAACACCCTCCGGGCGGTGTAAAAATTAATTTTTAAAAGATATTACCTGAAGGGTGGGAGTTAAAAATTCAATGGCAGAGAGTTTGTACCATAAGTAAGTAAAATCCTGATATAATGAATATGTAAATACCTTGGTACCCCCTCACTATAATCTGATTGGACAGTGTCATGTATAAATAGTCGACACTGTGTTGGTCCTATACCTAATGCCTACAAGCTAAACTTACTCGCTAGACGACACCACGACTGCTTGGCAGATGGATTGCTATTCGACGTACCAAGTACTACTGCGATAATATACCAAATACCAACTTCAGAAATAATCCCTTAACCCGGATATATCAAATCCTTAAATTTATTTAAGGAGTAAAAAAAATAAAACAATTTGAAATGGAAACTTAGTTCTGATAACTTTAAAAATATATTAAGATAAAACAAACTATATATAAATATATAATACCGGGTATGTATTTATCAAAACTTGTTTTAAAAAAAACAATTAGTATCGTTTAAGGTTGCATGCTGAAATTTTCAGTGTATTTATTCTATGTTATGACGATTTTGGGTTATGTGACATAAGCAGTAACATAATTTTGGTTACAGACAAATAGAGACCTAATCTCCATTATTAATAGAATATGACACATCATCACTCCATTCCAATAATGAGCGCTGCCACATTACATTTTGATTTGCTTCTTATTTTTAATGTCTACATAAAAATAATTGTTCCCATGAAGCAATGAATAACCTCATCAAACAGCCACCTAAATGTGAATAAACTTTGGACTGGACGTACTAAAAAAGTACAACCCGTCTACACATGCGTATTGATATTTAAGGCTGGTGCTGCCTTTTAAGATGTTAAAACAATCCTAACTTGGGTATGATACACAAGACTCTGGATATAACAAAAAATTAAATATTGTGATAATGAATTTTTTTTTTTTTTTAAATTTAAGAAGAAATAAAGTGAAATAAAACTTATTCTTAAGTTTATTTTAGCTCCTGTTTTTATTACAGTCAGTTTTCGTTCTTTCTAATTTTTTCTTTTTCTTCTCTTTTTCTCCTTTCATTCCTTCACTTTTTTCACTTCTCTTTCTCTTTTTTCCTTCTTCTCCTTTTTTTCTTTCTTTTCTTTTTTCCTTCTTCTCCTTTTTCTTTCTCTCTTTTTTCCTTCTCCTTTTTCCCTCGTAGAAAAAGATTTATGATATTTTTTTTTTAATAAAGAAAAACATTTATAGTAAAGTAGAACCAGAAATATTATGGGATTTAAAATTTGTTTGAAACAATCCTGACTTCATCTTGGTATGATACACAAAACAATTTCATGTTAGAAACCAGCAGTTGAATCTTTGTTAGAAATGCGTGTGTGTGTGTGTAAACTAAGCTAGTTAAAGAAAGACTCAGGGTTTTTTAAAAGCAGTCTGACTTCTTGAAGAATTTTATAAGTGCAAAAATATCTCAAGGCAGAAGACATTTGTCTACTATACTTGTTTAAGCTTATTGTAATGACAAACGATAACACTGATAGACTTTGGAAGCCTTTATTCTACTTAGAATAATTGGTACACTTATTGAAAGTTTATATAATCTAGTATTCACTAGAGAATTCTCCAAAGGGAGGTAATCATAAAATAGGGGAGTTAACTCTCAATTACTTATCTTAGTACCTTGATTTATTTGTTTTGTTTTTGTTTGTTTTTTTGTTGTTTTTACATTGACAGAAACATTAATTTGTTTAACTTCTTTTTTTCAAGATGGCAGAAACAGTAAATGGCCTTCCTTCTGCAGACATCTACACACTGGAGAACAAAGTTTACCGTTATGCAAATCTGCGGGTGGTTCCATTCGTCTTGAATCTTCGCATCATTGAATCAATGTTGGTTACAATGCTTAACAAAAACTTTAGCACAGACTTTACACACCGGGTGTACACCATCAAACCACAAGCAATTAATAAACTGTTCAACTTATCTATAGGTGGAGAGCGTGTCAGTGGACAGCATATATTTCGAGACATTATCAATAAGAGGTCAGAACCTGACCTCGGAGTGACCATGTCTTCCCATCTCTCTAGCCAGTTCTTCCAATACGATGGTATTCAACAAGAAAAGATCACTTCTTGTTTACTACAAGCACTCACAATTTACAAACAGGTTATTCTAAATGAATAAAATTTAGTATTTTTTATTATTTCTTGATGTGTTGTATACTCTTCTTTTTCTTACTTCTATATTCTTCTGTTCATCTTTGGTATCTTACGTTCATCTCCTAGCGTCTGGACTTCGTCTTGGTGGTCGGTCGCACTTAATTCATTTCTTCTTCTAGATCAGTCTTGTTACCAAGACATTCATCAACCACAAAACCATGTTATTTATTTAAACCTTTATTTACTTAACTAAACATTTCATGTAACTAACATAATTCGCGTGTGCAGTGAGCTTCAACTAAGGTAGAAAGACCTTATCTGCCTAACGTCCAAGCTGAAACTGAGAGCTAACCAGGTCCCACGTGACTTCACATATTTCGTGGGCTTTCTGTAATATTCCATGGAAAGTCCCGCCCGTGATATGAAAAGGGGCCATTCCTTCAGAAATACAGTCAATAATCCATACATAGACTATGTAACAGATGTATTTGGTTGTTTTAAATGATTTCCACACCTGTAATTTGGGGGATTGTACGGCTACAATTCTTCGAATTTTGAGATGAATGAGTCAATCTAGATGAGAATTATTCAAACTGGCTTCCGCCCTGTTGGCTGGGGCGTTAGACTGCACCTCTGCAGAGGGGTAAGACTCCCCCAATGGGGCCACCTGTTGGGCGTGGGTGGCGACCTGTGATGCTTAAGGATAGAGCCCAGGTGGATGAGCAGTTCATGACATGCAATACTCCACTTTGGCCCTATCTTGGGCTAGACGGGCGGTCGGAGAGGCCCCCTCCGATCAATCGGCTGGTCACATCAAGCCCTATCATATGGGTGCTAGAAGGTGGTGGCTGCGGGTCTACATGTCCTGGGAATGACGTTAAACTCTATCTGATGGTGAGGTTCCAGTTCTGGAGGTTTGGGGAATGTGGAGCACCCCTTCATCACCATTGCTCCCTGGTCCACTCTAACCCGGAGTGGTAGTACCTGTTAGGGTCCTATCTATGGGTTAAATAGAACAATGTATTTATAAAAAAATTGTATTATCCATTAAGAATTGATTTATTTCAAAACTTTATCGGCATTAAATGACCCACTGAGGTTGATATGCCGTAAAACAAAACAAACCAAACCAAACGAAATCAAACTGGCTTGCTCAATCACGAAATATCTTATGTATAGTATAGCGGAAATGTTGATAGATACGTGTCCCGTGTCCCTGACGCATAAAAATCTAACAGGACGCAGTAAAATCGTATCCCTGCATCCCAGTGTTTTTTCTTTTTTTTCTTTCCTCACCATTTCAAGTTAACTGTAAATACATTCCAATAGTTTCTTAAAAACGAATTACACAGGATAAGTTACAAGGTAGGAGTTAGACGACTTTAGTTGGGACCCATAAATTTTCCCGGGGACTCATTCAAAACAAATAGGATGCACTAAATCAAAAGGCTATCAGCATCACTGGTATAGTGTATACCTACACACCCATGGTTGTATACATATATACTTATCTGGAATACTTATCTTCTGAGTAGATCTTGCTGGCTGTTATCTCATCTTCTATAGTTCTGTATCTTCCATCTTAGCCTGGTCTATTTCTGGGCTGATAGATGGCTTCTTATTTTCTGTATCTGGATTCTGCTATCTTGGCTTGGGCTTGATCTGGGCTGGTGGTTCTTTCTTGGAATTCTTCTGTACTTGATACTGGGACGTCTTATGTTGTTTGTTTTTAGTTAATGAACACAAGATTTTGCTTTGTTTAGAGCTCATATTTTATCTTATAAGATAACTCCCAGGTCAACAGACATGCGTGTGAGAATTTAGTTTCAATTGACAGATTGCCATTGCGACCGTCCTGTCCAGTGCCCAACTAAATTCTGACTTTTCTAAACTAACTTTCACACAGCTCGCTTTGATGAATCAGAAGACAGGTCAAACGCAGGTCAAAATCTGTCAATCATTTTTCCTGTTTTTTTTCCATAACTGTTAGTTTTGAATTAAGCTACACTTATCGTACACAATTAATAGGCTACCTATTAATTATGTAATATATGATGAAAATACTCAAACCCAGCAGATCTCTGAAATTAAGTAGCAATCTGCTTGATCAGTACTAAGATGAATGGGTAATCTGAACATTAGCTACATAAATGAGAGTAACCTCCCCTTGTTTATTTCACTTTGAGGAAGCCATAAGTGTTATTAATTGTGCTTGCGCACATTTTATGATATTTTCGTGTTAAAACATGCAGTTGTATTCATTCAAACAAATTCGTATTTTCAGTGTAGATTTACGGTGAAATGAGAACATATGGCTTCCTCAAAGTGAAATAAACAAGGGGAGATTACTCTCATTTATGTAGCTAATGTTCAGATTATCGATGAATGATCACTTAATAACAAGTATTGTAAACAATTTGAGACTCATGTGCCAGACTAAGCAAAGTTTATCAAATAACAAGTATTGTTTAAACTACTGAGATTTTAGTATCATTTGGATTATTCAGACTATTGTCCTCATCTTTATTGTTATCTGTACCATGTTTCGGCCGATGTGCCCTCTGGCCTTCTTCAGATATTTCTTGTCAGACTCAGGAGCCTTCTCGAACTTGGGAACCTTCTTTTCATAATCGGGAGCCATCACGGAACTTTAAACCCAATCCGAAATGAGAACAGGATACACACTTAGATTGAATACAGGGTTGGGTTCAAAGTTCCGTGATAGCTCCCGATTATGACAAGAAGGTTCCTGAGTTCGAAAAGAAAGTCCCCGAGTCCGACAAGAAATACCTGAAGAAGGCTGAAGGGCACATCAGCTGAAACATTGTACAGATAACAATAAAGATGAGGACAATAGTCCAAATGATACTAATTATCAATTCTCATCTCAAAAATTCAAAGAAATAGTACCGAGCTTGATTTGTTAAATTTCAATGAAAGCATAATGGCAATGTTTGAAATCAATTACATAACTCTATAACTGGTATCAAGAACATATATATATATACTACCCAAACACATACACACATATATATATGCTACCCAAACACACACATATATATATATATGCTACGCAAACACACACACACACACATATATATATGTGTTATCCAAACACACACACACACATATATGCTACCCAAACACACACACACACATATATATATGTGTTATCCAAACACACACACATATATATATGCTCTTGTAATCATGAAGAATTTTCTATTGTGATTATTTTTCAATCTGTGCGATTATCCTCCACTATTAGTGCCCGTAGCAAAAGTCAGGTGGGACTGGGAAAATCTGTCATTAACAATACACGTACGTGTGTTGGTTTCTCCCCACACAGATTAGACGTGACCTTGTGTCATATTCGTCTCCCCTGGGTGGGGAAATGAATAACTTTATTAAATGATGATCATGACAACGGTAGCCTTGTTGTAATTCATGTAATTAAAATATTGGATTTGTGATTTTAAACAACTAGAAAGCAACCTCAGTTGTTAAGATCATCCTATTAGTATAATGTTTTTATTTTTTTACTGAATAGCTCTCCTCTATTAGACTTTATGGTATTATTGCCGACAATGTCAGTGATTGATTTTAATTGTATGTCAATGTGTCTAAGTGATTCTATACTTAGAGGTTAGGGAATCATATTCATTCTGTGTTCATATTTACATTTTTTACGTAGTTGTTAAAGTTTTTTTTTTTTTTTTTTTTGCAAAGGGTTTTTCAAATGCATATGGAAAATGAACATATAAATAGAATATATATATAAAGTTTTCTTTTTATTTCACGAAAATGACGCCGTCAAAAATTAACTGAATATCAACATAGAAAACCTGACACAGCCTGTTTGAATTTTATGGGCCATCCTTTAGGTGTCATAACAGGTCACAAGCTTTTCTTTTTTCTTTTTGTTAGAATTTTATGGGCCATTATTAAGCTTTAAGCAAGAGTGCTTGTCCAGTGGAAATCCTTGATGAAGAATCCTTTGGTTCTCCTTAGTATTGTAAGTTCGTTGTCAATGGTTGCAAATAGTATCAGTGTTTAAGTAGTCAATAAGCCACACATTATCGCTGTTGATCGGTGGAGGAATAGACCATGTAACCCCACCTAGTCTATAAATTTAGGTGGTGTATTGCAGGACACCTTATATATCGAGTGCTGAGCGTGTGATGCGGGTTCTTAAAAAATATGTGCAAAGATTGACAAATTTAAGATAGAAAGACCATTTAATACAATCTGTCTGTGGAGAGGCCTATTGTCTGTATCAGCCGAACAGTGAGGGAGTATATCCCCTTTTCGCTAGCATGGAGTTTCACAGGACGCGGCTGTTTGCATTTCACATTGTGGTAATACCCTTGGGAAAGGTACAAATCCAACTCTCCCTCCAGCTATGGGTAAATAGAACAGACTGGGCTCTTTAACATTGGTGTGGCAACAGGTCTAGGAGATGGAAAACCCTGAATTCAAAATAAAATAGGCTCTCTTCTAGTCGAACTTCCTCTTTGAAGAATTGATACAAAATAAACTTCCAACTCACTCAAGTTTTACTGTACTTCTAAAATCTGAAAGTCACGTGGTGAAAATGTTCTGCTTTCCACACAAATGGTGAAACCAAGCCAAAATCTTATTATAATGGAGATTGTGTCTGTGACTGTAACCGAAACTATATTACTACTCAAGTCACAATTCCCTTAGTTATTAACATCACATTCTCAATGATTTTATTTTTATTTAAACTTCAATTATTAATAAAATTGTCTTACATTATTAATACTGTTGGCCTTATCTACATATTACTAACATGCAATTGTATTTATATATACAACAAAATAGCTGTTTACAGTGTGAATGGGAAGGCTAATCTGCATATTGATATTAAAAATTTGATTTTAATAAATATGTGCTTGGTATTATTGATTTCTAATTGTCTGCTTTTATCTTAATGAATATGAGCAAAAATATCGGGGATAAATCTTAAAATAAATCCATTAACAAGAAGAAATAACTGTAATTTTATTCTTTACTTCATATTTTAACTAAATAGTTAAATTAAGAAAATTTAGCAATGAAAGGCGAGAATTTCAGTTCTATTTTTTGATTATACGCCCCTCTGTTTCAAATCTTTATCTGCATTCATATTTAGTTCCATTAGCCTTTCTTATTTAATATAATATCTTATTACATTAAAACTTAAATATTTGCACTCAGAGGGTGCATATATTTACTAGTACTGTTAATGTTGTAAATGAAAGCTTACTGTATTTTTCTTTATTCAAAGCAAAGAAGAATATAAGTCAATTTCAGAACAGATGACCACAACAAATCCAATAATTCTTCTGACTGTTCCCTTCTAAAATCTCCATAAAATAAACCCTACTATAAATAAACAGTAAAAGTGACTTATATAACCTTTGTAATTGAATAAAATAAAATAGTTTTATATTATCGGATTTGCTGTGATTATCTATTCTGTATTCAGTTACTTCTAAAATCTGCAAATCACATGGTGTAAATGTTCTGCTCTCTACACAGATGGTGAAACCAAGCCAAATACTGTGAATATCATAAATCAAATTAGATTTTAAACTTTTATGTAAAGATTCTAAACTTGTTTTTTTGTTTAAACTAGCAAGAATATGCACCCTTTGAGGGCAAGTATTTAAGTTTTAATGTAATTAAATATATTAAATTAAAAAGACTAATGAAACTAAATAAGAATGCAGATAAAATGATTTGAAACAGAGGGGGGTATAATCGAAAAATAAAATAACTTTGAAACTAACTCTTCCGTCATTTTCCATTACTCCCATCTTTCATTGTTAAATTTTCCTAATTTAACTATTTAGTTAAATTAGGAACTAACGAATAAAATTAGTTATTTCTCCTTGTTAATCAATTTCTTTTAAGATTTATCTCCGAGATTTTAAGATTCAAAATTTTAATATCAATATGCAAATTAGCCTTTCCGTTAACATTGTAAACTGCTATTTTGTTGTACATATAAATATAATGGCATGTTATTAATATGTAGATAAGGCCAACAGTATTAATAACGTAAAACAATTTTATTAATAATTGAAGTTTAAATAAAAATAAAATCATGGAGAATGTGATGTAAATAACTAAGGGAATTGTGATTTGAGTAGTGATATAGTTTCGGTTACAGACAATCTCCATTATAATAAGAATTACAAAAAAGAAAAACAAAGGGGAGCTAACTGAGTAAACTAATTAGATTTATTTCAATTGACCAGCTAATAGATTCCTGAAAAAAACAAGACAAAACACATAAGTTTATGGGAATGTTTATTTCATCATAAAAAAGTAATTTTTCTTTTGTAATATATCTAAAATAGATCTAAATTGGAGGTTTCCTTAACTTTTATTAACCAGCAATTCTTTCGTTGTCAATTTTTTTGAGAAGATCAACATATTCTTGACGAGCAGGTTTGTCAGAAGGACGATTGTGTGGGGTCCAAACAGGAACACCTTTGAAGAGGCGCATTGCTTTTACATAATCCTAAGAAAAAGAAAGATAGAAAATTATATTTTAAAGTGTGGATCTTTTTTTTATTGAATAAAAGCAACAAAAAGTACAAAGTTATCTAATTATCAAACAAATCTTGGTTGATTGATTTTAATGGCATGTCAACACATCTAAGGTTATTTTATGCCTCGGGTTAGGGAATTGTATATAATGTATGTTGTAGAGAAGACATGATACCCCGCTATATAGAATGGACTATTCTGATTGACTATAGACATTGACGCTGTTGGTCTCACTAGTAATACACTAATATACAAGAACATTCTTGTATGTCTTGTTAAATAAACCCTTTTGATTTACCTGCCCTGTTGGCTGGGGTGTTAGAATACACCGACTGCACCTCTGTAGAGGGGTAAGACCCCCCCCCATGGGGCCACCTGTTGGCTGTGGGTGGCGACCTGTGATGCTTAAGGACGGAGTCCTGATGGATGAGCAGCCCATGACTTGCAACACTCCACTTAGACCCTTACTTAGGCTAGACGGGTGGTCGGACAGGCCCCCTCCAATCAATGGCTGGTCATGCCAAGCCCTAGGACCTATATGATTGACCCAAACCACTCAGATATTACAGGTCACTCTCCATGGTCAAAAGGTGATCCCATTAGGAGGTGGGATCTACCCCTTCTGCAGAGGTGCAGTCGGTGTATACTACAACCCTAACCAACAAAGACACATAGTGAAAGTGAAGGCACTTTATATAGACTAAGGATAAGAAACCTATTATATAAGTAAATATTGTTATATACAGTCATTGGACCAGACAAAGAACACTTGTATATATAAAATATAACCCAGATTTCAAAGGGCTTTTTATAATTCTCCAACTCACAGGGCCACACCTCTTTGATCGTGACACCTACGCAGTTTTCTATAGACACACCTCCTCGCCTACGCAGCCTGTTTTCATTGGTTATGGGCTACACCTACACATTTTCTGTGCTTATGCAGTGTCAATATACACCTGCATTTTCCGGGTGCCAAAAGTCAGTTCAATGCATTCCAGGCCAAATCCTGTTTTTGTTTTCAGGCCCATGTTTGACACCCAAGCATTTCCTGCGTGCAGCACCTGGTTCCCAGTGAGAACTCATTGACCAGGCAATATATTACAATATAATTTCATTATAATCTGTTCCTTACTAGATTCAAAGTTATTTCCTTGTATCAATCACCAAGTTCACTATTAAAAAAAAAAAAAAAAAAAGGTAGAATAATCATACTAAGTTCCAATTACCGTCGAATTGGTAAGACAAGGCAACAAGTAGCTGTAACTCAATACAGATCTAACCTTGTTGCAATCCTACTGCAGAATGCCAGAGTATTTATGAAACATCATAACATCATAGAACCAAGCAGCCAATCAGGACCCAAGGAATGGAATCATCCAAATATATGAATGGACTATTCTTGAGTCCCATAAGTACCAGCTATCTTGGGCAGGGTCATTCCATGTCAAAACACCGGAAAAATTTGAAATCTGCACCCACCAACACCGAATTACCCTCGTATTTAATTTGTTTTTTTTTTAATTGATAAAAACAATATTATTGAATAGTTTAAGAAGTCACTGAGCACAATATCAACATTTGAGAGTTCATGGAGCATTAGGATGATTGTCTTTAATTATAATCTTTCACTGAAATCCTGCACGTACATAGGAAAAAAACTCTGAACTTGGCAGGTTCATATCTTCAAAAGTAGACTTGAACCCTTCACAAAATTCTTGGGTGAACTTAGGCAGGCATAGTAGATGTTAGGAAAAAAATATCATGAAAATTGAAGAGGAATATTTTTTCGATAGACTGACCGTAAGCTACATAGGTGAAAAGTTGTTGATTTTGGAGTCATGCATTTGGGTGGGCAAAATAAAATTTTCTATCAGGTATAGGGTTAAAATAGTTGGATATTTGGATTCTACAGTCCTTATTTGCCTTACCTACCAAATTTCAGAAATATTGAATGTATGAAAGTATTTTTTTTAAATAAAAAAAAAACACTGAGATTTTGCGACACCGCATGGCCTTAATTTTGAGGCAAAATAGCAAAATCATATCCCCCCTCTAAAATCGGAACTGTAAGGTTTAAGACAAAATAATTTGGCACACTTTCCTAACTCATGAAGGGGAACATTTGTGCCAAATTTCAAGTAATTCGGTGTCGGTGGGTGTAACACCCCGGTGAATTGACATGGAATGACCCGACACTAGTTAAGTTGTGCTTAGCCAGTTCCTGTTGTCCAAACCAACAGTATACTGACTGATTGACTTCAATACTTACATTTTTATCTAAGGTAAATCTGTGGTAGATTCCAGCAGGAAGCACAAGCAGGTCTCCTTTAAGAACTTCAATACGAATCCACTTGTCATCTCGATCTCGAACGTCAAAATATCCACTGCCTCCAAGAATTAAGCGAATTTCTTCATCCTCATGAAGATGTTCTTGAAAAAAACTCTTTAACTGAAAAAAAACAAACAAAAAAAAACAAACTTGAGAATTAAAAAAATTAAAAATGAAGTTAAAAAAGTATTATTTGTATTATTCGGATTATTGTCCTCATCTTCATTGTTATCTATACAACGTTTCGGGCGATGTGCCCTCCGGCCTTCTTCAGGTATTTCTTCTCAGACTTGGGAACCATCTCGGACTCGGAAATCTTCTTGTCATAATTGGGAGCCATCACGGAACTTTGAACCTAACCTTTATTCAGAGAAATAGTAAGTTAAAAAAAACTTATAAAATGTAATTTTTTTTTAAATTTAAAAAATGCTGATAAAACCTTTTTCTATATTATAATGGGGAGGCGCTCATGGCATAACAGTTATCTTCATAGGAAGTGGACTTTGCTACCCAAGTTCAAATCTTCAATGAGGCTGTTTGCATTTCACATAGCGCTAATACCCTTGGGAAAGATATGAATCCAACTATTCTCCATCCGGCTATGGGTAAATAGTAGGACACAGACTGGGCTCTTTAAATTTGGTATGGCAACCAGTCCTAGGGGAAGGAAGGCTATTCATTCCTAAGACACACTACAAAAAACAACAATAACTAAACCCAGGTTACAGGACCAGTGAAGTGAAGATATAATATTTGAACTTAGTTACTTTCAAGAAAAAGAAAAAGTCTGTTTCACACTAACTTAGAAATACAATAGAAAAGTGAACATCTTTACACATATATACACACATTTTTTTTTTAATTCAGCAACCAACTTTACTTTCACTTTAGGGCACCTCACGTGGTATAATGGTTAGCAAGCTCACTTCGCAAACCATTGTTAGTGAGTTCGATTCTCATTGGGCCCCCATACTTCTGGCCTTGTGCCATATCTAAGCTAAGCTCAGTAAATAACTATATACACACATGCAGAGTGCAATGGGTAAATTGTCACCATTTTAAATTATCAATTTCATGCATGCGCTTTGTTTGTTTCAGATTTTTAGTCTACTGTGTAGGAAACTAGAGTCAGTTGGGCACTTTCAGGGAAAGCAGCACCATGATGCAATTCACTCCAACAGAAATTTAGAAATTGTATGCTGTACTGCTTGGCATTCATACTGGAAGCTCCAATACAAAGCATGTTTGAGTGTCAATCTGAGGACAGTGCAGAGGATCCAAAAAAGGTTGGAAGAGTCCAATGGTGATTACAAAAGGTACAGCAGCTTGGAAACCCTCACTCTGATCACCAGGATATGATTGACAACAATCACAGAAAGTCAATCAGGTCCATAGCCAGGGACATGGGAGTTTCTTATCAGACAGGTAGTGCTTGAAGACATTCACAATTTCTCATACAAGGTGAGGTGCTCTTCCAATACGTGATTTACCGAGTTGATTACATTCCAATATGTGATCTACCCATTAACTACCCATTATTTTCCCATTAAACAGTGCTCTTCCAATATGTGATCTACCGAGTTGTTTACATTCCAATATGTGATCTACCCATTCACTACCCATTATTTTCCCATTAAACGGCGCTCTTCCAATATGAGATCTACAGAGTTGTTTACATTCCAATATGTGATCTCCCCATTAACTACCCATTAAACTAACCCTAACCCTGTCTTCTTTTTTCCTAGTAGATCACATGCCATGAATAGTAGATCACAAACCTTTCGTAGATCACATATTGGAAGAGCACCCAAGATGAGAAAGGGCCAATTTTTATCACAGGCCATGAAAACCAGAGGAAAGGCAGCACTGGAAAAAACTTTCAGCAAACTCAAGTATCCACTCCAACTGAACAAGCTTTGGTTTTTCTCAGATAAGAAAAATTTGTGCCAGGATCAGATGATGAACTTGCAGAACGACCATTGGTTTGTTCTGTCCCCACTGTAACTTTGATAAATATATCTGATAAAGTGAGATGTCAAGTGTTATATTCATTTTTGCATAATTTAGAAAATTTACTCATTGCACCCTCTGTGTGTGTGTGTGTGTGTGTATATAACTAAGGTTCTACTTATATATGCATGTAACTGTAATTGAGGAAAAACTACCCATCATAGAATTTTTAAAATTTTATTTGAGCAATAAATTTAAAACGACCAAATTCATTATAAAGGGACATAACTATGAAATGCTTATTAGAATCCTTATTTACTTCCAAAATAGGACCATCAAATATCATCATGAACCACAGGTATAACAGGAACCAAATAAGTTTACAGGTCATCTGATCTATATTAACAGCTGGAAAGTGTTTTCTCATCTGTCCTCTATAGACAGTTGAAAAGTTTGGTGTAAAGTAACCAAACTTAGTCTTCTTTTGGAAGTCCATCGCAAAAAAAAAAGAAAAAAAAAGAAAAAGACATAATACACTATATCTACCAAGTAATATTTTGAATCCAGATTTCCTCAACACCCCCTGGTGACCATTACCTTTCTCTGCCTAATATCTAGCAACTTCAAGTTCCTTCATTTATATTCTTATAACTTGAGTATCAGAGTTAACAGAGAAATAATAGGAAGAAACACAATAATTATTAAGGATAGGGAAAAAGATTTACTTAGCAAAGATACAGGATGAACAGAGTAATTAGCAATTGCTGTGTTGAATTAACAAGTTCCATGAAATCTTGTTTCTCTCTAGCAAGTTTTTGTCAGACATTATGGTTATTTCCTATAACTCCAACATAAACAAAGGGGAACCACTCTTAACTGATAAATTATTTATTTATTGATCTACTAGGAAAAAAGAAGACAGGGTTAGTTTAATGGGAAAATAAATAGATAATTTATCAGTCAAGAGTGGTTCCCCTTTGTTTATGTTAGAGTTATAGGAAATAACCGATATTATTTATAGGTAAAACAGAGGATTCAATTCTCATTGTTTACGAGGTACTATATGACATGTAATAACTGTTAGGAAGTTCAAAGCAGGTTCTCTTACCTTGTTGTGATAGTCAGGAAGAGTATCAGGATGGCATTCACATTGGTCACTATAATTGTAACCAAGTTCTTCTCGGATTTGAGAAAGTTTGCCTTCTTTTTCAAGATTGTCAACATCAATCTGCCCAAAGATAAAATTAAGATTCATCAATCCTTCAAACATCAAGTGTAAGTAAATAAAAATAAAAATAATGTAAAATTAAAAAACAAACAAAAAAACCTCTACATAAAAAGATGCATATTTCCGATCAAGTCCCCAATAAGCACACTAGCTCTCAAAGTTAATGGAAGGTTCACATTTCAACTCGTCACCAGTAAGTTCCGCTTCAAACATTTGTAAACAAACCAACCGATGATTTTTGGCATTTATATTGTATCTGACAACAAACAAATTTTACAAATTGTGTGATACTATTTCTGAACAACATCCTTTTATTTAAATAAACATGAGAAATATTTTGATTTACAAAATATATTTTACTCGTAAATTCCTACCATAAAATGCCCAAGCCTAATTTTATGGCAGGAATTTACGAGTAAAAAGTTGAATATTACTTTTTGTTGTTATTTCTTTTCTTTTTGGCTTTGCTACTCTAAAATAAAAACGTCAGATTTTAATCATCGTCGACGAAAAAACAAAATTACAGTCATAAAAGGAGGATCCAATTTATGCCTAAATTGTAAAACGAGCCCCCACTTTAAAACTAAACATTCTCACAGAATAAAAACTTTTAGAATATGCACATTGAAATGAATATTAAAATAAATAAATAAAATATATTTTGTATTGTAAAATAACGGTTGCAAGAAAAATAAAACATTTAATACAAAAACACGGACATAAAATGGGGGTTCAGTTTATTTTATGGTAGGAATTTACGAGCAAATAGTCCTTCATTACCATTTTTAATACATTTTAAACTATTTTTTGGTCAATTTTGCTTTAATATGGCCGTAAACACTTTCTAAAGATGGCGTAAAATCTGTGTTTACAAAATAGATTTGATTTAACCCTCCCGATTGAAAAAATTTTACCAAATGAAAATTAAAAAAAAATTCATCAGCAGTTTTTGTAATATTTATTATTTCGAATGGACAAAAAAGGTTTTCAAGATAATATTAACTTTTATGCAAATGTCATTGTGTTAAATATAAGGAGGGTAAATTTCAAAGGGAAAATTGGTGGTACCTATGTCTTCCTTTGCCTGGTTTTTGTCACTTCATTTCCTTTTCAAAATGTTCGTGAGGTCGGCATCCCTTATCGGCCCGCGACATGCTTTTATTTAGCTATGAATCGTATTCGAGGAATCATTTATTGATTTTTTATTTTTTTAAAGAATATTCAGTTTATCGAGGATGTTTTAAAATTCTATAATTCCCTGATTTTTGGTCATTTAAAAAAAAAGGGAAAGAAAAAAATGCTGCCTCCACGTTTCCCACGAGGAGTCGTCCCCCACGGGTTGGGAAATCCTGAAATCGACATGTAGTAGGGCAGCTCTCCGTATCAGAGTTTCGGGGAGGGGTGAGACCTTAGCATCAGCCCTGTCTACAACCGATTTCATGAAGTTCAGACAGAAGAAAATAAACTAAAAGGTCAAATTCATTATTATCACCACAACTTAAGGTATGTTAAAATCCAGGCCAAAATAATTAAATTTAACACACATACACACACAAAAATGCGTAGTTTTAATAAGGTCGAAAATAAATCTAGGCATACCCAATTTTTCGTCTGCTTTTCATTTTAAAAACGAATTGAAATTAATTAAATCGATTATTTAAGTCGAAAAGTAGTAACATAATGGGCATCAGTAAAAAAAGAAAAATAATTATTTTTGTCAAATTTTTATCTAAGTCGAAAACAAAAAAAAAAAGCAAAATAATATTACACATGTAATTTATTTCTAATACATTTTAAACTATTTTTTCGGTCAATTTTGTTCAAATATATTTTAATATGGCCGCTATAGTTGCCGTAAAATCCGTGTTTACAAAATAAATCTAACCCTCCCAATTGAAAATAAATTACCAAAAATCAATGAATTATCCGATTTTAATGAAATTTTCAGTGTTGATTTATCAATGAATGAATTTTATAATCATTCAGTTATTTTAATTTCATTAAAATCGGATAATTCCCTGATTTTTGGTAAAAAAATTTAAAACGGGGTGGTTAAATTTGTTTTGTAAAACACGGATTTTTTTATAAATTGGGTGTACCTAAAAACACAGAAGTTTTTAAAACGCAAAACATAAGTTAACACCGATTACTTTGCTTCCCCAAGCCAAATGTGTCACATAGTTAAGATTAAAATGGGTCACACACGTGTGCCTGTTGATAGAGACAAAAATCCTGGGTGGACAAGGCCTCGACAAAGCCCTTTGAATTAGGTCACATGAAACTTCTCTTACAAGGGTTAATAATAAAAGTTAACTACTTGCTTACGTTTTATGTAGCCAACAGATACGCTCCATTTCTTCGAGAAAGAAAGAAAATGAAAAAAAAAAAACATGTTTTTAAAAATATAAATAGTAAAATGTTAAAATGTTTCTCTTACTTTAAGTACGAGAAAGATAAAATCAGAAAACATTTTTTGAAATATATGGTGAATACTACCGATTGAATGAAGCAAGAGATACGCATCTTTCACGCATCTTAAAAAGAAAAAAATGTTCTTCTTACTTTCCAGTATTTAACTCCAATATTTTCCAGCGTGTCCAAACCAACAGGCTGATCAGGTTCTAAGTGATGTTCGAGACGTTGATCTTCATCAGAAGATATATCTTTCATATACCAAGATTGAGGCATGATTTAGCAACTGATACGCACAGAGAATAATTATCAACTCTTCGTCCCAAAGTATGTGTGTGATTTTGCGCATGCGTTAAACTACCCGTTTAGAAAAAATGCGAGAGTTTTTTTTATTAAATTATCGGTAAGTCCCGTGGGAATTAGAGTGTTAATAAGACTCATTTTTTGTTACCTGACCTTTTTTTTTAGTAGGCCACTCACTGTCGATATCTGAAACTTTAAAAAAATAACAAGGACAGGGTGAACGGTTGCAACCCCATGAAGTAAACATTTTATTTTTTGTCTAAAAAAAAAAAAAGAAGATATTTTGATTATTAGGGACCTTCAATTTGACGTGTCAATTTTACACCCACCCCCACCTATATTTAACGCAATAAAAATTAGAGGTTAATTATCTTGAAAATTTTTGGACCATTCAAAAGAAACATTTTAAAAAAAAACTCCTGATGATTTAAAAAAAATTCTTTCAGCTTACGGAAATAATGAAAATTTTGAACGAAAACAATGTTTACATTTTCGCAGCGTTAAATCAATTGAAATTTAACGTAGCCAAAAACAAGTTATGAATAGATGCTTTTTTAAAAACTTCTATGAAAAATCAATTAATGGTCCGATTTTCACGAAAATTTCAATAATTACTTACCTTTTGATGAAATTATGTTTGAAATAGTTTTTTTCCCCTCAAATATATTAGGGGAAATATCTTTTTTATCGAGGACTACCCACCCCTATTTTATTTTATGAAATATGAAAAAAATGAACTGATAAAAAACGATTTTAAATTTTTTTCTATAAAGATAAGAGTCTGAATAATTTTATCAGAAGATTTTTATAAGCTTCTATATGGGAGTTTTTGTAGTAAAAAATCATGAATTCTGAAATAAAAAGTGCTAAGAAATATCAAAATATTATTCTTTGAAAACTTTTTTTCTTTTTTAATTGATATATATTATATTCTAAAGAATTGTCAAAAAAAATTTTTTTTAAGAAATTAATTTTTAAGAGATTTTAATTCTTTTGTGTTTTAAAATAATTTTTTTTTAATGTTTAAAAATTTCTTTCTTTTTTTTTTTTTGTATACAAATCTAATTTTTCACTAATATTTAAATATAACACTGAATTTTAGAATTCAAGTTAATGAAAAATTTGACCCATCCACAATATATTAGCATTTTTAAGAGAATTTGTCATTTTTATTGTTGAATAACAATGTTTGCTTCCTAGAATATACAGAAGGCCATTGTAACACTAACAGTTGTTATGTTCCTTGAGTTTCTTCACTAAGGACAAGTGAGACACATATTTAAAAAAAAAAATTTTTATATGTAAAATCGTCTGTTTGAACCATCTTGGCCTTTTTGCAAGAAAAGTAAGGACTTCTTTATTTTCAAATTTTCATTTCTTTTTTTATTTTAAATTTGAACAGGTGCAAACTCGACTGGTATAATTTAAAAACAAATTAATTTCACATCCGTGGTTATGTCTCCCAAGTCTTTTCTTACTTACTTGTCTTTCAAAGTAGTTGGCGGGTACCTTATTTCTGTAGTCTGTTTCTTGGGTAACTGGTCTGTAATCTTCATTTCTTTTAACTGGTCTGGTTCTGTAGTTCTGTAAAACGTAGGTCTGACTTTAAGATGCTGGTTTGCCAAGACTACCATTAGTTCACTCAGAGACTTATATTTTATGTGATCATATTTTTATTCAGATCCAGACTTC
Source organism: Doryteuthis pealeii (assembly GCA_023376005.1). NCBI lineage: Eukaryota > Metazoa > Mollusca > Cephalopoda > Myopsida > Loliginidae > Doryteuthis > Doryteuthis pealeii. The sequence goes on along the minus strand of CM042145.1, from coordinate 13,761,015 downwards.
CCAACCGTGGTGGAGTCAAAACCGAGACGATGATGTCTCTAGCTTAACTGACTAACTCTGGGCCTTCGTTCCCACAGTCTGTGTGTAACTGGAAAGAAGGTCATCTAAAGGTTATTTCCTATCAATCATCTAACCCTACGGATTTTGAATTTCAACAACTTTTAAAATCTAACTCTACACTAACCGTCCAAAAAACAACGGTTTATCAATATACAACAGTTGCACATGAGACTTGAAAAGACCCACTTCAACAAGTCTTTCTGATTTCCTTTCTTCTCCATTCCTTTCTCTTCTCACATTCTTTCTCTTCTCTTCTCTCTGCCTCTTTTTTTCTCTGCTTCCTTCTTCTCTCACTGATGCCTGTTCACTAAATTCTCCCTTCTGGCTTCTCATTATTTCCAGCACGTCAGTAAGTACTTTTCGACCACAAAAAGTACATAATTTCTATATATCATATTATTTCTTTCATTCACCTGTACTCACCAGACGTCCCATCATGGTGTGATGGTTAGCAAGCTAGTCTCACAGATCCATTACTACTGAATAGAGACTTTGACCACCGTTGGATTCCCTATAAATAATTCCCATATTATAAAAACTTGTGTTAATCCGGTCTGGGGAGAGGTCAGGAAATAATTTTTTTTTTCTCTCACCTGTACTCACAAGTAGATAACAGATTTTGCTTTTATTCTTAATACAAATCTACAGGATTACAGTCAATTCATGTTGAAAGCACCGGGTTCCTGCTAAATTAAGCAGAGATGAGCCTGTTTAATACTTAGATAGGTGACCATTTAAGATACTGTAAGAAAATCGAATATCGCAATGACTTTGTAAGAATGGTTCAAAGTTATATATACTTTGAATACAAAACTCCAACGAAGGTTAACAGACAAAACATTTAATATAGTACAGCACATGGATATGACGAGATACAAAGTACATAGGTAAAAGGGTACACAGTACATAGGTAAAAAGATAACATATAAAAGTACAGACATGAGACTAGGGATAGTCCATGCTGTGTGAAGAACTTACAGTAATGTAAGTGGGGCCAAAAGCCCCAACGAGACGGGGAGACCTTAACTACCCCATGGTGTCTCGTGGTTACTGGAACAGGAAAAGAGGGAGAAGCCTTTTGAACCAGCCGCTTAAATACTAATTCCCCTAGCGGGCACCAGCAAACTAAACCGGGCAGACAACTCTCCCAGGTAAATACGAAACTAACGCTACAACTTGATTGTTCATTAAATGGCCTGAAAAGGGTTGATATGCCGTAAAACAAAACAACCAACCAACATTCAATGGCTTAGATACACATAGGAAGTAATTATATTCTTTGATTATTGTTTTAAATTTAACCCTTTTCAAACTGAGACAACTGCTTACCACACCATTAGCAAACGACTAATCACAAGATAGGATATCAAATCAAGGAAAGGGAAATACTAAGAAATTTCCTATTTTTTGTTATTGTTCAAAGTTCTGTGATGGCTCCCGATTACGACAAGAAAGTTCCCGAGTCCGAAAAGAAGGTTCCGGAGTTGTGCTAAATCTAAGCTACACTTTGTTTTTTGGATCTTGTCTCCAATAAGCACCCTACCTTCTCAAGAAAAACGTACCTTTTGGATTGTAAATATACATGAACAAACTTTTAAAAAAAGTCTTACAGTGAAATTCTAATGTTGTATACCCTTTCTTACTTCTTACTTCTAGTCGTCTTTTCTTCTGGCCGGCTTTGGTTCTATCTTCTAACATCTTGACTTGGTCCGGTCTAGCGTCTCGTATCTCCTAAGGTCTGGTTTTCTATTGCTATGTTCCTGCTGGCTGGTCGTCCTGGATTCATTTCTTAGTCTTGTTACCAAGACATTCATCAACCACAAGAACATATTACTTATACAAACTTTTATTTCCTGTAACTAAATATCTGACTAACATAGCACGTGTGAGTTCCAGTTTTTATTATTGTTTTAAATTTAACCCTTTTCAAACTGAGACAACTGTTTACCGCGCCATTAGCAAATGACTAATCACAAGATAGGATATCAAATCAAGGAAAGGGAAATTCTATGAAATTTCCTATTTTTTATTATTTCTGTGAATTTTCTTTTTACAAACTTATGGCTTTTCACTACAACTAAGGGAACTTTGACAACAATAATCAAGGAAAATAATCACTTCCTATGTGTGTTTAAGCCAAGTTTCATTAAAATTTGTGGTAATAATACAGAGAACTAGCAGGACCTGTGGATATACCACAGTATGAGGATTAAATTATTACAACGTACAATGCTATTGTACAAATGTACAAGAGTATTGTGTGAGTCTATTCAATTTTGATTCAAACAGAAAAAGAAATGGTGATGCTTAAATTTTCATCAGGTGCATTGTTGAAATTTCAAATAAAATACTCCTACGGAATATTTCACCACTAAAAACAAAAGTTGTGGCCATACAAATCAACCAAACACATTCCAGATCAGAAAAGATTTTAATTAAAAAAAAAAGTTTATATTGACAATGAGAGTCAGTATAGTTGATGAGTTCACAATTTCTCTGAATGTTTGAGATGAGGCTTGATGACTAGTATTATCTGCATTATTCAGACTATTGTCCCCATCTTCATTGTTATTTGTACAACGTTTCGGCCGATGTACCCTCCGGCCTTCTTCAGGTATTTCTAGGTAAAAAATCATACATAAGTGAATAGGTAGATATTTAGCCAAAACAAGACATTAGGTTTATAAGTTCCCAAAATTCACACTGGATTGTCCACATGGCCTAGTGGATAAGGTAGTTAGGTTAAGACAGTTCTAAGTGACAGTTATCTCTGATCAAGGGCAGCAGTAACATAGAATAATAATTAACACAGCTTAACGCCCCTACCCCAGCTATGGTTAGTGGAATGAGAACAGGATACCCCCATGGACTAAATAAAGTATTAGGTTCAAAGTTCCGTGATGGCTCCCGATTACGACAAGAAAGTTCCCGAGTCCGAAAAGAAGGTTCCGGAGTTGTGCTAAATCTAAGCTACACTTTGTTTTTTGGATCTTGTCTCCAATAAGCACCCTACCTTCTCAAGCTAGTCAAATGTTCACATTTTAACTCGTCACTGGTTAAGTTTCACTTCAAACATTTAGTATAAAAATGTATCTTTTTTTGCTTTTTTTAAATTTATCATAAGTGTAGAAAAATATTCATAAAGTTCTGATTAAAAAGTATTTATCAAAAAGAAGATTTTGGTATTGAATTTTGATTTGATTATGTGTACCAACCATGTGATCAAAATTAATATTTAAAAAAAAAAAAAAAAAGGAACAATAACAATATATTAAAAAAAGGGTTATTTCCTATAAGTAACATAAATGAAGGGGAACCACTCTTGACTGATAAATTATTTATCTATTGATCTACTAGGAAAAAAGAAGACGGGGTTAAGGTTTAGGCTTAGTTAAATGGGAAAATAAATAATTTATCAGTCAAGAGTGGTTCCCCTTTGTTTATGTTAGACTTATAGGAAATAACCAAAAAAAGTAAATGCATCACTTCTTTTTTCATATTCATGATGTTTAAAATCAAATTCTGAAAGAAGGGATTAAAAAAAACAACAAAAAGGACACTTTAATGATTAGAAATGTGAATTCTTTATACAACTATGATTAAAATAACTAGCAAATATATGCACCCTCCAGGTGCATGTATTAAAATTTCTAATGTAATAGAATACTAAAATAAATTAGAAAGGATAATGTAATTGAATAAGAATACAGATAAAAAGATTTGAAACAGAGTTGGGGGGGGGGGGTAAAATCGAAAAATGGAACAACTGAAACTTACTTTTCCATCATTCCTGTCTTTCATAGCTAAATTTTCCTAATTTAACTGTTTAGTTCAAATAGGAAGTAAATAATAAAATTACAGTTATTTTTTGTTGATGGATTTCTTTTAAGATTTATCCCTGATATTTTTGCTCATATTCATTAGGATAAAACCAAACAATTAGAAATCAATAATACTAAGCACATATTTATTAAGATAAATATTTTGATATCAATATGCAAATTAGCCTTCCTGTTCACACTGTAAACCGCTATTTTGTTGTATATATAAATACAATTGCATGTTATTAGTATGTAGAAATGGTCATCAGTATTAATAATGTAAAACAATTTTATTAATAATTGAGGTTTAAATAAAAATAAAATTGTGGAGAATGTGACGTAAATAACTAAGAGAAATGTGACTTGAGAAGTAATATAGTTTATACTAAAATCAAACAACCTAATATAATATATTGAGTGACCTGGCTTAATAAAAAATTACTAGGGGGTGGGGAGTCCCTGTGGTGTAATGGCTAAAGTGCTGGACTACAAGATCATAGTAAACAAGTTCAAAACTCCAGTCATGCTATTACATTTACTTTTGGACTAATACCCTTGGGAAAGGTATGAAACCTTTGGACCAAGTAACCAAAAAGCACCTTAGCTTGGAGCTGTTTTGAAAGGAACACCTTTTGCTTTTCACCGTAAACTCCCGGTTGTTTGTTTAGACATTTTTTTTTGCATTAGTGTTACATAATCTATGCGGTTGCATAAGATTATTGTCAATCCCCTGTAATTCTGAGGGGATGACCCCTTTCATACCATGGCCGGGTCTTTCTATGGAAAATTACAGAAGCCCGCCAAAATACGTGAAGTCAAGTGGGACCTGTTTGAGTCCCCAGTTTTCAGTTAGACGTCAGGCAGAGAAGTCAACCATTTTAGGTCCTGCCTAAAACTGGAACTCACACGCACTATGTTAGTCAGATATTTAGTTACAGGAAATAAAAGTTTGTATAAGTAATATGTTCTTGTGGTTGATGAATGTCTTGGTAACAAGACTAAGAAATGAATCCAGGACGACCAGTCAGCAGGAACATAGCAATAGAAAACCAGACCTTAGGAGATACGAGACGCTAGACCAGACCAAGTCAAGATGTTAGAAGATAGAACCAAAGCCGGCCAGAAGAAAAGACGACTAGAAGTAAGAAGTAAGAAAGGGTATACAACATTAGAATTTCACTGTAAGACTTTTTTAAAAGTTTGTTCATGTATATTTACAATCCAAAAGGTACGTTTTTATACTAAAATAGTTTTCAATTTTAATAAAAAAATTAGTTATTTCATGTTGTTATTCCTATTTCAATAGGACATTTTTTTTAAGTTTTAAAAACTTTAAACGAAAGACACATTTTTATATTAAAATAGTTTTTATTTAATCAGAAGAGAACTGCAGATATGTTTATTTAAATGAAAATAGTTTTTAATTTACAAAATATTTTTGTTTATCTAAATAAAAGGATGTTAGGACCAAGTAACCAATAAATAACTTTAAAAAAATAAAATTAAAATCGAAAACTATTTTATTATAAAACATGCCTTTGGGTTGTAAATATACATGAACAAACTTAAAAAAAATCTTAGTGAAATTCTAATGCAAAAAAAATCGTCTGTTTGTAAACAAACAACCGGGAGTTTACGGTTAAAAGCAAAAGGTGTTCCTTTCAAAACAGCTCCCAGCTGGGGTGCTTATTGGTTACTTGGTCCGAAACTCTTTGGTTTTTGGGGAGCTCTGCTAGGTCTTGAAGATGGCAGTTGCATTGGTACAGAAAATCTGTTTAATAAGAATTAAATTTCATTTATTGATACAATATCCAATTTCTTTGAAATAGGCGACATAGGTACCACTGTTCAAAACAACCATTAATTTTAAAATGTATCCGTGAGATCTGCATATTTAATAATCAATAAAAAAAAGTTTTTTTAAATTTACTTTATCATATATCTGACAAATAAACAGAGTTACTTTCCCTTGTTTGTTTGTTTTTTATGATCATCTATTGATAACTGAGTAGATTTTGTCCTTTATAGATAGCTAAACGGTTTGATGTAGAGCAACCAAATTTGTTATGTGTACTTATAAAATCTAGAGGAAGGCTTTGGAAAGCTTAAATTTATTTTGTTCTTCACAGATAAAAGAATCTCTCATCGAGATAGTTTGTGTTTTTGTTTTTTTTTCTTCATTGAATCTGTTTTTCTTGAAAATTACCTTTCTTTTCAAATCATAGGATTTCTTTTGAAAACTTAAAATAAGTTGTTATATGTTCAGGTTTACAAATTTAAATACTTTTTAAACCATGATGGGATAGTATTAAACTTTTAGATTTTTATTCTGGTTACAATTTATAATAAATGAATAGAAAATCCGTGATATGATGGGTATGCTAAATACTTTGTGCTTTTTTTTTCTTTATATTTCATTTTTTTAAAAATAACCCACGAAGGTTGACAGACGTCAAATTTTGAGAAAATTAACTACATGTTCCTAGGGACTGTCTCCACAGGCAACACCTCATAGATTTGAAGGGGCAGGGCTGGGTTTTATTGCCTGGTGCCTGAGGCACCCCAAAAGAGGAATGCTAATGGGAACCATGCACTTTTTACACTAACCATCACGAGCTTTGGTTTGTGCATGACTTCCCTCATTAAAAAGACCTCATGTCGATCCTGGCCATGGTGGGAGGTCAGGAAAATATCCAAGTTAATATTTCATTAAATACTATGAAGCTAGGAGGTCCAGAAGAAAGCAGTGGCAACAGAGGACCGGTACATCAATATCTTCAGGGACAGCGACATCTGTGGTCAAGAATGTTTTTCTAAGGAGGCGCTGTAACTTCAGGGGCACAAAAACTATATTATAGTCTTCCGAGACTGAAATGCCAATATATGATATATATATATATATATATATATATATATATATATATATATTATATATATCCCTTTAAACAAAGAAACCTAACCAATTAAGAGCTACTGAATTTGTGTGTGTGATTTTATGTACAGCGATCAGTAAAATGAGAAAACAACACAGATAAAAAGAAGCAGATAAACAAATCAAGAAAAACAAAGTTAATGTATAAAGATTTATTTACAAGAATTTATAATCTCGAAGCAGTAATCTTTCAGTCTTCTTTGACAACCTTTGATTTTTTAAGAGGCTTAAAACCCTTTATCTTTCGAGTTTGAAGCTTACTGTAATCTTGCCGTTCCATGTGAATACGGCCAGTCTTGTTGCGGAATGGATCATGAGCAATATTCTTGGTTTTCTTGATCTGGAAAAGAAAAGAAAAATAACAACAGGAATTTTAATTAAACAACACATTTCTCATTATTCATTTCTAGAATAATAATTCTGGAAATAATTTTTTAGACTCATGATCATTTTCATGTAAAATTATTTCTATTCAAAATTTCATTACTAGCCCTGGCAAAAATTATGGAATTAGCGCACTTACAGGATGTTCACCTTACGGTTTGTTTTTTTTAATTTAGTAGTTTCATTTGTTTTTCTTTATGGCATATCAACCTCAGTGGGTCATTTAATGCCGACAAAGTTTTGAAATAAATTCATTCACTAATGGATACTCAATTTTTTTTTATATACACATTTTTCTATTTAACCCATAGATGAGACCCTAACAGGTACTACCACTCTGGGTCAGAGTGGACCTGGGAGCAATGGTGATGAAGGGGTGCTCTACATTCCCCAAACCTCCAGAACTGGAACCTCACCATCAGATAGAGTTTAACGTCATTCTCAGGACATGAAGACTCTCAGCCACTGCCTTCAAGCATCCATATGATAAACAGGGTTGGGGCTTGCCATAAGGGCATTAGGGTTGGGGCAATCATATAGGTGCTAGGGCTTGACGTGACCAGCCAATTGATCGGAGTGGGCCTTTCTAACCGCCCGTCTAGCTTAAGTAAGGGTGTAAGTGGAATGTTGCATGTCATGGACTGCTCATCCAACAGGATTCTGTCCTTAAGCATCACGGGTCGCCACCTACAGCCAACAGGTGGCCTCATTGGGGGGATCTTACCCCTCTGCAGAGGTGCAGTCAGTGTATTCTAAAGCCCCAGTTGACAGGGCTTTAATTTAGTAGTAAATAAACTAATAACAGATAAGACACAAAACGTTTTTTTTATCTAATAGCTGAACATTCTGGTTTCATAAAATATACCTTGAACAAACTAGATTAAAATAGAGGAAAATATAATGGAATAAAACTCTCGGAAAAATTATAAAAATTAATCGATAAAAATATTAGAATTAATATTATAATATATTAATAATTTGAAGGCAATTACAATCCATATAAAAAATAAAAACAAAAAGATGTTTTTTTGTCTTATCGATTTCAAATTTCTGATTTTCGTCTCTGAAGATAAAGTTTCTTTGAAATCGATAAGACAAAAAAACATCTTTTTGTTTTTATTTTTTATACGCATTGTAATTGCCTTCAAATTATTAATATATTATAACATACTTAACAATGCTTCAAGCAAATTACCAATTACTTTTATTAGAATTAATATTTAGTTGCCTCTCAAAGTTTTTATGACACCCTTAATTCTTCAGGCATGGATTTCACTAATTTGAAGCAATATTGAATAAAAGAATGTTTTGCGTCTTATCTATTGTTAGTTCATTTACTGCTAAATAAAAAAAAAAAACAAGGTGAACACCTTCTATGAGTGATGATTCCATAATTTTTGCCAGGCGTAGTAATTTCATACAATTACTGTTGCAAAAACAGTGCCTCCAACAAAGCTTTTATCAGATGATGATCTCAAACTCAGGTATGGTTTTGGAGATTAAATATCATTACTGTTAATCTAGAGCACTCAAGCAATACCTTGTAATATAAAGTAAGTAAGTAAAGTTGACGGGGCGGCCTAAAGTCGGTATCAGCCAGTCAGCGAGGTAGTCTATCCCCTTTTCAATAGCGCTAGACCAAGGAGATTGTTTTTTTTTAGCATCTGAGGTGGAGCGCCACACCTTCCATCAGCTCCTTACTTTACTGCACAGATCCCTGTGCTACTCATACGCTGAGTTGGTGGGGACTGGTATCGAACTAGGAACCTTGTGGTTTCTAGCCGAACGTTCTACCGACTGAGCTAACCCGGCCCCTTGTAATATAATTAGGCTTTATTAGTTTTTCTGTCACAATGTAGGTCTGCCACACTGTATTTACACACACAATTTATGTAAGATATGATAATATAAAAAATTATTTGTACTTACCTTAGCTTCTCTAGGAACTTTAGAAGCTCTCTTAAACAAATCATCTGATGCTAATTTTGTACGTCTTATGACCAATTCAAAAGACGGTCCAATATCTTCAAGTTCAACACGTGGAATTTGACATCCAGAATTCTTAAGATTGACCCTATCAAAATATAATTTGTAGATTGCATTACAAATATTTCAAGGAAAGACACAAACACATATCATATTTACTCTAATAAATATAAAAATGAGAAAAAAGGAACACCGATAGTAGTAGGTACTTATTACTCACATAAATCCCCAAATGGGTTAGAAGGGGCTCCTTAGCCTTGGTCAGCAACCCAATTAAGTCAAGGAAAAGTCTGACACAAAACCTCCGCTGCCTAGTGGCTTTACCCCATCCCAAAGAAAGGCTAGGGGAGTAAACTACGAAAACAAATCAGGAGCCGGAGTCCCTAAGGGGTGTGATGCCGAAATCCAGTGCTACCCAGCAACTCCTGCAACACTACCGCTGCCAAACTGCATTGGTTTTTTACCTTTCCTTTGGATCACAGTGTCAGTGTGGAGAGAGGGGATTTGGTGCTTGGGCAACAGCTCATCCTTCATATGAATCTGCCCAGGCCATGTAGTTTAAAAAAAAAAAAAAAAAAAAAGGAAACTACTCCACCGTCTCTCGTAGACGGAAGGATGCCATGTTTTTCATTTACACCGTCAATATCCGGTTGTTTGTTAGGGGTTAGTTTTATAATTAAAAAAAATAATCTAAAAAATCGTCTGTTAAAACAACTGGATATCAACGGTGTAAATGAAAAACATGTCCTTTCTTAATCGAGATCAAAAATTGGTGCCTAGAGGTCATATGGTCCACTTTTTTTTACTAATGGGATCCAAGCATTGCAACACTGATGGAAGAAGGGTGGGGCCCACGGGGGGGGGGATGTTGAAAAATAAACCTTGTTTGGTCACATTCCATGAGAGTATCTTGGTCAGCCTATGAACTTTTCAGACAACCCTCGTGTACTAGCTGAACCTGTTGAAATTTAATGGTTTAATTAGTGTATGTCGAATGTTGACATTAGATAAAACTACTTTTTAAAACCTTAACTTTTAAAAGCAATTTTATCCAATTTCTCTGAATGTTTGAGATGAGGCTTGAAGATTAGCATTATCTGCGTTATTCGGACTATTGTACAAATAACAATGAAGATGGGGACAATAGTTCGAATAACGCAGATAATACCAATTTTATCCAGTCTTCATTTTACTTTGTAGTGGCTCTATCTCAGATATTGAGCACTGTACAAAAGACAATGTAGTAAGTAAAGTCAGCAGAGTGACCTATTGTCGGTATCAGCCTGACAGCAAGGAGCTTATCCTTTTCTAACTAGTGCTAGACAAGAGAGATGGTTTTTTTTGTGCATGAGGTGGAGTGCTACACCTACCATCAGCTCCACACTTTACCACACAGATTCAAGCTGTGTAACTCATGCACCGAGTTGGCAATGGTCGGTATCGAACCCGGAACCTTGTGGTTGCTATGCAGATGCTCTACCGACTAAGCTAAACCAGTCCTTTAAAAAACAACGTGTTGTATTATTCTATTTTACATTACAAATATGAATTTATATATATGACATCATCAATTCAAATTAACATCACTGAATTAATGATTCCTTATTGAGATCAACTTTTACTATCAACTATTTGCCGGGTTTTTTCTTGTTTTATAGTTTGCTTGAAGTATAAATCTTTTTATTGTTCCTATCTGTGATTTGTTATTGGTTTGTAGGTTTGTAAATGTATTATGTAATTAACACATATACACACCGTTTTACACATACGTTTGAATGTCGTCATAAAAACATTTTAAACCCAGCGTTCATTTCTAAAGACGGTATGTGATTGGAACTCCATATGACGCTGCACGTAATAATATTAATACATTCAAACATTAAAAACCATAATAGAAACACATGTTATTACCGCCACACTAATATGAATTACTACAAACAGTCATGAACATCATTTTATGGGCTTCGAATCTTCTGAAGAAGGGATACTTCCTCCCAAATTATTAAGGAAACATTAAAAAATACTGGTAAATGAACAACATGCTCGTTACCTTTTCTTTCTTAACATTGTGATTTTGAACATGAATTTCACGGAAATTTGCTTCTTGTTCATGTTCACTATGATTGGTTTGGGTTGCTTTGTTTTACAGCATATCAACCTCAGTGGGTCTAAAAACCCCAGAGAGTTATGAAAAAAAAACAACGTAACTGCTACACTTCCAATACTGCTTTAGTGTGAAAGTGAAAGTGGCAGAACAATTGGCTAGAATAGGGAGAAATGGTGTGATAAAAATTAATCATTTTAACCAGGTTTGTTGCCTGATGATGGTTTCTTTGTTTAATAGCATATCAACCTTAGTAGGTTATTTAATGCCAAAGACATCCTTGCAGAAGAACAGTAGTGTTACTATTTAACCCATAGCTGGGAGTTCATACACCTTTCCCATGGGTATTAGTCTAAAAGTGAATATAACAGAATGACTGGAGTTCAAACTTGCTCACGATGATGCCGCAGTTCAGCACATTAGCCATGATGCCGCAGGGACTCACTCTTTTGCCTGCTGACTGGTGTAGTAAAAATGTATCCCTTCTTCTTAGCACAACACACGCCAAATCCCAAGGACAAAGGTAGGTAGGTAGAATAGTTTGGTTTGTTTTCCGGTATATCAACCTCAGTGGGTCACTTAATGCCGTCAAAGTTTTGAAATAAATTAATTCTTAATGGATACTCAATTTTTTTTATAAACACATTTTTCTATTTAACCCATAGATGGGACCCTAACAGGTACTACCACTCTGGTCAGAGTGGACCAGGGAGCATTGGTGATGAAGGAGTGCTCCACATTCCCCAAAATTGGAACCTCACCACCAGATAGAGTTTATTGTCATTCCCAGGACATGAAAACTCTCAGCCACCGCCTTCTAGCACTCATATGATAAAGAGGGTTGGGGGGGATGCCATAAAGGCAATAGGGTTGGGGCAATCATATAGGTGCTAGGGCTTGACATGACTAGCCGCTTGATTGGAGGGGTCTTTCCGATCGCCCGTCTAGCCTAAGTGGTAGGTAAAATAGTATTAATAAATATTTGCACAGAGATGAAAAGTAATAGAATTTTATATGACAATACCTGTAACTTCTTATGTAAATTTTGCCACCTGCAGCTACAAACTGGAGGACATGCTCTAAGCCTGTTAATCGGACAGTATCTATCACAGGACCACGGAAAAAATCTGCAATTAAAAAGGTGAAAATGTAAATTTTGTCAGCTACAAAAGATATTTAAGTTTTCACATCAATAAACAGGACTTTTTTTTAATTTTTTTTAATTTTTTTTTTTTTTTTAAATCTGACATTAAATTTTAAAATAACAATTCCTTAAATTTTGAAAATAATAAATTCTTTCAAATCAACACTGTAAAAGATTCAAACATTCAGGAGTGATTTTACAAGGTGTGCTAAAAAGTTGTTGGTCCCACCAAGAAGAAAAATAAGCTGATGGTAGGTGTGGCACTCCACGTCAGAAAAAAAACAATCTCACTGTTCTAGCGCTACTGAAAAAGGGATAGACTCCCTCGCTGTCTGGCTGATACCAACAATAGGCCAATTCGCCGCCAATTCCATTTATTCCTCCAGCAATTCAACACACTTGACATAGAATTTCTCAAGCTTCTTTAACCCTTCTAAGGAGGGAGGGGGGTAATTCTCTTCTTGGTTAGTTTTGGAACTTTTCTGCATCACCTTGTAACATTGTTACTGGGCTCTTTAGCTGTAATATGGCAACCAGTCTAGAAGGAAAAATCTAAATTCAAACTGTTTAAAAATGACTGTATTGCATCCTGCTCATGGGTGACTTAAAATTTTTAGCAATATTTTGGTATGTGTTAGTTTGTGGCATGTATGTCACATGACTGAAGCAATTCAAGCCACGTGAGGTACCAGCCAGAATTGATGAGTTATTTCAATTTAATTATCTTGCTCAGCAAATTCTCCCTTCTTATAATAACAATTTGGTTCATGTCATGATCCTGCTTCGTTTGATTTTAGAAAGTTGTAGGGTGAGTCAAAAGTTTTGCAATATTTTGGTATGTACTAGTTTGTGGCATGTATGTCATACAACTGAAGCAATTCAAGCAGTGGTTGGCTTGAGTTGCAAGAACCATGACAAACAACATCAGGTAAGCCTAAAACACTGGATATGCTCAAAGCCACAGAGGCAAATCTTGGCAAGTAGCATCCGGAGAGTACCAGGCGAGCTCAGCTTCTCTGTTCAGTGTGGTTGGTCACCTTAACAAAAAGCATCCAGAGCTGCCAAATTGTGCCTCATGTTAGCAAAATATTGAAAAAACTTTTGACTCCCTCTAGTACCTTGTAAATGGCCAGACCAAAACACACGGCTTCCTCAAAGTGAAACAAACAAGGAGAGGTTACTCTCATTTATGTAGCTAATGTTCAGATTACCAAAAAAACATTTAATTTTTTTATCAAGGCAGCGTATATTCTGAGATACTGGTAAGAAATAGAATGAATTCCTATGATGAATTGATTGACAAAACCAAAATGGACTTGTTAAGTCTTCTCATAGCTAGATAATCGTAATTCTGAAGGGTCACCGACTTTCTACTTTGCCAAGATAGCCGAAATGAATAACAAATCAAAACATATGATCAAAGAGAAGTGGGATACCCCGATCTTTATGGCTCAAATATTGATAAAGATGTTTTGACAAAGCCACTTTTAGAATGTCAAAAATATCATTATGGAGAAGAGGAAACATCTGTTTAGTTTCTTTCGTAATTTAAGGAAATGTTGATGCTACCTATGAGGAAATCAGATGAAGAAAAATTCTATTTACATCTATTTTAAAATATACACGCATATGTAAATAATAATGTTCATACCAATGAAGAGATTCTTCAATCGTTTGTATTCTTCTTCTTTCTCAAAGGCTTCTCCAGCAAAAAACAGACAAGGTTTTGTTTCAGTAGGAACTTTTGCAGACTGAAAAAAGGAAAAAAAAAAAAAAAAAATAGGAATCAAATTTATGTTTATATAACAATGACAAGATTATAAAAAAAAAAAATTTAAAAAAGCTATGAACATTTACAACCCACCCCCCACAAACAAACAAACATCCGGGTCAAATCCTCCAGGCCATGTCACCCATCCCCTTCAATTTTTCTAAGTGTGGATTATGATAAAGTTAGACAATCCCCAAAATTTGAGCTTCCAATTCCAAAAATCGGCTAAAATTTTTAGCTCTCCAAAAGGTTGCAAAAAATGGTGACTTTTTGTAACCTATTTTTTTTGTAAAATTAGTTCTAGAGCTTCCCTACTACTAAAAATTGGTTCATAAAAGCATTTTTACCCAAGGAATCAAAAAAAGTTTTAAACTCAACTGATTTTAAGTTATTGATGATTTTTGATTTTTTCATAGAAAGATGAATATCCTGATGTGGCACTGCATCTACGACAACAATTTTTTCTATTATTATTTCACATATATCAAACATTATTTATACCAAAAAGATAGTTTGATATTTGCTCAGAAGCAAACTACATTTTGCAAAAATTTGTTAAATTTGTTAAAATTTTGCACTTCAATTTTTTTTAAAAATTTTGTCCAGGTGTGGACAATCTTAAAGTTTGCCAATCCCCAAAATTGAGTTCCCAATTCCAAAAATTGGCGGAGTTATGTTGATTCTAAAAATTGTCATAACTCTCCAAATTTGGGTGGGGTGTCGCGAAAAATGGCGACTTTTTGTAATCTATTTTTGTCTGTAAAATGAGTTCTAGAGCTTTCCTACTCCTAAAAATTGGTTTATAAAAGCATTTTAGCCAAGGAATCCAGAAATGCTATTAGAAAAGTATTAAAGTTAACCAATTTTAAGTTATTAATGATTTCTGATTTGCAAAATTTTAACTGATGCTGTAGCTTCAGTTCTGAGTAAATATCAAACTATCTTTTTGGTACAAATAATGTTCAATATATGTGAAATAATAATATTTTTTTTTTTTAACAAATATAAATGTATAACACAAACCCAAATAAAATACATTGTAATACACAATTGTTTTCTAAAATTCTGAGATTAAATCTTTTTATTGTTATAGTTTTCCTCTATCTTATTATTGGTGCTTTTTATCATAGTTCAACTGGTCTTTTATCAACCCTGATACTTCAATCAGACAGAATTCAACGCACACGCACGCACACACAGGTAAATTTTATAATATATATTTTAATAAAGATAAATGCTTTCTACATGTTATATTTTTTTTAAATAAATATAAGAAAAATCCTTTAGATGTACTTACAACATGGTCTGCAAAAGATTTGAAATCAAGGATTCCCAATTCAATCATATCCATTACATGGTGGTCAAACATCCGTCCTGGAAAAGCAAAAAAAAAAAAAAAAAACACTTTAATATATTTCTAATAAGGAAACGTACAAAATTAGTTTTTAGTTTTTACTGATTAAATGATGTAATCCAATAACTAAAAATCAATCGATTTGTGGAACTATTCACAGTTCTTCAGTAAGCATGAAAATTTTTAATACACGCCATGTTTAAATATCACCCAGATTCCATAGATGAAAGTGGAGTCGATGTGGCGTAGTGGATAAAGTAATAGACTGCTACATAATAGTAAATGAGTTTGAAATCAAGTCATTATTACACTTTCAGACAAGTTATTTCTTTCATCCAGTCATGGACCAAGTACTTCTGGTATTGCTGTGTGTACGATTATTTTATTGATGATTGATACAGTCTTAATTATTCTAACAAAATAATAGTAACTCACCAATGACAAGATTATGAGGTCTTTTCTTTGAGTGAGATCCAAACAAGAATAAAGCAGCATCAGAACGGTCTGAGAAGAATTCCTGAGAGAAAAAAAAAAAGAAAAAGATTAAAATAAAAAAGATAAAAATAATCAAGAAAACGAAACACTAAGTTATTTCAAAAAATTATTTTAGTCTGTATTCTCATTTATATTATTATTATTCTTTCGGCAAATGGTGTTTTCATACAAGGTATGTCAGAAAAGTTCCAGGACTGTTGTCACAAAAAATTTATTTCAACTACAAACTACAATTTATCCCCTTCAAAGTAATCCCCCTGGAGTCTAATGCACTTTCCCATCCTTCTCTGCCACACTTGCATGCACTCCTGGAAGGATTCTTCCGGGATTCTCTGTAGCTCTGTCGTTACTGCCTTTTTGATATCATGCACATCCTCAAAATGGGTTCCCTCGATTGATGACCCTCTTGAGCTTGGGGAAGAGAAAAAATCACATGGAGCCAGGTCAGGCAAGAAGGGAGGTTGCTCCAGCACAGTAATGAGCTTCTGAGTCAGGAACTCTCGGATACTCAGAGCAGTGTGGGCAAGTGCGTTGTCATGGTGAAGCACCCACAAGTTGTCCTGCCACATCTCTCGCCTCTTCTCGCACACTGAATGAAGCAAACGCTGCATTATCTCTTTGTAGACATGCTGGCTAATCGTCTGGCCCTGTGGTAAGAACTTGCAGAGGATGATGCCCCTCCCATAGAAGAATGCAATCAACCTGGAACTTTTCTGACATACCTCGTGAGATAATTCTTTCTTCTTATATGCTACCAAATAGGGTATATTCTAAATTATCCTCTACATATTTCAATAAGTTTTATAAGGTTTAATTTGACTGTAGGTTGAAAATAACCTTATCTTGAGAGAAGGGATAATTCATAATACACCATATTTGATGGTAAATAAGACCCTTCTACCTTTTTAAATATATATTTTACTTGAACGATTTTTAAATTTTTCTATAAAGATAAGAGTTTGAATAATTAAATCTGAAATTTTTAGAAACGTTTTGGAGGTCCTTACTGTCATAAAACAAAACAAATATCTCAGAGGAGTGGAATGAATATGATGCCTTTTAAGTGAGTAATTAATTTTTTTTAAATATTAATTTTATTTTATCTATTTGATTTTTTTTCCATCCCTTAGGCAATATCTTTCAAAAATTAACTTTTATACCGCCCGGAGAGCGTTTTTTTGCTAGTTAACATAAAAAGTGTTGTCGAAAATTGTTATAAATAATTACCAAAGAATGTTCACTTTCAAATGGTCTGACAATATTTTTCCTGTAAGAAAGAAAAGGATGATGTAAGTCAGTATTTTAAACACACAAATTAATAAAACTGGACAAATCTAAACCGAATAATGTAAATTTTTGAAGAAAAAAAAAAAGATAAAAACGGTGATGAATCAAACGATATTTTAAGAGTTATAGGAAAAAAAAAAATAATGAAAAAATTTCACCTCAAAATTCAAAAAGCTTAGCCTCTTGTAGTTTTAAATAATGTATCCAAATGTTTTAAATTATTCCTCATATGCAAGAGTGTAACTGCCAGCTCATTTTTAACCCAAACCCTATGCAAGCAAAGCATTCAAATATCACAAACAGAGTTACTTGCCCTTGTTTAACCATAAATCTGCCTTATTGTCATTCCTTATGAATGTAGAATCCAATCTATATATTCTATAAATAAGTAGTAGAGCCATAGAAACAAAACCACATGACAATATCACATTTGATAAGAATCATGAGTAATATCCCATGTATTGATCTGAATTCATGTAGCTTAATCAATGTTGGTAAATCTCCAAATGGAATTATATAAAAGATGGCTTCCTGGGCTTAAGGACAGTTACATGGTAAAAAAATAAAAGTTTATTTATTTGAATAGAATAATTAGTCTTTAATATAATATTTGAAAACAAATACAAATATGAAATTAACCCTTTAGAGCCCCAGTGGCCAGTTTACTGGCCTAATTTAGTTTGCCATATACCTTAGTGGCAGTTTTACTGGCCTTGGGAATCCCGTTTTGAATACTTGCCAAAGTATTACAAATTACAGCCCATCAGAGTGGTGGGGTTCAAAGGGTTAAAACATAAATTCAAACAATTTTCTAAAATATAAAACAGTTCTTGAATATAGACACATACACACACACACACAAATCAAATTTATTATAATTATATTATTCTTAGATTTTTTTTATATTAATTTTTAATTTTTTTTGTTGTAGTTAGTTCCAAATATATTTGAATACAAATGAAAAAAATTAAACATTATGTAGATATAATTTTCTAAAATACAAAACAGTTTTTGAACATACACACATAAAATCAAATTTACTTACCTTTTATATATGACTGCATGTGGCTTTTTTAATATTCCCTATAAAAAAAAAATTAAATTGTTTGTTATATATTCAATATGTTTTATATCTATATTTAGAAGTTTAAAAGCTGATATATAAAACTTATATCAACCTTTCTTTACAGGGAAAAGCAAAAGGTGTTCCTTTCAGCTCCCAGCTGGGGTGCTTATTGGTTACTTGGTCAAGAGTTTCAAATTGAAGTATGATGAGATAACATAGGAATCTTGTTGTTGGATTGTTGGTTGTATTTTATAACATGCCAATCCTTTTATGACAAAGATGTTTTGTTTTATTCAATTTTGTTGGGTATTAAAAAAAATAATTTTAAAACACATTTTTAGAACTCATTTTTTAATCTATTTAACGCTAACAGGTACTACCACTCCGGGTCAGAGTGGACCTTGAAGTAATGGCAATGAAGGGGTACTCCACCACTAGATGCAGTTTAACCTCATACTGAGGACACTAAGTCCCTAAGCCACTGCCTTCTAGCACATATATAATAAAAAGGC
Organism: Doryteuthis pealeii; assembly: GCA_023376005.1. NCBI lineage: Eukaryota > Metazoa > Mollusca > Cephalopoda > Myopsida > Loliginidae > Doryteuthis > Doryteuthis pealeii. The sequence goes on along the minus strand of CM042145.1, from coordinate 13,742,099 downwards.
TTGGGGGTTTTGCCATAAAGGCAATAGGGTTGGGACAATCATATAGGTGCTAGGGCTTGACGTGACTAGCTGAACATCATACCCAAGACACTAGAAATCTTGTGAAATTTATTTGAAATAAATTACATATTCGACAAAAAAAAAAGAAAAAAGAAAAAAAAGATTAAAATCTGTTCTTCCCATTTTCATTTATAATTTGAAACTGAATAATTTCTTAATAAAAATATAAAATTATGTTCTGAGGAATATATATATATATATATAATGTGTGTGTGTACATATATATATATATATATATATATATATATATTTCAATTAACATATATATAAAAAATTTGTTGACAGCTTTTCTATATTTGTAGTGTTATTATTAACATTTGATTATTGTTCTACCATTTCAAGCAAGTAATAATTGTGAATAATAATAATATTTTAGTTAAAATGGAAACCTATGATCAGAATAATGGAGTGGTCGAAACATCTATCTATACATATATAGTTGGTGTGTATGTATGTCCGGATAAAACTATGAAAATAAAACAATGACAAAGTAAATATATATATATATATATATATATATATATATATATATATATACATACATACACATTAAATATCACCGGTTCTTCCTTTTTGTACAAAAGTTATGAAGATTTGATTTATATTTGAAAGATATTTAAAAATTAAAACATACATAGAAATAGCACTGAAATTCGACTTAAAAATGTCCAGCATGTGTAAATCTCAAAAGTAAACAAATCAATACACCAAGGTTTCCCCCCTTCACTCTACCCAGCTGACACTGGGTAGCTGCTTCTAGTTGTGAATATAACAATCAAGACAAGAAGTGTAAAAAGTTTTCCAACTGGAGTCTGTTCAAATGACACCAGTAATCACTTTGGTTTTTGCAAACTTCTCTACTAACTGAGCTGGTTCCTCTTCTTCCTTGTTCACCCAAAACACAATAGTAGTCGTCGCATTTCACTTCTCTCGTAGACACTTGTTTTGTTGCTAACTGACAGTATCAGCCACTGTCATTTTTATCAATTCTGTCTCGCCCCATTCGGGTGTCTGGTGTACAGCACAAGCGATTCTTTGCCGTTTATGTCGGGGGGGATTGGCCATGTCCATTACAAGAAGAATATCCTGAGAAATTTAAATAGTAACAACACTTTGTCTCGGAAATTTAGATATATGGAAACCTATACTAATATACTTTAATTTTTAATGTCCTATACCGCCTTATTCCACCCGGCTGGAAGCCACATTTGTTTTCCTAATCTACCCCAAATGATAGCCTTTGTTTAAATGTAATATTAAACATTTAGCAGTCTTTGATTTACGAGAAATAACAGGTAACTTTAAATGAAAAGGCCATTTTTAGCCATTTTTTGATAAATCCTTCTAGGAATGGGGCTCTGGACTTAGAAAATTCTCAACAGGATGTTAAGAGTTAAAAAAAAGATTTAAAAAAAAACAAAAAACAATACCAACTCACCACATCCTTCAAAGCATCTGTGACTATTTGACTTGTATTACCACCTTTAATAATCATGGCAACTTTAGGATTTTCAAATATTTTCGGTTCTCTCTTTTCAAGGCCCTTTTCCCTTTGTTGGTCTTTGCTGGCCTAGAAAGAAAACAAAAGACAATTAACAACACATTTTACTGATTCAAATTTTAAATAATTCAGACTGATATCTGAAGTCATACAACGAGTGAACAGAAATTTGTTGGGTCAGACAGCCGGATCTCTCCACCAAAAAAGACATTCTCCCAACTGCCAAAGTCCCCTGACCAATTCCTTGCCGCCTGCAACAATTTTTTTCCAGCAGTCCTCTGCCAAAGCTCACTCACCTCTTGTTTGCACGCCTGTGTTTTTGTCAGCAAGATCAGAACACAATTGTCTTGGTGTGGGAAGGCAGGCCTTAAATAATGATTCACTGGCCTAACCAAGATCCTACATCCGAGTCAATCGCGCCCAGCGCTGCCATCACAGTGTAGGAATTTGCATACGTGCCAACGAGGTAGTCTGACTTCGACCAATGACACACGATCAGGAGGATGCGAGTTCAATCTCTGTTGGCACCGGCTACACTCCCCTCTGATCTCCTTTTGCAAGCTGGACATGTTTGCGCTCGCTTTGAGCTACCACATACATAATTTTTCTCGCTACAAGTCACATTTTTTTTTTTGGTGGAGTGTAGGAATATATTCTACAGGCAACCCTGTTATATAAGAGGCATTCCATCTGTGAAGAAGGTGCTGCACTTACTGCCATTTGTAATGTGAGCGAGTATGACCCATTTGATAATCTCTTGCAATTGGCAAGTAGGCATGAACCAGCTATCCAAAGGTGTATACAGTATTGGACCCCCCCCCAAAAAAACAGACAATGAAAAATCTGATCCATTTTTTATTATTGCCACAAATTCAATGGACACACATAGGAAATGATTATTGTTCCCTTGGTTGTAGCAAAAAGTCATAATTTTCTAAAAGAAAATTCTCAGAAATATCAAACCATATGCTGAGAGGGAGGGTTAAAATATTTACATTTACTTGTCGAAAAAGAATTGGAAAAATAATATCGTATTAACTTTTCAGGGAAAAATGCCTTAAGCGCTGGTTGTTTGGTTTTTTCTCAGCTAGGGACTTCAGTCATAGCTGGGTTTGTTTTTTCAGCTATCACCAGCTAGCGTTTTTTAAGTATCATGCTGTTTCTATGTCACTGCATACGTTACAATATCCTAAGAAATTGTGTAAAGTTATCAACGAGTATTTAATTTATCTTCAAAATCATTAATATTATATTAGTACATAGAATAAATTCTATTTATCAATGCGGTCTCTATGAAAATATGAGTTAGTATTCCCTCAAAACCACCCATGTTATTAAGGAGTTTAAAATCCTACAATGTGTCTTATATATAGGTAAGAAATAAAGATTTACATAATGTATGGTTTGGTTAATTTGCATTTTAACAAAACCAGCTTTGATGAATAATTACTTGGTGTTATTGATCTCTAATATAGTCTGGTCGATGTAAAGGATACAAAAGTATGTTTTTCAGCCTGCAATGTCTTTTTGTGGAGGTACATCTGACACCTGGTAGGTAAGGGGTTAATAAAACTTTTACTATGTATCAAATATACAAAGTAAGTCAAATTCGATAATTCTTATTTAAAACGGTTTTAAAATTCAATTTACCACATGAGTAAATTAGGATCTGACATCTAAATCTGACTTGTGATAACTGAAATTTGGTAAACATGTCAAATTCTAGAAATGTGTTTATATCTTATTTAATTGCTTTTAAAGCAATTTTTTCCCCAATGAAATTAAACCTTGAAATGTGGCAAAAACATACATTATTTTAAAAAGTTATATTAAGCATTGAATACTATAAAGAATTTGTATTTTGATTTTTGTCCATTAAGTCTTGATTTAAGAGAAGACAAGATTAACTTTTTTAACTGATACGGGTTGTCTCCCTTGTATTACTTGTACTAGAGCGAGTTAATTAAATTCAATCCCTTTATTAATTTTTATTTAAAAATTGAAACAAAAATAAATAGGCATTTCATCTATGTAAAATCAATTTAAAAAGATAATCACGTTTTCCCGAACAGTGAAATAATGTTTACTAACCAACACTGACAATTTTTTTTTTTTTTAGAAAAATATAGACACGTGTTTGATGAAATAAATGAATAAGAACGAATAAATTTTTAAATTCGATATATATTTAAAATCCTTTTTAGTGTTGAACAAAGGCAATTTTAAAAACATTTTTTTTTAATTAAGTTAAAATCTGTTAAAAATAAATGTATCATTAATTAGGACAACAGACAGCTTAGATGTCCAGCGACTTCAAATTAAAATCATACAATAAATTAATAATCATATTACGAAAATATTTACAGAATTGGGAAGTAGATTTAAATGTGAGGATTTTAGATGAATATATAAACAAATACATACACAATTTTAGGCACGACCATTTTCGCAGGTTTCTGTCGGAAAAGAATGTATAATTTAATCCCTCGTGGACCGGAAATGACGTTAGATTATATTCAACTGCTGACTGAGTAAAGTATCATTGAGCAAAATTGAACGAACTTCAAGTGAACGTATTTTATTTATTGTTTAAACAATAATGAAAAAAATAGCTACACATTTATCTTGTAGCCTAAATTCAACATTTATACTTTAAGAAAAATTTATGGTAAATTTATTTTTTAATTACTAATGATAAAAAGTATTTGTGAAGACAATATTCTTAAATACCTTCACATAAGAAGTAGGTATTTACCCAAACCATTCACCATGGGTAGGAAGTGTCACAAGATCACAAGTATGGGTCATAAGTCCAACATAAACAAAGGGGAACCACTCTTGACTGATAAATTATTTATTTATTTGTTTATCTACTAGGAAAAAAGAAGATGGGATTAGGGTTATGGTTTAGGGTTAAGGTTAGGGTTTAGGGTTAGTTTAATGGGAAAATAAATAAATAATTTATCAGTCAAGAGTGGTTCCCCTTTGTTTATGTTGGACTTATAGGAAATAACCCTGAATGACCCATACTTGTGATCTTGTGCCACTTCCTACCCATGGTGAATGGTTTGGGTAAATACCTACTTCTTATGTGAAGGTATTTAAGAATATTAAATATAGATATAATATAATAGGAAATAACCTCATTCAGCAAAGATTGAACTCACTATTCAGTAGTAATATATCTGCAAGACTATCTTGCTAACCATTACACCATGATGGGACCCCCCCTTTTACCCTGCTTGTTGGGAATCAAGTAACAATAAATTTCCTCATAATATTGGAAATTTTATTTTTTCCAAAAAACATGTATGATATTTTGCCCTTTTTTTGTCCGTCTTTTAATGTCTCTTGTTTGGTATCTTGCTACGAAAATAAACAAAAAAAAAAGGGTCCCTGTGGCTGGCTCTGGAAACTGGACATCAAACACCTATATCGGCCTTCTTTGGATTTCGGGGATTCGAAGAGAGAAGACACTCCTATCACTCTGGTGAGCAACCAGCAAATTGTCCATTCTTAGTGTGGACTGACGAGAGCCTGAGGAAGCTAGAAAACTGACATTGACGGGTCCCAATGAGAAACTTTATTGTGGAAAGTGGCTTACTGCTATCGGACGCCAGCCCAGATCCCTTGAAAATGAAACACGGTGGTTCTAGTGAATACCTTTGGTGAGAAAGGTCACTATACATCGCTCACATCTAACTACTGACGAGAGAAGAAACAAGCTGCAAATTGTCTACACTTTTGGCGCGGACTGATGACAGCCAGTGAGAAAGAAAAACCGGTGGCGACATTCATGTCTAGACAAAGAGCCCTGCTTTCTGGCGAGAAGAAGCAAGAATTATTGAAAAGACTTCTCATTTTCCTGTCTAGAAGAAATCTTCTTCGCTTACCAACTTTCACACTTTTTTTTGCCTCTCCTGCGTGAGAGAAGATATTTTTAAGGGTCATTTTGTCTACACCCTTACATTACCTGTAAGTTAAACCTTCCTCCTTTTTATATATATAAAGTAAAGTCGACGGGGCGGCCTAAAGTCGGTATCAGCCATGCAGCGAGGGAGTCTATCCCCTTTTCACTAGCACTAGACCAAGGAGATTGTATTTAGCATCTGAGGTGGAGCACCACACCTACCATCAGCTCCTTACTTTACCGCACAGATCCCTGTGCTACTCATACGCTGAGTTGGCAAGGGCCGGTATCGAACTAGGAACCTTGTGATTCCTAGCCGAACGCTCTACCAACTGAGCTAACCCAGCCCCTTTTTATATATATATATATATATATATATATATATATATAAATTGTTATTTGGCGCCTAAATTTGTATCAAGTTAGCTGATGCCCGCATGGGAATTACATGCAATTATTTTGTATTGTATAACCTTAATTTTTTGCCTCCTTTTGGAGAAACTTGTAAATAAATTCTTTCTTACTTTCAAGCAAGATCATTTGTAGTTCATTTCCCTCCATATTTTCCTTTTTCAGTGTTGGTTAAATTTTAAAGGTTGGAATTCTTCTGAAAAGGGAAAAATTTCCGACAATAACACCTGATTCTCTCAGAATTCACACCTGTCTCAACAGCATCCTGCTCTATAATACCTGTCACTAAGTTGATAAGGATGACAGGCAAAGGAGGACAGACACCAAGTTTTAGGTATAACAAATACGGAAGTGTTTATTCACAACTAATAAAATCAGATTGTTGATCTCAATCAGTGGTTGTCAGCATCACAGGCTGGGAAGATGATGCCAAAGGTCTTCCAGACGATGAATGGACATCTTGTCGGGGTTGAAGGTCTCCAGACTGAAATAGTATTTCAGAGTTGGTAGAGATTGACTTTGTATTGTGTTTTGTGGAGACTAAAATAAAATTCAGATAAAATTCAAATAAAAAAATAACAAACTCCCATGAGCCTTCACTGGAAGAATCCTCCAAGCATGTGTGGGAAAAAGAACCCACTTCCGACCCCCAAGAGAATCTCTCGGCCATTCTGACTTAGGCCTTAACTCAGACAAGTCACAACTACTGGCCAGAGAGAAATTCCCTTGCCACATGGTGGCTATGACCCACGAATAAAGCCTAAATCATGAAAACTACCTTTTGTCTGTCTCTTCCTTTTTCTTGGAACACTCACCAACAATAACCAGCCACCTTTTTAAACCTTAAAACACAAAACCTCTTGCCACCCCATAGTTTTGTCCTGAAAAGAACAGTTTGCTTAGCTGTCGCCGTAACCTTTGGACTACAGCTAAGAGCAGTAGCAAGGAAGGTGGGATCGTGGTCGGAAGAAGACTGGATCATCGACTAGTTGGTAGAAAGGCCGGATCATTGCCAGCAGAAGACTGGATCGTTGAGAGAAAGGCCGGATCGTGGCTGGAAGAAGACTGGATCGTTGGCAGGCTGGATTGTAGGCTGGGTCGTCAGTAGGTCAAGAGAAGGATCAAGTTGAGAGCAAGGTTGGATTATGGCCAATTGGAGACTGGATCAAGAGCGGACAGGTACCTGGGACCATATTACCTTTAGGCACCCGCCGAGCACCAAAACAAGTCCACATGTGTTGGAGCTACACACTGTCATGCTGTGTCACAGGTACCGAACCATATGACCTTTAGACACCCCTTTTTGATCTCAATTAAGAAAGGACATGTCTTTCATTAACACTGTCAATATCCAGTTGTTTTAACAGATGATTTTTAGATTTTTTTTTAAATTATAAAACTAACCCCTAACCCTAACCCCTAACAAACAACCAGATATTGACAGTGTAAATGAAAAAAATGTCCTTTCTTAATCGAGATCAAAAAGGGGTGCCTAAAGGTAATATGGTCCGGTACCTGTGACACAGCATGACAGTGTGTAGCTCCAACACATGTGGACTTGTTTTGGTGCTCAGCATTAACTTGTGTGGGTTTGTTCAAGCTATGAAATAGTGAATGCTGCACCTCAAGGTAGTACCTTGCTAAGCACCGATGATAGGGAGAGACTCTCAACCACCCCAAATCCTTTTGGTTATTTTCCGCGCATCCCACTTACATACATAAAGGTCCATTTAATGTGGCACAACCCATGAACCTAGGCTCATGGGATGGCAGGCACAAAAAATGTGTGGATCCCGTTGGCATTCCCCCTCAAGGGGAAACCCAGCTCTGCCCATTTAAATCAAGGGGGCAGGTGTTGCCTGTAAGGGATGGCCTTTTGAGATCACGCTGTTAATTTGAATTCCCGGTTCAGTCGCTGAAGCCACTAGACACAGGCTCGAGGGCTGAATCCTTCTGTGATGCTTTGAAACGGCTTTCTTTATCTGCTATTGTTGTTTGTCAACATACGTGTTTTTGGCATTTCGTGTTTACACACTGAGATAAATTCCTGCTGCTGGTTCAAGTCACATATCACCTCAAGTGACCCATAAACACTGTTTGTTAGTGTTTGTTGACATTGAAACGGTATCTGTTATAATATTCATAAAAATGAATATTTGTACGTCTTCCGGTCAAACCCTGAAAACATTTTAAATTTTCTAAAAAAAAGCAACCTTTTCAACAAGATATAACAGAACATAACTGAATATCTCCATAGAATCACTACTTTAAAGACTGAAATCCAAAATAACCTTTTTGGCATTAAATGACCCACAGAGGTTGATATGACGTTAAACAAAACTCAAACTCAAATTCTTCCAGTCAGTTAGCAAGGTCAAGGATCCTGATTCTTGTTGAAACAAAAGCATCGCTGGGGCTTAGTTCATCTGCCTGCTGCATTTGGGGAACAGGGAAGAATAAAAAAAGGATGAAGTGAGCTAATATTTTGAGCAGGGTAGTAGTGGCAGTGATACACTTCAGTTTTTTGTCAAAACATATATATATATATATATATATATATATGTATATATGGTGATTGCCACTTCTTCGCAGAAGAAAGCCATTTCTACAAGTAATTCGGTTGTGAGCATGCAGAGGGCCCAAATTTGCTTTTTTTATTTATTTTTTTTATTTATGTTCCCTGTCACACATGACCCCTTTCTCAGCTTTCCCTCGCATATGATCGTACGTGACTGAGAAGCCCAGCCTTTGACAGGCAGGCCCTGCCACACAGGTCACATATATGGTCAGACTTTACTTTAGCAACTGTGTATGTGCCGTCCGTCATGATCTGCTTATGTAGAGGCCGCTTCAGGATGGGATGCTTGAGCTGACTTACCTCAAATCCTTACAGCTACCATTGGCCTGCCTTTCCAAGAGAATATGTACCAGACCCAAATTCTGTCAATTGGTCCTCATCGCAAGGGTCACGATGTCTGCTCCATATCGAGAGTTCTTTGACACGATACCAGTTTGTTGTTCGGGGTTTCAAGATCCCTCAAGATTGAGATGTGTCTGAGCATTCCAGGTGGCTATTTAGCCTAGGTTTGTTGTTGTAATATTTTCTTGTTTCAGCCCTGATAATGTAAACAGACGCCAGCCGCAGGTTGCTTGCCAGCTTAATTGGGGAAGAGGCATTTGTTTAGTTTGTTTGATGTCTGGGTGGGGCTACTCAGGTACTCACAACCTCGCCACGTGTAGATTCACAGCTGTGTGCTTCCAGCCCGTCAGGCCTGCATATGCCACCATTCCTCCATCACTGTGGGACTTGTAGAAATATCTGCACATGTTGACATGTTGTGCGACGCGCACTACATGCTCTCCTTCCCCGAAATCTAGTATCAGTGACAAGCTGAGGCAGGATGACTGAGAGACTTTGGGGAATGCAGGTGGATGATCTTACAAGATCTATGGGTCCACCACACCGGAAAAAAAATTAAAAAAATTCCCTAATATTTTCTAACTTTTAACTTAGTATAAGTCCACAGGTACAGTTTTCTATTAAATAGGTGACATACATACAATTTTATAATTTCACCATATATTACATTTAAAACAAAAAAACAAATCAATAAGACCTATTCAAATATTGAAAAGAGAAGTAAATTAAATTAATATTGTTAAATGTCAATGAAATTAAACGTTATAACAATTTAAATCACTAAATAATAAACAATAATATTATAAAATGCAAGGAGATACACAATTAAAAAGTAAAGTTTAACTTAACAATGAGTCCACACTCTTGTAGTCTTCCAGCTTTGGCAGACAAGAGTCAAATGGTTGAGATTTTAAAAACCAGTAGTTTTTTAGCGTTTATATAAACATGAAGCGTGTTCACGTGATGGAATGTTATAACACTAAATTTTTTTAAAAATTGTGGCTTGTCTAGCATTTATATAACGTGAAGCGTGTTCACGCGATGGAATGTTATGATGCTAAAGTTGTATTAAAAAAATAAATAAAACAAACTTGCTTTGGTCTTAATGCATGCGGTGTCCAGATGATTTTTTTTTTTTTTTTTTTTTTTTTAGATAAATGAAAGGAGGGTGAAAATTAAGGGATTAATATATATATATATATAGTGTCCATGTGCTGCTTTAGAATTTCCATTGCAGTGATATTAGTAATTTATAAATAGCAGCAATGTAACTCCAATGTACAATGAATGACAAGGTCCTGACAATATCATTAAGATTGAAACTGTGGTAGACCAATAATTTCTTCTACAATCATATATATTTGAGGCGATATGCATTAAAAATAAATAACCTAACTTTAATAAAATAGCATACAAAATCGGTCATAATATATTAGCTATCTTTAATAACTAATACACTAATCTCAGCAACCCTCTTAAAAAAATTGACTCTTCTAATTTAAAAACAAAATAGATTAAAAAACAAGAAAAAGAAAAAAAAAAGAATTAACACCAAATCATATACCCCCTGATGATGACTGAAGAAACAGTCGAAAACACTCAAGCTGATTGTATGGAAAGAATCCTATTTCAACTGGATCCTAACATACATTAGAAAGATAGCCAGAAGAATGGAAAAGATACAAATCAAGATCATGAAAAAGAAATGTTCCGTTTTGTTTAATAACACCTGCCTCCAAAATAACTTGCTGCCAAAATATACAACATTTAAATATATATATATATATATATATATATATATATAAGAGAGTTTTATAATTTGGTTGAAGCATTGTGTATATATTGGTTTGGAGGTTGATTTTGAAGGCTATCACAATGCAGGTGTAAAGAAAAAATAATAAGGTAACAATGGTGTTGTTTGTTAACAAACAACACCATTATTACCTTATTATTTATATATATATAAGACTAAAGTGGTTAGTTGTGTTGTGATGTAGAAATTTCCTGTGGATATGATAGATGACCAGGTTTAACAGAATAACCAGATATAATATCCGAGGATAATCCCAAAAGTAAGGTCTCCAAAGTGCTGGGGATGCTGGGAAATAGTTTTGTGTGGCTATTGGCAACACTCTTATGTTGTGCATGCACCTGTACTTACTGCTGCACACATATCATTGTCATGCTCAGTCTTGGTTTGGCAGTTGTTTCTAATGGAGCTCCCAATTGACGCTACTGCCAAGTGTGAAGTGGGTGCAATTATTTGGTTTTAGAATACAAAAAGGCAAAAGAAGGCAAAAATTTCAATTGGTTTAATACCAATTGAAATTCATTGCCAATTGATGGAAATGTATGGTGAGTCATGCATGGATGTCAAAAATGTCCATAAGTGGTGTAGGGAGTTTGCAATGATGATGAGTTTCAACATTTTCTCAAGAACATAGTGGCACCCTAAAATGACACCAAAAAGTGCCCCAGTGCCTTCAAAAATGCATCAACCATATTGGCGATTATGTAGAAAAATTGATATATGGTCAAACTTTAAAATGATGACAATAAAAAAAAAAACGTTTCTGTGATTTCTAAATATTTTGGAGACCTTACCTTTGGGATTACCCTCTGTAATGACAAACGATAACACTGATAAATTTAGGAAAGATTTATTCTACTTAGAATAATTGGTACACTTATTTAGAGTCTATATAGTTTAGTATTCCCTAGAGAGTTCTCCAAAGGGGAGGTAATCATAAAGTAGGGTAACTCTCAATTACTTTAAAAACATATTTGATCAAAAAAAAAAAAGAACTATGGACCATATGACCTTAAGGCACCCCTTTTGCAATTTTGACTCGTTGGGACACTTTTCTCATTTACACCATAAAAATCCGGTTGTTTGTTAGGGGTTAGGGTTAGGGGTTAGAGTTAGGGTTAGGGTTAGGGTTAGGGGTTAGTTTCATAATTTTAAAAAAACTCTAAAAATTGTCTGTTAACAATTAACCGGATTTTGACGGTGTAAATGGAAAAAATGTCCCCACGAATCGAAATTGCAAAAGGGGTGCCTTAAGATCATATGGTCCGGAACTATGAAAGCTTGAGAACCATTGTATAGATTCTACAAATCCTAATGTTAGAGTGAGCTGCATGGTTTTACTCACACTTATGTTGAAGTATGTGGGTTAGCAAGAGGTTTAACGTTTTAAGGTTTAAAAGGGGGCTGTGGTTATTCCTGGTGTGTGTTTGTAGGGTTTGCTTTTGACCCAATCATATTTGGTGGTTGCGCTGAAAAGGAATTCAAAGAAAGAAGGAAGAGACGAAGACAAAAGGTGGTTTTATGATTTAGGCTTTATTCACCGGTCATAGCCACCATGTGGCAAGGAAATATCTCCCTGGCCAGTAGTAGTGTCTAGACACAGTAAAGGCCTAACCTCAAATGGCTACGAGATTCTGTTGGGGGTCGGAATTGGGTCTTTTTTCCCGCACATACTCGAAGGGTTCTTCCGGTGAAAGCTCACGGGAATTTGTTATTTTTTAATTTTAAATTTTATTCTAATCCCCACAAGTATCAGACTGTGCATATGATTACTTATATACCTAATGCACCTATAAGTAAAGTCGTCGGGGGGCCTAACGTTGGCATCAGCCATACAGCGAGGGAGTCTATCCCCTTTTCACTAGCGCTAGACCAAGGAGATTGTTTTTAGCATCTGAGGTGGAGCGCCACACCTACCATCAGTTCCTTACTTTACCACACAGATCCCTGTGCTGCTCATAACGCTGAGTTGGCGAGGGCGGGTATCGAACTAGGAACCTTGTGGTTTCTAGCTGGACGCTCTACCGACTGAGCTAACCCGGCCCTATAGAGTTGTAGAAAAATCTGTTTCTTTATTGTCTATATTTAGCTCATTTAAATCAACTGCAAAAGCTGAAAGTCTGTAATTTGGTAGATTCATTCATATGCATAATGAACAAATACAGGAATTTAACTGGATATTACAAACAATTTGTTTCATTCATAACAACTTGTTTTCTTTTTTGATACCTGTAGTAACGAGTCAAACTTATCTGACTCAAAGCATTTTAGATGCCTGGCCTGCAAAATTGTCCCTGGCAGGCAAACGAATGTGGTACGCCATTATGCCCACTCTGAGTAAGAGAGGTTGGAGGGGGAGAATGGACTTTTTGCGGGGAGTTGTGGGTGACTTCCGATGGTGCTATAGGGACCTAAACTCTCCTGTGCATTTAGGGGACAGGAAGGAGAGAGAGTTAGTGTCCCTTGTGATGTGACGAGGGAGAAAGGAAAAATGTTGTCTCGGATTTGGTATGAACGTGCGAGCCTCATAGAAACGAGCTCTTGTCTCAGTCCCTTGTGACTGAAGGAACTTTTCTCTCAGTGAGAGAGTAACAACTGAACTGTAAGTACTGTCTCTGAGTACTTGTTGTATCAACTGTTGTTGTTTCATGTTAATAAATAAGGTTAAAATACATGTGCTTTCCCTTTCGCCATTACATTTTGTGAGCTTAAAAAAGAAGAGAAAGAGAAAGAGAAAGAGAAAGACAAGCTGGTAGACAAGTTTCAGTTTTATTTAAAACTTACAATTTTCAATACCGTTATTGTGTTAGTATAGCATTCAATTCTAAGACTAACAACAACAAGAAAGGAATTAATACTTCCTTTAATTCAAACAATTTATTGGCCAGCACATGAAACAACAAATAACAATATAAAGTCCTTCCTGTATATAAAGCTGAGTTTAAGGGACTTACTGGCGCATTGGAGAAGATATCAGGTATCTTAGGGTGATTTCTTGGAGCCCTTCAAATCACTGCCTCGTGGAACCGCTGGTGGAATCTATCTGCCGGGCTTTTGGATATTGAGCCTTAACTTCTGGACTCATCACGTGGTTGGTATATCCAATCACAGAGAGCCTCTCTCTCACTCACTCTATATACAGGAATCACCATTTTACTGACCCAACACCTTCCAACATTCTAACATATTCATAGAGCAGACTACGTATATACCCAACCCCTCCGCTATGGGTAGGATGTGGCACACGGTTAAGTGGTTTGTATTCAGAGTTTTCCTTCTCCTAGACTGGTTGCCTAACCAAAGCTAAAGAACCCAGCCTACCCTACTATTTATCCATAGCTGGGGAGAGGAAGTGAGAACAGATTTATGTTTTTTTCAAGGACATTAGCATGAAGTAAAATACAAATAGCCTTGTGCCAGATTTGAACTCAAATCTCTGAATCCATTTACTATGATGATAACCATTATGCTAAAGCTGAGTGTTCTGCAACTACCATTCACATCCATACATTAACACATGTTCATGCCATATACATACACACATACCTACGCATTTACATATTGTAAACCCTTTTTCTGCAAATTGTTTCGGTAACTGACTTGTTCCTGCAACCCGTATAGTTGGGTCGGACACATGGCTGTACACACACACAAGTTGCGTGAACACTGCATCCCTTTGCCACATCTTTGGATCAATTGAAAATATCTTCAGCAACTGACACACAGAAAAGACGCAACTCTGATCTCTCCATAGCTGAACATTTTTTTACCCTCTTATTTATGGTCTGTTAAGAAATTTGAACTTTTTCCTTTGTATTGTTTTGTAAACTGTTATATAGTAAGGTCACGTGAGTATTAGGAGGAGAGTCCATCGTCTAAGTACTTCAAGTGAGTTCTGCACAGAGTAATCTGTGTGTTCTTAAATAGTGGCTAGAACCATCGCCACTGTTAAGGTACGGGGAGATGGGTCATTCCATTATATCATAAACTTGTTCGTTTGTGTTCGTCAATACATATATTTATTGTTCTAATTCATTCCATCATCTTCAGTTTTTTCCTTTATCGTTTACTGCTTTCGTAGACCATCTTGGTTAAACTATCTGTCAATTTACCCAGTCTAACAGCACAGAATAATAATTGTTAGATTTGCATACAATGTAACATCCCATTGTGGTGTAATGGTTAGCAAGCTAGTCTCGCAAATCCATTACTAATGAATAATGAGTTTGATCCTCGCTGGATGCCCCATACTTGTGACCTTATATCATATCCTACACTTGGTGAATGGGTTGGGTAGATAAATACCATATAGCATATACATGTAACAGCCAATCAGCTTTAAGATAGCTTGGCACCCCTGCTTGTTGGAAGTGAGTTCTACCTTGGAGCACAAAAAATGTAGTGAATTTTATGGCATATCAACCTCTATTGGGTCATTTAATGCCACAAATAAGTGTTTTTATTATAGGTGATACTTTATACCAGTTTAGCTCAGTTGGTAGAGCACCCCCCCCCCCAGGAATTACACACAGGAAAGATGCAACTCCGAGTAAAGACGCATCTCTGATCTCTCCATAGCTGAACATTTTTTTACCACCTCTTATTTACGGTCTGTTAAGAAATTTTAACTTTTTCCTTTGTATTATTTTGAAAACTTGTTCATTTGTGTTCGTCAATACATATATTTATTGTTCTAATTCATTCCATCATCTTCAGTTTTTTCCTTTATCGTTTATTGTTTTCATAGACCGTCTTGGTTAAACGGTCTGTCAATTTACCCAGTCTAACAGCACAGAATACTGAGTATTATGCATTCATGTTGCATGTATGATTATAAAAACGTTCAGACTTTTTAAATTAAAATATTGAAAATTAGCAAAACAAAAAAATAAAATAAGAACAAAAGATGTGAATGAAATAAAGAGTTTCATTCATATTTCCCTTATGGTTACTGACTTGAACCAGTAACAGGAATTTAACTTAGTGTGCCAACATGAAATGCCAAAAGCGCTATGTTGACAACCAACAATAGCAAATAATGGATGCCTCTTTGATGCTCCCGAAAGAATTTGGGGTGGTTGAGAGTTATGCTCTCCAGCCCTACTGCTTGGCTGGCACACCTTGCGGTGCAGCATTCGCTATCTCCATAGCTTAAACAAACCCACACAGTTGCCACCAGTACAAAAGCAAGTCTGTAACTGCCGCTAAACCGACCAGTTAATTATATCTTATTTTTATATAGTTATTTTTGTTTATAAAAATTAACTACAACCACAGTATTCAATTTAGAGTAGTTTAATGGGTTTAATACCATTTGGTGCTGACCACTAATTTCTGTGGTCTATGAACCCTAACCGGAAAAGGGTAAGGGAAAGTCAGGGACAGGCCTTTAGAGTTTTATGTCACTGGTCGGGGACAGGTGACAATGGTAAGCGCTTTCTCATTTCTTTGAGGATTTCCTATTTTTTTGAGGATTTTCTTTTTTCTTTGACACTGTTATCTGTTTATTAAATGCTATTTGTTTTCCTTGTACAGTTTCACGGTGTTTATTAAATAAACATAATGACATCAAT
The DNA here is from genome assembly GCA_023376005.1 of Doryteuthis pealeii. Classification (NCBI taxonomy): domain Eukaryota; kingdom Metazoa; phylum Mollusca; class Cephalopoda; order Myopsida; family Loliginidae; genus Doryteuthis; species Doryteuthis pealeii. The sequence goes on along the minus strand of CM042145.1, from coordinate 13,725,914 downwards.
AAAGAAGTGTCATGTGTCTACCGATCTGGTCTCTGCCTAGCCATGAACCAACCTTGCCTTCAAATCGATCCTTCACCTAGTCAGCCGACACCCTGATTTTCTGCCAATCACGGCCCGGCCATCTTGCTGACTACGTTCCTGCAGTATCCCTAACTACTGACAAACCGCACATGTTCCAGCCTGACAACGATCCAGTCTCCTGCCGACCCTGATCCAGCTCTTCCTCAACAAACCATCCTTTTCAGGACCCTCTCTACCAACTAGCTGACCTTGTCAGGACAACACACCCTCAAAGTCAATCTTCACCAGCTCTGCAATCCTACTGCGGTTCGGAGATCTTCAACCCTGATGAGATGTCCATCGACCTCATTCCAGCTTATTCACATTGGTTCGTCACCCAGCATATATCCAGCCTCAAGAAGACCAGTCCATCAACAACGACCAATGTCACCTTCCCGGCCTGTGATGTTGCATCCACCATATTTCCAGCCTTCAGAATGACCCATCTGTTGTCAACAACCAATGTCTCCTCCTTGGCCTGCGATGCTGATAACCAAACTAATGAATAAATCAACAACTACATTCTGTTATGCAGTAAATAAACACTTTCGTATTTGTTAACCTAAAACTTTGTGTCTGTCCTCCTTTGCCTGACTTGTGTCAATCAATTCTTTTTTTTTTCAAAACGTTTGTGGGGGCAACGTCCTTATTGGCTCTGAAGCAGGCTATGAAGGATCAAGTCACTAGGAAACTTCAAACAGCTAATTTTTCAGCAAGCGTATTCTCTGCAACCCACTAACCTAACCAAACCTAAACTTCTGATAGTGAAATCTTTTAACAAACATTCTTGTTTTATACATTGTCTGTAGCTATTGTATATTCTTGAATAAATGTACAGTAAATTTGTGGGGATTAAATTAAAATTCAAATAAAATTAAAACAAAAAAAATAACAAACTCTCATGAGCCTTCACACCAGAAAAAAACGTGTAGAAAAAAGGACCCACTTCCGACCCCCAAGATAATCTCTCGGCCATTTGGACTTAGGCCTTATCTAGAACAAGACACTTCCTTGCCATGTAGTGGCTATGACTGGTGAATAAAGCCTAAATTATAAAACCACCTTTTGTCTTTGTCTATTCCCTTTCTTTCCTTGAATTCCTTCCTTTACAGCATGACCACCAAATAAGATGGGGTTAAAAAGCAAACCCTAAGAACATGCAACAAGAATAACCCACTACCTTTTAAACTTAAAACATTAAACCTCTTGCCACCCCACAAATTAAATCCTTTTTTTCATAGTAGCTAAAGGTATAAGAAAACTGATAGTAGAACTATCTTCCCCTGCCGCTAGGGGGCGAATCGCCAACATAAGATGTTGGCAGCAAAACCAAACCCCAACACTTATCTGAAGGCTGTCGACCTGAGGAGTCACTTTAACAAGGGCTCCACCCACCGCCCACTTCAAAGGGCAGTTAACCAGGTGAGTCGCTCAAAAAAAGCACTCCCCAACACTTTTACTTATCCTAAGAACTTTCACCAGGAGAAACGTTTTTAACAGCATTCCAAAACCACAGCGAGTAGAATCCCTTTTCTAGCACTACTTCTACAACAAACTGTTAATTTCACCTCTCAAGATAAGTCTCGTAGCAAAGCCAACAAATTTGCAGCAAGTTAAGAGCTCCCTACGACTCCCGTAATTTCTCTTAAAGGTTGTTTCTTTTCTTCAAAAGATGTGCCCAGTTTTCTCTGTGCAGTACTCGTACTTATTCCACTACAAACTGTAGGAATATAATTTGTATTTATTTTCTATAGGTTTGTGGAGTTTTAAGGTTTTATTGTGGGGATTTTTGTCCCCGGAAAAGCACTGTTTAGACCCTACGTTTTGTAAGAGAATAAACCATACTTCGAACACAGAGGCTTTTGAAGAAAGGAGAAAAACGACTTTTTATTTAACAAAATGTTTACTGAACATGTAAACAAATATCAAACAGGGATATACAATATACATAAAGTGAAACAACCAAACGAGTTTTTAAAGAGTGTTCATAGAGTCCAAAGGGAATTCAAAGTGTTTGGTAGGTAAAAAGTAGTTTGTGGAGAATTAAATGTAAATATAGGGTAAAGGGTTGCAGATAAAAATGTCTGCGGAACTTAGCTGAAGTCCTTGAGAGTTTGTTCCTCGTAACTTGTTGAACGCTGTAGAATTGGTTTTAGGTGGGCGTTTGCCGCTCCAGCTTCTAACGTGGTGAGGATTCCGAGTTGTCGCCGTCAGGGATTTCTAATGATACGGAGCCAGTGTAGCTAGCCAATGCTAGAGGCAAAAAGAGGCTGAATTCTTCGGTGCCCCTATTTTATAGTTGGCATCATGTGACCCTAAGGGACTGCTGCTTGTAACCGGTGAAACAGGGTTACCATTCCCTTAATAAATTTCTACATTATGTGTTGGTTTAAAGGTTGCTGGTTATTTCTAGTGCGTGTTCACAGGTTTTCCTTTTAACCCCATTATATTTGGTGGTTGAGCTGAAAAGGAATTAAAGGAAGGAAAAGAAATAGACAACGACAAAAGGTAGTTTTAGGATTCAGGCTTTATTCATGGGTCATAGCTACCTTGTGGAGAGAAAATTTCTTCCTGTCCAGTAATAGAGTCTGATCCCAGTTGAGGCCCGAGTCCTAATGGCCACGAGATTATCTTGGTGGTAGGAAGTGGGTCCTTTTTCCTGCACATACTGAGAAGGTTCTTCCTGTCTGAGGACTCATGGGGGATTGTTATCTTTTGTATTTTTTATTCTAATTTTATTTTAATCTCCACAGCTTTCCCAAATGGAAGTATGAATGTCTTGAATATTGTATAGATCTCAAATAGCCTATTGATTTGTATGTACGAGAAATATCAGAGTTAAGCAATGGAAAGTAAACAAAAAACTCTCTTCTTTTTTTTCTTTTTTTTTTCTAGAGAAATAGAAATATGTAATGCTTAAAATGAAATTAGAATAAAATAAAAAAAATAAAAAATAACAAACTCCCATGAGCCCTCACTGGAAGAACCCTCTGAACACTTGCGGGAAAAAGGACCCACTTCCGACTCCCAAGAGAATCTCTCAGCCATTCGAGTTTAGGCCTTAACTGTGTCTAGACACTATTAGTGGCCAGGGAGAAATTTCCTTGCCACGTGGTGGTTATGACCCGTGAATAAAGTCTAAGTCATAAAAACTACCTTTTGTCTATGTCTCTTCCTTTTCTTTCCTTTTTCAGCGCGACCACCAAATATATTGGGGTAAAAAGCAAACCCTTAGAACAGGCACCAAGAATAACAACAGCCACCTTTTAAACCTAAAACACTTAACCCTCTTGCCACCCCATAACCTTTTGATTGTTACCATTATATGGTACAGAACATTCTTGTGTCCCCTAAAAACATATGGTCTACTTCCAGGAATGGTGTTATCTCCCTGTTGAACTTAAAGGAGAAGAGCCAGGATCAATTCCTGATGCCTGGGGAATCCACCCCCCCATTAAAAAAAAAGAAGTTCTGTGGCCACTGGATAATTTTTGTCTATACTCACATTGAGAGTCCCTATATTAAGCATGACCTTGGGTCACATTTGCACTCTGGGGGAGGCGAATAAACTTTTGATATTCATGTATTCAGTAGCAGTATATGAAAACCTTTTTGTTAATGTGCTATTGATTTTTAATTAAAAGTATAAATAAATATCTTTAGATTATCTGTTTAAATTTAATATTCATTTTGATAATTTTTAATGCTATATTTTCATATCGTTCCATATATTGAACATTTTTAATATTATATTTTCATATTGTCCCATTCATTTTCATGTAAAAATCAAAAATCATCCATTGTAAATTAATTATAAGTAGGCTTATCAAACGTTAATTTTTTATTTTTTCATTTATAAGGTAAGGAATTAGTAAACATTTATAAAGATAATCATTCTAAAGTAGAAAGGCAGAAGGTTTTTATTTTTTTTGCCAAAAATAGAATAAGATGAAATGTAACAAAAGGAAAAAAAAAGAAGAAAATAAATAGGATCGTTTGGCGCCCTTATCTAATACTGACCATGAAAGTCAAGGTTTCTGAAGTGTAACAAAATGGATGGCGACACATGGTGTTAGCATCTTACGGATGGAGATCGAACAGTGGACTTTTAGCAGCGGTTATTATCTATTAACTGGTAATAGCCTAACCAGCTTTGTGTAAAGAAGGTAGGGAAATATTTAAATTGATGATCAAACCCAATTGAGACCCTGTAGTTTCTTCATTAGTGATCTTCTCCTTTTTTGTAACGTTTTGAACTCTGATCGTCCTGCTTGTGTCTCGCTTTTTACTGGGATGGAAGTTTGATTTTTATTTGATTTATTTGTTTTTTTTAGTTTTATTTTTAGCTTCGACAGGGTTTCTTTACAGAATTATTTTGATACATTATAAGTATCTTTATGGAAAGGGTATTTTGAAATACTGGATATGGGACTGTTTTTTTGTTTTGTTTTAAATTCATTTATTTAATGAGACTTAAAAAAAGGTTATTTTTAAGAAGCCAAGTAGCTTGCTTTCGTTTCTGTGTAAAACTCTACTTGTACATGTGTTTTGTATCTTTTAGCTTTCTCTTCGTTATTATCTTTCTTTTTAAAAAAAATTATTTTAAATATAAATATTAATAGAAAATAAAGCATTTGCTTATACTTAATAAAGACTTCTAGTAAATTCACTTATTAGCTGATCTTTTTCCTTTAAAACCTTTTTGTTTCGTTTTCATTTCTTATTCCTAATAACTGCAAAATTTATCTTTTTTTAAATTTTTTTTAAAAGCAGAATGAAACTAGTTTTTTCTATCAATTTAATTTCCTGTTCAACCTTCTTTTTTTAAAAAATTTAATTTTGTATAAAAAAAAAAAAGAAAAAAAAAAGATTAATATAATTAATAACAACTTCACGAACGTTTTCGCGAATTTTTTGCATCGATTTTACAATTACTTCGATTTTTGGTTTTTGATGACGTCCCGAGAATTAAATGTAAAAAAATGTTCTATTTCTACGCCTCAAAAAGCCCAACATTAATTTGATAGTTTCTATTTTAATTTTATTAAAATTTCTGTCAGTTATAAATTATTTCGCCGCGTGTACACTAGTAATAAAAAAAGAAAAATCAACAAAAAACAAAAAGAAAAATCACCAGCTTTTCTTACTATGGAGGGCCAATGGTGTCATATTCGATCAATAGTAAATAAATAACCTTTCCGTCCGGAAATATAAAATAAATTGATGTTATTAACAAAATTTACAAATAACTTGTATTAACTAGATGTTTTTCCAAGAAAAAACAAAAACAAAACAAAAACTTATTTGTTCCTTTTCTCCCTAAAAGAGTTTAAATTTAAACTAAATAGTTTGAGGTTAAGTTATTTATTGTAGTATGATATGACTGGATGATAGGGCTTTTGTGATGCTATGACTGGATGATGGCTTTTAACGTATAAAGCTTTACATTGAAATGGTTGTGATTTAAAACAATTTTTTTTAAAGACAACAATATTCGTCTGTTATAGTTCACCCTTTTTTATCACATGGGTCTAAATTACTGCCCTGATCGGCTTCCATAGGGCACATGAGTCAGATGTTTTTTTATTTTTTTTTTAAAGCATGGCCCTTGCTGAAACTTAAAGGAGTGTCATGTCAGTCAGCGTATAAAAATTTTAATTTGATTGCGAATAATTTTGTATTTTCTTCCCATTTTTTATTTTTGAGAATGGTATCTGAAAGAATTCGGTTTATTTTTTGTCAACATGCAATATATTTTTCTCTTTGCAATTTGTAAGTTGATTATAAAGCATTTATTTCTATCTAAGCCGGCCTGGGCCACCATGTGTTCATAATGATAGATGACACCACTTTATTACATGCAACTAAAATTACGATTCATTTCCCTAAAAAGAAGTGAAGGAAGAAGATTCCAGTCAGTCAGATGACCTTTGATGCTTATCGTATTGCATTTTAAATCAGAAGTTGTAATTTTATTAGTAGTAATTATTCATTTGTAAAATTCATCCAACCACATCTCCCAGAGTTGGGCATTTTTATGGTAAAAAAAATTAAAAATGAATTAAAATTTAAAACTATTTTTTTTAGTTTTTAATATTGCTTTTAAAAACAAAAACGCCTATTTGTAATTATTTTTGATAAATGATTTTGATTTTAAAATAAATCTTAGAAACCAAAAATATTGTCAATATTTTTATTTGCATATATGTATGACGTGGGATAGTCGAATATTGTCATGAGTTGATTTTTTTTTGTGGATTTTGGGAATTGAAATAACTAGAAATATGTGAGTTTGCTATAATTAGCATTTAGGTGAATTAATTGAATTTTATGATTTTTGAACTAATAAAGTAAAGATAATGTTAAAAAATCCTTAATAAATATTTTATTTTTTTAGTTAATTATAATAATAATAATGATAATTATAATCAATTTCTGAATAATTTGACGTATTTTTAGCTTTTTAAATAGATTGACGATAGAAACCATAAAGATTAAATTTTATGTACTGTACAAGTATACTTAAAAAAAAAACTGTAGTGTCCACGTGTTTCTCCGAATCGGTCATTTATACTTCTGTGAAATGGTTTTCACAGTACGATTCTGTTCATATCTGTTTTAATTTAATTATAGTCTTTTTTTCTTTTTAAGATTTTTCTTTAAATATATTGTTTTCTTATGTCATCAATCAGATTATTTAAAATAAACTTTTGCTCGCTTTTAAGCGCGCTATGAGGCAGCCATTTTGTTTTAAGCCGGTAAGTTATCGTCTGCTCAAAATAACCCCATGTTAAATTGTCCGGAATAATTCGTTGAATATTTTTCGGGCATTTTTTTAATGAAACTATAATCACCAAAACAAAGTTTTAATTTATGACCATAATGTGATTGTTTTATGTTGTATCTTAACTGAAATTTTTGATTGAATCGAAATGATAGCAGACGACATAGGGTAAGATGACTGCCTTATCCAACACTACTTAATCTTAATATTCCTAAGATCTTTTCGCTATGAAATTGATTTGCTTCTAGTTTTATGATTAAAAAAAAACAACCTTTGTAATAGTTCCAACACGTTTGTATTAGTGATTTAATGAAAAATGTGTAGGTATCCGTCCCTTTACTACTACTTATAAAATAGCTTGTCCTGTTAAATGAGACTTTTTATTATTCATTTTTTAAAATTTTATTTTTTATTGGATCAATGATCCATTTAAAAAGAAAAAAAATTCCGAATCGGATAATTTGATCTTTAAATTAACTGTTTTTCTTTATGTTCGTTATTTTTATTTATTTTTAATTTTTTTTTTGCGAGCTTTAAAAAAAAAGTTCAAAAATATTTACGTTTCTTCCTTCAATATTGCCTAATCTGATCACGTGACGTGATTTTGGTGGTACCTATGGATCATCATCCAAGCTATAGTTTTGCAAAAAGCAATACAGCATTGTAGATGTTTCTCATCACTCTGTTTGAAAGTTAGGTTGATTAAAAAAAACCCAAAAAACTATCTCTATGAATTTAGACAGGTGCTTGAAACATTACTCTTTTTGTTAGTGTCATTGCATAAGGCTTGTAAGAAAAAAAAAAACCTTAGGTCTAAATTTTATTCTAAATAAAAATGTCTTATTGAATTACAATGTATGCTTGTAAAAGCATTTTGATGTAACTTGCCAACTTTGTAGCCACAAGTTCATTTCTCTTGTAAGGTGTTCTGATATTGTGCCTAGTAAAATCATAGTCAGCCTTGTATCAAATTCTCTTTTTCTTTCCTAATACTTACAAACAATCGCCCTGCATCTTTCTATGATTATATTTCTTCAGCATTGTCAGCCATTAAATTTTGGGGGTTTATATTGGGCAGTCTAAAAGTTTTTTTTAATTTTTGTGGTTAGGTGTCATTAGGAGTGATTAGTTTTAATTAAATTAAAAAAAGATCACTGTTGGTTATATTTTGACAAGTCATCTCAGCATGTATATTTAAAAAAAAAAAAATTTGTTCATTGATTCTAACATTGAAAAAGAAAGAAAATAAGCATTTTCGGCATGTACTCTAAATCATTGGTTCTCAACCAGGGGCTATATGACCCCCACCGACCATATAACATCTCTTTATGTCCTGGTAAGCAAAAAATATCTAATTATAAAAATCCAATAGGACTTTTAAACACTGAATGGCTATGGGGAATCAGATGTTGATTAGTATGCATCCCAGTGTTTTTCTTTTTCCATCCCCTCACCATTTCAAGCTAACTGTAAATCCATTTCAATAGTTTCTTAGAAATGAATTACACAAGATGGGTTACAAGGTAGGAGTTAGACTGCCTTAGTTGGGATCCATAAATTTTCCCGGGGACTCATTCAAAGCAAATATGTGTGTCCCAAGACTCGCTAAATCAAAAAACTATCAGCCTCACTGAGGAATGTACCAGAATAAGATAGGAATCAAAGGGTAAAAAATTGGTAAAAAAAAAGAATTGAGAACCATTGTTCTAGATAATCAAACTTGTCAAAAGTAATTTGTAGAGATTTTTATGCTGGGGGAATTCTTGTTCTGTGGTTGTATAGACTAGTTGAATTTCACTTGGCGCTAATACCCTTGGGAAAGGTATGAATCCTACTCTCCCTCCAGCTATGGGTAAATAGTAGGGCAGACTGGGCTCTTTAACCTTGAGTTAGGCAACCGGTCTAGGAGAAGGAAAACTGCTGAACTCGGCTTAAGAAATTGACCTTGTGTTGCATTCTGCTCGTGCGGAGGGGTTGGTAAATATATATAGACTAGTTGAGGTTTATTGTGATCAAATCAAGATATTTCTTGGAAATAACCAATTCATTTATTAACTTTTACTTAATAAGTTGAAGGAACTTTTTAGCCAACCAAATGTGTGTATCTATCCAACTCCTCTGCTATGGGCAGAATGTGACATAAGCATATATATATATATATATATATATATATATATATATAGGGTCATCCACAGACACGTGTTTCGACTTATCAAGTCTCTTCAGTGTGGCTAGACATTTTGTAAGCTACCTACAGCCGGAATTGAAATCCGATCGATTGGGTGTCAGTCCGGCACCTTAACCATTAGGCTGTCTTCACTTACAGAATGGGAATGGGATTTTAACTGTTTTTAATACGCACATCGCTTTATGTGTAAAGGCCGTCACAGAGTGCTCCATTCCTTATATAGAAGAGCGTCGCGTTTATGCTTGAGTTGGCGGCCGTCAGCGAAATGCCCCCCAGAGTGCTCAACCATATATATATATATATATATATATATATATATATATATATATATAGATACTAGTTTGGTATATTTATAAGTAAAGGGTGCTTATTATCATTGATAGAACATGTTTACCTACGTTAGGGTAGCAAATACATGAAGACATGACTCTGTTATTTGACCCTTTCTATGAACCACCACACAACAGTATATAAGGAAAAATAGGAATACAAATAATTCACTTGGTTTGAAAATCACATGGGCGAGAAACTGTTAGTTACCAAGTGCTGTTGACTTCATGTGTTTACTAACGTAACTTATATATATATATGAGAGGGAAAGAGAACTGCAGTGTTTATAAAAATTCTCCATTTATCATTTGTGATTTCTGAGAAGACCTTCAAGTTTTCTGGTTGTCGAATAGTTTTTTTATTTTTTAAATTTTAAATTTTTATTTTTTGTGAAAATATCACTTCAACCAGTCTTGTTTGATTTGAGAGAAGCCACTATATTTACATATTCTAAAAAATCTATGGATAAAAGGATACAAAATAAAAAAAAAACTTAAATTTGCTAAAATAATCATGTTACTTCATATATTAAATTGTTTTCATTTTTGATATTTTTAAAATAACATTTCAGTTGGTACATATTTTGATAAATATTTTCTATATTTTTTTAATTAATATCTTTATCTTTGGATTATTTTAAACACAATGTTTTGGATGGTTGTGTGTTATATATATATATGTATAATTAAAAAGCAAAATATTAATCGTATATTAACAGAACCTTAACTTTTCTTTGGATAAGTCAATAATATTACTTATGAAATTAAAAATTTATAGAGGATTTTTGAAAATGTTTACATTTGATTTTTTGATTTTTTTTTTTTATAAATATATATTTTTTAAATAATCCCATATTAGTAAACACAGTTACAACATACCATCATCAATCATGCCTGTCATTCAACTTTTTAAAATGACGCAGCAGCATTCATTAACTACAAAACTGTTTTCATCGGTCATATTTACAACATGAACTCCTTCAGTTAGCTTTGATTAATTCTGTGGATTTAACTCTGAAGATCCTTATGGTGAAACTCGAGTGGGTTATTTCTGTACACACTATAATAATATAGATATAGATATTTTAGAATCCTGTAAATGTAGGTTATATCTAGTCTTTCTCTTTGGAAGTCACTTAGTACTTTTTTCCTTGATGACTTCCAAAACTAAATGTAACATATGCCTATGGAAAGCCACGGAATATATTCGCTAAAACATATTAAAGACAATAGTCTGAAAAATATATGGAAAGGTTTTATTACAGAACTTCAGGAAACAACTGTGTTAATTGTGGTTAAGTTTCAGGTATCTTGCTGAATAGAAAGGAGGAAAATTGGTTCACAAATACACTCTTGTTATAGCATTTGAAAGACAAAATGCCTTTCAATATATATGATTGCTCTTTTCATTTGGAAATGATAAAATGTTTTTAGATCAAAATCCATTAAAACTTTTAACTTTATTATTATCTGCGTTATTCGGACTATTGTCCCCATCTTCATTGTTATTTGTACAACGTTTCGGCCGATATGCCCTCCGGCCTTCTTCAGGTATTTCTTGTCGGACTCTGGAACCGATTACGACAAAGTTCCCGAGTTCGAATTGAAGGTTCCCTAGTCCGAGAAGAAATACCTGAATGCCGGAGGGCATATCGGCCGAAACGTTGTACAAATTACAATGAAGATGGGGACAATAGTCTGAATAACGCAGATAATACTAATCTTCAAGCCTCATCTCAAACATTCAGAGAAATAGTTTTAGCTTTATGTTTTATAAACAGTAATGAATACTCTGCCTTCCAAAAGGTTTAGTGTCCAGAAGTGAAATTAATGGAAAGTAAAGATATCAATGCTTCAAGTTGCATATGGATTGTAAAGATGATAATTGAAAGCTCAAAGTAACATACTCTAACCTGGAATGGTGTTAACACTTTTAAAGATTGAAATCTATTTCCTCAAAGGAAGTTTTCGAGAAAAATGTTTTGTGTGGTAATTTTTTTAATGTTAATTTGCAACTTTTGCCACATGGGAGATGTTACAGTTCTGAAATGGACCTACCCTAATGCACAATTTCCTAACCTGTAGGCATAAAATAACCCTAGACAGGTTGACATGATTGTTAAAATCAATGAAAGTAACATAAATAAAACATTTTTATTTGGAGGTAATGAAAATGTATTGCTTGTTATATTGTTGTGAGCAGTAACCCCACAGGGCAATATGCCATGAAAAAGAAGAAACATTATATATGATCATGTGATCAAGTATATAACAAAGGCGCCTCATGTAATGGTTAGAATCATAAGAATTGGACTCGTCATCCTGAGTTCAAATCCTGGACGAGGCTGTTTGCATTTCACTTGGTGATAATACAATTGGGAAAGGTATGAATACAACTACTCTCCCTCTAGCTATAGGTAAATAGTAGGGCGGACTGGGCTTTTTAACCTTGGCTAGGTAACCTGTCTAGGAGAAGGAAAACTCTGAATTCAAACCTGGTAAACTCCGCTTAAGAAATTGACTTTGTGTCACATCCTACTCATGCGGAGGGGTTGGTAAAATATATATATATATATATATATATATATATATATATATATATAAAGTTAAGAGAAAGGAAATGAATCCAACGGTATAAGTATAGATAAAATGATATGAAAACACACAATATGCTGTTAAAGTGAAAACATTTTATATCATATTCATAGCTAATATTGAACAATATTTCGATTTATAAAAATCATCTTCAGAGCTTGTTTTTACGCCGGACTCATCGAGAGAGGAGCTGAAAATATGAATTTAGCTATGAATATGATATAAAATATTTTCATTTTAACAGCATTGTGTGTTTTCATATCCTTTTATCTATATATATATATATATATATATATATATATATATATAAGATTTTGAAAAATAACGACATACTTTATTGATCAGCAAAATTTTTATTTTTTTGAAAGAGAAAATAGAAACTTAAGGGCCCTTTCGACAGGTGCTTTGTCAAAAGTAACGACCCGATATATCGTTTAAAAGTCACAATGTAAATCAAATATATATATATATATATATATATATGTATATGTATATGTAAAAACAAAGCCAATAGATATCAAAATAAGAAGCCCAATAAGTGAATATCATTTGTAAGTGATGTTTATCTTATTATTTTTGTCATCTATCCGATTTTTTTAGAAACCCTATTTGTTCTATGATGTTTTCTTCATTTTTGTTTTGGCTCAGATGACAGCTATGAACTCTGAACTTTTCTAAGGACACTAAAAAAAGCAACACAGACTGTCATTATTTTTATCCTAAGTAAATAGAAAGATTCTTGTAAGCATTCATCCAGGATAGAAAAAAAAATTGAATTTGTATTTTTAACTTCTAATTCTTATGTAAAGAGAAAAATATATTGTCTACACTTTGTTAATATAAAGAAAAACAAAAAAAAAACTACAAGAATGCCCTGTCAGCAGGGCTTATAATACACTGTATCTTATGCAGAGGGGATAAAACCCCACCCTCTGTAGAGATTCCTGGAGTGATTAGTATCCAGCTGTGTTGCAAGCTGAGTATTTTCTGAGAACCCAGATTGGTAGGTGGTTAAAATAGCAGATTTGGTTACTCCACTAGTGCATATGGGTCAAGTTCACTTCCTGGATTCTCATTGGCTGCTGGTTTTAAGGTGGACACTTTCATCCATATGTACTGAACATTTGATTGTGTTCAGGCAGTTAGTACAGAGCGTATTCGGTTACACTTTTTTTTTTTTTGTCTAGTTACTGGACGCTATTAACAGCCTTCCTGTGAAGGTGAGTATGATGTTTATTCTACACCCTCCAAAGGGGTGTCATGTGTATCATCTTAGAAAACGTTATTTTAATTAGCAAGGCAAGCAGTTAGTTGATATCGGCAGACGTTGACAAATTTGCGACTTTAATCAGTTTAATTTGCAATTTCTCGAGTATTTCTGATCCAATCTTAAAAACATTTATATGGTTGGAAAGAAAATAAAATAATCTTTCTAAATATGTAATTTCCATGGGTTTTTATCCATAGAATTATTTTTTACAGCAATTTTAAAACCATATTTTGCTTCGAAAAGTCGAAAACAGAAAATATGTTTTTTTTTTTTTTTTTTTTTTTAAGGTTAAATTTTAGTCATTAGTTTGTATTGCAAAATCAAAGAGGATAATCTTTATCAATATTCTTTAAATTGAACACTTAATTAGTAGACACTTTATGCTATATCGTGTTGTTGTTTTTTTTTTCTTCTTCGACTTTCAGAAGTGAAACCACTACCAACGTAAGTTCTTTTAAAAAGTATAAGCTAAGCAAAAAAAAGCACTATATCCTTAATACTAGATAGTCTCAGAATTATTTTGATATATATGTGATATTCACATGATTGTTAACCATCAGGCTTTTTGTCAGACATTCAGTTTTGGGAAAAAACGAACTTACGATATAGTATTAAAACATTAACAAAACACATCATTACACGCCGGCCGGACAGGCTTTGTTTTTTTAAAAAAACTGATATAAATAGGTATTCTATTTCTTGTATGTAATACAACATATCAAGTATTTAAAAAGGTATTTTTAAGTTCAAAGTGATGTTATTTATTTAGATTAATAATATATATGTGTATACATGCAGTATTAAAATTAAAATGTTGAATAATCTTGTGGTAAATGTTTTTTTTGTTCTTTTTTTAAAAAATGTTGATATCTGTACCTCTTATTCTCTAAATAATGGGTTATAGCAAGAGATACATACAATTTAATAAAATTTAAGTGCAGAATCAGGAAGAACATTTTACCTAAGAATTTCGAGTTTTATCGACGTTGCTCCAAAAATAAAGAAATGGTGAAGAAATGACTGAATTTCTTGTTTTGAATTGGTCCGTGATTTGATATTTTTTAAACAAAATCATGTCCAGTTTTGTACCCCCAATTTCGGGGCTTTAAATTCTCATAACTTCTGAACCACTGGGGATATTTGCATAATTCAAACAGTTCTGAACCCCATTTACAGAGCTCTACATAACTAATGTGATTAAATAACAATAACCTCAAATAAAAAAAAATCAACTGGGAATGCTATTTTAATGCAAACAATATGAAAGATCTATTTGAAAGAAATAAAAATTGTACCATAGAATATAGACATGAACCTAATCAATACCATACAACATGATCCCCAATGATGCTAACACATTGTTAAAACCAATTACTACAAAAGTGTAAATATAGATACACAACATATATTACTTCCTAATTGCTAGGCATGACATAACCCCAGATGGGTTGATATGCCGTTAAATCAACCAACCAACCAACCAACCAAACATCATCTTAGAAAGTATTCAGTTTAGTGCCATAGATGAGATTGTTTATCATAGAATAGTGTGTTAGTCTTTGACAAAAAAAGCCATCATCTTTTTTTGTGCAAACAAAAAAAATGTGCATATTTATGTTGGTGATATGATAAACTAGTGTATAGATCCGTCTTTTAAGATATTTCATACCTATTTACATTAATAGAATATTTTAACACCGTTATGTATATTATATTCTTTAGATTAGTCATGAGCAAACTGTCGCCTGCAGCACCATGCAGCCCATGGTACTTTCCAAATAGCCTGCCTAAGACTTGAATTTTTTCTAGTAAAGATCTTTTTACCTCAGAAAAAAAAAAATCAACTTTCCCTATTTTTAAGGTTGATGCTGACACGTATGGTCTTCTGTAAAAAAAAATGGGTTGAAGGGTAAGACCCCCACCCTCCAAAAGGGTGTCCTGATTATGACACTAAACTGCATGACTATTAAACTTCAATGTAAAATGACCTTGAATTTTTTTAGTAGTGTTGCCCGCCTGATGATCGGCCATTTCTCATGTGGTCTGCTTCTTGAAAAAGGTTGAACATGTTTGGTGTAGAGATTATGTTGGATGGAATAGTCGATATAATATCCCATATTGAAATGTATAGAAATGAGCTGAACTGGCCTGCACTAGTCCTATAGACCGAGTGGAAGAAGAGCTGAATCCCTTTTATTTATCATGTACTAAGCTTAACTTAGTTTGGCACAAGGCCAGAAGTATAGAGCACCCAGTGAAAATCAAATTCACAGTACATCTGAACCACCTGGTAGTGAGTCATGTCTCATGTGATCCACGTTTCGAAAAAGTTTGTCCATGCCTGCTTTAGATATTACTGTTGCAGTGATGCTGATAGCTTTTTAATTTAGTGTGTCCTGGGATGCATTTATTTGATTTGAATGAGTTCCCAGGAAATTTGATGAGTCCCAACTAAAGTTTCTTAACAAATTATAGTTTTTATTTATGAACAACTAAAGCCGTCTAACCCCTATCTCGTACTCCATACAGTGTAATTCATTTGTAAGAAACTATTGAAATGTATTTACAGTAAGCTGGAAATGGTAGGGTAAAAAAAACACTGGGAAACATGGATACAATTTTAATGCGTCCTCTAAAATTTTTGTGTGTCATGGACACAGGACACATACCTATCAGCATCTCTGCTATTGTATTAGTTGATTTCTATGATAAAACTGTATTTTCATAGAATATTTTCAAGAAAAACCTGACACGGGAGATATGACATTAGAAGAAAAAAAATTCCTGACAGAAAACAGGTTGTGTAAACATCTGGTCAAAACATGGCGGAAAATATTTAAAAAAAAAAATTAAAACCAATAAAGCGACAGTTATTTTAAGCAGATGCTATTTTATAAAACGGCTCGTAATTTTTAATGAGGCAAACAGACGTTGTCACAAATATCAGATAAAAAAAAAATCCGCTAACAGATTTTCACAAGCTGTACATGAAATGTCAAAGGTCTGCATGTAACTTACTAGTTGTGATGTGGCCGTCATTATTATGCAGAAATGGAACAAATTGTTAAAATGTTTAGAATAAAATGTGTCACATCATTATGAGACGTTCTGTATATTCTCAATGATTTTCATATTTAGATTGATTTTTTTTGTTTTGTTTTGTTTTTAGGTTTTATAAACTACATGAAAAGCTTATCTGGAATGAATTTAAAATTGCAGTTGCATTTTAAATATTGTAAAGTTTGTAACAGAATTTCATTATTTACTACAATTTGTATCTTTTAGATTTTTCAGACTGTTGTCCTCATCTTTAGTGTTATATACACAACATTTCAGCTGATGTGTCCTCTGGCCTTCAAGTATTTCTTGTTGAATTTTGGGACCTTCTTGTTAAACTCTGGAGCCTTTACGTTACTTCGAACTGAACCCTTTATCTAATCCATTGGGGTAGATTGTTCTCATTCTGTTAACCATGACTGGGTACAAGTGTTAAATGTTGTGTATATAACAATAAAGATGAGAACAAGAGTCTGAAAAATCTAAATAATACAAATTATCAACCCTCATCTAAAAAATTCAGACAAATAATATCACTAAAATTTGTTTAAAGGCCACCTTCAGTGGTCATTAAACTTGTTATCACACCACATCCTATTTATATGATAATTGCGAATAGAATAAAGGGTAAGTACTCTATAATTAGTATTTAATTATCTCCCTTGAGAAATAGTAATGATCAGAGTGAGTGTGTATGTAGATCCCACATTATTAAGAGGCAAATTAGATAGGAAATTACTTTATTCTCTTAGAGCATTCTTATGTAGGTACTAACATTTTTGACATCATAGATGCATTTTACAAAATCAAATCAATACACCTGATTGAAAAAAAATTTACCAAAAATCAGGGAATTATCCGATTTTAACAAAATTTTCAGTGTTGATTTATCAATGAATGAATTTTATAATGCCTTAGTTATTTTATTTCAAAACTTTATGGGGTGCAAAATATTGGTGTTGGAGATTTCTTCACAAGTTTTGATTATTATGTTAACTCCTCTTAGAAGGGTTGCTGTCACCACAGCTTTGTTATTAAACTGAGCCTCTTCTACCTAATAAATAGATAAATATATATATGTGTGTGTGTGTAAAAATAAATGCCAATATATACACAGACATATGTACATATGTATGTATGTACCTGCGCACACCAGTAAACAGACACAAGCTTAAGAATGCAAACAAACAAAATGCCCCCTTCCGCCCCAACACTACTAAAGATTGACCATATCAATTTAAAAAAAACAAAACAAGAAAAACTTTTCGTCTAATGAATACACCACTGCATGAAACCTTGGGCTACAGAAATGCCCATGTAATATATATATATATTTAAAGGTAAAGGAATCTAACTGACTGGTTCTATTTAA
Organism: Doryteuthis pealeii; assembly: GCA_023376005.1. Lineage (NCBI taxonomy): Eukaryota > Metazoa > Mollusca > Cephalopoda > Myopsida > Loliginidae > Doryteuthis > Doryteuthis pealeii. The sequence goes on along the minus strand of CM042145.1, from coordinate 13,708,259 downwards.
GATCATCAATATCTCCTGTACATCCACAACACAATGTATGCTCATGTTGATGCAAATGTATAGATTTATACAAGAATTTTTACAAATCCCAAAGTTTTTCTTTGAAAGTATATATACAGGTTGTTCGGGAGAGAAATTTGACGGGAAAAAGAAAAAGTGCTTGGTAACTACAAAATTTAATGGATTGTAAAGAAATTCAACAGGCACAGAAATTACACTACTGTCAACAAGTTTCACTCAAAATAACTGCCATTAGTGTCGATCACAGCCTCAATCCTGCTCCAGAACCTGGAGCAAGCTGATGTTACAGTTTCCCTGGGAAGGGTCTCAAAAAATACCTTAATTCTGTCAATTAACTGGGCTTTTGTAGTACTGGCATGGTGATTTGTGTCTTTCTCAACAGTGCCCCATACATAATAATCCGTGTGGTTAAGATCTGGGGAGTTCAGAGGCCAAACATTGGGACTGGTGTAGTTGTAAAAATTCACCAACAACCATTTTTTACTTTTCCCAGAGGTGTGGCAGGGGGCTGAATCCTGCTGTCATACATATGGCCTACCATTGGCTACCCTTCTTATCCAAGGCTTGACTACAGTATTTAGCAACTCCATGTAGGCATCTAAGGGTCCTCCAACACATTTTTCGAGGAATTCTGCTGTACGAATGCAATCAGATTGTGTGTTATGTTGCTTTCTTCTAGCCACAGCCTGTAGTCTCTATTACAATTCTCCAGTTCATACCTGATTGTTTTTACATTGTTCAGGAGCATTGGGCAGCAACCATAATCTCCTTATTTTGATAGCCGGCACAGATCATCATGATGCAAGTTATTCTTCTCCGTGATTCAGGTGGGTTCCAGTCATCCATTCTATCTGTCATCACGTATATGAATGAAGAAGGGTCCAAGCTTTTAAATGATGCGTAGTGTGCGTCAATACCTCCAACCTATGGAGAAAAATAACCCAATGTAAATGTCAAATTTATCCCAAACACCCTATGTATGTATGTATGTATATAAAAAATTCATCTGAACACCGCGTGCATTAACACCAAAGCAAGTTTGTTTGATTATAATGTTTTTTAAATACAAATTTAATGTCATAATATTACATCATGTGAACATGATCCACGTCACATAAACGTTAAACAAGCCACAGTTTAAAAAAAAACAATTTTTAGCTTTATATTTCCCATCGCGTGAACACGCTTCATATAAACGCTAAAAAATTACTGGTTTTTAAAATCTCAACCATTTCACAACTGGTTTTTAAAATCTTGACCATTGAACTCATCTGATGATTGGATTACCATGAAACTTCAGGTTATGAGTGTAAAACCATAATATTACAATTGATTATAAATCTGCTCTGCTTTATTAGCATTGAGCACTTTTTCATGCCAATACTTTTCTCATTTTCTCATTCACTATTCATTATATATATATATATATATATATATATATATATATATATATATATATATATATATATATATATAATTTTTTTATTTATTTTGTATATTATTCTAAGTAATATTTTTGGTGTTCTTCAAGTATATGAAGTATGTCTAAAAACCAAGTATGTTCAAAAACAAATTTATTGCTTTATTGAGGCTTGTCTCCTTCAAAATTCACTGATAAGGAGTGACATGTGATCAGGTGTATTGTCATATTTGCTTACACATCACTGCTTATCTGTAAATTATTAGCAAAGCGAAAATCTTTTTTTCTCAGCGACATTACTCTCTGGATTTGTCCCCTTTGGAATTTTTGTCTTTTCAAAGCTGAAATCCACCTTTGAAACGTGGTTTAGTTTCTCATAAGAAAATGCATTATGAAATCTGTACTCTATCCCTCAAATCAACTTCCAGAACTGAAAAAATGCTAGGAATGCTGTATAAAAAGTGGAGGAGACAAATCTTAAACTGTAGGTAAGGCAATAAATTTTTTTATTTTTAAAAAATTTAAAAAAAAGTTTGATTTCTTTTTAGATACAAAATACATGGTGTATCTCTTGTTGATCTTAGAGATTAGTACCATATTTGATGGCATGTAACACGCACCCCCATTTCTGCAGGTCAGATTCAGGAAAAAAAAGTTTTTAGTGTATTTAAGCATATACTGTTGAAAACAGTCTAGCTGTGCATTACACAAGCAGAGTTTTACTTACTGAGCGTAAGCTGGGTTAGTGAGCATCATAGAGAATATTAGCCTAGGCCTATGGGAGGTCTCAAACTTCATCTACGATGTATAAGACGCTGGGCAACTTTTTGAGCCAAAAATTTTGGAAAAAAAGTGCTTCCTATATGCCTGTCAAATACAGTAATTATTTTCCATTTCCTCAACTAGAATAGAAGTCTAACAGTGTCACAGGGAAAGTCTTATGTTAATAGCACTCATCTATAAATTATATACAAATTACATAAGAAATCAGGATAAGACCCAGCTATGGGTTAAATAGTGCCACTACTGTTCTTCTACAAGAACGGCTTTAGCATTAGATAACCCACAAAGGTTAATATGTCATTAAACAAAGAAATTAAACCAAACCAAACCAGAATAGTAAAGTCTGTGGCCTATTATCGGTATTGGCTGAACAGCGAAGGTGTCTATTCTCTTTTTACTAGTGCTAGACCAGGGAGATTGTTTTGCTGTGGTAGAATGCCACACCTACTCTCAGGTCCCCGATGCTTTACTGCACAGATCAGATTATCCATGCTGTGCTGCTAATGCACTGAGTTGGCGGGGATCGTTATCGAACCCAAAACCTTGCAATTCCTAGGCGAATGCCCTACTGACTGAGCTTAACCAGACTTTTTTTTTGTTTTTTGGACTTTGATAAATAGATAAAAAGAGGTCAGTTGAAGATGAAGAAAAAAAAAAATAAATAGGTGAAAGCAAAGAAGAAAATGTAAACAAGAATTTAGTTGGGGATATTTTGAGAAAGGGTGCTCTTCCAATATGTGATCTACTGAATCTACTGAGTTGTTTACATTCCAATATGTGATCTACCCATTAACTACCCATTATTTTCCCATTAAACTAACCTTAACCTCTTTTTTCCTAGTAGATCACACATGCCATGAATAGTAGATCACAAACCTTCGGTAGATCACATATTGGAAGAGCACCTGAGAAAGCTACCAAGTGATATCACTTATGATCCACCTGATAATGACATAAGCATGACCAAAGGGAATACAAATAGCTAGGCATGAACAGAACAGAAAAACCCTGACCCACTGGTACAAGTGTATAAGGATCTACCTTAAAGTGGATTACGACCAATGGGAACGTAAAGGTGTCAGGCAATCCGTAAAAACCTTGGAAGAGAAACCTTGGGCCACAGAAATGCCCTTGTAATATATATATTTATTTATTTATTTATTTATTTATTTATATATTCTAAAAAGTAAAAATTTGGAAGCAAAGCTGCTCAAGTCAATTCAAGAATTTGAGAGCTGCCTTGGAGACAGAGATCCTGTGCCCAACTATTTTCCTCACGAATCATCTCTGACAGAGAAAACTGACTTGTAGGAGTTTGTAGACTGAATCATCTCTGACCTGACAGCTTGATAAGTGCTGCTCATTACTGCCACCGTTAAGATTCCAACTTGATTGAACTGAATGAAAGACATTATTAGTTTGCCGACCGCAGTTTCTGATGTTAAAGAATTATAGTGTTGTAGATGAAATAATGGTTAACTAAAAGCCTGTAACCTCAAAACAGAATAAACATTTTTATTATTGTTATTTTTATAACCCAGTGTGTTTTGTCAATTTAGTTGAATCTGTATATTTACTTATTTTGATTGTGACCTGTGATCTTCAATTTGGCATCAAGTTGTGACCATCTCCATCTAAGACCTTCTTCAGATCTAAGATTAATGTGGTGTGGAGAGACAATTGGTGGATCATGACCGACTGGAGCAGTGAGCTGATCAAACATTATCATATTGGATCCTGTGATGCAGGATTGGACAAATAGTTCCCTAGTCAGCATATCACAATATTACTACAATTCTTGTTTGTTTGTGGGTGAGAATGTGTGTTTGTTTATGTAACTCAGCAAAAAAAAGAGAAGTAAATTTGGTATTGAACAATTTTTATTTAATTTTTTTAAATTTAAAAATTTTTTTTTTTTTTTTTAGATATGTGTTTTGAGTTATGTTCTTGTTACAGTGGATTAAGAATAATGAATTTATTCTTATTAACTCATAGTATAATAGATTGAATTTTCTGGTTTATAAACTACATGCACATATAAAATGTTTTGTAATGGTATTTGGTGCTATTCCCAGAATTGCGTCCTGGCCTCCTGCCTGAAAAAAACGCTAGGTGGTGATAGCTGAAAAAAAAAACAACCCGCTCTTTTATATTTTAATAAAAAAAAATGTCAGGTCATTTTTAATTTAAAAAAAATCTTTTATTTTATGGTCTGTTGGAAATAAATATATTAAAATAAAATAAAAATACCAAAAAAAAAAAAATGTTTTGATTTTTTATTTTTGAAAAAAATTGAAATAAAATAAATACCGAAAAAAAAAAAGCGTTTTTATTGACAAATTATTTATTTATTTTTTTTTTTTTAGTGGTTTGAAGGCGTTGAAATATTTTAAAGAGGGGGAGGGTTAAGATATTTACATTTACTTGTCGAAAAAAGACTGGAGGGGCTAAAATATTGTCTTCATTCGTAGAGCGGGTTGTTTTTTCAGCTATCACCGCCTAGCGTTTTTTAAGGCAGGAAGCCGGGACACAATTCTGTGAATAGCACCGGGTATTTATTTAAAATACAATTTTTGTCCACTTTGTCTTATATTGCATAGTTTGAAATTTTAATGCTTCACTTGACATTCACAATACTGATATATTGGATGTGTTGTAAGCTGGGCTGTGGAGTCAGTCAGTATAGTTTTACTGACTCCGACTCAGTTGAATTTACACTTAGTTTAGTCTGTAAAGTTATACAATGCACACTCCTTATAAATAGATTAAAAAATCATGGTTTTATATTTATGAATTAATTACATAAAGAGGAGTCAGTCAGAGGTGCCAAAAATAGAGGAGTTGGAATCAAAGGTATATGATGAAGACATATCAGAAATTTCCTGGAAAAATGGTCATTTAAACATTTATACAAGTGCTCTTCCAATATGTGATCTACCATTGATTTACTATTCATGGCATGCGATCTACTAGGAAAAAAAGAAGTTAGGGTTCGGGTTTAGGGTTAGTTTAATGGGTAAATAATAGGTAGATCACATATTGGAATGTAAACAACTCTGTAGATCACATATTGGATTAGAAACCATTCAGTAGATCACATATTGGAAGAGCACCATTATACATATATTTAAATAATATATTATTTATTTATTTAAATTGTCATTATTACAATGGAAAGGATTCAATGTTGAATTATAAGGAACAGCTTTTATTTATTTTATTAATATTAATTGTTCTTTATTCTATGTATTGACGATTTTGGGCATTGTGACGTAAGCAGTGACATAGTTTTGGTTACAGACAAATAGAGACCGAATCTTCATTATTAATAGATAGATGTAGTTTAATTTAACCTTTTAATATTTTCTATTTTGAGTCCAGGTTGCTAATATTTTTTTCATTTTTAATAAGTATATATATCAAAGAAATACTTTCCAGAACAGTAGTTTTGATAAACTATAAACTTAACCATTTGAATTTGACTTCTGAATCAATGTTTTGTTCTTCCCTTCCTAAATATAACTGATTCTTGAACACATAATCTAATAAGCTATCTCCTTTCAAATATAGGATTGTCTGCGTATGTTAATGGAAAGAGAGAGAGAGGGAGAAATGATTTGTTGATGATTGATAAGGAATTGATTGCTGAATATATGAATTGGGTCATGCAGTACAACAACAACAACAACAACAACAACAAAAATGGAATTGAATATGTTTGTAGAAATATGTAATATCCATCAATCTAGATAAAAAAAAAAATGACTTTTGGATCCTGATTAAAACTCTTATTTCTCTGACTTAGATAAACATGAAAAACTCCCGCTGCCTTGGCTTTCTTTTTTTTTTTTTTTTTTTTTTTAAACAAACCTGATGGTAACTTTTCTCATATCTACACCTGTTTGTTGAATGATCGGTTGGAATCTGTTGCTTTCCTTGTTCTTTTATTAATACTACTTGATGAAACTGACCTAAATTTTTGTGCATATAGGATATCAGGTCAGTAGGACTGGTGTGCATTGAACAACAACTAAAAAAGAAAAGAAAAAAAAAAAGCAATTCAATTTGTGAGGGTTGGCTTTTAGCATGAATATATTAGCAGACAGCTTGTGAGTAAAGATAAATTCTCTGTACCAATAAATGTTAAATAGAAAAGCAATTTAAAAAAAAAAAAAATTCTGATTGTTATTTTGCAGTTACAAATTGTCTACAAAATAGATTTGCTATATTTGTTGGGCAGTGATCATTTATTATTACTAGGTACCACCAATTTTCCCTGTGAAATTTACCCCCCCCCTATATTTAACACAATGAAACTTGCATAAAGGTTAAGATTATCTTGAATATTTTTTGTCCATTCTAAAGGAGAAACATTAAACAAACTCATGATTTAAAAAAAAAAAAATTTTTCAGCTGACAGAAATAATGAAAATTATAAACGAAATACAATGTTTACATTTTTGCACCGTTAAATCAATTGAAATTTAACGTAGCCAAAAACAAGTTATGACTAGAGGCTTTTTTAAAAACTTCTATGAAAAATCAACTAATGTCCGATTTTCACGAAAATTTCCATAATTACTTACCTTTGGATGAAAATATGTCTGAAATAGTTTTTTCCTAAAATATATTAGGGGAAATATTTTTTTTTATGAGGTCTAGCCCCCCCCCCTATTTTATTTTATGAAATATGAAAAAAATGAACCAGTAAAAAACGATTTTTACTTTTTTTCTATAAAGATAAGAGTCTGAATAATTATATCAGAAGATTTTTATAAGTTCCACTGCGAAAGTTTTTAGTAAAAGAACCATGAATACAGATTCAGCTAAAAAAATATCAAAGAAACTGACAGTATCGTAAAAAAAAAGGGACTCTTTTACTTATTTTTCAAGATAACGGTGAGTAATTTTTCCCCAATTGGATAAATTAATCTGTTTTTCTTTGTAACAACTCTTTATGTTCGTTATTTTTTTTTTTTACGAGATTTAAATAAAAAAAAAGTTAAAAAATATTTACGTTTCTTCCTTCAATATGGCCTAAACTGATCACGTGACCTATTTTGGTGGTACCTAATTATCACCTACCAGTCACTAATATGCATATTAAGTAGTTGTGAACTCATCTACTCAAATAAATAACAATTGAATAAAAAATGAATAGTAAAAACCATTTGCCGTGTATTACTCTATGACTAACCAATTCTATATTACTTATAGGTTCTTAATAGGATAGTCTTAATTTATATTTATCAAGGAAAAAAAAATAATGCATTATATTCAGGGCTGTGGAGTCTGAGTCTGAAGCAATGAAGAGGTCACTGGAGTCTGAATCGGTAAAACTATACCAACTCTGACTCCAATTGATTTTACACTTTATATGGCCCTAGTTTAGTCTTTAAAGTTATACAGTGCACACTCCTTATAAATAGATTAAAAAATCACGGTTTTATATCTATTTGTAGGCCGTGATCACTTACGTAAAGAGGAGTCGGAGTCGCAAAAAATAGAGGAATCTGAGTCAGAGGGTTTGTGCTCTGACTTCACAGCCCTGATTATATTGCATAAGCCATATTAATAATACTAGCAAGAATATACGCCCTTCGGGGTACGTATTTAAATTTTAATATAATAAAATATATTAAATAAGAACCAATAATAAAAAAGATTATACCTATTTTAATTATATTTCAATTGGTTTCTATATAAAATCATTCATAGGATTGATTTTAATACATTGGAGAATAAAACAATGATATTAGAGATCAATATCATCAAGTAATTATTTATTAAACCCATTTTTGTTAAAACCAGTATGCAAATTAACCACACCATATATTATGCAAACCTTTATTTCTTAATCATATATAAGACACATTGCAGGATTTTAAATGTACTAATAACATGGGCTGTTTTGAGGCAAACCTAATTCAGATTTTCATAGAGACATCGTTAATGAATAAAATTTATTCTGTGTATTAATGATTTTGACTGTAAATTAGATACTCATTGATAAGCTTACACAATTTCTGAGGGTATTGCGTAAGCAGTGAAATAGTTTTGGTGACAGGCAGACAGACAGACAGCGAATCTCCATTATGATAAGATAACATTAATTTTATTTGTTAAAGTTTAACTATTAGATGACATGTGAGCCCATTGAGTTCCGATTGAAACAGCTGTTCATGATATTCATGTTTGTATTTAAGGAGTGAATGATTCTAATTAGTTATCTCCATTCTCAATATAATGGCATTATATTGAGAATTGTAATGATTTAAGAATGATTGTTTTTTTTTTTTTGGTTTGTTTTGTTTTACGGCATATCAACCTCAGTGGGTCATTTAATGCCGATAAAGTTTTGAAATAAATCAATTCTTAATGGATAATACATTTTTCTATTTAACCCATAGATGGGACCCTAACAGGTACTACCACTCCGGGTCAGAGTGGACCAGGGAGCAATGGTGATGAAGGGGTGCTCCACATTCCCCAAACCTCCAAAACTGGAACCTCACCATCAGATAGAGTTTAACGTCATTCCCAGGACATGTAGACCCGCAGCCACCACCTTCTAGCACCCATATGATAAAGAGGGGCTGGGGCTTGCCATAAGGGCAATAGGGTTGGGGCAATCATATAGGTGCTAGGGCTTGACATGACCAGCCGATTGATCGGAGGGGGCCTCTCCGACTGCCCATCTAGCCCAAGATAGGGCCAAAGTGGAGTATTGCAAGTCATGGACTGCTCATCCACCTTGGTTCTATCCTTAAGCATCACGGGTCGCCACCCACGGCCAACAGGTGGCCCCATTGGGGGAGTCTTACCCCTCTGCAGAGGTGCAGTCGGTGCATTCTAACGCCCCAGCCGACAGGGCGGTTAAGAATGATGTTTGGTACAAATGCAGACCTTTTGCAAAAATTATCATTCTGTTGCAAATTGAACTGGACATGACTTTATTCTTCAATTTACAGCATTTTAAGTGTATTGATCCAAGACCATCTAAGATATGTATTAGAAGGCGATGATTGATATAATAAAAATTTGTCCTGTCAGCAGGGCTTAAAATATGCTGAATGTAACCTCTGCAGGTGAGTAAGACCCACACCAAAAAAAGGGATATAGTAGATATAACGCTAAACTGCACCTGATGGTGAGGCTCCAGTCTGGGGAGTGTGGAATACTCTTTCATTATCATTAGTCCTAGGTTCACCCTGACCTAGAGTGGTAGTACCAGTTAGGGCTCTATTTATGGGTCAAATAGATCTGTTTAAAAATTATTCATTTCAATAGAACCCCTGTGCTCTCCCCCCCCAAAAAAAATACCCCACACTTTTAGGAAACAACTACTCAAAAAATGAAAACATGAATGTAAAATATACACAATTCCCTAACCTCTAGACATGAAATAACCCTAGACTGGTTGACATGCTGTTAAAATCTATCAGTCAATCAATCTAATAAAAATTTCACTATAATGTGCCAATTTTGCTTGGTTACAATTTTATATATATATATATATATATATATATATATTAGGAAAAATGAAAAAACACAGGTTTAAATGGGTAATTTTAAAACTGAATAACAATAACTACCACTCGTTATTCTGTGATAAATAATTTCTTATCACCTTCCATATACCAACAAATGCCCTGAAGATGATCTAATTGATAGATCGAAACACTGCAGCGTCGGCCAATAAACTCACCACTTAACCCATTTAAACCTGTGTTTTTTCATTTTTCCTAATATATTACATACCGTTAGATTCACTTCCTTTCTTCACATATATATATATATATATATATATATTATATATATATATAATATATAGATCCCTTACAGTAATGAAAAAGAAAATTCCTAACCAGAGCTTGCGAGATAATTTAGCTGTTGAGAGCAGCCATCTGGCAGCAGATAATTACAAGTGATTTATGTAATTTGCCTAAATATATTACTAGAGTAAAGATGGCTACTATCAGGTTATGAATGTTTTTTTTTTTTTTTTGTTGCACAACTTATGAGGAGGAGGAGCAGCAGTAGCAGCTCTCCTTTTTATAGAAAGGCATCAGTAAAGCTGACACTGGGTAAAGATGGATTTGGGTTAATTGTATCTGTAATAATCTGGATGATGATAATGGTAAGAATACAGATGATATTTAGACAAATAATGATTTGTATTGGTTATTTTGAAGAAGGCCAGCTACCAATTAGTGTTGTATCATAATAAGGAACATCTCTGGCACAGGAGTTAATAGGATAGAGAGAGAGAATGAGAACGAGAAACTTGAAAATTACAGACGATAGTCATAATGACTGTGAAAGGGCAAAAGTTGTACTGATATAGATATTCTTTATCATATTATCAATTTTACAAATTTTACGATTATACCAAGTAGATTAAGAGTTTTTGATCTCGATTAAGAAAGGATATGTTTTTCATTTACACCGTCAATATCTGGTTGTTTTAACAGACGATTTTTAGATTAAAAAAAAAAATGATAAAACTAACCCCTAACCCTAACCCCAACCCCTAACAAACAACCAGATATTGATGGTGTAAATGAAAAACATGTCCTTTCTTATCGAGATCAAAAAGGGGTGCCTAAAGGTAGTATGGTCCCAACTTCTTTGTAGTCCTGAAAACACTAGTTGTAGACGGCCCAATCTGCAAAGATTTTTAAGACATTTTCTAAGTGGATATTTTCCTTGTATCCCATTGTGGATTTTACAGGAATTTTATGATTTGAAATTCTTACAGGTGAATTAAAAAAAAAGAAAAAAAAAGAAATAAACAAATGCCTGTGCTTAGCACCTCATACCACTTATTTACCTATAAGTGAATTATTGGTATCATGAAGAATGAACTCTATAATGAATGGATGTTTCCTTTTAACCTATTAGGTCATTGGGGTGCCAAGATAAGTATTTTACTTTGTGACATTTCTCAGGGCAATGAGTTTAATTGGCAGTGTCCGTCTCTTCTCCAAGTGAACTATGACAGGTTGTACTGGGTTACATAATACCAGCAGTAACAAGTAATCCCTGACTGAGCTTATAGCTCTATGAGCAGTCATTTAAACATTGCTAAAATCATTAAACCTACCACAATGTGGATAGATGTGTTAAATGTCTATACCCTTTTTCTTTTCATTATTATTTTGATAATCTAAAAGCCCTGATATGGAAGCATTTGAGAATGGGCTAACCAAAATGAATAGTATTCTATATCAATAAATCCTGTTGGCATATTAACATTAAAGAATTCTATAGCTGAGTTTTCTCTACATTCTAATTCTCTTAATTGATCTTATTGGTAATTGATGGCATGTTTTCTTTGTGCCACAGGGACTACTTTTTACTGTCTAATAATAATAAGCACTTAACATTACAAACCATTTGTGAGTGTCTGTATCTTTATTCTCAAAGGATAACTTTTGGACAAATTGAAGCTTTGTAGATACAGGGTATTTCAGATAGGAAGCAACAGTCATTTTGGCAATTTGTATCTAACCTATTTCAACTTCTGGTCCATATGACCTGTAGGCACCCCTTTTTGATCTCGATTAAGAAAGGACATGTTTTTCATTTACACCGTCAATATCTGGTTGTTTTAACAGACGATTTTTAGATTTAAAAAAAAAATTATAAAACTAACCCCAACCCCTAACAAACAACTAGATATTGATGGTGTAAATGAAAAACATGTCCTTTCTTAATCGAGATCAAAAAGGGGTGCCTAAAGGTAGTATGGTCCCAATTTCTTTGTAGTCCTGAAAACACTAGTTGTAGACAGCCCAATCTGCAAAGATTTTAAAGACATTTTCTAAGTGGATATTTTCCTTGTATCTCACTTGTACAAGGTCAGGCACAAGGCCCTATTAATGTGGGACGACCCACGAACCGAAGCTCATGGTGTGGCGGGTGCAAAAAATGCGTTGATCCCGTCAGCATTCTCCCTCAAGGGGGGCGCCTCAGGCACCTGGCAATAAACCCGGCCCTGCCCCTTTAAATCGAGGGGCAGGTGTTGCCTGGGGGATGGCCCCCTGGGATCAACAATGTTAATGTGGGTCCAGTGGCCATACAGTGATGCTGATAGCTTTTTGATTTAGTGCGTACTGGGATACACATATTTGCTTTGAATGAGTCTCCGGGAAAATTTATGGGTCCCAACTAGAGTTTCTTGATAGATTGTAGGGTTTTTATTTATGATCAGGGGAAACAACTAAAGCCATCTAACTCCTACATTGTAACCTATCCTGTGTAATTCATTTCTAAGACACTATTGAAATGTATTTACAGTTAGCTTGAAATGGTGAGGGAAGAAAAAAGGAAGACACTGAGATGCATGGATATGATTTTACTGCATCCTTTTAAATTTTTGTGCATCAGGGACACAGGACATGTACCTATCAGCATCTCGGCAGATATATTATTTAGTACTTTGCTAGTTAACCTGAGCCTGAGCTCTTTCAATCCAGTACATTCTCCTCAGTATCACAAAATTTATCAACCAAACATAATATTGTTGATTTGTTGGCAAGTAGACTGGAGAAATTTAACATTAAATTGATTTTTCACATGTTTGTAAGATTTAAATGCAAAATATGTTTGTCCTCGGGAAATGACATAACTGATACAACTCAAAGGGATGGATAACCAATAATGATGTAACCATTTGAATTACTAAATACTGCTGTATCTTAGTAATGTCATGTGACTAATATTGTAACATAAATTTTACATGTGCAAAAATTATACCTTAGTGTTGTATATTCTTTATGAGACACCCTGTATGTTTTTAAGTGCTTTTTTTTTTTTTTTTTTTTTTTTTTAGTGTTTTCAATAAAGTAGACATGTTGAGAATCTCAAGAAAACTGTAGGGGTAATTGTAAATTATTAACGTTGGAGATGAAAGGATTTTGAACATCTGATTTTGTAGGCTTCTTGGACAGATCCTCTTTTAAAACTCTCAACATCCTGTTGAGAATTTTCTAAGTCAAGAGCATTTCTATAAGTATATATTAAAATAAATGGTTAAAAATGACTTTTGCATCTAAAGTTACCTGTTATTTCCCTTAAATCAAAGACTTCTAAATATGTTTAATATTACATTTAAACAAAGGCTATTGTTTGGGGTGGATTAGGAAAACGAATGAGACTTCCGGCTGGGTGGAATGAGGTGGTATAGGACTTTAAGAGTTTTAAAACAAATAGATTATTGAGGTTATTTTGGATGGTGTGACAATAACTGTTTATTATTAGACCTATTTAGATTTGGGTTGGTTAGATTTTATGGCATGTCAACCCTTGTTGGGTTATTTTATGCCGAAGACATTTTAATTCATTCTTCATGGGTGCTCAATTTTTTTTTTTCAAACTTATTTTTTTCTATTTAACCCATAGATAGGTCCCTAACAGGTACTACCATCCCGAGTCAGAGTGGACCTGGGAGTAATGGTGATGAAGGAGTACTTCACATTCCCCAGAGTTCCAGAATTACAACTTCACCATCAGATAAAGTTTAACATCATATCCAGGACATTTAGACCCTCAGCCACTGTCTTCTAGCACATATATGATAAAAAGGGTTGGGGGCTTGGCATAAGGGCAATAGAGTTGGGACAATCATATAGCTCAAGCTAGGGCTTGATGTGATCAACCGATTGATCAAGAGGGTCCCCTCCGAGTACCTAAATAAGGGCCAAAGTGGAGTGTTGCATGTCATGAACGGCTCAGCCACCAGAGTTCCATCCTTAAGCATCACAGGTGGCCCCATTGGGGCGGGGGGTCTTATCCATCTGTAGAGGTGCTGTCAGTGTATTCTAAAGCCCCAGCTGACAGGGCCAACATATTTAGGGTCTAATAAAACATAGTCTTTACAAAACACTGATGTAATAATTTTTTTCTATTTATGAAGCTGGTGTTCATATTAATTTTAGTAGTAGTAATGTCAAAATGTTTACAACATGGACTTTTGCATTTATAATTAAGAGATCTCATTTTATTTGGATGTAGAATGTAGAGAGAATGAGATTTCCTTATTTCAGATTGTCTAGCCACTTCAAACTGCATGGAAAAACAAGGCGATAGAACTTAAATCTTTTTTCTGACTTCTACACTGTGTCTATATATGGTTGCTTTTTATGTATCTATCCATATATAAAGGACAGTTCTGTGTATATGTATGTCCGGAGGAAACTTCGAAAATAAAACAATTGACGACAAATTAAATATATATACACATAAAATATCACTGGGGCTTGGTTTTTGAGCAAAAATAATAGAGATTTTATTCATATTCGTGAAGATGATTAAAAAATAAAATTTAAATGATAACAGCATGGGATTTTTTTTCATTTAATATTTTAGATAGTAGACATTAACATTTCTTATCAGAGTAGCTGGATCAATGCTAGGTCTTTTTTTTTACATAGGGATTTAAATGAGGCATCCCACGAGGATTCAACTCATGATTCAGTAATAATGGATCTGCAGGACTAACTTAAAAATATCCCCTCTACCCTGGCGATGTCGAGTAGCTGCTACTAGTTCATGACTAAAGCTACATTATAGTCCTTACATATACTTAAATGTAACTTTATTTACATGGTAATGATAAGCATTTTTCCCCAAACACATTAAAGTAGCATATTTTTTCTTTTCAGTATTAAATTAGCATTCTATATCTATATCCTATTATAATGGAGATTATGTGTTTTTCTGTCTGTAACCGAAACTATGTTACTATACAAGTCACAATTCCCTTACTTATTTACGTCACATTCTCCATGATTTCATTTTTATTTAAACCTCAATTATTAATAAAATTATTTTACATCATTAAGACTGTTGACCATATCTACATACTAATAACATGCAATTGTATTTATATATACAACAAAATAGCAGTTTACTGTGTGAATTGGAAGGCTAATTTGCATATTGATCTTAAAAATTTTATTTTAATAAATATGTGCTTGGTATTATGGATTTCTAATTGTTTGGTTTTATCTTGATGAATATGAGCAAAAATCTCGGGGATAAATCTTAAAAGAAATCCATTAACAAGAAGAAATAACTGTAATTTTATTCTTTACTTCCTACTTTAACTAAATAGTTAAATTAGGAAAATTTACCAATGAAAGATGGGAGTAATGGAAAATGATGGAAGAGTTAGTTTCAAAGTTGTTCTATTTTTCAATCATACCCCTCTGTTCCAAATATTTTTATCTGAATTCTTTTTCAGTTTCATTAGCCTTTCTAATTTAACATATTTTATTATATTAAAACTTAAATACTTGCACCCAGAGGGTGCATATATTTGCTAGTATCATCTATATAGATAGATTGATAGATAGGGCGTTTCAGAAAAATTGATAAAATTTTGTAATCTAATAACATGACCAATTCTTGTTCAAGTGATCTCAAATTTTTAACAGCATGTGTAAAGACAACTCTAAATTCTATATTTTTTATTTTGAATTTTGACATGGCAACATACTTGGAACATTTGACCGGATGACAGACAATATTAGGAACATTTGTTCTCAAACATTTAAACAAAAAAAAAAAAAAAAGAAATAAGAAATTACAGTTATTCGCCCATTTCATTCAAAAAGTAGGAGAAGAAGAAAAAGAAAAAAAAAGGAGAGGAAAAGGAAATAAGAGTAATTATAACCACACAAATAAAAACATAAGCACGTCCATTTCTGAAAATAAACTCAAAATAATAAGACAAAATAAAGACAAAGATAACATCTTTTTGTTTTTATTTTTCATACGCATTGTATTGGCCTTCAAAATATTAATATATTATAACATACTTAACAATGCTTCAAGCAAATTACCAATTGCTTTTATCTATATTTGATGTTTTTTTTTCTTTTGAGTATAGAAATTCATAGAATTACAATTTGTTTTTATATATGCCGTTAAAATTTGAGATCATTTAAATGAGAATTAGTCAAGATTACAATATTACAAAAATTATATAAATTTTTCTCAAACACCCTGTACATCTCAAATGATATCAGATTTTTTCAAACACCATGTATGTATGTGTTATATAATATATATAGTAATCCACAGACACTGTGTTACGATGTTTCACGTCTCTTCAGTGTGGCTAGACTTAGCAACTACTTCTAGCCAGGATTCCTTAACTTCTCAGCCGTCTTCAGCTGCCAGATGAACTTTACTTTTTTACGCTAGTGGTTAGTATTTTTAAGATTTTAAAACAAACACATGTTTTGCTGTTTATCTAATCAAGTTCTCTTTTATTTTTAGGTTATTATTGTTTGGCATAGTGGACCAAGTATCCAATAGGCACCCCAAATCATTAACTTAATGAAAGGTTCACATTTTAACTTGTCAACGGTAACTTCCAAATTTTAATCAGAAGTTTATGAAGATGTTGAACTTACAATAAATTAAATGAATAGATGGTTGGTACACGTAATCAAATTAAAATTCAATAGCAAAATCTTTTTTTAAATAAATACTTTTTAATCAGAAGTTTATGGGTATTTTTCAACACTTATGATAAATTTAAAAAAAACGAAAGACGTTTTTATACTAAAATAGTTTTTACTTAATCAGAAGAGAAATGCTATTATGTTTATTTAAATAAAAATACAGTTTTTATTTGCAAAATATTTTTTATGTTTATTTAAATAAAAAGATTCTGTTCAGAAATAGTATCACAAAATTTGTAAAATTTGTTTTTGTCAGATACAATATAAGTTCAAAAAAATCATCTGTTCGTTTATTTTAAAATATTTGAAAGTCGAAGTTACCGGTGATGAGTTAAAATATGAACCTTTCATTAAGTTGATGATTTGGGGTGCCTATTGGGTACTTGGTCAGGCATAGCTAAAGAATTAGCTGTCTTTAGTTTAGCTTTATTTGTAATTTTTTTTAATCATTTATACTTCAATGTTATATATTGAAGTCTTAAGTTTCATGTCTTTCACCTTTTTTTAAACAAACAAAAAAATTTCATATTAGTTATGGTTATTTTTGTTTTTCAAATTTTACCCTTCCGAGCTTATAACACTGCAGCCTGCTTTTCTTTTTATATGAAAATTCACCTTTGCAGCCATGTTCATTCATCACTTATCATAAATAAATAAGATCCCTAAAAGGATTACAACTCTTTCGTCTAAAACCATTGTGAAATGACATCTTTGATTTATCTATTTATTTATTTATTCATTCATTTATCTATCTATCTATCTATTTATTTATTTTTTTCATTTATTTTTTTTTTCCTTCAAAATGTTATTGTGCCACCAAATACAAGATCAGATCAATTATTGATGAATTTTCCATGCAAGTATATGAAAGCCCCACACTTCAATTGACTATTAAAGCAGAACTAATGATTTTTCTTTCTTTCTTATGCATTTTTTTTTGTCTGTGCGTATGTGTGTGTAATGTTTTTAAAAAATAAAAAAAAAATAAAAAAAACTAATTTGGGATTAGTCTTTTTTAGCTATGGTATATGTTTGTGTCTTCCTCCTCTTCCTTCCTTCATTTCTTTGCTGGTCTATTTTGGTTTTAGTTTATATTTCTGGATGTTTTTATAAAGAGGGCAAAGTACCCAGCAAAATCAAGTAGAAGATAATTTCTTCTGCTTTTTAGTGATGCCACCAATTATCAGTTCTGGTGATGAAGAATGGTCTTCGTAGCTCAACATAAATGTCTCCAGGGATGGCTTGCTTTCGAGTCTACATTCTGTGGCAACGTTTCTACTCTGTTCAAAGAAATGATTGAGTTCCTCTGCATTCCTTTATGGTAAGTTTGTCTGTCTCATCCTCTTTCCTTGTAGTTGCCATATTTAGAGAATTTCTTTCACTGCCATCTTCTTTATACAACTTTTTCATGAGACTTGTTTTTAGTTGTTATTTATTTATTTATTTGGTTTGTTTTTTCATGTAATAAACATGTTGCTATCCCAAAGCTATTTGTTTTGTGATTTGATTGAGATGCTAATAATTGCTTCATGTTACTGTCATTTTAGCATGATAGGTTCATTACTTATTATTGTATACAGGTATTATTTTATTTTATTTATTTTTTTTTTAAACTTTTTTTTCTGATGAAGGTGTTTTTTTTTCTTTCTTTCTTTCTTTTTTTTACCAAAATGCAAAGAACTTTTTTTAATCTTTTAATCCACTTTCAATCTTTTCTTTCTATTCCATGGTTTCATTTTGCCTTTATCTGTTGCATGTCTACAATACGACTCCAGTAAAAATGATTGTTTCATCTATTTTTCTTTAAGGTGTCTTTATTTGGTTTTGACTTCACTTTATTATTATTATTATTATTTTTTATTTTTGTACTGTTCAATTTGACTTATATACCCCAGATTGTCGTAGGAAATAGACTTGGTGAACCGAGTTCAAGTTATTATCCAGGATTTGAACTCAGGTCGCTAACACGGCAAGACGAGTTCAAATCCTGGACGAGGCTGATTTCTTTTCATGTAGCATTAATACCCTTGGGAAAAGTATGAATCCAACTACCCCCTTCAGCTATGGGAAATAGGGCAGACTGGGTTCTCCCTCCTCCCCTCAGCTATAGGAAAATAGTAGAGCAGACTGGGTTCTTTGATAAGGCAACCAGTCTAGAAGGAAAACTCTAAATTCAAACCAGCTTTACTCTGCTTAGAAATTGACCTTGTGTCGCATCATGCCCCTGGGCGGAGGGGCTGGGTAAATATATGCATACATTGACATTACATTCAAATACATTGATAGTTATTCACACACACACACACACACACTTTTATATATACACATTACTCTCTCTCTCTCTCTCTTTAAGTATACATTTTTATATATATGTTACCTGTCAAAATGCAGACCATAATAACCTCTCTGATTACGAGCTGTAAGTATATTTTATCTTTAATTTTATATATATATATATATATATAGTCATCCACAGATACCTTGTTTCGACGTATCACGTCTCCTCAATGTGGCTAGACTTAGCAGGCTACCTCCATCTGGGATCAAAACCTAACCAATTTATCATCAGTCAGACTTCTTAACCACTGGACCATCAGCACACCTACAAACAGGAGCAAGAATTTAACTGATGAATGCATACATATGTATATATGACAAGGTCGTCAAAGAGAACCCCATCAGTTTCATAGGAGAACATTTACATATATATAAGTTTTATAGAAGAGCCTTTATTTATATATATATATATATATATATATATATATATGTAGTATAATAAAAAAAATTGAAAAAACAGGTTTAAATGAGTTAAGTGGTGAGTTTATTGGCAGATGCTGCAGTGTTTCGATCTATTAATTATATCATCTTCAGGGCTTTTGTTGGTATGTGGAAGGTGATATAAAAATTTTTTTATCTCAGAATAAGGAGAAAGGCGAGTAATAATCCTTGTTTATCGGTCTGTTTAAAATTTGAAGTCTGAGAAAAAAAAAAGAACGTTGAAAAAATGAACGGTTTGAAATATGATCTAATTAATAGATCGAAACACTGCAGCGTCGGCCAATAAACTCACCACTTAACTCATTTAAACCTGTGTTTTTTCAATTTTTTATTATACTACATACCGTCGGATTCACTTCCTTTTATTCATATATATATATATGTATGTATGTATGTATGTATGTATGTATGTATGTATGTATGTATGTATGTATGTATATATATATATATATATATATATATATATATATATATATATATATATATATATATAGGTTGGTGCTTTACTGATCCACAAACTACTTATATGATAAATTGTGCATTGCTTGGAAAATAAGATGTACTGCATTATAAATTCCTTTTCAAGTTTTGATCTTCTACATAAAATTATTTTATTTTTAGTCATTTCATTAGGTGCATGTGTACTGGTTTAAGAAAAGAATTTCATTTAGCTTAACAATGGTTTTTCTTTTATCCAAGTTTATAGAGATCCCTGGATAAGGAATTTTTAGATTGTTTGGCCATTTTAATGTTAGAGAGCTTTATATATTTATTGTGCCATTGGATATTACTCCTTTTAGATACTTAAAAACTAAATCAAGGCCAAGTGATCACTTAAGAAAGAACTTTATTACATAATTTGTAGAGTCTAATCAATTATTTTATATATTAACTATGAATTTTAAAAACTTAAAAATGCTTGTCAATCTGGAGCAGTTATATCCTCTTTCAAAACAAAAATTGCACTAAGCAGTGACGCTGATAGCTTTTTGATTTAGTGCATCCTGGGATGCACATATTTGCTTTGAATGGGTCACAACTAAAATTTCTTAATAGAATTTTTATTTATGATCTGGGGAAACAACTAAAACAGTCTAACTCCTACCTTGTAACCTATCCTGTGTAATTCATTTCTCAGAAACTATAAAAATGCATTGGTCAATGATTTTTACTACAAAAAATGCATTGGTCAATGAATTTTACTATAAAAATGCATTGGTCAATGAATTTACTATAAAATGCATTGTCAATGAATTTTACTATAAAAATGCATTGGTCAATGAATTTTAATAAAAAATGCATTGGTCAATGAATTTTAATATAAAAATGCATTGGTCAATGAATTTTAAATTAAAGATGCTCTAAAAATGATTACTGACATTGTACATTTCAGATAAATAGATATTGCTGTTCATTGTTTCTTTTTCTCCATTACTTTTGGCTCTCGTTTCTCAAAGGAAATGTGGGTGGAGTTATTGTTGGACCAACATCTCTTCTCTGCCCCCCCCCCACCACTGAAACTTCTATTAATCAATAAAACTTATTGGGTATTGATTTGTTGAATCTCCAGCCAACATCTTTCAGTGAACACTCTTTGGAGTTCAACCAACAATTTTTAATGTCCATCAACCCTGTTCTCCTTCCTCCACATTAGCATGTGTAATCTCTATCTCCCTCCCACCATTGCCCCTTTACCTTTTTGTTAAAAATAATTTCAATCTGGCGGTCTGTTTTTAGCTGAAACTAAGTCATCTAAATGGTGGTTAAGTTAATGATGGAAAAAGCCATGGATTTGATTGTATAACAACAATTATGTTATCTTAAACAAAATAGGTTTATATTTAGCTCAGTTGGTAGAACACCCAGTGGAGAATTGCAAGGTTCCAGGTTCGATACCGGTCCCGCCAACTCGGTGCATGAGTCGCATAGATTGGGTGATATCTGGTCTAGCGCTAGTGAAAAGGAGATAGACTCCCTCGCTGGCTGGCTGATACCAACAATAGGCCATTCCACCAACAACAATTTAATGTCGTTACATCTATATCTAAAAATAAATGTTTGGAGGAGTGTGGTTTAAATGCTACCATTGTAGGAAATCGGCACAGCAAGATGAGTTCAAATCCTGGATGAGGCTATTTGCATTTCACATAGCACTTGGGAAAGGTATGCATCCAACTATTCTCCCTCCAGCTCTGGGTAAATAGTATAGCAGACTGGGCTCTTTAACCTTCGTTAAGCAACCAGTCTAGGAGAAGGAAAAACTGAATTCAAACCTGTTAAACTCCACTTAAGAAATTGACCATGTGTCTTATCCTACCCATGTGGAGGGGTTGGTAAATATATATATATATACATGCACACACACACAGTGATGCTGATAGATTTTTGATTTAGTGCGTCCTTATAAATTTATAAACCATATAAATGTATGCAAACAAATCACTTATTAAATAGAAATAATTACTTGAAACTATATAATTGTTAGTATTTGATAGGAATACTTGAAACCATACAACTGCATGCAAATTATTTGTATTAGATAGGAGTACTTGAAATCATGTAACTATAAATTATTTGAATTATTAATAGTTACTTGAAGCTGTAATTGTTTACTAACGATTATTATTAGTTACTTGAAACCATATAAATGTGTGCAAAAAAAATGTCTTATTAAATAGCAATAATTAGATAAGAATACTTAAACCATACAACTACGTGGAAATTATTTCTCTTAGAATGCAATACATCATATCATATATAAGTAAAGTAAAGTTGTCGGAGTGGCCTAAAGTCGGTATCAGCCAATCAGCGAGGGAGTCTATCCCCTTTTCACTAGTGCTAGACCAAGGAGATTGTTTTAGCGTCTGAGGTGGAGCGCCACACCTACCATCAGCTCCTTACTTTACCACACAGATCCCTATTCTACTCATATCTAAGTTGGTGAGGGCTGGTATCGAACTAGGAACCTTGTGGTTTCTAGCTGAATGCTCATATAATTGTATGTGTAAAAAAAAAAAAAAAAAAAACAAAAAAAAACTCTTAAGAGACAACTACAGAAAAAATCTAAATATGCAATAAACACAGTTCCCTAACCTATAGGCATAAAATAACCTTAGATGTGTTGAAATGCCATTAAAACCAACCAATCAATAAATTGATCAATAAACCTTTTGTTTTATCTAAAATATACTAAGACAATATTTTTGGCACTTATTTCATTAATTTCTCAAGTAATGGTTTAAATCTGCCTCTCTCTCTCTTTTTATATATACTTGTGTGGTGTGTGCTATAAAGTTACTGCTATGATGATATATTTGCTTCAGTCTTTGATTGTAAAATCACTTGATCAAAATGTGTTTATCACTTAATTATTTGCATGCATCAAATTTTTAAAGAACTTTAAGTTGTACATTCCATTTGTATGCTACTTTCAAAGGTTTTACAATTTTAGGATTTTATATAAGGGAGGAATTTTTACTAATGATATTTGATTTTCTAAATCAAGCCTTTTTGTCGTGTAAAATGGAAATTCTTAAAGATCATTATACAAGGTGTGTCAAAAAGTATCGAGATTTTTTGTACTTTTTGACACACCTTGTATTCTGAAAAAAATAACGTTCCATTCCATTTTTTAATAATGTTCCATTCATTAATTTTTTTTAGTAATGAAGAATGCTGTATGCTACTATTTGTTCTTGGTGGGGACCTCATGTTGTATAATGGTTAGTGATCTAGATTAGCAGACCATATATAGTGAGTTCGATTCTCACTGGGTGCCTCATACTTCTGGCCTTTGCTACATCTAAGCTATGCTTAGTAAATAACTATTTGTTCTTGGTTATATTCATGGTCATAGCAGAAATAAAGTTTTTATTTTGGAGGGGGTGCAGTTTTTTTTTCTTTCTTTCTTGTATTTAGTCAAAATAAAAACTTGTAAAAGATATTACAAGTGGTAAAATTTGTTTGTCCGCCCTCCCCTCCGGAGGGGGTCTACTACGGCCCTGATGTCCTTCTGCATAATTATAACTCTTGTTTAACCAATATATTTTAATGAGAGAGGGAGAAGTGTATTGTTTTTAGACAATTTTTTTACAACTTGGTAAAACTTAAAATGACAATTATAGATTTTATCTCAACCATTGTTTTTATAGTCTATGTCTTGCACAATTCAAATGGCTATTTTTCATTGATTAACTATTAACATTTATCTTATAGCTTTCTTTTTGATTCTATCGTAAGATACAAAAAACCATTAGCATAATAGAAAAAACCGGACAAAAAAAAAATTGCTGCAAAATGTTTTAATGAAATAATTCTGATATGTATTCAGTGATGCTGATAGCTTTTTATTTTAGTGTGTCCTGGGATGCACATATTTGCTTTGAATGAGTCCCCGGGAAAATTAATGGGTTCCAACTAAAGTTAAGATTGTAGAGTTTTTATTTTTGATCTGGGGAAACAACTAAAGCCATTTGACTCCTACCTTGTAACCTATCCTGTGTAATTCTTTTCTAAGAAACTATTGAAATGTATTTACAGTTAGCTTGGAATGATGAGGGAAGAAAAAAGAAAGACACTAGGACGCATGGATATGATTTTTCTGCGTCCTTTTAGATTTTTGTGTGTCAGGGACGCAGGACATGTACCTATCAGCATCTCTGTTTTCTTATCAAGGAATCAGCTGGTGTTGAGCTCCTGATATGAATGAAAGGATGTTAAATGATAACATTAGTTTATTCTAGATTACCCTTGAACCCATTGTAACAACAGTTAAGGACGCAGGACGTGTACCTATTAGCATCTCTGTGTATTTTATAAAGATTCTATAGATCAGGGCTCCATACACATTTTTTTTTTTATGACAATCGGCGAGGGAGTCTATCCCCTTTTCACTAGCGCTAGACCAAGGAGATTGTTTTTTGCATCTGAGGTGGAGCGCCACACCTACCATCAGCTCCTTACTTTACCGCACAGATCCCTATGCTACTCATATGCTGAGTTGGCGAGGGCCGGTATCGAACTAGGAACCTTGTGGTTTCTAGCCGAATGCTCTACCGACTGAGCTAACCCGGACCTTCTAAAAATACATATTTTCTGTATTTTTGAAACCTTTGTCTAATACATTTTTTTTTTTTTTTTTTTTAGTTCTTAGAAGAAAAAAAATGAAAAAAAAAAAAAAATGAATTATAACATGACAAGCTGAGACCCAATGACAGGAACAGAGGTACATAAAAGAATATGTGGGCACTGTAATAAAAAGAAAAAGTTTTAAATATGAAAGTAGAATTCTGATTAGTTTCTGAGAAATAAGAATATTTCTTGTTCTATATTTTGCAAATATGTAGACCTTTCTCACTATTTACTCATGAACATCCAATAAGGAGGGAACATCAGCCGAAACATTGTACAAGATAACAAAGATGAAAACAATAGTCTGAATAATGCAAATAATACTCATTAAAAAAGCCTCATCTAAAAAAATTCAAAGAAACAAATTAAGAATTTTTTGAAATTCTCGGAATAACCATCCTCACAGTACCTTCTACATAGAAGATTGTTCTAAATTATTATATAGTCAGGTTGTTTAGGATATTGGGTTGCATGGTGGTAGGGAGGATATTTAGGTAAGGAGACCCCATTCATCAAGGACTAATATTAGCATTCATATGTCCATTATATGTCTCCTGGCTGCACATCAGCCAAAACATTGTATAGATAACAATTAAGATGAGGACAATAGTCCGAATAATCCAAATAATACAAATCTCATCTAAAAAATTCAGAGAAATAGTATCTTAACAATAAAGATGAAGACAATAATCCGAATATAGTTGGCCACGCGAAAAAAAACATGGATCTGTGAACTCTCGATCCATCCCACCATTTTTATGAGGTCAAAAACATGTTTGTACTTCATATCAAAATCTGTATCTCGCTCCATTTTGGCCAGAAATAGCACATTTTGCCATCTGACTGACCTCCAGTAGCCTGGAGGTCAACATTATGTAGTCAGTTGGATTCTGAGATCGAATCAATATTCATGCAAAAAAAAAAATCAGGTCTTTGGGATTTTATGTTTGGCCATGATCTTCAGGGAGACACACATACATCAGTACTGATATGTAACTTGCTGCAGTGACTGAAATAGTATGGAAACAAATTTATACAAAAAAATATATGAACATGAGTGAATATGCTTAAAAGTTAATGGAGAATTATCAGCTGATTAGAAACAAAATGATAAAACCTACCTTCAATATTAGTAATTTTAAACATTAAAAAAAAAAAACCCTGAGACATTGTGAAATAATAAACATGTAAGAAAAATGTGAAAAAAAATTATAGCGTCCGATTTAGCTCAGTTGGTAGAGCACCCGTCTAGGATTCACAAGGTTTTTGGTTCGATACTGGTCCCTGCCAACTCAACATGAGTAGCATGTATTGGATAATCTGATCTGTACAGTAAAGTGGGAAGCTGACGGTAGGTCTGACACTCAACCTCAGCTAAAAACACTCTCCCTGGACTAGTGAAAAGGGGATAGACTCCCTTGCTGTCTGGTTGATGCCGACAATAAGCCACTCTATCAACTTTTTAATTTTAATACTAGAAAAAGGGGGTTAACATTTGAAGGCATGCCAAAACATTGTAAAAGGTTTCATATAAAAACAATGTTAGGTATTCAAACAAATGTTACAGAAAGTTGATAGTCATAACATCTTTAGTATTTATGCTGGTATTTAGGTATATGTATTTATGCTGGTATTTACGTATAAGTATTTATGCTGGTATTTAGGTATAAGTATTTATGCTGGTATTTAGGTATAAGTATTTATGCTCGTATTTAGGTATAAGTATTTATGCTCGTATTTAGGTATAAGTATTTATGCTCGTATTTAGGTATAAGTAAAGGTAAAGTCAGCGGAGTGGACTATTGTCGGTATCAGCCGAACAGCGAAGGATTCTATCCACTTTTTGCTAGCACTAGACCAGAGAGATTGTTTTTGCTGAGGTGGAGTGCCACATCTACTGTCACCTCCCAGATGCTTTACCACACAGATCAGATTATCCAAAGCTGTGCTACTCATGTGCTGAGTTAGCGGGGACTGGTATCAAACCTGGAACCTTGGGATTCTTAGTCAGATGCTCTACCGACTGAGCTAAACCAGTCCTTGATGTGTGTGAGTGTATAACACTTTCTACATCACCAGATTGTTCTATTATAAAGAGATGGGAGAATTGAATAATGAGAATATCCATTGTTTAGCACTTGGCATAGTTGGTTTCAACTGAAGTGAGCAAGTGTTACCATAACAATAAAAATGTGGTAATTAAAGAACTCCTTCAGTAAATATATATATATATATATATATATATATATATATATATTATATTTTAACCATGGAAAGGAGTAACCTACTCGAGTTTCATCGATTGATTCTTCAGGGTTACTTTAGTTAAATTTGTCCATTGTTAAAATAAATTTTTGCTCTATATTGTATTGAGCACTTTGTATTTGTTTTTTCTCAATCTTAGCCTCTGGATACTGTGTGCTTCCAACGATCGTACTCATACCCACCGGTAAGTTACTACTTATACATTTACAAATATATATATATATATATATATATATATATATATATATATATATACACTTAGATATACTATTTCTCTGAATTTTTGAGATGAGGCTTGATAATTAGTATTATTAGGATTTTTCGGACTATTGTCCTCATCTTTATTGTTATCTATACAACGTTTCGGCTGATTGATGTGCCTTCTGGTGTGGATTGAATAAAGGGTTGGGTTCAAAGTTCCGTGATGGCTCCCGATTACGACAAGAAGGTTCCAGAGTCCAACAAGAAATACCTGAAGAAGGTCGGAGGGCACATCGGCCGAAACATTGTACAGATAACAATAAAGATGAGGACAATAGTCTGAATAATTCTAATGATACTAACACTTAGATATGTTATTTAGTTTCTTTTTCTTAAAAAAACAAACATATCCTACTGTTACATTAGATTCCTAATATTTATGTACAGTAGTGTAGAAACCAAAATGGTTGTTATAAGTTCTGAGTGACAAGGCTTGACCTCAGTCCTGATCCTTCCGGGGGATACCGTGAGAATCTGTGGCGAAGACCCTCTTCCGGTTTAGATTAAAAATAGATTTTAGTGAGATCGGCCAAAGACCACGATGGTGGTAAGTCGTGTTATGCATGCTCCGACTCAATCTCTGGTGGGGATTTCGAAATAAAATATAATCTAAGTAAATCGAAGTCTTGTGTTATTATCTAGAAACTACCAATGACACAGGGCTTCTGATAAAGAGAAATCCCCAATGGAAGACCAGACACGAAGTCCCCAAGACGAAGTCCAGACGCTAGAAGTAAGGAAAGAGACTATACAACACTACAAATGCAAACATATCAATGAATGTTTACTTGTTTACTAATGAAATAGTGATAATCATGTCAAATATTCACAATGATTTTGTTGGAATTTTTCTTAGATATAAGGCGTGTGCCAGCTGTACACCTCTACTTATAGACTCGCCTATAAGCACGTGGCCTGGGAAATATTCTTATTGTCCAATCACTGGCAGTGCTGCTGCTGCTGCTGTTGTATTTATACTAGCTTGATTCTTAATCTTAGCACATTGTTATGTGGATCATCTTGGACGTCGGACCTAAAGGACACTATACCACAAGGGCTTATTGACTTACTTATTTACTTTAAGTTCTCTTGCAACTGGCCAAGGGTGGCGGCCAAATACTTAACAGTTTTCTTTGTGATACTCTGTTAGATTAGAATATATCATCATTGCATTAAAAAAAAAAAAAAATGTGGTTGCCAATTGTTATTTGATTCCAATCACATTCTTTAGTGATTTTTCTTTTAAGTGGTGAAAAAACATTTCTATCAATGAAAAGCTTGGTATAAAGAGATTTCTATAAATATCAAGGGAAATAGATATTGTTGAATATATTGTTTCCCCCTATTTATTTACAACTAGAAGTGGCTACCCATCGTCGCCCGGGTAGAGGGTGGGGGGAATTTTTTTAAAAGTTAGTCTCGCAGATCCATTATTACTGAATTGTGAGTTGGATCCCCCGCTGGATGCCCCCATTAAAATCCCCACGTAAAAAAGACCTTGCATTGATCCAGTCACTCTGAAAATAGAAATTTATGTCTACAATATCAAATGGAAAAAATTCCATGTTGTTATCATTTAAAATTTTATTTTTTAATTATCATCACGAATATAAATCAAATCTCTATTATTTTTGCTCATAAACCAAGCCCTGGTGATATTTAATGTGTATATATATTTACTTTGTTGTAATTGTTTTATTTTTTAAGTTTCCTCCAGACATACATATACACACAACTGCCCTTTATATATGGATAGAAGGTAGATTATAATATAAATTCTAGGCATGTGGTGTAATGATTAGTCATAGGAAATGGACACGGCTGTTTGCATTTCATTTAGCACTAATATCCTTGGGAAAGGTATGAATCCAACTATTCTCCCTCCAGCTATGGATAAATAGTAGGGTAGACTGGGATTTTTTAACTTTGATTGGGCAACCAGTCTAGGAAAAGGAAAACTCTGAATTTAAACCTATTAAACTCCACTTAAGAAATTGATCTTGCGTCTCATCCTGCTTGTGCGAAGGAGTTGGTAAATATATATAATATAGATTCTATAAATAAGATGTGACCTGTCATTGAGTCTAAAAGCTGCTAAAGGAGTCCTTTAAGTAGGTTATAGTAAACCAATAGAATTTGTGTATTGTTCTTACATTTTATTGCCTTACATATGATTTAATTTTACTTTGTTGGATGCTCTTGCGTGCCATCTCGGAGACAAAATACAGCAGATCATCTAAGAAAACACACTTCTTACTGTCTGCGGTACTATGAATTGTGTACATTGTGTCATCCAAGTATATTTATTCCGTCAACGTTCTTTATCTATCCTGTTTTATCTGTAATAAGCTGCTGCAACTGTTGAAATAAGCATGTATATACTCTGTATATACTAAAATGAGACTATTTAAAAGACAGAAAACTAGAGGTGATAGAGCAAAACTGTTTATAAATTTGAATTCAGCACACCCAAATTAGTAAAAAAAAAAAAAAAAAAAAACCTATTCACATTCTTGCCTCAGAAAAAAAAATTTTTTTTGTAAACCAGTGTTATCAACCATGTAAAATGAATTAATTTCATCCTTTGTTTGAAATACTGGATAGTTTCTCTTACAGATTTTCTTCCTATGGATAAAATACCAAAATTTTTTGTTGACCAAATTTTTCTGGGGTGGATCTTTTAAGAACAAAGGAATTTGAATAACTGGATTTCTCTATTGATCATTTATAGATATTGATTGATTTTAAGATGTGGACATTTCCTCTGGCTTATTAGATTTTTAGGATATCATTCTAAGTAACTCTGCTTCAATGGCATCTCTCATGGCAATTGGTATTACTTGGTGGGCCCCCATCTTCTCTCCAAGTAACATGCTACAGGTTATACTGGGGTTATATGGTATCAGCATATTTAAATCCCTTCAGTCATCTGTGGCCAGTAATAATGATCTAGTTCCTCTTCATTGCATTAAAAGGGAGGGGGGGTCAGGGTCAATCCCTAATGCCTGAGGCATCCTTAAAGGAGGATGCTGAAGGAGGAGTCCAGCTGTTTTGCACCACTCACTTGTATGTAAGGGAGTTCTCACAATAAACTTGACATGTGAGTGGGTCAATAAATATAGTTATTTACTAAGCTTAGCTTAGATGTGGCACAAGGCCAGAAGTATGGTATTCCAATGAGAATTGAACTCACTAACAATGGTTTGCAAATCTAGCTTGCTAACCATTACACCACGTGAGGTGCCCCAAATGTTTACCCTACAGGTAGGATTTGACACAGGTCACAAGTATGGGATATCCAGCAAGGATTGCTTTTCAGTAGTAATGAATATGCAAGACTAGCTTGCAAACCATTACCCCATGACAGGACACCCTGGGTCAATAGATATGTCGTATCAGCAGTGAGGTGCAATCTTTGACATGGTTGATATTTACCACGTACCCCATGTTGTACAGGTTAGGCACAAGGCCCTATTAATGTGGGACCACCCACTAACCGAAGCTCATGGGAAGCGGGTGCAAAAAATACACGTTGATCCCGTCGGCATTCCCTTCAAGGGACACACTTCAGGTACTTGGCAATAAACCCAGTTCCTGCCCCTGTAGAGACTGAAATCATAATATAAAGGTACTCTCAAAGCAGTGTTAAACTTTTTTTAATCAGCCTGTATATAAAATCTAATGAAAAAGAAATTATTGGAATTCTTTTTCTTATGATATGGAAAATATGTCTGTAAGTGGCTAGTATATTTTCTAACTCTAGAAAAATGTGAACATGTATATATACTTACCATAATTATTGGTGTTTAATATACCCCCCAAAAAAAAAAAAAAAAAAAAAATTTATAAGCTTAAAAGATTTGGGTGCATATTTAGTTCATGAAAACTAAAATATTTCTTCTTTTTTTTTTTTTTTTTTGCCATGTGTGTCACCATATTTGAGACGCCATAACTAGAAGTTTTATCTATGGTCCAAACTAACTTAATGTGTAACAAACACTTCAGTTTTATACTGTTACAGACAAATAGACACTGGTATGTGTGTTTGTTTATAATTTGTTTCTTCTATTGTCAACTTATTTTCAACAAAAGTTTGTTACATCAGCCGGACAGCGAGGGAGTCTATCCCTTTTTACTAGTGCTAGATCAGGGAGATTGTTTTTGCGTCTGAGGTGGAGCGCCACATCTACCATCAGTTTCCTATTTTACTGCACAGATCCAAGCTGTGCTACTCATGTACTGAGTTAGCGAGGGCCATTATCGAACCCGGAACCTTGTGGTTCTGAGGCGGATGCTCTACTGACTGAGCTGAATTGGTAACTTTTATGTTAATTATTTTTTTCACTGAATCTGTATAAGCTTTGCAAGACTTTTCTATCAGTGAAAGACAACCCTAAAACAAAGTATGGTGCATCTGCATTGATAGTAGATTCTGACTGGAGTTTAGCAAAATACTGCAACTCGAGCGACTGCTGATTGTTTCAGAATTTCTGTGTCACTAACATTTAATTGTGCAAGTAAAGATAGTGGTAATCCGTGCAACTCCTCCAACATTTTAATTCTCATTCATTCAGGTTTCCACATTTTCCGCTGGGGAAAGTGAGTGCTATCATTGATATTGATAAGCTACCTTGAATAAATGAGCTGAGGGTTATAATTTTCTCCAAATTAAGAACGTTTAAAAAGAAAAAAAAAGAAATTTATACTAGACCTTCCTGAAAACATTTTAAATTTTATAAAAAAAAAAAAGCAACTTTTCAACAAAATATAACAGAACATAACCGATTATCTCCATAGAACCACTACTTTAAAGTCTGAAATCCAAAATAACCTTTTTGGCATTAAATGACCCACAGAGGTTGATATGCCGTTAAACAAAACTCAAACCTACTTTGATAACATGAAGAGAGATGGTTGTGATAGTCTTATGTAGTTTAGTGAATTTACAGGTTGTTGAAAAAAATATGATATCATTTGAGATGTACGGAGTATTTCAGAAAATTTGATACATCATAATCTAATAACTTGACCCTCATTCAAATGATCTCAAATTTTAACAGTGTGTGTAGAAACAACTAAAAATTCTTGGTTTAATGCTTGGTAATTTATGAGGAAGTGCATCCCGGTCTCCCGCCTCAAAAACCGCTACCCGGTGACTATCAAAATAACAACCCCAGCTCGTCGTAATTCTTGTTTATTTATCGTAATTTGTCGTAATTCTTGTTTAGATATGAAGATGGATATATAGTTTGGAATAGACTGAGATAGATAGATAAACAAACAAAATAATATAGATAGATACGAACAAATGGAGATAGATAGATATTTTCGACAAGTAAATGTATTGGGGGGGGGGTCGCTTCTTTTTTTGTCGTAATTCTTGTTTATTAAACTAAAAACAAGACATTAAACAAACATGAATAAAAAAAAATCTTAGTATTTAAAGTAATATAGATAAATATGAACAAATTTAGATAGATAGATAGATGGATAGTTTTGAATAGACTGAGCTGGGTTGTTATTTTAATAGTCACCGGGCAGCAACTCTTGAGGCAGGAGACTGGGACACACTTCCTCATAAATTACCTAATGTTTTATAAACACTTTTCTTTTTCAGTGAATGGCATTTCTATAAAAGAAAAAAAAACAGAAATATAGAATTTTGAGTTGTTTCTTCTACATGTGCTGTTAAAATTTGAGATCATCTGAATGAGAATCGGTCAAGTGTATTAGATTACGAAATTATATCAATTTTTATGAAACCCCTTGTATATACTAACCATGGATTTGTTTTACTATTTTACTGTTAATTAATCAATAATGATTATTTTAGTTTGATGTTTTGTACTTTTGTTATAAACTTCAAAATGATGGTATCTCACATTAACTCTTAACATCCTGTTGAGAATTTTCAAACTCCAGAGCCCAATTCCTATAACCATTTATCAAAAATGGCTAAAAATGGCCTTTTCATTTAAAGTTACCTGTTATTTCCCTTAAAATAAAGACTTCTAAATGTTTAATATTACATTTAAACAAAGACTATCATTTGGGGCAGATTAGGAAAATGAATGAGACTTCTGGCCGGATAGAATGAGGTGGTTTAAGTGATGAACAAGCTTTATGATCTTGTATACAAAAAGCGATAGAAAATCATGTTTCCTTTTTTTGTTGTTGCATGTTGAGAAATTGTTTCTATGAGGTGCATTTCATATGCAGCATGTTTTGCATTCATTTTTTGTTATTTTCACTTTCATTTTTAACTTGAAAGGAAAGAGGATTTGACCAGTGCAGATCACATGTGTTCGCAATGCTAGCAGGAATATTATGATACCAAAAAAAATTTTTTTTAATCGAGCTGATATGTATGACGCACAAAAGTCTAAAATGACGCAGTAAAATCATATCCATGCATCCCAGTGTTTTTCTTTTTTCTTCCATCATCATTTCAAGCTAACTGTAAATACATTCCAATAGTTTTTTAGGAACAAATTAAACATGATAGGTTACAAGGTAGGAGTTAGATGGCTTTAGCTGGGACCCATAAATTTTCCCGGGGATACATTCAAAGCAAATATGTGCATACCAGGACGCACTAAATCAACAAGCTATCAATATCACTGTTGATATGTATATAACTGGTGATAAAATTTTAGCAAATTACAATTTTTTTAATTTTTAATTTTTTAAATTTTTTATTTTAGTTTAAAAATATAAAGTTTTATTTAGAATGTAAAACATCTTTCAGAATTTAAGTAAACACGCAGATATAAAAGTATTGAAAAAAAAAAATCATAATTCTGTAATTTAGAAAATAAACTAAACCTCTTTTACACAGTAGGAAAGAGCAATTTAACCCTTTTGCAGGCTGTTAATTTTTTTTAATCCTTGTAACGTGGGTGAATTATTTTCTATACATTAACATTGAATTGATCAATGAACAGTCAATAGGAAAATGCCTTACATTGAGCTACTGTTAAACGACAAAAATGTCGCTC
This sequence comes from Doryteuthis pealeii, assembly GCA_023376005.1. NCBI lineage: Eukaryota > Metazoa > Mollusca > Cephalopoda > Myopsida > Loliginidae > Doryteuthis > Doryteuthis pealeii. The sequence goes on along the minus strand of CM042145.1, from coordinate 13,674,126 downwards.
AGTATTGTTGGCAACAAAAATGTGACTCTGCCTACAAAAATAAGAATGAGACCCATTTTTAAGGTTTATATCTGGCACATTGAGTATTTGATTTTTGTTGATTACAAATCTTTGCTTTTTTTGGCAAATTTTTTAAACAAAAAGGAAACTTAGAAGAACACAGTTGCAACAACCAAAAAGAAAAAGTACAAGTTGTATACTGCCAAATTGTTGGGTGTGTTTTGAGATTACAAATGTGGGTAATTGAAATCTTATTCCTAGTTAATACCCTAATTGATTTCTGTTCATCACTCTAATGAGCAGTCATGAATTAAAACTGACATATGCTTCATAGTCACTCTTTGGATTACTTAAAATCCACAATTATTGATCTAGGGTTTATTTTTCCTAGAGAAGAAAAACAACTTTCAGTTTGTTTTTATTGGGATTCTTTCTTTTGCTACTTGTATTTTTGAAAATCCATGAAATATAGAATATGATAATACATACATTTAAAAAAAAAAAAAATTGAAATAGATCACTAAGTTGGATTGAGCCTATTCTAGTAGTGACCACTCCAAGTGGAGAGTTTAAGAGTTTGAATTCAGAGTTTTCCTTCTTCTAGACTGGTTGTCTAACCAAGGTTAAAGAGCCCAGTCTGCCCTACTATTTACTCGAGTGAGAATAGTTGGAGTCATACCTTTCCCAAGGGTATTATATTAGCGCTATGTGAACTGTGGCTTCGTCCAGGATTTGAACTTGGGTTGATGAGTCTATTTCCTACGACTCTAACCAGTACACCATGCACCTCCTTAAATGTATTGAATTTGATTTCATTAAAATCATGAAGAGTTTCTACTAAGAAGCCTGTCTTCCCAAATTTGCCAATGGCTGTTTCTATATTTGTTGATGTTTTGATTGAGTATAAATATAACACCTCCTCTCAAACATTACTGGATTGAAAAAAGGTTCCTTATAGAAACGATTAAGATAAAACTAATTCTAGAAACCTAATTGCATTTGTTGAATAGACAATAGGGGAGTAGAACTTATTTTTGGAGTATGTTTGAATAAAAGTACATTTTGAACAGCTAGCAAGGGTAATTGGTATGGCCCAGATTAAAGTAGATAATTAGTAAACTTCTTCCTAGTGATAGAATGCAGAAAGTTTTTGTTGACCAAATTTTTCTCAGGTGGATCTTTTGTTATATATATACCTGATATAATGGGTATATATATATATATATCGGAGAGGGCCTCTTCAACCACCTGCCTAGCCTAAGTAAAGGCCAAAGTGGAGTGTTGTATGTCATAGACTGCTCAGCCACCAGGATTCGGTCCTTAAGCATCACGAGTTGACACCCACAGCCAACAGGTTGCCCCGTTGGGGAATTTTACACTTCTGCAGAGGTGCAGTCAGAGTATTCTACAGATGCAGCTGACGGGGTGGCAAAACTTTTGACTCAATCTGTTATATACCCACTTTATATCAGGTATATAATGGGGGGTGGGTAGATGAGAGAGGAGAGGGGATGGATTTTTATTGGTTCTGCTTCGTTGGCGGCCATCTTTTTCTGGGCTGATTCCTTCCTTCCTTCTTTTGGGCTGGGTTGTCTGTGCTTATTTCTTGTTGTCGGTAATAATTAAGCAAGACTTTATTGTTTTAAAAGACATCTTTATTCTTTATTTAAAACCCAAAGCCCAAAAGGGTTTTCAACCGCACGGTGAGAAGCAGGCATCTTAGTAACAAATGACCCTCACGTTCACTCCTTTCTACTAACGGCCAAAATGTAACTAACTAAACTTAACTTCTGTTCTCACATTTTCCCATTGGCAGAAGCCGGAGGGTCAACTAAAGGTCATTACCTATCAAAAATATAACCCCTCCGATTTTGAATTTCAATGAATTCAAAATCTAGCTACACTTATAGACATAAATCGTAGGCTCCCCACAAATTATATAACACTTTAAGAACAGAGGATTTTGAGTAACTAGATTTCTCTATTGATCAGTTCCAACCATCTAAATATTTTAAAGATTGGATCAGAATTACTCGAGAAATTGTGAATTAAAACGATTATGGTGCAAATTTGTCAATTTCCACCGATTTTTAGCGAAGTGCTGGTAATGCTAGTTTTAACTATAGATATAACTTATTTTTGGTCATCCCATCCCAAATATTTGCATGTGGCTTGGAAAAAAATTAATTATATAGTTCTTATATATAATGTACACTCCTAACTTTTGGGCTGAAAAATCTGGAAAAATAGTGTGTCTTATACACAAATAATTACTCCTGAGTCCGACAAAAAGGTTCCCAAGTTCAACAAGAAACTCCTGAAGACCGCTGAAGGACACATCGTCCGTAATTGTTGTGTATATAACAATAAAGATGAGGACAACAGTCTGAAAAATCCAAATAATAAGAGTAAATATAATAGAAATGATAAATCTCACTTCCTTTGATTAAAATGAGATTTGTATTAAAAATAGACAAGATTTAGTTTTACAGTTATCTAAAATAGAAAGTCCTTATATTTCTGATTTAGCTTTTCAGGGTGAAAATTAATACTGTAGTATAATTTGGGATTTTTATTGATTAACTTCTGTTTAAATTTGCTATTTTGGTCACAAGTTACAGGGTGAATAACTTTTAAATGAAAAATGAATTTAAATCCTGACCCAGAACATGAGCGATGATCATGGGTTTTCACAGCTTCTTTTATCTGTAAACTGTGACTATCCTTTGGGAGAAATACTGGAGTGGTTTCCTGGTGTCTTTCTCTGTAATTTTCTGTTTTACTCATAGCTAGGAGGAAGAGGAAACGAAAAAGAAGTTAATTCACACCTTGACCCCCAAGGGCATTAGTGCAAAGTTGAACAGCTTCAAATGAAATTTGAATTCTGCTTGCTCATTCCATGTTTTATGCTTAATGAGCACCACCCACACTTCAAGACTTAAATAATTTATTTTTCGGACCATATGACCTTTAGGCACCCCATTTTGATCTCGATTAAGAAAGGACATGTTTTTCATTTACACTGTCAATATCCGGTTGTTTTAACAGACGATTTTTAGATTTAAAAAAAAAATTATAAAACTAACCCCTAACCCTAATTGTTGGTGTAAATGAAAAACATGTCCTTTCTTAATCGAGATCAAAAAGGGGTGCCTAAAGGTCATATGGTTCGAATAATAAATTATTTAAGTCTTAAAGTGTGGGTGGTGCTCATTATTATGCCTAAAGGTAATATGGTCCTATTTTTCTAAATTATAATTTTATTCATATCAAAAGTAATAAATTTTATTTGATTTACATAGTTAAAAAAAAAAAAATTGGCTTTCATAAATTAATTTTATTTTTGAAATTTATGTTTTTTTTTTTTAGATTTTTTTATTTAAAAAAAAAAATTATATTTGTAAATATTTCTGAATATTATAAAGTGTGAAGAATTTGAAGGGGCTAAAAAAATGCATGACATTTTACAAAAATGTTATTAGTTGTATGTTTTGTGTCTAAAGAAACATTTCTGGATGTAAAATGACTGAAACTTTTAGACTTTTTTTTTCAATAGTCTATTCATCTTTCTTTTTTTTTTTTCTTTTTTTTTTTTATTTACAAGTCATAGTTCAAACTTAAAAAAAAAAAAAAAAAATCTAAATAAAATCTGATGAAAACATTCACATTTGCTATTTACTTGTGTGTGTTTTCTTTTTTTTTTTAAATCAATCTCTAATACTTAAGACATAGTAAGAGTATATAATAGGTGGGTAAGAAATGTTTACTGAGTTGTTAACCCAGTTGTAATTTTTAGATTTTTTTTTCAGTAGTCTTCCTTTTTGTCTTTATTTTTATTTATCTATTTTTTTATTTACATGTTGTAGTTCAAACATTAAAATTTTACTCAGATTTTTAAAAAATCAAAACATTCATTTACTATTTACTTGTTTTTATCAGTCCTTAGTACTTAAGACATGGTAAGTGTATAATGGGTGGGTAAGAAATGTTTGCTAATTTGTTACTGCATAATTGTAACTGACTACATCTCTTATAACCTGCAAGTGGCTTGAATTTGTATATATTTCCTTTTTTTTTTTTTTTTCTTATTCAGAGCACAATTTTAGTCTATCTTCTCCAGCTATCAAGTGGTACATGATTGCAAAATTTGTTAATTATATGCTACAAAGACTACACTTTAGTTGAGAATCAAGAGATTACTCATATTAGGTGCATGTAAGAGTTCCTGTATTTTTTTTTAAAAACCTACACAGATGAAAACTTTTGCACCCACAGCTAATACAGCCTTGTTGGTGAGGGCAGTAGAATATGCCAACTACACCTCTGCAGAGGTGTAAAATCCTCCAATGGGACAACCTGTTGGTTGTGGGTGCTGACCTGTGATGCTTAAGGATGGAATCCTGGTGGCTGACCAGTCCATGACATGCAATACTCCACTTTGGCTCTTACGGCGGCTAGATGGGCAGTTGGAGAGGTCCCCTCCAATCGATCGACTGGCAACATCAATATGATAGTTCCAACCCTTTTAATCATATATGTGCTAGAAGGTGGTGGCTGATGGTTTTAGTGTCCTGGGTAAGACACTAAACTGCATCTAGTGGTGAAGTTCCAATTTTGGAGCTCTGGGGAGTGTGGAGTACCCCTTTATTGCCATTACTCCCAGGTACACTCTGACCTGGAGTGGTAATACCTGTTAGGGTCCCATCTATGGGTTAAAGAGATCAAAAATGAGTTTGAAAGCTGTTTGAAAAAAAAATTGAGTTTGAAAAAAAGATTGAATACCCAACAAGAATGAATAAACCAAAAACGTCTTCAGCATAAAATAACCCAACAAGGGTTGACATGCCATAAAATCCAACCAACTAACTGCACCTAATAAAAACATTGAAAACATATCAAAGGTTTCATATGAATTAACCTCGATAAATTCTCATTCTGTTTAGTCTTCATTTTTCTTCTTTTTTTAAAAAAAATTCTTGCCTCTCTTATTGTTATCTGACATATTTACGAACATAGATTTTCCTTTGTGGCTCTTGTCAGGTTTTCGATAGGGTAAAAATAAAATGAAGCCAGAGTAAAACCTTAGATCTAACCAACAGATCTGCTATGACACGTCTGGCCTATGCATAAACTGCTCAGTTCAATCTCCTTGAAATTTTCTTATCTTGATTACTTACCACAGAAGCTTAAAGTTCATTCTTAGAGGTTGGAATATCCAACAACCTTTGGTCGATCAAAATCTGAATAAAACGAAAAATATACATAAGAGGATTTTTAATGCCAATTCTAATATTACATTTAAACATACATACATACCTATACGTATATATATGTAAGTGTATTTATGTATGGATGCACAAGTGTAGGCACATACATAATAGTATTTATGTACAAGTGTGCAAATACTACTGTTAACTTGTATGTATGTATACAAGGTGTGTCATAAAAGTATCGAGAATGAAGCTGTACCAAGATAGAAATGAACAATGAATGGAATGTTAATTTTTTCATAATATAAGGTGTGTCAAAAAGTACCAAAAAAATCTTGATACTTTTTTGACACACCTTGTTAGTGTGTGTGTTTATGTATGGATACACAAGTGTATGTATACACATAATAGTATATATGTACAAGTGTGTAAATGCTATTGTTAAATTGTATATATATATATATATATATATATACTAGCAAATATATGCACCCTCCGGGTGCAAGTATTTAAGCTTTAATGTAATAGAATATTATATTAAATTAGAAAGGCTAATGAAACTAAATAAGAAGGCAGTTAAAAAGATTTGAAACAAAAGGGGGTATAATCAAAAAATAGAACAACTGAAACTTACTCTTCCATCACTCTCGTCTTTCATTGTTATTTTTCTAATTTAAGTATTTAGTTAAAAGAGGAAGTAAGAGGAAGTAAAGAATAAAATGACAGTTATCTTTTCTTGTAAATGGATTTCATTTAAGATTCATTGAAGAGATTTTTGCTTATATTCATTAAAATAAAATCAAACAGTTAGAAACCAATAATACTAAGCACATATTTATTAAAATCACATTTTTAATATCAATATGCAAATTAGCATTCCTGTCCAGACTGTAAACCGCTATTTATATATATATAATTAATGTAAGTGATGGTTACAGTATTAATATGTAAAACAATTTTATTAATCATTGAGGTTTAAATAAAAATGAAATCATTGAGAATGTGATGTCAATAACTTAAGGGAATTATGACTTAAGTAGTGATGTAGTTTCGGTTACAGACAGAAAAACACTCAATCTCCATTATAATAAGATATATATATATATATATATATATATATATATGTTCAAGTGTGTAAATGCTCAAAACTTTGGTTGAATTAGCCAACAATAATTATAGAAGCTCATAACTAAAAACATAGACCTTGGCTGGCAATAATACAAGGAAGTATTATTGTTATTGATTTGATTAATGACCGAGGGAGCTGAATACTTACAATGTAATAAGGTCAGTAAGAGAAGAAGCCTATAATAATGACAACTGGAATTGCATGTATGGGGGTGGGTGGGGTTATCATATCAAGGAAAATATACCATATTGAGAAGGTCAGAAATTATTGTGTTGCAATAGTAGTTGTGTGGGCATAGTAGTTGATTTATTAAATATAAAAATTAGGTGAAACAAGCTTTTTTTTTTTTTTTTTTTTTTTTTTTTTTTTTTTTTTTTTTTTCTTTTATTACCCCCCCCCCCAAAAAAAAAACAAAAAAACAAAAAACAATTGTGGCTTATAGTAACTGATTGGTGCTGAGTTATTTGTTCTACTTTTTGATTTTTTTTTTTTTTTTGGTAGATGGGTATGACAGATAACTACAAACATGTCTGCATTTGTATACTCTTCCAGATGTGTATCGTTATTGGTTTGTTTATTAGTTGGATATTGGGAAAACAGTGATCTTCAATTGCTTGTTCATTCTAAGAAATATGATAGCATTATTTTTTTTTTTTTTTTCTGTGTTCTTATTATAAGATTCAAAGATTTTATTTTTTATTAAAGTTCTTGTGCCACCTCAGAACATCTCTTAGAATACACAAGGCTATATTTTCAGGATAAACAATGAAAAGTATAGTTTTAACTCTTAACGTCCTATACCGCCTCATTCCACCCGGCCGGAAGCCACATTCATTTTTCTAATCTATTCCAAATGATAGCCTTTGTTTAAATGTAATATTAAACATATTTTGGTTTGGTTTTACGGCATATCAACCTCAGTGGGTCATTTAATGCCGATAAAGTTTTGAAATAAATCAATTCTTAATGGATAATAGAATTTTTTTATAAATACATTTTTCTATTTAACCCATAGATGAGACCCTAACAGGTACTACCACTACGGGTCAGAGTGGACCAGGGAGCAATGGTGATGAAGGGGTGCTCCACATTCCCCAAACCTCCAAAACTGGAACCTCACCATCAGAGTTTAACGTCATTCCCAGGACATGTAGACCCTCAGTCACCGCCTTCTAGCACCCATATGATAAAAAGGGATGGGGCTTGCCATAAGGGCAATAGGGTTGGGAAAATCATATAGGTGCTAGGGCTTGACGTGACCAGCCGATTGACTGCCCGTCTAGCCCAAGATAGGGCCAAAGTGGAGTATTGCAGGTCATGAACTGCTCATCCACCTGGGCTCTATCCTTAAGCATCACGGGTCGCCACCCACGGCCAACAGGTGGCCCCATTGAGGTGCAGTGAGTGGATTCTAACGCCTCAGCCGACAGGGCGAACATATTTAGAAGTCTTTGATTTAAGAAAAATAACAGGTAACTTTAAAGGAAAAGGCCATTTTTTGATAAATCTTTATAGGAATGGGGCTCTGGACTTAGAAAATTCTCAACAGGATGTTAAGTGTTAATAGCTGATCATAATATGGTGAACTGTTTGTGTTTATTTTTAATTAGCATAATTTAAAAAAAAAATTTTTTTTTTTACTAAAAATTTTATTAAGAATTCTTGTCAGAAGAAAACAAGGAGGTTGAACAATCTAGAAATGACAGACAATATTATGTTACAGTGGTTTGTTGAAATAAAATGTAATTTGGAAAAAATGGATTTAATTTTTTTTTTTTTTTTAAATATAGACCAAGACTTCTCAAACCTTTTACTTGATGGTAACCAAATTTAATTTCCATTCACCTCAAAATAAATTGAATATTAAAATACAAAACCTAAATAATTTACCAGTGTTTTAATACAGTTACATGAGAAAAGAATCAGTAAATTATAAGTGCAAATGCAACAAATATCCACTAGAATATGTTTGTTTATAATTTTGTTTCTCTTAATGTGAGCTTATTTTTACCACAAGCTTGTTGCATTTTTGTGTGAACATGTCCGTGCATTTGCCCTAAATACTGTGTAAATGTTTTGTTTCAGAAACATAAGTAAACTGTATAAATTTTTATTCTTAGTCTATATGAACCGGATAAAAAGTTGAACAAATGTTGAATTTAGCTGCTACAAATTCTAAAAATGTCAGTGTAGATATGCTTTTATTTATTTATCTTTTTTTTTTTTTTTTTAAAGAATTTCATAGCCTAAATTTTAGGTTTGTATTTGTAATAAGTAATTGAGAGTTACCTCCCCTAATTTATGATTACCTACCCTTTTGGAGAACTCTCTAGGGAATACTAGACTATATAAACTCTTAATAAGTGTACCAATTATTTTAACTAAAATAAAGCTTTCCAAAGTCTATCGATGTTATCGTTTGTCATCGCTGTATTATACACAAATAATTACGGTAGTTTAGTTTAGTGGTTTGTATTTTCCCAGTACCCCACTCATACCGGTTCAGGCACATAGGCCCTATTAACGTGGGATCCACCCACAAACCGAAGTTCATGGGATGGCGGGTGAAAAATTGCGTGTATCCTGTCGGCATTCCCCCTCAGGGGGGGAGGGCGCCTCAGGCACTGGGCAATAAACCCAGCCCTGCCCCTTTAAATCGAGGGGGCAGGTGTTGCCTGGGGGGATGGCCCCCTGGGATCGACGCTATTATTATAACTCGATCGGTCCAGCGGCCGAAGCTCACTGGACCCCCGACCTGAAGGCCAGGTGAGTTTAGTTTAGTGGTTACTCAAGTTTAATTTAGTGCATAATTTTTTTTTTTTTTTTTTTTTTTTTTAAGTTAATGAATTGATTTCTATTTTAGACTTTAAAATTTGACAATGAAGTTGTGCCATTACAATCAATGATACAATATGGCTAAACAAGTTTCAAACATTGAGTTAAATTTAGTCGGAAATCTTTTGGCCACCATTTAGTTTTTATTCTCATCCCAAAACAGAACAGTTCAGAGATTCCCTTTTGTTTAAAAAGATTTACATGGACTATCGTGATCTTCACTCAGATTTAAATATAGATGTTCATTAGCTATGTAGGAAATTGACACAAACACGTGGGAGGTAGATGCAAAAAATAGAGCGGTCTGGCGCCTTAATGTTAAGCAAGGCACACGGAGAGGGGTGAGGCGGAGAGGAGGGTAGCCTTGACAGCAAAGAGAGCCAGAAAGAGGGAGAAAAGCCAGCAGCCCCAGAAAGCATCACAGTTTGTGTGCATTCAGTGCACCAAAGACTGTCACTGAAAAATTGGCCTGCAAGGTCACTTGCGCAGATGTAGATAATTTTTTTTTTTTTTTTTTTTTTTTTAGGACACTATGCCATCGTCCTTAGTAGACGGAAAGGTGCCAACATGTGGGAAAATCGGGTTAGTTGATATGTGTGATTATTGTGTAGCTTGGTTCACTTTTTTTTTTCCTTTTTAGATTCGATTACTTCATGACGTTCTTTAGAGTCTTTTGGGAGATCCTTAATCGTCTCTTCCAAGTTTTGTGTCATTACAAAACGATAGTTGTGTGTGAAGTCTTTTGAATCCTGCTTCGCTGGTGTTGTTATTGTAAATGATAAACCTGCGTAAGTTACTTCGAATCCTTCATCGCCAGTTTTTTGTGAGGTTTTAAGGGGTCAAATAAGAACAAAACGACGGGTAACAAATGTAGAAAAATGTATTAAAGAAAGTAGTCAAATACAATAGAGAGATGTGGAAATTACGTCCGACGAACAGAGTTATTGGCATGCTCGCATTGGCTTACTGCTAAGCCACAATTATCCGTGTTACTTATATTAACCTGTTGGCGCATTCCATTGGTCAATAGGGTATATCACCTATAACAAGTTGTAATGTTAGGAACCCCCTTTTTTTACTATTAATACTATGTGGCCATTGACATTATTATTATTATTATTATTATTATTATTTCACTCTTTCAGTTTTTCACACAAGCGTTAGCTGATGGTCTTTCACTGGAGTCTGAGTGACAGCAAGTCTCCTCAGGTCTCCAGGACTCTTCTGAGTATTCTAGCCGATTTCAACAATGCTGTTGTCTGGATGCTCTCAATTCTTCCTTTGATTTCCAATTCCTCCAGTCTGTTTCCTAAATTTTGGGGGACCGTTCCAAGTGCACCAACTACTATTGGTATCACTTTCACCCTCATATTCCACAGCTTTTTCAATTTTCTAGCAAGGTTTAGGTATTTATCTTTTTGTTTTCTTTCATCTTCACCCTGTGATCTGCTGAAACTGCAAAATCTACCAGTTGACAAGTCTCTTTTTCTTGTTAATCAATACGGTCTAGTTTTTTGGCTTTTTATGTGCAATCTCCTCAATTTGTTGTTTGAAGTATCCATATAATTGTTTTTCTTTTCTGTTTTATGTTTTTTTTTTCTGTTTGTCCATATGTTGCAGCTACTGTTATTGGCTGCCGTAATTAATCTTTCCTTGCTCTTTTTTGTGTATTCTTTGAGTCTTTGGATTGTGGCATCTACGCAATCCTCTGTTGGCAAGACCTCTTCCACCTTCTTTTCTTGATGCATATAGCCTATCTCTATCATCTCTAGTGTGTAATGCCTTGTGCATAGTCATTAATTTTCTTGTCTTTTGGTCAATCTGTCTGTGTTTCCTCTTTTGTTCATTTTAAGAATGGTCCAGAGTATCTTATAATGGGAATGGCCCAGGTATTTATTCCCTTGATGAGATTTCTGCTGTAAAGTTTTCTTGTTCTTCTGAAGTATTCTTTTTTAACTTTTTCTTTCATCTTTGTTTGCTTGATGGTGTCTGCTTCTAAAATTCCTAAGTACTTGTAACTTTCCTTTTCTCAAAGTGTTCTTATATTCTTCTTCTTCTTCTTCTTCTTCTTCTTCTTCTTCTAGAAGAAGAGATTTATAAAATGGTGCAGAAGGAAAATAATGTTCAATCACAAAAATGCTTGGAGAGAAAGAAAAAAAAAAAAAAAAAAAGATGTAACCATGCCATGTAACTAAAGAAAATTGTTATACAGGTCTATACTTTGTCTGGAATTGAGATAGCAACTATGAAAGGGTGAAAAAAAAAATTATTAAAATTTATTTTGTATATTTCAGTTTTGGTCTTCCTCGATCAAAAAATGATAACCTTTATAAAAACTAGCTGAAAACCCACCTATGGGTGGTATTTTAATATATGTAAACTGTCCATAAATTTATCCACCCTACTCTTTATTGCAGCAATAAACACTGGTATGATATCAAACTATATTTTTGGAAGGACTTATAAGCCATTATATTATTATTATATATAACTATTATATTATTAACTTGTAAAAAAACAACAACAAAAAACAAAAACATGACAGGATTATGTATCTGTTATATACTTAATTTTTCATTATGTTGCCAGTGGTAACTGGCATTATTTTTTATCAGCATAATTCTGGCTAAGTAGTTTCACTGGGTACCTGAACAATTGCTTGGATTTAAAAAAAAAATTTTTTAAAGTTTATAATTTTAAAAAAATTCTTTAAAATTTATTGGATTGAAATAGCGATTAATTTGAATAGGAAAAAAATTTTTTTCTTTTTCTAAATATTTTTAAGACTTGTTTTTCTCGGTTTCCTACAATGAACTTTCAGATTAGAAAATAAATTTATGATAATTAATTGTGTATATAACACACTATTTTTCCAGATTTTTCAGCCCAAAAGTTAGGGGTGCGTATTATACACAAGAACTATATAATGAACTTTTTTTCCAGCCACATACCTCACCATATTCAGGACGGGATGACTGAAAGTAAGTTATATCTATAGTCCAAACTAATGTGTTTTACGGCATTACAGAGAAATATCCACTGGAATGTGTTTGTTTATGATTTTGTTTCTCCTTATTTTCGCTGCAAGCTTGTTGCATTTTTGTGTGAATATGTCCGTGTGTTTGCTCTAAATACTGTGTAAATTTTCTGTTTTAAGACATAATGTAAGCTTTGTAAATTTTTTATTTTTTAGTCGGTACAAACTGATAAAAGTTGAACAAATGTTGAATTTAGGTTCCATTTAGTTGCTACAAATTCTAAAAAGTCACTGCGTGTTATACATGAGTTTTGTTGTTTTTTTTTTTTCTCTCCAGATTTTCCTAGTCCAAATTTAAGGATGCATGTTATACATGAGTTTGTGTAAATTGTGTAGTTTAGAATTATACTTAGATTGTAAATCAATCTTAGTATTATTTGTATTATTCGGACGATGTGCTCTCCGGCCTTCTTCGAGTATTTCTTGTCAGACTCGGGAACCTTCTTGTTGTAATCAGGAGCCATCACGGAACTTTGAACCTAACCCTTTATTCAGTCCATGGGGGTATCCTGTTCTCATTCTGCTAACCATAGCTGGGGTACAGGTGTTAAGCTGTGTTAATTATTATTCTATGTTACTACTGCCCCTGACCAGGATTGAACCTGCAGTCTAGAGATAACTGTCACTTAGAACGGTCTTAACCTAACTACTTTATCCACTAGGCTATGTGTACAATTGGAGAAGGTTCCAGAGTCCGACAAGAAATACCTGAAGAAGGCCAGAGGGTACATTGGTCGAAATATTGTACAAATAACAATAAAGATGAGGACAATAGTCCGAATAATCCAAATAATACTAATTATTAAGCCTCATCTAAAAAATCAGAGAAATGAATCAATCTTGTTTAAAAGATGCTCCAGGTAACAATAGAAACATTAGTGACAATAGTATTAGTTGTCCTTGTGTTGATGATAGAGAAACAGACAGGAAAAATGACATTTGGTGAATTATTTTAAAATATTGCATAATTATTCTTTTCTTTTTTTTTTTTATCTAATTCAAAATTTGTATCCTGTTTATTTAAAAAAACAACATCATTTGGTATTTAATAAGTCATCATAATAGAAACCTGTTGCAAAAAAAAAAAAAATTGAATAAAATAAAATAACTTCCTGTTAGGTAACTCTAACATTGCTGTCTTTTTTTTTTTTCTTTTTTTAAGCAAAAGTTTAGAAAAAAAAACTGGGTAGTTGATTTGCTAAATGATCAGCTTTGAAATGTCAGTTCTTCTGCCTGAAAACTGTTCTTAGAACAAAGTGGTATAATACAACATTAGAGAAAGTTCATTGTTAAAATGTTTGGTATTAGTTTATTTTGTCAGGCAGTGTGTTTATTCCAGCCTGACTAAATCTGCGTATCATTTAACAGTGATGCTGATAGCTTTTTGGTTTAGTGCGTCCTGGGACGCACATATTTGCTTTGAATGAGTCCCCAGGAAAATTTATGGGTCCCAACTAAAGCCATCTAACCCCTACTTTGTAACTTATCCTTTGTAATTTATTTCTAAGAAATTATTCAAATGTATTTACAGTTAGTTTGAAATAATGAGAGAGGAAAAAAGAATAACACTGGGATGCATGGATACCATTTTAATCCTTTTAGATTTTTTGTCAGGAATGCAGGACACGTACCTATCAGGGTAATCTGAACATTAGCTACATAAATGAGAATAACCTCCCCTTGTTTCTTTCACTTTGAGGAAGCCTTATATTTTGCAACACTCCACTTTGGACCTTACTTAGGTTAGACATGCGATCGGAGAGACCCCCTCGGATCAATCAGCTGGTCATGTCAAGCCTAGCACATATATGATTGCCCCAGCCCCATTGCCCTTATGGCAAGACCTAGCACATATATGATTGCCCCAGCCCCATTGCCCTTATGGCAAGCCCCAACCCTTTTTCTCATATGGGTACTAGAAGGCGGTTGCTGAAGGTCTTTATGTCCTGGGAATGATGTTAAACTCTATCTGATGGTGAGGTTCCAGTTCTGGAGGTTTGGGGAATGTGGAGCACCCCTTCATCACTATTGCTCCCTGGTCCACTCTGACCCAGAGTGGTAGTACCTGTTAGGGTCCTATCTATGGGTTAAATAGAAAAATGTGTTTATAAAAATAAAAAAATGTGTATCCATTAAAAATTGATTTATTTCAAAACTTTATCGGCATTAAATGACCCACTGAGTTTGATATGCCGTAAAACAAAACAAAAACATTTTCCCTTTGATTATCAGATCCTAGCTGACTTTAGGCATTGAAATATGATTATTATTTTCCTTTGGTTTTCAGTTGAGATTTTTCTTTGTTCTTATGATTTAAAGAAAGAAAGAAAAACATTCTTTGTATTTGTGTATTATCTTGGCACTGATTCCTCTGATTTTACTGCAGCAATGTGTGTGTCTTTTAATTAATTAGATAAAATAGAAAAAGAAAAAAAGAATTATGACTTAAAATCAATTGATTTCTGTTTGAACACCTACATTTACAAATGCAGACTTCTCTTTACTAAAGATTATAAACAATTCATATTTAAATGCAGGAACAATTAAAATCATTGGTTTTTCTAAGTGGAAACACTGCATTCATTTAATCTAGTAGGCTGGTATTCTGCCAACTTCAGAATGGAGAATCATTGATGTCATTTCAGTACATTACCACTTAATGCAGTTTGAGGTAGTAATATCTGCTAATTAATACATCTATTTTACTTCACTTTATATATTCTCACCTGAATGTCTCATGTTGCATTACATATTGACTAATGAAACTGTATATCTATTTCATAGTGATCTGATTTTTGTATATTACTGTAAAATGAAAAAAATTTTGTTAGGCGCTCATGGTGTAACTCTTATCTAGAAGGAAATGGCACGCAACTTTAGTTCAAAATCTGGATGAGGCTATTTGTATTTCATATAACGCTTGGGAAAGGTATGCATCCACCTACAGCTGATGAATAGTTGGATTCATACCTTTCCCAACGTTATTAGTCCTGTGTGAAATGCAAACAGCTTTGTCCAAGATTTGAACTCGTCTCGCCATGTCCATTTCTTACAACAGTAACCATTACACCATATGCCTCCTTGTACTGGATTATAATAATGTTTGTAATTTGGATTCCTTGGATTATTGGAGCGTAATTATTATGGTCTATGGCGAATTTGGGGATTGAAAAGAAAACGGTAATCGGATTTCTGGAGAAAGAGAAGAAAAAGAGATAAGGACAAAGAGAGGTTAAAGTTTGAAACGATAAACACTCAATGGGGGGCCATCCACTGTCCGACCAATGACCCCGGAACTAGAGTTAAAAATAAAACCAGAAGTTTTAGTTTCTGCGGAGGAGCGGAAGTTGGGTGACCCTCCTACCCCTGGGACGAGAAACGGAAGAAGAGAAAAATCGGTCTGTGCCTTCGTAAGAGGCAGATGGGGCTTCACAGGTTCCCCCATATAGGTTTTGCATAGTAGTACTGAATATGATTTATGATAGAATAATTTGACCTTACCCTCTTCTCTATCTCTCTCTTTCTCTCTGAAAAAGAACCCATGATTTCAAAAAGAAGGTTCCCGAGTCCGAGAAGAAATACTTGAAGAAGGCCGGCGGGCACATCAGCCGAAACGTTGTACAGATAACAATGAAGATGAGGACAATAGTCCAAATAATACTAATTTGTTTAACTCATTT
Organism: Doryteuthis pealeii; assembly: GCA_023376005.1. NCBI lineage: Eukaryota > Metazoa > Mollusca > Cephalopoda > Myopsida > Loliginidae > Doryteuthis > Doryteuthis pealeii. The sequence continues at coordinate 13,658,235 of CM042145.1, read as the reverse complement.
CCTCTCTTGTGTCTTTATTCTGTCCCCTAACCAGGCCACAACACCATCCTAACTTATATATGCTCAATCACTGATATTGAGCACTCTTTACTTATAAAGGCATAGAGATGGATATAACACCTGAAAACATTTCTTCTATTTTTAATAATAACTGTGTTTATTTGTATTCTTTTTATTGATTTTCCTTACTTTCCACATCAATAAGAAACCTATGTTGGCCTCTTGCGGCTAACCTGCTCTTGTTGGCTTCCTCTACTGCACTTTTCATTTTGCATTCTTTAAGATGATCATCATCTTCTTGCTACTTGGAGTCTGACATCAGTTTCTTCTAGTGCAGAGATGCTGATAGACTTTTGGGTGCTCTTCCAATATGTGATCTACCGAGTTGTTTACATTCCAATATGTGATCTACCCATTAACTACCCATTAATCTAACCCTAACCTCTTTTTTCCTAGTAGATCACATGCCAGATCACATATTGGAAGAGCACTGACTTTTGGATTAGTGCATCCTGGGATGCACATATTTGCTTTGAATGAGTCCCCGGGAAAATTCATGGATCCCAACTAAAGCCATCTAACTCCTACCTTGTAACCTATCCTGTGTAATTCATTTCTAAGAAACTATTAAAATGTATTTACAGTTAGCTTGAAATGGTGAGGGAAGAAAAGAGAAAAACACTGGGATGCATGGATATGATTTTACTGCGTTCTTTTAGATTTTTGTACATCAGGGATGCATGACGCGTACCTATCAGCATCTCTGCTAGTGATTCATTCTGTTGCCTTTTTTTTTTTTTTTTTTTTTTTTTTTTTTTTTTTTTGAGTAATTCTTAATATCTTTGTTTCAAGCCTTGCTGTAGTTTCTTCTTCTTCTTCTTCTTCTTCTTCTTGTCTTGCAGCATTTCTTCTGTTTAAATAATGTCTGGCATTGACTTGTTTTTGTGCATATTTCTACTATTCAAACATAGACAATTTCTCTGCATCTGTGTCATATGTATGTTTATTCAAAAAGTATAAATTTTGCTGTTCTTCTCTGAATCAGGCCCCTTTCTTAGCCTTCTTCTTTTTCTCGCCAATTAACATGTTCTTTCATTCAAATCCAGGGCTGAAGAGGCGGAACACAAAACTTTCGGCTCTAAATCTGACTCCTCTTTACGTAATTAAGTAATCATGGCCTACTAATAAATATAAGACCATGATTTAAATAATCTATTTATTAGGAGTGGGCACTGTATAACTTTAAAGACTAAACTAGGGCCATAAAGTGTAAATTCAGTCAGTCAGTATGGTTTTACTGACTCGGCCTCTTGTGACCCTTTAATTGCTTCCGACTCCATGACTTGTTCAAATCTTCCATACTTACTAATTTAGATGATGTTAACATATCAGTATTACCAAAGAAAAAAAAGTGACTGATACAATGAATTCGTGTTCTTATTAAAATGCAAACTTAACTCTTAACATCCTGTTGAGAATTTTCTAAGTCCAGAGCCCCATTCCTATAAGGATTTATCAAAAATGGCTAAAAATGACCTTTTCATTTAAAGTTACCTGTTATTTACCTTTAATATTAAGACTTCTAAATATGTTTAATATTACATTTAAACAAAGGCTATCATTTGGGGCAGATTAGGAAAACGAATGTGACTTCCGGGCAGGCGGAATGAGGCGTTATAGGATGTTAAGAGTTAAAGTAAATTGGTAAATCAATTTCTGTTTTTGATGCCAAAAAAATTCACACTTTAAAGTTTTTTTTTTTTTTTTACCAGTAATAGTTGTAGTGGCAACATTAATATTATTAATAAACACCCACATACACATCGTTGTTTTTCATTCAGCAGAAAATGATGTTTTTGTGTTAAAGTACCCCTTACCTCCATTTCTCTTTACATTAATGTGACATGAACAGTTCAACAAATTTAATGACAACAGCTTTTATGTTGATAAATTACTGAGAATTCTCTAAATATAAAAAGAGATATAAAATGCAATAAGTTTACTGTTATTGTTTATAAGACTGTATGGACAATATTTAATGTGATAAAAATGGCTAATTTATATTTGTAAACACTTAATTATATCAAATGAAAAAAAAATCTTTCATAATGAGTATATTTTATCAAAATGTTATATTTTTGCATTTACTTATGAAGAAAATTTATTTAAGAAAATAAGCCAATTTTTTCTTCTTTTTTTTCTTCTTTTATATTGCCATTAAAATTATGTTGATTTTCTTCTGAAATTCAAGTTCTGAAGGTATTAATAAAAGTTCTGTCTTTTTCTTCTCTTAATTGTAAACCTGAAAAAATAAATGTATAAATGTGTATTAAGTGATAATTTTAAAATGCAGTACAATCTTATATTAGCAGTTTGTTTTATATTGTTTTACATGATTAAAAAAAAAGATGTTACATTGCTTATACGGATGCTCCTTTATGGGCACATGGTGTAATGGTTAGCAAGCTGGATTAGCAGACCATTGTTTGTGAGTTCAATACTCCCATACTTCTAGCTTTGTGCCACAACTAAGCTAAGCTTAATAAATAACTACTGATGCTCCTTTACTTAGAGTTACATTTGTGATAATACCCGGGTCTGCATTCGCTGCACCTTCGTTGCACAATGTCTATGACCCCAACGTTGTGATATTCTGTGCTGGCCGATTCGAAAGGCACGAGTCAGAGACAGGTTCACAAGGATTAAAAACAAAACACAAAGTCTGATAACGGGATGCTGATGGTAGAGGAAGTTGTGATACTCTGTGCAGTTTGTGGTGGAGTAGTGTATACTTAGGTCTATGTCAGCTGGCAAGAAAGTTGTTTTGTTGTCGATTACTGGCTTCACTGATGTGGGTCTCTGGCTATTTTCTATCTCTGCTGCTACTGAGATGACACTATCACCCCGACTGCCTGCTGAAAACTGACTCAGGGGCTCGAGCTTGGCTGAATATATGTAAAATTCCACCCCACACATCCCCACGGACCCGACCATCCAGATGCTTGGCATTTAATTTAAATCTCAGACTTTTTGTCTGCGATTTCCTTTAAAAATAAGGCAATTACTTTTTTTTTTTTCAGTCTCAATGTCCCCACTATGCAGACCATTAATTTCCTCAAAAGAGATTTTCTCATAAAAACAGCTTTTTTTTCTTAACACCTAGATACCTAAAGATATTATCTCTAACTAGCTTAACTTCATGGTGGCCGTTCATATCTCTTAAACTTTACTGTCCAAACTTTTGTGTCCTTAAAGGACAACCACCCACCCATACACATATGCCTGGGCTTAACACATTCTTTTTTTTTTTTATTTTTTTATTTTTTCTGACCATGTTCTCCCTTAATCATAGTGTCACACATTTCAATGATACCATTGTAAAGCAAAAAAAAAAAAAGAATGAATTACATTTTTAACCTTTAACTTAATAATTCATCAGTGTGGCCTATTATCCTTTTTGCTAGCACTAGACCAGGGAGATTGTTTTGCTGAAGTGGTGTGTCACACCTACCGTCAAATCCCCACTTTACCACACAGATCAGATTACCCAAGCTGTGCTACTCATACGCCGAGTTGGCAAGGACTGGTATTGAATACGGAACTTTGCGATTCCTAGGCAAATGCTCTGCCAACTGAGCTTAAAAAAATATAAGAATACACATCACATCATTCATTTGTTTGTAATAATAGTGGGCTTTGAAGATATAAATAAGATAAGAAAAAATGCTATGAGACAAATTTAAACACTAGATGTCAATATTCATTATTGCTAATGAGACCGGAGGCTGCTATGTTATCCAAGTATTAGTAAAATATTGTACCAATATATATATATATATATATATATATATATATATATATATATATATATATATATATATATATATATATAGCGATAGGCCTACATGACATTTCTGCCTTTGAAAAAATGAAAGTTTTAAAATTTGACAACTTTAATACTTATTATTATTATTATTATTATTATTCTATTCTACCATTATAGTAAAAAAATTGTCAGGCCGTTATGTGGTAATATCGTCTACTACTTGCCCTGTTTTGCCTGCTAAACGACTCGACCAATGTTGTATTTGTTGTTAAGAAAGATTAGTCGGCTACAGGTTTTGGTGAAAACTGTATAAGCCACGGGCCAGCTCCACAAAGGAAAACAAAAAAGGAACAAAACAAACAAATCTGAGAATACACTTGTTTCTTTATTCACTCTTCAAGTTTATCCTGATAGGCCGGAAATGTGAAGTGTCACCCCCTTCCCTGAGTAAACCGTAACACTGGTTTGTTGGAATTTTTGTGACCAACTATAGTGGATGGTGGGTGAACCCAACTGTCACAGTTCTGCAATGCTACTTGTCTGTGTAACTCCTGATGATCCCTTGAATATATGTAGTCCTGACTTTCAAAAAGAAAACCACCCCTCTCACATGGACCTCCCGGAACTAGAGTAGAAAAAAAAAAAAAATAATAATATCCTTATTTTCATCCCTATCAAGAAATCCTTCTCTTTTATTTTATCATTGGTTAAAATCTGCTGACTCTCCTAACTTGTTTAGCTATCTTTTTATACTACTATAATAATAAATTATATATATATATATATATATATATATATATATATATATATATATGAGAAGTAAACAAACAGACGATGTTTATGATATGGCTATTTTCAATATTTAGGAGAATATGTGCTTAATTGAAGTCGAACCTAATTTTGAAAGTTAATTATTTAATAATTAATTAATTAGGCGGGATTACCTATTTAAATGTAAGGCTAAACAAATCGAGAAAAATCAATCTCTGTATGTACATTTCGGCCTATTAGGCCTCATCAGCAGAGCTATAGATACGAAGACCGCCCCGTGTGTGATTCAAAACCTGACTGCCAAGCTGACAGGCAAGCATCTTACCTCCATACCAAACGGACTTAGCTAGATTTCTTCGTTTTGTTTAGGAGTAGGTATTTATATTCCTCTTAAGTGACCTCTACACAACATTATGAGAAGTAAACAAACAGACGATGTTTATGATATGGCTATTTTCAGCCGACAATATTTATTATTATTATTATATTTTTTAATTTTTTATTTAGAGGTAAAATACTTACATCATACAAGCCAAAATTTTAGAAAATGATTCAAATTTTAAAAAATAATTACATAACTTATATATGATATTATTATAATGAAACAATATGATATTATTATAATGAAACAATATGTAGGGTAACAAAACCTTTGGGCCACTGTATAGTGTATAGGTGTAAAAAAAAAAATGAATATGTAATACCTTTTAAAGTTTTAAAATGTTTATTTTGGATTGTTTTTATTTTTTGTTCTAATTTTAAAAAATCTCTTTCTCCATTTCAGTCAAATTGAACATTTATCAATGATTATACTTGGGCCTTCTCAGTCTGAGAGTTACAATATGGGCAAGAATAGAAAGCTAAAACTTTCTCAAGAAAGGTCTGTTGGGTCAGAATCATCAGAGGAAAGTGGATTTGGTAAGTAAATTTTGATCAATATTTTCAATAATACTGAATACAAATACAAAATAGATTTTGGTATTATAATAATTATGTAGATTGGATGGTAATCTGAACATTAGCTACATAAATGAGAGTAACCTCCCTTTGTTTCTATCACTTTGAGGAAGCCTTAATAACAATTAAGTTCATTTCAAATAATGAGCAAGCACAATTATGAATACATTTTATGATATTTTTGTGTTAAAACATGCAGTTGTATTGATTTGAACAAATTCATATTTTCATTGTAGATTTACGGTGAAATGAAAATGGCAAATCAAAACGTAAGGCTTCCTCAAAGTGAAAGAAACAAGGGGAGGTTAATCTCATGTTATGTAGCTAATGTTTAGATTACCGCTAAGATTAATACATTTTTCTTTTTTTTTTCCTTCTTTTTTTTCCTTTTTTTTCTTTTTCTTAATGTGTGTAGAATTTCAATGTTTTTATAACAATGAAACATAGTTTTGATCTCTATGAAAACAAAACTTGAAAAAAAGGAGGATTATTTTAATTTTTTTATATTTATCTTTAGAATCCTTAGTATTCATTCAATTTTAAAATTCACAAAAAATTGAGCACAAAATATATTCAAACTTTGTTTCAAGTTACTTATATCTTTGCTTAAAAGTATTCCATTAAAATAAAGGTTTTTAATGATCACTATATATGTATGGATAATTCAGCCTTTTCTTTATTGCATTTTTTTCTCTGGCTTCCTATTTGTAGAATTTCTTTATTTGCAAATTGGATTACCAAATTTATTTTCTACGTTTGAGGCATAAAAATTATATATATAATGTGTGTGTGTTATGAGATACGATACAATTAAGTGTTTGTTACCATTGGTTTCAAAGCAGCGTATTAGCCACTTATCAAAACAAAGTACCTTACACCTGTAATCAAGCACTTTATCACTTTATTTTCATTTCTCCAATACAAAATAAATACCTATATATATATATATATATATATATATATATATATATAGCTTCTAGGACTTGTTCAAAACAGCACGCAGCAAGCATCCTTGTGTAGTTCCCATTTAACTTTTTCTCCAGGAATTTTGTTAAAGTCCAAGTGGTGCAACCATACAGTAGTACTGACACAACTACAGCTTGAAAGAACTTCTGTTTTATTTTATCAGAGAGATCAGATTTTCATATGGTTGGCAACCTGTCAATAACACTTCTTATCTATGTGCATGCTGTCATCACTTTCAGTTGATGAGATATTGCTACTGAGTGTAGAATAATCACATTAAGTTCCATTTACTGTCGAATTGGTAAGACAAGGCAACAAGTAGTTGTAACTTAATACGAATCTAATCTTGTCGCAATATTACTTCAAAATGATAGGGTATTAATAAAGCCTCATAACATCATAGAAACCAAGCAGCCAATCAGGACTCGAGGAATGGAATCACCCAAATACATGAATGGACTATTCTTGACTTCCATAAATACCAGCTATCTTGGGGCACTGGCAGTTGTGCTTAGCCAGTTGCTGTTGTTCAAACCAACAGTATACTGACTGACTTCAATACTGAGGTTTTTAAAAAAAAATTTTTTTTTTAACTGATCTACTAATTTCTGCAAATCCTGGAAGCAGCAACCTACAAAACAATAATTGTATGGCCACTTATCTCCCATCTCACAAACCATCCAAGTAAGACGAGCAAGACATGCTGGACAAGTAAGGACAAACTCATAAGCAACATTCTCCTATGGACTTCTACACATGGACACACCAATGTTGGCTGACCAGCTTGCATTTATCATTAGCACTGTATGAATACTGGATGCTGTCTAGATCACTTGCCAAGAGCGATGATCAATAGGAAGGGAGTCCATGCTGTCTGCATACCTTGATGATATATATATATATATATATATATATATATATATATATATACACACACACACACACACAAAGAGGGTGTTCATAAATTCTCTTTACAACTTTGAAAAATAATTACAAAAGTAAATGAACAGACAAATATATGGAAATTATTACAAAATGAGGAGTAGACATTTATTTGCCTCATTTAATACATGAAGCACGTTAAGACAGTACTCGATTTCTTGCCATGTTCGCTGTAGTGCTGTCCCGTATCTTTATTTGATAAATGACATCTTTAGCATAAACCCACAGAAAGAAGTCCAGGGCAGTGATATCTGGTGAATCAGTGTAAAGAGACTTTGTATGAATACCATATATATATATATATATATATATATATATATATATATATATATATATAGTATGATATCCACAGACATCGTGTTTCGACGTATCATGTCTCCTCAGTGTGACTATACTTAGCAGGCTAGCTTCGGCAAGGATCAAAACCTGATCAAATTTTCAACAGTGGACATATATATATATATATATATATATATATATATATATATATATATATATGTCCACTGTTGAAATTTGATCAGGTTTTGATCCTTGCCGAAGCTAGCCTGCTAAGTCTAGTCACACTGAGGAGACATGATACGTCGAAACACGATGTCTGTGGATATCATACTATATATATATATATATATATATATATATATATATATATATATATATATATATATATACAGTGATGTTGATAGCTTTTTAATTTAGTGTGTCCTGGGATGCACAGATTTAATTTTAATGAGTCCCTAGGAGATTTGATGGATCCCAACTAAAGTTTCTTAATAAATTGCAGAATTTTTATCTATGAACAACTAAAGCTGTCTAACCCCTACCTTGTACCCCATACAGTGTAATTCGTTTCCAAGAAAATATTGAAATGTATTTACAGTTAGCTGGAAATAGTGGGGGAAGAAAAAAAAGACACTGGGACGCATGGATATGATTTTTCTGCATCAGTGACGCATGACGCGTACCTATCAGCATCTCTGTATGTATATATGTATATATGTATATATGTATACTTTCTAAGGTTGGATATGTCAATCATAGGAAATCTCACCAGGGTCAATCCATGCAAATTCCAGGAACAAACAATGTGCCTTGTGCTATCTGTGGCAAGGTCTGTAAGTCAGCTTCTGGTCTTAAGAGACATATGATGGTGCATAAGCATCAAATTTTATCATCTGAATCATCTTATTCAACGGGAAGGAAGTCCTTTCAATGTCATATTTGCATCAAACTTTGTGGATCTGCAGCAGGTTTGATGAGTCATTTAAGGGCTCATGCAAGGAAGGGTTCTGGTGGTGGAGTTATAGGATTGTGATGGACGGCAATGATCTGTTAAGATTATGCTATTGCTATATATATATATATAGGTGCGTGGGCTAGTGGTTAGAGTCATGAAAATGGACTCGTCGATTCGAGTTCAATTCCTAGATGAAGCTGTTGGCATTTCACATAGCGCTAATACCCTTGGGAAAGGTATGGATCCATATATTCTCCCTCCAGCTATGGGTTAAATAGTAGGGCAGACTGGGCTCTTCAGCCTTGGCTAGGTAACCAGTCTAGGAGAGGGATAACTCTGAATTCAAAATTCCTGAGGTCGGTCGTTGATTGGGTTTGTGGCAGCCCTTGATGCACCAATTCTTTCCTATCGACTGTGCCAAAAAGTGTGGATGGTCCAACACAAGCCTTCACCACTATAAACAAATCACTGTGTGGGTGTTCATTGTGTGTGTGAACCCTCATGCACTGAAAATCGACGAGAGAGTCCATAATAATAATATATATATATATAGCATTCTGAAGAAAGGATGGATAAATCGAATATTCTGCAAAATTTTCTGAATTATAGAATCTCATAGTTTACTTCTTTTTCTCTTGTGAAGTTGATACATTTTCTTTTTTATATCACATTATTTACTGGCATAAGACACTTAGCACTAACAACAGTATTAAAAGAAAAAGATGATTTTTCTTTTTGTTCTCCATATCATACTTTAAATTACATCTTCAATACTTTTGATGTGGCTTTGATTCTTCCATATCCAAAATATAGATTAGCTTTTTTTTTTTTTTTTTTTTTTTAAACTTTTATTTATCTATTTGATTTTTTTTGTGGTTTCTTCTTACAACTTGTGGATAAAAAGAAAAGGAAGATAACAGTAAAAACAAAGAAAAGAAATTAACTTTTAGCAGCATGCAAAATTGATCCATTGAGTTCAAGAACTGGTTATTATGACATTGATTATTTTTCCTAAGACTTTGAACAAGAAGAAGAGTAATGTGTACTGAATATTATTCTCATCTCACTGTCTGTTTCTTTCCTCTTTTTTTTTTTTTTTTCTGCCTCTTTGAATTTTGGTAACCACATATTCCTGTTTTAACAATTGGCAGCTCTGGCAGACAAATGCCCGGAATAAATAGGCAGGAAGGTAGAAAAGATGATGATAGTGCCTGTTGAGGCCGCCGGATGGAAAAGCAGTCGGTGAACTTAGCTTTTACAAACGTGACTTTACTGAATTTCTTTTTCTCTGTAAAACAAAAACCACAAAAACTGCTGAATGATTTTTCATGTAATTATATATTTAGACTTATATATATATATATAATTTGAAGTGGGCTAATTTATTTTTGATTTGGACATTTTATGGCTTTGAAATTTCAGAAAGTTTTCTCATCAGGACTTAAACAGGTGGAACACTTTTATCTTAGTTAATAGCCATGGAAATGGGTTTGAGCTCCATTATCTATTAAATAAAAGATTCGGTCTCTATTTGCCTGTAACCGAAACTATGTCACAGTTATTTCAGAGATTAAGTAACTTTATCACTGAGTATTTAATTTATAGTCAGTATCATTACTACATAAAAATATTAAAATTCTATGAAAAATCAATTGATTGTCAAGTTTTCACGAAAATTTCGATACTTATTTACCTTTTTAGATGAATTTATGTTTAAATTTTTTTTTTCCTAAAATATATAATGGGAAGTATCTTTTTACTAGGTCGACTTTAATTTTATAAAATCCGAAGAAAATATATTTTACTCGTACGATTTAAAAAAAATTTCTCTAAAGATAAATCTAAATAACTAAATCAGAAATTTTTAGAAACTTATTGTAGGTCCCTACTGTCATAAAACAAAACAATTATCTCAATGGAGTGAATATGATGTTTTTTAAGTAAGAAATTAATCTTTAAAAAAATATAAAATGTTTTATTTTATTTATTTAATTTTCCCACCCCCTCAGGCAAGATCTTTCAAAAAGTTGTTTTTACATCGCCTGGAGGGCGTTTATTATTTTGAATAGCAAAAAAAAAAAAAAAAGTCTTTCCCTTTTATCATCTGTTGCTGCCTTTTTCATTCCATTTATAAGAAAAAAAATAAAATTACTCGGTAAAAGTTAATGAAGATACACTTGATATATATATATATATATATATATATATATATATATCTAATGTATTTGTGGTTATTCATCTTTGCACCTACCATATTGTATATACAAGTATGTTATATAGGTCTACATATGAGGGTAATCCCAAAGGTAAGGTCTCCAAAATATTTAGAAATCTCAGAAACATTTGTTTACATCATATTGAACATGTATCTATTTCTATAGATCATAGCTATTTTGGTTGATGCATTTTTGTAGGTGTTGTGGTAGTTTTTGTATGCATGTCATACCAGTTCGCTACCGTGTTGTTGCAAGCTCCCTACACCACTTGCGGACGTTTTTGACATACATGATTCACCATACACTTCTGTTATATACCCCTTATAACATTGTACGTCAAACATTGGGTATATACATGAGAGAGGAAACTCGGGTGACAGAGAGACGGATACAGAGTTGAGACTTACTTGTTGCTTAACTTCTTCTTTACTACTTCTAGTCGCCATGTTTCTTCTTGTCTTGCCGTCTTCTATCTTCTTACTAAAGGCTTTTTCTAAAGGCTAACTTGGTAATTTATGAGGAAGTGCGTCCCTGTCTCCTGCTTCAAAAATTGCTACCCGGTGACTATTAAAATAACGACCCAGCTCAGTCTATTCAAAACGATCCATCTTCATATCTATCTATCTATCTCAATTTGTTCATATTTATCTATATTACTTTAAATACTAAGATTTTTTTTTTATTCATGTTTGTTTAATGTTTTGTTTTTAGTTTAAATAAACAAGAATTACGACAAAAAAAAGAAGCGACCCCTCCCCCCAATACATTTACTTGTCGAAAATATCTATCTCCATTTGTTCGTATCTATCTATATTATTTTGTTTGTTTATCTGTCTATCTATATCAGTCTATTCCAAGCTATATATCCATCTTCATATCTAAACAAGAATTATGACAAATTACGACGAGCTGGGGTTGTTATTTTGATAGTCACCGGGCAGCAATTTTTGAGGCAGCAGACCGGGACGCACTTCCTCATAAATTACCACTAACTTTTTAGTCATGCAATTAATTAACTCACAAGATTTCTTCTTTTTTTTTTTTTTTTTTTTTTTTCCTTGTTCAAGATTTTATTTCTAGCCAATTCTTTCGCGCTGGGAGTTAACAACCCCAGCAGAGAGATGCACATGCTCTCTGCTTCAATCTGAGTTTGAAAACTGATTCTCTAACTAACTAATCACGTGACGCGTGAGATTTGTGCCTCTGGGGTCAGGGAGCTATAACTGTCCTGGTATTTTTACATTCCCTGATCTGAAAACCAATGGCCCCTTTGAATTCTCGCTACAAGGTCCATCAACAAATTATGCTACCACATAATATAATGTAACACTTCCCGTTAATTCACAAATTTCAATCGGTTTAATGTCTTTTGCGTTCAAAAACTGAATAACTGCACAAACTTCACACTTGGTGGTAGTGTCAAATGGAAGCTCCATCAGAACCGACTGCCAAGACTGAGTGTGGCACAAAGGTGCGCATAGGCGCATGCACAACAAACATAATAGTCTTGCCAATAGATGCATGAACAGTTTCCCCTGCACCCCAGCACTTTGGAGACCTTACTTTTGGGATTGCCTTCATGTATATATTAGGATAGTGTGGATATGGAAACAACTTCCAAAAAGGAATTTATGTGTGTTTGTGAGAAAGAAAGGAAAGCAAAATAAACATTATGGATCTTTTCCAAAACACAATCTAAAACTTAATAAAACATTTTTTTCTATTTTAGATACGATTTTTGGAAAAAATCCATAATATTTATATATTGTGTGTGTGTGTTAGGATGGAAAAGGTTTAAGTGTGATTAGATAGATTTGAAAATGTATAGTGACTTTTTTATTTATGTGATTTCTTCCATTGCAAAAATGAAAATTTAATGACCTAGTTTTATATAGAATTATTATTATTATTATTATTATTTTGAGTTTTTCACACCAGTGTTAGCTGATGGTATTTCACTGGAGTCTGAGTGACAACAAGTCTCCTCAGGTCTCCAGGACTCTTTTGAGTATTCTAGCTGATTTCAGCAATGCAGTTGTCTGGATGGTCTCAATTCTTCCTCTGATTTCCAGTTCCTTCAGTCTTTTTTCCAAGCTTTTTGGGACCGTTCCCAGTGCACCAACTACAATTGGTATCACTTTCACCCTCATATTCCAATATTTTTCTATTATTGTTGTTATTTTTGTCATTTTCATTTTTCCATATATTTTCCTTTTTTGTTTTTATTTGTTGCATATTGACATTTATTAATTACTAGAAGCAGCTACCCGGCGTTGCTTGGGTAGAGAGGGGATAATAAAAAGTTAGTTTCACATATCCGTTGATTGTTTTGATCTTACATAACTGATTTGTTTTAATCATGAACGCAACCAATGACTTTCCCTTCTCTTACTATTCAAATCCTAATTTCTAAGTATCTTTCAGATATAAATAAAAACTTAATTTTTTCACAAAAAGCAAGCTCTGGTAAAAGTGAATGTGTGTATATATATTTACTTTGTCATTAATTGTTTTATTTTTGTAGTTTCCTCCGGACATACATACATACATACACACACAACTGCCCTTTATATATGGATGGATGTGCATATATTTAAGTCTGTAACATAAACTAATAGTGAAAGTAGCATTGAAAATAAGAGAGTAAAGGTGACAATGAATTTCAAATTTTTGCTATAGTTCCAGATTAGGTGTTTGTTCAGATTATCAACTGTCATTGTCACAGAGGATCACATGTAGATTACCAATATAAGTAACTTAGCAAAATACTTCTGATCCACTTGATTTTCTTTTATATACCTATATTATATATTTTAATTATCCATTTTCTTTTATATACCTATATTATATATTTTAATTATCCATTTTCTTTTATATACCTATATTATATATTTTAATTATCCATTGAAACTGAAACAAATAGTAAATGTGCAGTTTTTTTTATCAAAGTTTTGTCAAATTAAAAATTTAGACAACAAGTAATATAACTTTATTTGGACATTATGTACATGACCTAGGCATAAAGTCTGATCTTTTGTTGGTGAGAAGGGTGACAAAAATGGTTGTGCATTTTATGTTTTACTCTAGCAAGTTTCATTTTCCACCTGTAAATATCTATCTATCTATCTATATATAAAGGGCAGTTGTGTGTATGTATGTATGTCCGGAGGAAACTATGAAAATAAAACAATTAATGACAATGTGAATATATATATATATATACACATTCACTATCACCAGAGCTTGCTTTTTGTGCAAAAATAATGAGGATTTTATTTATATCTTGAAAGATATTTAAAAATTAGGATTTGAATAGTAAGAAAAGGAAAAAAAGTCATTGGTTGCATTCATGATTAAAACATAAATCAATTATGTAAGACCAAAATAATCAGTGGATCTGCGAGACTAACTTTTTTATTATACCCCTCTACCCAGGCAACGCCGGGGGTAGCTGATTCTAGTTATGACTAAGACAACAAAAGTATAAATATGAATCGGATTAGTCAAGCATATGGAAACAATGAAAAGTTTTTCTTGTGAGAAGTTAATGATCTTAGAATGAGATGAAATAATCCATTAGTGTTTAGTCAATGAACAAAACTCTGCCAATTTTGTTAGTTCTTTTTTTTTTTTTTTTCTTTTTTAATGCACACTGATATTACAGTTATAACAATACAATCAAGTATGTATAGTTTATAATAGTTAACACTAAATGCTGCTGATGCTATTTAACAACAAAACAAAACAAAACAAACTTTTGGTGTGAGCCAGTATTATCTTGTAGTAATTTAACAGTTAATCATTCAAGCTTAAAATTAAAACACTTTGAATACTTGATTATTATAGTGATTAGCAAGCTGGTCTTACAAGCTGTTGTTGCTGGTGGCCTTGTACTAAGGTTGACTATTTCTAACATTAAAAGTTTTATTATAACCATTGGCTTCAATTAATTAACCCTTTGCACCTATAAACCTGATATATTTCAGGCCAAGTGCTATTTTGCTATACACCATAACTCCAATATTTCAGCCCAGAGAACATGTTAGATACTAATAAGAAAAGGCTTGATATAGCAACCATTCTTTTAATGGAATGATGGGAAAGCTTTAAGCAAAAATGTCTCTGCCCTCGAGTAAGGTTTGAATATGCTTTATGTTAATCTAGAAGCAACTACCCGGCATTGCCTGGGTAGAGGGAGGTGATAATAAAAAGTTAGCCTTGCAGATCCATTAATTGTTTTGGTCTTACATAATTGATTTATGTTTTAATTACGAATGCCACCAATGGCTTTTCCCTTCTCTTACTATTCAAATCCTAATTTTTAAATATCTTCCCAGATATAAATAAAATCTTCATTATTTTTTTTTACAAAAAGCAAGCTCTGGTAATAGTAAATGTGTATATATATTTACTTTGTCATTAATTCTTTTATTTTTGTATTTTTCTCCGGACATAATACATACACACAACTGCCCTTTATAGATAGATAGATAGATATAGATTATTAGTGAATTTTATAAATTCGGTTATACATATTTACCAACGGCTCTGCACAGGTAGGATGTGACTCAAGGTCAATTTTTTAAGTGGAGTTTAACAGTTTTGAATTCAGTTTTCCTTCTCCTATACTAAGAGCCTAGCCTATTCTACTATTTACCCATAGCTGGAGGAAGAATAGTTGGATTCATACTTTTCCCATGGTATGTGAAATGCAAACAGCCTCGTCTCGCCGTGTCCATTTTCTACCATGATAACCATTACACCATAGGCACTTTGGTTAAAAATTCAGTTATGGGGTATCCAAAGTTTAATGGTAGAGATTTGAAAAAGCAAAAAAAAAAAAGCAGGGTTAATAATTGAGTTACAATTAACAGTCTACAATGCAATTAAGGCCTATTTTGTGTTTTACTCAATAAGTCTTTACTGCTAGTTTAAACCCATTATATTGTTGGATAGAGCTTGTTGAAATCTTTCTTTTACACATAAAATATATTTTTCTATTCCTCCAGTTGTCAAAGTTATATTCCTCTCCCAATAACATCAAAGCATTGTGGTTTTAAAAAAAATAAAAAAATAAAAACCAGTCCCAATAGTGTTGTGGACTGTAATTAAAGGAAATGAATATCAAATGGGTTTAAATTATTAAAAATGAATAGAAATTATTCATTAAACAAAAATTAACAAGGACAACCAAATCAAGAATATTGAGGTCATCTTGTACATCAGTGTAGAGGTGTGTAGTATAATGGTTACTGCGAAATGAGTTCAAATCTTGGACAAGGCTGTTTGGATTTCACATAGTGCTAATACCCTTGGGAAAGCTATAAATCCAACCACTCTCCCTCTAGTTATGAATAAATAGTAGGGTGGACTGGGCTCTTTAACCTTGGTTAGGCAACCAGTTCAAATTAAACCTGCTAAACTCCACTTCAGAAATCGACCTTGTGTCACATCCTGCTCATGTGGTGGGATTGGTAATTATATATGTATACATCAGAGTAGCTTTATGAAAGTAGTGGTGATGCACATATTTTTATGTTCAAAATAATTTAACAATAACCTTGTAAAAAAAAAAAAA
The DNA here is from genome assembly GCA_023376005.1 of Doryteuthis pealeii. Taxonomy (NCBI): domain Eukaryota; kingdom Metazoa; phylum Mollusca; class Cephalopoda; order Myopsida; family Loliginidae; genus Doryteuthis; species Doryteuthis pealeii. Next base: position 13,641,745 of record CM042145.1, on the reverse strand, counting down.
AAAAAAAAAATGAAAGAAAGAAAAAAAAAGTTCATCCGGTGGTGAGGCTCAAATTCTGGAACTCTGGAGAGTGTGAAGTCACCACTTTATTGACATTACTCCCAGGTCCACTCTGAACTGGAGTGGTATTACCTGTTTGGGTCATATCTATGGATAGATCTGTTTGAAATAATGTTTTATATTATTCTAGACTACATTAAAACATTGGCTCTTAAAACATTGATATTGAAACTCAGCACGAACTGTTTACCTGTTTAAAACGATTGTGAACAAGATATAAAAGCTTGTAAATTATTAGGATTAGATAGGAATAATTGTAATATTTGTTGGGAATTTTTTTTATCAAATAGGAACTTACTTGAAACCATATAACTTTGTGCAAATTATTTGTATTAAAAATAGATAGTGAAATTGTTTACCAATGATTATTATTAAAAAGGAATAGTCACTTGAAACCATATAATTGCTTGCAAAAAGAAAAGGGAAAGCCCCGAAATTTGGGGTAAAAAGTGGACATGATTTTGTTAAAAAAAATGTCAAATCACGAACTAATTCAAAACAAAAAATTTAGTAATTTCTTCACCATTTCTTTATTTTTGGAACAATTTAGATAAAACGTTGCATTCTTATGTAAAATTGTATGTTCTTTCTGATTCTGAAGTTAAATTTTATGTATCACCATGCTAGAACCCATTATTTGGGTAATAAAAAGTAGGAATATCAAGAATTTTTGCTTTTTTTAAAAAGTTTACCACAAGATTATTCAACATTTTCATTTTAATACGGCATATATACACATATATAGTATTAATTTATATAAATAACATCACTTTGAACTTAAAAATATCTTTTTAAATACCTGCTATGATGTATTACATACAAGAAATAGAATAACTATATAATTTTATTTAACAAAGCTGCATGTAGCATGTACAGCTTTGTTTAAAAATAATACTGTTTTAACTAGCCGTAAAAAATAATTCAATGGATAAAAACACATAAAAGTTACATATTTAGAAAGATTATTTTTTCTTTCCAACCATATAAATATTTTAAAGATTAGATCAGGAATAATCGAGAAATTGCAAATTAAATCTATTTCAGTCGGAAATTTAATACGTGATGGGCGTTTGTTTACATATCAAAAACGACTACATTTTAATTTTTTTTTTCTTTTTTTTTTTTTTTTTTGTAAAATTCAACCCTTGGCGCAAAAGCCTGACTGTTAACCATCATGTAAATATCACAATTTATATATCAAAATAATCCTGAGAGTATCTAGTATCAAGGATATAGTGCTTTTTATTGCTTAGCTTATGCTTTTTGAAAGGACTTGCGTCTATTTTTGTTGATAGTGGTTTCGCTTCCAAAGGTCGAAGAAGAAAAAAAACAACCTACACAATATAGTATAAAGTGTCTACTTATTAAGTGTTCAATTTCAAGAATATTGATGAAGATTATCCTCTTTGATTTTGCAATGCAAACTAATGACTAAAATTTAGTCCGGAAAAAAATACGGTTTTAAATCGCTGTAAAAAATAGTTCAATGCATAAAAACCCATGGAAATTACATATTTAGAAATATTATTTTCTTTTCTTTCCAACCATATAAATATTTTTAAGATTGGATCAGAAATACTCAGTACAAATTTAAACTGATTAAAGTCGCAAATTTGAAAATGTCCGCCCATATCAGCTAACTGCTTGTAATGCTAGTGGTAGTACCTGTTAGGGTCCCATCTATGGGTCAAATAGAAAGATGAGTTTATAAAAAAAGAAACCAACCAACCAACCGACTTTAAATGTTGGTTGGGTTGCAAGTTATTTTTTTTTTTTTTGTTAGTCTTCATTTATGCTGAACAAATCAAATTTGAGAAGCAATTATGTTGCAGGATGTAACATTTTTCTCCTTTTTATACGTTCACCCCCATCATATACATTATATATGTATAATTGCACAGTTGCATATCTATATATGCAAACACACTACTTTTCATAAGAGCTTCTGTGTTTGTAGTTTAGATAAAGTTTCAGTTGGATAGATGAGTTATTTGCTGGAATTAATCACAGATCAAAAAAGAAAAAAGAAAAAAAAAGAAAATTAAGATTAAAAAAGAAATCAATAGTTATATTTTTGAAATATTTGAGGCATAAATTAAAACTGATGAACTGGACAGTAATAGAATAAATCTGGTCTTTTTTTTTTCTTTCTTAATTTTAAAGGAGTAATTATATAATGGAAATTTAATAAGCTAATTATAAGCTAATTTAATATAGAGTACGTTTGTAATTCTTTAGTTCTTGCAAACTGCAAGAGCAAGCCAAAAGAATGAACCAGTTTTTCAGTGTTGTTCAAATGTACTAGTTGAGAACCATTATTACTCCAACCCTTTCATTAGTCCTTTACTTTCAGTTGAAAGTAAAACCTGCTAGTATACTATAGTATGGTTTAGTATACTGCTAGTATACTATAGCTATGGTTTAGATAAAACCTGCTAATATACTCTATAGTATACTAAACTTGCTAGTATATTATAGCTATGGTTTAGATAAAAATCTGATTTAAACCAGTTGCCAGTAATTGAGGGTCAAATCTGGTTCCAGGGTAAAGCCAGATGTTGTTATTGTCCAAATGGGAACTATGAAAGTGTTCTCTTCAAATGGAGCTTAGAATATGCTGACTGTATCCTCTGCAGACTGATACGCCCCCTCCCCTAAAAAAAAAAAATGGAGGGGTCCTGGGTATGACATCTGATGGTAAGGCTCCAGTTCTGAAGCGCTGGAGAGTGTGAAGTCACATCTTCATTGCCATTGCTCCCAGGTTCACTCTGCCCCAAAGTCATAGTACCTGTTACAGTCCTATCTATGGGTAAATTAGATCTTTTTCAAGATTATTAGTATTAAGATAGGAATACTTGATACCATATAACTGTAAATTGGTTTGGCTCAGTTGGTACAGCATCCGCCTAGGAATCGCAAGGTTCTGGGTTTGATACCAGTTCTTGACAACTCTGAGCATGGGTTACACAGCTTGGGTAATCTGATCTGTGTGGTAAAATAGGGAGCTGAGAGTAGGTGTAGCATTCCACTTCACCAGAACAATCTCCCTGGATCAGCGCTAGTAAAAAGGGGATACTCCTTTGCTGTTCAGCCCGATACCAACAATAGGTCACTCTGCCGATTAGTATAGCAGATCTTTATTATTGAGTTTGATTCTCTCTAGATGGCTTATGGTTTTTTTTTCTTTTTGTGCTAATCTTGGCTAAATAACAACATAAGAACATTCCATATCAAAATGTCACTGCATAACAGTTGTTACACTTAGTGTACAAATCTATAGGCAAATAGTTTACGGTCAAGTCACATTGAAAGCAATGGTTCCCGCTAGATCACCGATGTTAAGCAGCGATGAGCTTGTTAAATAATTAAATGGGTGACCATTTGAGCAACAGCAGGTACTGTAAGTAACCACATATCAAAATGACTTAAAAAGGGTTGATATGCCGTAAAACAAAACAAACCAACCAACAATATGCAAATATATTAATCTATTATGGGATAGAGGTTGTAGCATTTTTTTTTTATTTAAAGCTTCTTTTTCTTTAAAAAAAAAAATAATGCTTCTTTTACTTTAAAATAGAAATTTTTTTTTTTTAGTTTTATGTTAAGTTTAATCTGACGTGGCAGAACTGTATATACTTGTGTATAAGTTGAATTTTGAAGATCTTTTTAGTCAAATTTGGAGAGTTGAATTATACATTGGTAATAATTTTATAAAGTTAAAATTCAAATATAACAGGAAGGACTACAAAGCAACTACTGGCTTCAAAAATGAATTCCATAAATTAATGATTTCATAACCATAAATCAAGAGGCAACTTGTATGCTAGATCAATTTTATTCATGAGTATATATAGTACTTATGAACTGAGTATATATATATATATATATAGTACTTATGAACTGAGTATATATATATACTATATGAGTAATGAACTGAGTATATATATAGTACTTATGAACTGAGTATATATATAATGAACTGAGTATATATATAGTACTTAATATATATAGTACTTATGAACTGAGTATATATATACTATGAACTGAGTATATATATATATATATATAGTACTTATGAACTGAGTATATATATATATATATATAGTACTTATGAACTGAGTATATATATATATATATATATATAGTACTTATGAGTATATATATATATATATACTATGAACTGAGTATATATATATAGTACTTAAGGACTGAGTATATATATATAGTACTTAAATGTTTTTTTTTTTTGGTTTTTTCTTGTCTTATATTTTGCCTCGGAATAAGAAGAGAAGAAATAACATAATTTCAAAGAAATATTAATATAGAAACATGATCTGCTTGGTTGGTTAGATATATATCTCCTACCAATTCCAGTATTGATGTCCAGGGTTTTAGATGTTGATTTTGAAGATGATCCTCATTATTTGCAAGATTTGTGCAATACAATCTTTCTACCTTCTTTTTCCACTATACAATCCTAAGTGAAGCTTGGTAAATATCAATATCATTTTCAAAAAAAAAAAAAATTCATTTAAATAGAAATGCCATAACTAGACTACTTCAGTTCCAGTGATCTTTTGAAAAAGAGATTTTATCTTGAAAATTCAAGAATAAAATACAGGTTAACACACAAGACCATTGTTACTGTATTATTATTTTTTCTTTTCTTTTTTTTTTTTTTTTTCTTTACACCTGCATTGTGATAGCCTTCAAAATCAACCTCCAAACCAAATATCAATATAACAAAATTATTTAGAATATGAAAAATGGCATTTATTTTAGGTTTTGAGTAAATCAATCTTTCTGAAATATATCTTTATTTTTAGAATGTATAGTTACTCCATAAATTATGAAGAGATCAGTAGCATAATCTATTTATATAATGAATGCAATTTTTGTATTTATGTTACTGTAACACAGCAAAAATGATACATCATAGCAAGATTTTTATTAGTACATTAGTGTTAAAATGAGAATAAAGCAATTTTCACTCCTGTTTGCAACTTTATAAAAGTGCTAGAAAAACGTTTTGAACGTCTGGGTAGATAATTGTGAGCAGGAAGAAAATTAGTTTGCAAAACGAATTAAATTAAGAAAAAAAAAAATACGACCAGAGAAAAAAAAACTATTATAATCATTTTGCTAAAATTTGTATTCAAGTCAAAAACTGACCCCCCCCCCATCTTATATATAAGCCACCTGTTAGCTGCTGAAAATTAACATACAAATAAAATGGGAAGTTGAATGTACTGCTCACACTCTCTAATCTCTCTCTTTACACTCAAAGAGAAAACTAACATATATAAGGAGTAGTTATTCAAGATATATATAGAGAGAGGGGAAAGTGACAGGCAGAATGTGAGTAAGAGACGGGTGAGTTTTTAACTTAATTGTAAATTACAACTAATTAGAACCAAATAAGATGGAATTTTTTTTCAAACATAACAATCCTAAAACTAAGGAATATTTTGGGATATATTTTGGGGCATTAAACTAAATAGGAAAAAAGCCTTTAGCAAACAATAATTGATTCAAGCTTTAGTATAATAATAGATATGTATTTACTGCTAATTTTTAAGCATGTTTGAATTCAGATTTACTGGTTGCCTAACCAAGGCTACTCTATCTTAAAAAACTGGCCATTAGTACTAAATACAAATAGCTTAATTGAGAATTTGAAATTATTTAGTAAAAGCAATTATCATAATCTATTCTTTATTCATTTGTGAGAATATAAGTTAACATTCAACTTAAAGGCTTAAAGTAAGTTTTAATAGACTGAGTCACATTGATTAAATTCAGCATAAAATTGCTGGGCTTAATTATGCAATTGTGATGTAATTGTATACAGGCCCCGACACTAACTTTTTTCATGAAGAATGGGGAAAGCATCATCTATACATCAGTAGGTAGAAAGCTGAAGCAGTGCCGTCTAAAAAGGCCGGTCGGCCCGGATATTGATCCCCTGGGACGAGCCGGAAAAGGTGTATTTCATTGAAATATGGGAAGTGGCTATCGCCAGGCCCTCCATTATTACGGAGGATGCCCCATAAAGCTTTGGTGGTAGTGAATGAGTATATATATATTTACTTTGTCATCAATTTTTTATTTTCATAGACATACATACATACATATACAGAGATGCTGGTAGGTACGCATTCTGCGTCCCTGATGCACAAAATCTAAAAAGATGCAGTAAAATCATATCCATGCATCCCAGTGTTTTTCTTTTTTCTTCCCTCACCATTTCAAGCTAACTGTAAATACATTTCAATAGTTTCTTAGAAATGAATTACACAAGATAGGTTACAAGGTAGGAGTTAGATGACTTTAGTTGGGACCCATAAATTTTCCTGGGGACTCATTCAAACAAATATATGTGTCTCAGGATGCACTAAATCAAAAAGCTATCAGCATCACTGCATATATATACACACACACACTAACTAACCCTTTATATATGTATAGATATATATAATGTGTGTGTGTGTATACAATTGATTTCTATATGTAGTTACAAAAAAAAAAAAAAAAACTGACCTGAAGGTACTGTTACTTATCTGATACACAAATGCAAAATATACCGTATCACTAATCTCAGGAACACCAATAGTTGTAAGATTGCGATACCTGCTACTCCATGAATCCCCAAATGAGTTAAAAGGGGCTCTTTAGCCTTGGTTGGCGACCCATCAAAGTCAAGGAAAAGTCTGACACTTTCAATGGAAGGCTAGAGGAGTAAATCAGGAGCCGGAGCCCCTAAAGGTTGTGTGATGCTAAAATCCAGTATTACCCATCAACTCCTCTTACACTACCGTTGCCAAACCGCATTGGTACCTTACATTTCCTTTGGATCACAGTGGTAGTGTGGAGAGGGGGATTTGCTGCATGGGCAACAGCTTATCCTCCATGTGAACCCGCCCAGGTTATGTAGTTCAAAGAAAAAAAAAGAAAAAAAAAAAAAAAACTTTGACACTGCTCCATCGTCTCTCGTAGTCGGAAGGCTGCCAACCATCCAACCATGTAGTTACAAAAATGGCGAGAAATGCTGCTGAAGATACAATCAAGGTAATCCAGTCAAAGAGCTAGATAAATGCCATGGATTGCTTGGGTTTGAGTCTTTATTAAAAGTTCAGTTTATAAACTTGTTAAATCTTTGCTACTAAATAAACAAATATCAATTTGTCTTTGTTGTTGTTTAGATGAATAGATAATGAACAACAGAACACTATTGTTACTTTATTTATCTTATTTTGTTTTCCTTTGAACTCTCCACCCACCTCTGATTCATCCCTTGTTGATCAGATAAAGCAATTACAGTAATCAATACTTGCTCTATGGTTTTGCCTCATTAACCACTGCATGTCAAGATTACAGCACAATATCTTCCTATAGGAACTTTTAATATATAGATTTCCTTACATATTGTTACCATCATCACAGCATACTTTTTATTATCTATGTATTAATACTCGTGTTCCTTAATCTTCTGACCGTTATCATCTTGCAACACCCTCTGGTTAAAAATGACACGGTCCAAATCATCCAAGATGAAATGCAAAAATATAAATACTGATTATCTGGTGTCACTTATCCGCCGAATTCGTATTTCTTATGGATGTCATCACCTCGGCAAAATAATGGACCATTCCGTTTTATTAAACAGAAAGAAAGGACATGCTACACAGAAAAAATATAATAAGAAAGAAGAGGAGAAAGATAGAGAGAGGGGATGAGAATGTGAAAACAATAACACTAATCTGTTTCAATCGATGATGAAAAGAAAGAAAGAAGGAAAAAAACAAAGAGAGAGAGAGAGTTAAATCTAGATTATTGTACTTTTTACATATTGAACTATTTAGCAATAGCTCTTAAGTAAACATATCAAATGTTGTAATTAAATCATAGTGTGGTATATTCACAGGTCCTGCTAGTATGCATAAATACTACTAATAGGCTACCTTCATTTTTCAATTAATTTAAACCACCTGAGGAATTATAAAAGAAAACCTTTTTTTCTTTATTACAAATCTTATTTTCTTTCTTCCTAACCAGATTTGTTGCCAAGGAATCATTGGTGTGTGTGTGTGTGTGTCATATTGCATATCATTTTTATGTATCATATTTAGCTGGAATAAAAAGCCATATTTGCGCAGATCACCTTTGAACTTTTTGAAGCTTACCTTGTACTCTTTGTACTCTTTGAACTTTTTTTTGAACTTTTTTTGTTTGTTTGTTTTTATCAAGCAATGGCAATACTTGAACACGATTTTGCTGCCATGATCATCATATCGCCCATAAATAAGTACACCACTACTAATTTTTTGTAAAGAATTAATTTTTCTTCATTTATTAGCATTCCCAGTTGATTTTTTTATATTTGAGATTATTCTTATTTAATCACATTAGTTATATAGAGCTTTGTAAATGAAGTTCAGAACTGTTTGAATTATGCAAATATCCCCAGTGGTTCAAAAGTTATGAGAATTTAAAGCCCCGAAATTTGGGGTACAAAAATGGACATGATTTTGTTAAAAAAAAAAGTCAAATCACAGACTAATTGAAAACAAGAAATTTAGTAATTTCTTCACCATTTCTTTAATTTTGGAACAATTTTGATAAAACTTTGCATTTTATGTAAAATTGTATGTTCTTTCTGATTCTGCACTTAAATTTGATGTATCTCCATGCTAGAACCCATTATTTGGGGAATAAAAAGTAGGAATATCAAGATTTTTAAAAAAAGTTTACCACAAGATTATTCAACATTTTCATTTTAATATGGCATATATACACATATATAGTATTAATTTATATAAATAACATCACTTTGGACTTAAAATAACTTTTTTAAATACCTGCTATGTTGTATTACATACAAGAAATAGAATAACTATAATTTTATTTAACAAAGCCTGTATGTAGCATGTACAACTTTGTTTAAAAATAATACCGTTTTAACTAGCTGTAAAAAATAATACCGTTTTACTCGCCGTAAAAATAATGCAATGGATAAAAACACATAAAAGTTACATATTTAGAAAGATTATTTTCTTTTCTTTCCAACCATATAAATATTTAAAAAATTGGACCAGAAATAAGCGATGAAATACTATTTGAATACTATTTTATGGTCTGGAAAACCGATGCCTAGCTGAGAGTTGTTTACGTTACGGAAGACAATAAATTTGAGTTTTTTTTCCTTCAAAATTCAAAGTTTCAAAGCAAATCCCTGACAGTATACAATCGTTTTTATTTCACACATTATATATGAAAATAATCCTAAGGCTGTCTCCTATTAGGCATATAGTGCCTTTTTTTTTGCTCATCTTATATTTTTTGAAGAAATTGCTTTTAACTTTGGTCTGTTGTAGTTTCACCCCCAAAGGTTGGAAAAGAAGAAAAAAATTCTGCTTGTAGTTAAAAGTGTCTCCTATTTAAGTGTAAAATTTCAAGAATATTGATAAAGATTAACCACTTTGATTATACAAAAAAAATAACGCAGAAAATTTGACCGGAACAAAATTTGTATATACTGTTTTTGGCCACTTGAAGCCAAAATACTGTTTTAACTCGCTGTAAAAAATAATTCAATGGATAAAAACACATACAAATTGCATATTTAGAAAGATTATTTAATTTTCTTTCCAACCATATAAATATTTTAAAAATTGGATCTGAAATACACTAGTAATTACCTTTTTAAGCCGATAAGGCCAGAATTACGAGAGATTGTTTACATTTGAAAATCGAGTAAATTTGATGGTTTTCTTTTCAAAATTAAAACTTTGAACAAAATCCCTGACGGTATACAATCGTTTTTATTTCACACATATTATATATGGAAATAATCCTGAGTCTGTCTTCTATTACTGGCATTGTGCTTTTTTTTTGCTTCTCTTATATTTTTTGAAGAAATTGCCTTCAAATTTGCTCTATTGTATTTTCGCTTCCACAAGGCCTAGAAACAAAAAAAAAGAAAATTCTGTTTGTACTTCCAGGTGTCTTCTAATGAGTGTAAAATTTCAAGAATATTGATAAAGATTAGCCACTAGGATTTTGAAAAACAAAGTAGCGTGTAAAAATTAGTCTTAAAAAAAAAAATCATATTTTATGTTTTCATTTTTTTGAAGCAAAATATCATTTTAACTCGCTGTAAAAAATTATTCCATCGATTAAAAACACATAAAAATTACATATTTAGAAAGATTTTCTTTTCTTTCCAACCTATAAATATTTTTAAGATTGGATCAGAAATACCAGAGGAATTGAGATTTGGACTAATTAAGGTGAAAAATTGTTTATGTCCAATGATTTTACGAAACGAGCTGTTATTGCTACATTTATAGATAATGTGGTACACACATGCATACGCACAGCAATGTTTCTTTGTTATCATTCCTAATTATAATTTCTGAACTATTCTTTTTTTATTTAGTTCTAATAAAATCAACCTTTCTCTGTTCTTGCTAATAAAGATCAAGCCATTTAATGCCTTAAACTACCCAAAGTTGTTCTTGTGCACTAACAGTGTGCCACCCTGTTATACTGTGAATATGGATACCATTTAAGAAGAAATATTCAAATATAGAATTCTTGCAATCTTGTAATTATCTTTATTATAACATCTTCCATATGTTTTTTGTATCCTATTTTCATGCCATATCCTACAATTTATTTTTGAAACTGAAATTGAATTAATATTAAAGCATTCAGTCTAGTTCCAAGTTTTACTATTGATTTGAAACACAAATGTTTATTGTTTGAATATAATTTGAAAACATGCCAATTAATATGCTGCAGTATAAAAGATTAAAATGTCAGTATTAAATTGAATAGATTTTTTAAATGTTCTAGCTCAAATAAATTTATCTCTCTGCTAATCCTGTTCATTTAGAATGTTTATTTTTGAATTGTTTCTGGAGGGATAATCTCTTAATTGTTTCTGGGGGGATAATCTTTAAAATATACAGTATCTTGGTCAGAAATTTAATTTCTTCTTGTGGAACTTTACTGAAATGTCAATCAAGAACAGTTTCCCCAACATTGGCTAACATTCTTCCTTAAATCTTAGATAATGGTATTTTTATTATTTGTCTGACAAACTATTGAAAATGATTTCCCAAGTTGAATCATTGCTTGGCTCGGACAGACAAGGTACGCCTGAAGGCTGGGGGGTAAAACATCCAAAACATTGTTTCATATATGATGATAAAGATGAGGACAACAGTCTGAAAAATCAAAACAATAGTATTTTCATAGGTAAAAATTTAAGCCTTAGAAATTCACATGATACACAAGTATATACAGTATAAAAATAATCATAACTATGAAAATACTATTAATATTAAAGGGTAAGACTATATTCAAGATACAAACTTGGCCAACTATTTGCACACACAAAGTATCTGTATGTAAGGTGTGATATAGGATAAAATTTAGGTCTTAGAAAGTCACATGATAACACAAGTATATACAATTAATTTTTTTATATTTAAAACTTTTTTTTTGAGACCCATGCCATAACCCTCTGGAATTAAATTTAGTACCCGAGGGTGGGGAAACGTTGGTAATGGGGAAACACATGATAAAATCTGGCTGGTTGATGAGAAAAACTTTTGATAAAAGACACACTTTTGATTGTATAATGACTTTTAAAATTTGATACAAAATATTTTTTTCTTTCTATATTACAGGACAAGGATGTCCACATGTAAAAAAGGCTGTGAATTTTATGGCTATGAGAAAAGTTATTTTGAAGGATAAACTTGGTGACTGCAGAGTAAGTTATTGTTTTCTTTTTTATTTGAAGACTTCTTAAAATAATTCTTATTAACATTTTGATACTGAATTAATACTATTGCATCTAGATTTTATTTTACCATTTTTTTTCATATAGATTAAATTATAAAAAAAAAAAAAAAAAAAAAAAAAAGCCATCTATTTTAAGATAGAATAATGGTAGGAACCGCGTGGTGTAATGGTTAAAGTCATGGGAAATGGACTCGTCGCCCCGAGTTCAAATTCTGGACGTGGTAATTGCATTTCACTTAGCGCTAATAACCTTGGGAAAGGTATGAATCCTACTCTCCTTCCAGCTATGGATAAATAGTAGGGCAGACTGGGCTCTTTAACCTTGGTTAGGTAATCAGTCTAGGAGAAGGAAAACTCTGAATTCAAACCTATTGAACTCCGCTTAAGAAATTGACCTTGTGTCGCATCCTGCTCGTGCGTAAATATATATATTGGATTTTTTTTTTTTTTTCATTGCTAAATTTTGATATTTTTTCCTTGAAGTATAGAATTGTGATTAATAGAAATTTAAGAATCCAAGAAGTTTTTCAGACTAACATTTTAGCACCTCATTAAATATTTCCCTTCTTTTCTCAAATGATATAAGATTAATAATTGAAAATTCTCAGTCAGACTCAGTTTATTGGAAAAGTAATTTACCATGTGGTCCAGGTATAAATCCTTATATTTAAAACTCAATGTGTATTGCAAATGAGAGAAGTTTGCAAGAAAATGTGCTCGACACCACTACAGCAGAGCAGGTATACAACTCAGAAAGATATCAAATTATAAACATGAAGGATAGCTCCTTACACCACATGAAACTTTTAAGAAATAATGGACTTTGTATTCATAATTTGATATTTTTTGTTTATATATATATATATATATATATATATATATATATATAAACTGATAGTTGCCGGCTGTGTTTTTACATACAAATAAAATACGAAGCACTGAATAAAAATGCAACTCCAGGTTGTTGGAAATTAACAAGGTTTTATTTAATGTAGGGTAGAGAAATGCTTCTATTCTAAAACATTGACTTAAGAGCTCAACATGTGTGTGACCTGTTATCTTGTCTACCAATTCATGTAATGGCAGAAGACCCATTTCCGGTCCTAGCTCCCACAGTGCACCTGTCATGAGAGGCAATTATTCCCTCATCAAGGGGAGTAACTCTGATATTTCGTTATGGATTGACCTAACATTACCAAGCGCTGTTGATGTTATGTCTACACTACCTCGAGAGACACACACATATATATGCGCAGTATAACACAGAAATTAAAACCATGTTGAAACTTATTGTTTCCTGCTTACACAATCATCAGACAATGCTACGTTCTGGAGAATTATAAAATATAGAACATTTATATTTCCTTTTACGGAAGATCTAATTATGTGTGTGTGTGTGTGTGTTGAGGTGCATGGTGTAATGGTTACTGTCATAGAAAATGGACACAACAAGATAATTTCAAATCCTACGAGTTATGTGAAATGCAAACAGCCTGTTTGCATTTCACATAACACTAATACCCTTGGTAAAGAATCCAACTATTCTCCATCCATCTATGGGTAAATAGTAGGGAAGACTGGGCTCTTTAACTTTGGCTAGGTAACCAGTCTAGGAGAAGGGAAACTCTGAATTCAAACCTGTTAAAACTCCGCTTAAGAAATTGACTTTGTGTCACATCCTGCTCATGTGGAGAGGTTGGTAAATAATATATCCTTTCAATGTGCCGAATGGATGATACAATATGGAAGGGGCTGAAAGTACTTAGGAACAAGTAAGCTATGGCAAATACATCAGCCAATTCCAGCTGGATATTGTATCATCCATTGGGTGCCTTGAAAGGATTATGAATAAAATTTGTAGACAAAAAATGGTTGCTTTGTTCAATCAAACATGTCTTAATGAAGAAATGCTGCCCAATTATATATATATATATATATATGTCATCCATAGACACTGTGTTTTGACGTTTCATGTCTCTTCAGTGTGGCTAGACACAGCAACTACCTCTGATCAGGAGCGAAACCTGAATGACTTTTCTTTAGCCTGATTCATTAACCTCTCGGCCATTTGACAGCTGCCGTTACGGGGCGGTGTTTAAACTATTAAATACATACATTTATTTATATATTTTACGATCACCAGAGAGATCCAGTCTGTAAACAGCAGACGATCATTGTTTTATGCTGGCAGTGAAAGTTAATTTAAGTCACCCAGAGAGCTCTACCGGGTTTTGATATATATATATATATATATATATATATATATTGTTATGACTGAGGTATGGAATATCTTTTCAATGGAGAATTCTGGCAATAAGAATCCCTGATATTCCATTTGTCAGCCATTAAGGTTGATATGCCATTAAACAAAGAATCAAACGAATATGCTTTAATATATATATATGGCATGCTTAGCATAACAATTATTGTCTTAGGAAATTAGGTGCTATTCGCAAAATTGCATCCCGGCCTCCTGCCTTAAAAAAACGCTAGGCGGTGATAGCTGAAAAAACAACCTGCTCTACGAATTAAATATTTACATTTACTTGTCGATAAGAATATGGCTTACTTTTAACTCCTTCAAACCACTAAAAAAAAATAATTTGTCGATAAAAACGCCTTCAATCCGCTAAAAAAAAAACATTTCTTTTTTTTTTTTTGGTATTTTCATTTTATTTTAATTCTTTTTTTGACAATCAATTACAAATAAAAAATCAAAATATTTAGATATTCTTTTTTATTTTAACTAAAAACAAGACATTAAACAAACATGAATATTTAGATATTTTTATATTTAAAAAAAAAAAAAAAATTTGTAGAGCGGGTTGTTTTTTAGCTATCACCGCTTAGCGTTTTCTAAGGCAAGAGGCCAGGACGCAATTCTGCGAATAGCACCAGAAATTAGTTCAAATTCTGGTTGAAGATGTTTGTGTTTCACTTTATGTTAATACCCTTAGGAAAGGTATGAATCCATCTGTTCTCTCCCAACTATGCATGAATAGTAGGACATACTGGACGAGGAGAGGGGAAACTCTGAATTCAAACTCCACTGAAAAATTGACCTTGGCCAAGGGGTTGAGTAAATGTGTGTGTACGCACATATGTGTATATGGTTGAGAATAGAGGAAGTTGTGGATATAACAACAGACAGTTGAATTCAGTTGATATTTCGCCTCATTGTATAAAGCTTTTTCAAAACTACAATCAATATTCAATGACCTACTTCTCTTTATACTGACCTACCCCGACTATCAAATTTCTGATACACATATGACATCAACACATTTGACCCACACTTCAAAGATCAATTTCTCTTCTGAAGTCAACCGACTGACCCCATAAAAAATAAAAGCACCATACCCTACACACCTACCCCACTCGATCTCTCACCCCT
Organism: Doryteuthis pealeii; assembly: GCA_023376005.1. Taxonomy (NCBI): domain Eukaryota; kingdom Metazoa; phylum Mollusca; class Cephalopoda; order Myopsida; family Loliginidae; genus Doryteuthis; species Doryteuthis pealeii. The sequence continues at coordinate 13,626,474 of CM042145.1, read as the reverse complement.
CACCCATTTACCCATTTCACTATAAAAGCAGAATGTACAATTACTTATGTCAATAAAGTTTCGAAAAAGCTTCATACAATGAGGCCAAATATCAACTGAATTCAACTGTCTGTGTTGTTATATCCACAATTTCCTCTATTCTCGACCACATTTTGTCGGATTTATTCAAATCCTTCATTCCTCATGTGTATATGTATGTACCAACCCCCTCTGCGAGAGAATTGTGACACAAGGTCAATTTCTAAGCGTTTCTAAGAGTTTAACAGTTTTGAATTCAGATTTTTCCTAGACCTGCTGCCTAACCAAGGTTAAAGAGCACAACTATTTACCCATAGCTGGAGGGAGAGTGGGTGAATTTCACAGGGTGCCAAGTATGAATCCAACCATTCTCCCTCCAGCTATGGGTAAATAGTTGTGCTCTTTAATCTTGGTTCATACTTGGCGCCCTATGAAATTCACCCAGCCCTGTCCAGGATTTGAACTCATGCTGCCATGTCTATTTCCTATAATGATAACCATTGCACCAAGTGTATGTATGTGTATATATGTATAATTTGATAGAGGTTCTCTAATGAATATCATTGTTTTCTTTTATTTTTTTATAGGATTGTATAAGAAAGGGCAGCGATAGCAACACCAAAGGTCAAAAACCTCCAGAGACAGAAACTTTGGTTGAGGGTTATGAACCAACATTATGGATTTGTCTTCAGTGTGGGCATCAGGTGTGTAAGCTGAAAGCATCCTTTTTAATTTGTTGTTAAAATTGGTTTTTATTTCACTTTCTTTTGTGATTATCTAAATGGCAGCAGCAGCAGCAGTTTAACAATGATGCTTTTAGTTTCTAAATGTGAGGCTCTATCAATTCCTGTTATACATTCTCCTCAATATAATTGCAATCAGAGACTTTGCTTAAGAGACGAGCATACAAGGTGTGTCAAAAAAGTATCAAGATCTTTTGTATTTTTTGACACACCTTGTATCCTGAAAAAAAAATCAACGTTCCATTTGCTCTTCATTTCTATCTTGGTAAATACAGCTTCAAACTCGGCACTTTTATGACACACCTTGTATTCTGAAAAAAATTAATGTTCCATTCATTGTTCATTTCTATCTTGGTAAATACAGCTTCAAACTTGACACTTTTATGGCACACCTTGTATATACAAATTGAAGCATTTACCTTTTTTCAAACCATGGCAAGACTTCTTCCCTCTTCTGTATGTTTTATGCTTTTTAATTAAAAACAACCAAAAAAATAACTCTCATAAAGGCCGTCTTTGGAGTCCATTAACCCAATCTGAGTCCCATCCTATTTATAGAATTTATACTATAATTAATTGCAAATCTATACATATATAAAGGGCAGGTGGTGTGTATGTATTTATGTATGTATGTGCGGATGAAACTACGAAAATAAAACAATTAATGACAATGTAAATATATATACACATTAAATATCACTGGTTTCTTGCTTTTTGTGCAAGAATTATGAAGATTTGATTTATATTTGAAGATAATTAAAAATTAAAATATACATAGAAATAGCATTGAAATTCTACTTAAAAATGTCCAACATATTTTAGATATCAAAAATAAACAAATCAATATACCCGAGTTACCCCACACTACCCAGGCATCGCTGTGTAGCAGTTTCTAATGAATAAATAAGGGAAAGTGCCCTGTAAGTTGAATTTATTTCCCTTGAGAAATTATAATGATTAGTGTGTGTGTGTGTGTGTGTGTGAAAATGCCAATTTGCATTAGAGATTTCTTTATTTGCCAAATTTGAGCATTTTAACTCTAATGTATTAATAAAAAGATCCTCTTGGTTTTACCATTTTTGTTGTATTATGATAATGAAATTTATTGCGTACAGTGCTCAGGTGCACCACAACTCATCAAAGTCTGATGTCTAGTACATAGAATAATGTATTAGTGTCAGGAACATGAATAGCGTACAGTAATAATATACATGTATGTGTGTGCAGTGCGTGCATCACATATAGTGTTGGCAGATTACAGAAGCATGAGGCTTTTAAAGATGCAATGTTTTCGGCAGCCTACAACAGATGCATGCAGTTTATTCCATGCATCGGCAACTCTGAGTGTGAAAAATGTTTCCGAAAGTCATGTGACCTATGCTGTATTCTGACTTTGTAAGCATGCCCACATGTGTTAGAAACATGGAGATCAAAAAGGTGCTCAAGATTGCTGTTGTTAATATTATGGTAATATAAAGACAAATGTGAGACTGTTAAGTAACAGATTACATTTTATAGGTTATCTGTATAAAGAAATGGGTATTCCTGTACTGGAATTCTGGGCCTATGTATCCTTGGGTAGCAGCACAAATACCAACCACTCATGTTCTATTGATTATTAATTAATTAATTAATTAATAATAATAAACAGAAAGTATGAAGGTGATAGCATGCTTAAAGCAGGCAAATCTGAGAAGGGATTTAGGGAGCAAATGAATCTGTTTATAAACTTATACAGATACATATTTTTGTCAAATCTTTGAATTGGATTAGAGATTTCTTTATTTGCCAAATTTGAGCATTTTAACTAATGTATTAATAAAAAAAAATCCTCTTAGCGCAACTAAGAAAGTAACACTTTCAATCAAATTCTTAATGATACAGTTGACTCACAATAAAGCATTTTTCAAACCCATTGCTTTATGGTCTTATATTTTAAGGTATAATAATTTATTGTACACTGCTCCAAAGTGATGCAACCAAAAACAAAACAAAATTGAAAAGGTTGAAAAAATTCAACAGTACCAATTTTATATTTGGATTATTGTCCTCATCTTTATTGTTATCTGTACAACATTTCAGTCAATATGCCCTCTGGCATTCTTCAGTTATTTCTTGTTGAACTCGGGAACCTTGTTGTTGTAATAATACAAAATATCAAACCTTATCTAAAAAATTCAGAGAAATAGTGCCAATTTTGTTTAGTTTAAATTGGGAAATTGTTTCTGAAAGAATAATTTTAGAATGAAAAATATTCCAAAACTCCTGGTTACATATTAAAATGTTTATTGATTCTAAAAATCAGATGGATAAATAATCTTTAAAAAGAAAAGAAAGAAAAAAAAAGCTGTCAATATTTTGAAACAATAAGCTTAACAATAAATCATTTAAAAAAAATAATCTATTTTTTTTTTTTTTTTGTTTGGATGATACAAACTGTTGTGTAATGAATATATGTAATTTTGATTTTGTTTTGTTTAATTTTGATATTATATACAATTACTATTGACATAAAGGCTAAAATTTGCTTTATTTAACCAAAAGAGAAAAGGAGAGTGAACATCTCTACAGATTTCCTCTCCACTGATAATCAATAACACATGTGAAAGTAAACAACCTGCTGTGATAATTGGGAACACAAAAGTAGAATACTAACAGCAGATGACTGATTGTTATTATTGTCCTCAAATATTTCTATCATTCTGTCCAATAGTTTGTAAATGTAAATTTTGTGACTAATATTTTCCTTTTCTTTTTTTTTCTTTTTTTAACTTTAAAAAAAAAAAGTTTATTTACTTTTGCTCAGGAGCCAAGGGAAAATAAAATCAAGGGCTCATGTTGAAAAGGGTTAATTCTTGTAATAGAGTTTATTGAAACTTTATCTTTTGGTTCTACTAATTGTTATAAAAAAGAGAGCTCTGTTAAAAAATAAAGAAAATTAATTAATAAATTAATAATAAATTTTAAGTAATTAGTAATAATTAATTAATAAATAACTAATCAGTTAATTAACAAATAATAATTAATAATAAGTTAATTAAAAAATTTTAATTATCGTATTTATTTGTGTGTAACACATACCCTTAACTTTGGACTACAAAATTCTGTGAAAAATAGATAAATAAAAAAATTCTCATGTATAATACACACTGACTTTATAGAATTTTTAGCATCTAAATTTAACCAAAATTTAACCTTTGTTCAACTTTTTATTGGTTCATACTATATAAAATTAAGAATCTATATTTTTTACATTATGTCTTAAAACACAAAATGTACGCAGTATTTAGAGCAAACACATGGACATATTCATACAAAAATCTCATATTAGGAGAAAGAAAATTATAAACAAATACGCATTCTAGTGGATATTTCTCTGTTACGGCATAAAACATTAGTCTGGACTATAGATATAACTTACATTCGATCAGCCTGTCCTGAATATGGTGAGTCAAATGGCGGGAAAAAAGTTAATTATGTAATTCTCGTATAATTATAATATAAATTTTGGGCTGAAAAATCTAGAAAAATAGTGCCTCTGTATAAGAGGCACTATACAAATAATTAAGGTATAAATTATGAACTTCATATTTAATGCTGTTAAACATGTGTAATAAGATAATTTTCCTACTTGAATATGGTTTAAATATGGTGGAAAAGATTGTGAAAACATGCGTATCAGCACAATCTGTACTATTGTTTTTCCTATTTATTAGAGAATAAAAGATTGCTTTATTTGCTAAGTTTTAGCATTTTAACACTAATGTGTTCATGTGGTGCCTTTTTGTTGTATTATGGTACTATCAAGACAAATATATAGTTAATACAGTGGTAACTTGACTTAAAAGTTTAATTTGTTCTGTTGTAACTCAATACCCTCATATATCAAATCAATTTCCCCCTTTGAAATAAACTGAAATACAATTAATCCATTGAGTCCCCAAAAAACACTTGAAATTTCTTTTTTTTTTTTTTTTTTTTTTTTGTTGTTTTTTGTTGCATTTTTTAAAGAAGAAAAATAGCAATGCATTATATAAAAAGGTAATAGAATAGAATGTATCGATTTTTTTTTTGCTGTAATATTTTTTTTTTTTTTTTTATAAATAAAAATTTTCTTAATAAATTTGGAAACTCAAATGTTTTTAGTGAATTTATTGACATAAGGGGCCGGGTTAGCTCAGTCAGTAGAGCGTTTGGCTAGAAACCACAAGGTTCCTAGTTCGATTCCGGCCCTCAACTCAGCGTTATGAGTAGCACAGGGATCTGTGCGGTAAAGTAAGGAGCTGATGGTAAGTGTGGCGCTCCACCTCAGATGCTAAAAACAATCTCCTTGGTCTAGCGCTATTGAAAAGGGGATAGACTCCCTCGCTGATGGCTGATACCGATTTTAGGCCGCCCCGTTGACTTTTTTTTTTTTTTTTTTTTTACATAAGCATATCTGAAGCTCACATGTACCTCAATTTTTAGCTCTCAATACAAAACAAAAATATCAACTGAGTGACAGCTTGTAACTCATAAGTTGGAGTACTCATAAGTGAAAGTACCATTGTAATTAGATGTCTAATTTTTACACTATTTTTATATTTATGGAATGATTTAGTAATAGAAATGTTAGAAAGCACCTTTCACCATAAATCATATGAACATCAAAGGAAGTCTAAATGACATAAAATGTCTCCTTAGAATAATGCTGATTTAAATGTATTCTACTCAGATTTTATTTCTCTGAATTTTTGAGATGAGGCTTGATATTATAAAAAAAAAAAAAATACCTGAAGAAGGCCGGAGTACACATCATCCGAAACGTTGTACAGATAACAATAAAGATGAGGACAATAGTCCGAATAATCCAAATAATACTCAGATTTTGTTCTCAAATCCATCTCTGTCTTTTTTTTTTTTTTTTTTTTTTTCTTTAAATAATTCTCCCTTTTAAAAATTCATGCAGATTCTGATTCTGAATTTTTGAGATGAGGCTTGATAATTAGTATTATTAAAACAAAAAGAAAAACCTGAAGAAGGCCGGAGGGCACATCGTCCGAAACGTTGTACAGATAACAATAAAGATGAGCACAATAGTCCGAATAATCCAAATAATACTCGGATTTTGTTCTCAAATTCCATCTGTCTTTTTTTTTTTTCCTTTTTTATAATTCTCCTTTTTTATAATTCTCCTTTTCAAAAATTCATGCATCAATATTGTATTCAATATTTCTTGTTTTGTTTTGTGCAGGGCTGTGATCGTAACTCTCAGGACAAACATGCACTTAGGCATTATGAAACGCCCCGCTCTTCATCCCACTTAATTGTGATAAACACAACATCATGGTCGACGTGGTGAGTTTGATCAGTTTTCAATATCTTTCCATCTTGTTTTCCTTTATTTTAATTATCTACAGAAGTTCTGCCTTCAACAGTTTTTCTGTCCTCGGTATGATATTAAACTGCATTAGTGGTGAAGTTCCAGTTCTGGAGCTCTGGGGAGTGTGGAGTACCCTTACATCACCATTACTCCCAGGTGCACTCTGACCTGGAGTGGTAGTACTTTTAGGGTCCCATTTATGGGTTTAAATAGATTAAAAAATGAGCTTTAAAAAAATGTGTTTGTAAAAAAAAAATTGAATGAATAAAACAAAACATCTTCAGCATAAATTAACCCAAGAGTTGACATGCCATAAAATCCAACCAACCAAAAAATTCAACAGTTTTTCTTTCTGAATTTGCTTCTTGTCTATGTATTATACAGATTATAAGCAGCAATGAGCCTGTTTAATACTTAGATGGGGGACCATTTAAGCAACAGCAGTTACTCTAAGATACCAAATATCAAAATGTTTTGATTCAGCATTAAATGACCTGAAAAGGGTTGATGTTCCACAAGAACGACCAAATTAGTTTATAATGAATTTTGGACCTTTTATACCTTGATATTTTTTTTAATTTAAAAAAAAAAATTCTTAGAAATTTTTGGTTATTTTTGAGAATTTTATTTTTTAGAAAATCATGATTTTTTTCATTACAACTAAGGAATCTTAGGTTACAATAATCAAGGAAAATAATCACTTTCTATGTATGTCTAAGCCATTTTATCAAAATTTGTGGCAATGATAAAAATAGTTCAGTTTTATTTACCCCCTCCCCCCCCTGCCAATTTATGACTTGATTTAAATGATAGTCAACAAATAGTGTGGATGAGTGAACACACGAGCGAACCATTCTTCCTTATCAACTTTACCACCCAGACATTTAGTAATACTAGCAGGACCTGTGGATATACCACACTATGATAATTTAATTATTACAACATTTGATATGTTTACTTAAGAGCTATTGCTAAATAGTTCAATATGTAAAAAGTACAATAATCTTGATTTAACTCTCTCTCTCTCTTTCTTTTCATCATCGATTGAAATGGATTAGCATTATTGTTTTCGTGTTCTCACTCCCACACTATCTTTCTTTTTCTATATTTTTTCTGTGTAGCATGTCCTTTCTTTCGTTATAATAAAAACGGAATGGTCCATTATTTAGCTGAGCTGATGACACTCATAAGAAATAAGAATTCGGCGGATAAGCGACACCAGATAATCAGCATTTACATTTTAGCACATTTTATCTTGGATGATTTGGACAGTCTCATTTTTAACCAGAGGGTGTTGCAAGATGATAACAGATGGAAGATTAAGGAACACCAGTATTAATATATAGATTAAAAAGAACCAGTCATTGGTATTAAGGACGAGAACCTTTTTGTTTTTTTCTTCTTTTTTTTTTTTCTTTTTTTTCTTTTTTTTCTTCAACATTTTCCATATTTTTTTAACAGGTGTTACAAATGTGATGATGAAATTCCCATTGAGAGACACAAGAAAATTATTGAATGTCTCGATTTCCTCAAGCAGCAAGCAGGTGTTTCAAAAATAGCTTTAGATCCAGGTAATTACTTTTTTTTTTTTTTCTATTTAGTCACTTGGATCATGTATCTTTTTTGCTTTTTTTGTATACATCTATTGACTTTGGCCACAAGTTCTCATACCATTTATAAATTACAGTCTGACAGGTTTATTGTAAAAATTGGTACATTTCATTTTTAGGGATAAAACCAGATTTTGTACTGTGTTTTTTTTACCGGAATTAGAATTTTGATTAAGCTTTTTTTTTCTTTTCCAACAAAAGAAATAATTATCATTAAAGAGAGTAACTTAACCCTTTGAAGCCTTCAGCCTGCTATTTTGGGCTTAGGGAGATAACATCTTATTATAATGGAGATTGTTTGTTTGTCTGTAAACCGAAACTATGTCACCACCACCGTCACAATTCATCTTATTAATAACAATATTAGCTGAGATAGATTTGCCTCAAAACAGCCCGTATTATTAGTGTGTTTAAAATCTTTCAATGTGTGTTATATATCATCAAGAAATAAATGTTTACATAGTATATGGTGTGATTAATTTGCATACCGGTTTTAATAAAACCGTATCTAATAAATAATTACTTGGTGTTATTGATTTCTAATATTGTTTTATTCTCAAACGTATTAAAAGCAATCCTATATATAATTTTATATTGAAATCAATTAGAATAAAGTAAAAATAGGTGTAATCTTGTTTTGTGTTCGTATTTGATTTCATTAGTTTCTAATTCAATATGATATTTAATTATATTAAAACTTAACTACTTGTGCCTGGAAGGTGCATTTTGTTTTGCTAGTTAGATACTAATAATAAAATGCTTCTTATAGCAACCAGTCACCATTTTTATTCTAATGGAATGATACAATGCCTGTGATCTGAAGTGAAGTTTGAATGTATTTTGTTTTTTAAAAAGATTTAAAAAAAAAATTTTTATTATGAATGTTGTGAACTCCAACTGTTAAGGATTCAAAGGGTTAAACTAGAATAAAAATATTGATTCAAAGATAAATAATTTAAAATATTCTTAGAGGAATTTATTTAATTATTGCACGCATAAGCTACAATTGAAATGTAACTTTGCTATTTGCATAAGTTTACGCCTAGAATCATATGTATTTTATGTGTGATTGGATTAGAATCCTGTATAAATACCATGGAATTTCCATGTTCAAGATCTTTAAGTTTGTGTGAGTCTGGCTACAGTATCTTGATGGGCATACCCACACAATATTAAATAAGCTACAAGGCATGTTTCATGTGGCTTTTGTGTTTTAAAAAATCATAGGTACTGGTATGTCGCAAAAATCAGGGCATACTCTAAACTCTGTACCTCTTCGTACAATATGCTGGCACAGTCAAGGAAATATTTAGTTTTTGTATACATGGATGAAGATTTTAGTTTAATGATTTGAATCCTTAAAAAGTTAAGAATTACTTTTTGTTGCAGAGCCAGAGAAATGCACACACACGTATTTACCCTGACAGCTTTTTAAATTAGGAATTATTTAAAAACCTGTCAGGGTAAATACGTGTGTGTGCATTTCTTTGGCTCTGCAACAAAAAGTAATTCTTAACTTTTTAAGGATTCAAATCATTAAACTAAAATAAAAATAACGATTCCAAGATAAGTGATTTAGAATATTCTTAGAGGAATTTATTTAATTATTGCACTTTCCCAACCCTATTGCCCTTATGGCAAGCCCCAACCCCTTTTTATCATATGGGTGCTAGAAGGTGGTGGCTGCGGGTCTACATGTCCTGGGAATGACATTAAACTCTATCTGATGGTGAGGTTCCAGTTTTGGAGGTTTGGGGAATATGGAGCACCCCTTCATCACCATTGCTCCCTGGTCCACTCTGAACCGGAGTGGTAGTACCTGTTAGGGTCCTATCTATGGGTTAAATAGAAAAATGTGTTTATAAAAAAAAAATTGTATTATCCATTAAGAATTGATTTATTTCAAAACTTGATCGGCATTAAATGACCCACTGAGGTTGATATGCCGTAAAACAAAACAAACCAAACCAAACCTTAATTATTGCATGCATAAGCTACAATTGAAATGTAACTTTGTTATTTGCATAAGTTTACGCCTAGAATCATATGTATTTTATGTGTGATTGATTTAGAATCCTGCATAAACACCATGGAATTTCTGTCTTGAAGATCTTTAAGTTTAAAATCCTGTGTATAAACAAAATGCTATACTTAGCAATTTATTTGTTGTTGCAGTCGTATTTTAGTTTTGTATTGTTATCTTTCAGGAAAGAAAGAATCCTCATCCTCCCGCTTGAGTAACGATACTGCATCAGAGAACAAAGGAGAAAATAAAACGGCCAAAGGCAAAGCTGCTCTATTAAAGAATGTAAACAGTGTCATGAATGTTCGAATAAAGGTAAGGAAAACTTCATTTTGCTCTCAACATGACTATTCTTTGAACTTGAGGAATTTTACTCTTCATAAAAGAAAAAATAATGACCTCTTCAAATTAGGTGAGGTATTAAAAGAAAGAAGTGATTGGTTTTATTTTTATGCTCTACTAGACAACTTATGAACCC
>CM042145.1:13598740-13611240 GCA_023376005.1 Doryteuthis pealeii | reverse complement strand
TATTAATGTCAGGAAGATGAATAGCATACAGTAATAATATACATGTATGTGCGTGTGCATATGTGTATGGAGGGGGGGATATTAGGTATAGTTTTGTCGAATTATAGGAAGCAAGGAGGTTTTGAAAGATGCAATGTTTTGGCAGCCTACAACGGACGAGGCTGTTTATTCCATGCCTCGGCAACTCTGAAATGTTTCTGAAAGTCATATGAGCTATGATGTTTTCTGACTTTGTAGGCATGCCCATGTGTGTTAGAAACATGGAAATCAAAAAGGTGCTCAAGGTTTGCTGTTAGTAAGATGGTTAATGACCTTATGAGCGTTAACCAAGTCAGTTATTTACTTTATTTAATTTTGTGAAGTTATCTGAATTTCCAGGGGTTAAGGGTTCAAAGGGTTAAGTTTATTTAAAAATTGTTTTTCTGAATTTGATTTACATTGTTTTTACTTTTCTTTTCTTTTTTTTTTTTTTCTGCTTCTGACATAACTTAGCCTTAAACTGAGAGCCATTGAAGTGTGACAATTCAATTTAAAGGGTTAAATTTTTGAGCTTTATTAGTTTGCAGTAACAATAAATAAAAATTTCAGCACATTATTTGAAAATAGAAGGAAATTTAATAAACCCTTGAAATAATACCAATTAAAGTAACATAGAAATATGAAAAGAAATTCAGAAATATGAAAAGAAATTCAAAAATATGAAATTCAAAATAAGAAATTTCAAATATGAAAAGAAATTAAAAAATATTATGAATTATAAACTTGAAATTATTATTAATACACTTTTAATTTTTGGAAATCACATTGAAGATGTTATTAATTAATATCTTATCGAGATAGATTTGCCTCAAACTCAATATTTGCCTCAATGGCAAAGTATAGAATGTCAATCACTCTCTGAAAATTGGACTAATCAACTCTTGGAAATCATATTTCCCTTGTTTCTCAATTCTTTCCTTCTAATCTACTCTAGTGCTTTTTATTAACATCTTCAATTAATTTTTAGCTGCGTTTTTACATTAATCAAAAGTGGCATCAATTCATAACATACTTTGATGAAAGAAAAAAAAATGAAAATAAATAAAAAAATGAAGCAGTCTTATTTCTAAAGTAATGAATTTTTTTTTTTTTTTTCAAACTTGTGCAAACAATTTTTATAATTTATCTGTTTTATTTCATGTTACAATTTCTTGTTCAGATGTCCTCCTTTGCTGTCATATATTTTTGGATGTTTGTCTTCAGATTTTTTTTTTTTTTTTTTTTTTTTTTTTTTTTTTTTTTGGTTTTAAAATATTTCAGGAAATGAAGACCAAATATATATCACCATCTATATTGTGTTATAAACAATAATGTAGACGACATTAGTTTGAATAACTTGAATAAAAACTATTTAATCTCACAACTTGAGAAAACTTCTCACAAGTCACATGAAATTATTTCATTAAAAAAAAACAAGAAACTTGATATTCTGTTACTTTCTATGGAAACCTTTGTATAATATTTATGTCTTAGAACGAAATTTATTGGCAATTAAAAAAAATCTATTATACAAAGTTCAATCCAAGTGTATCACTTTATATGACTGATTTAAATATGCATATATATATCATCAAGAACAGAAACGCCCTTGGCATAAAATGACCCAAAGGTTGACATGCCATAAAATCAACCTACTAAATAGACTATCAGATATTATATAAGGTGTTTTCAAAAAACAATTGGGATTGAAGCTGTATTTACCAATATAGAAATAAACAATGAATGAAGCATTCATTTTCTTCAAAATAGTCCTCTTGGTATTCAAACACACTTATTCTAGCAAGTTTTCAATTGCACCTTTTCAAAGCACCTTTGAAACTCAAAGCCCCCCCCCTTTAAAGATATGGTGAGAATCTGCACCATCATATTTCTTTTAATGTCCTTTATATCTTCAAATGTTACCTTTTTGAGATGAATTTTCAGTTTAAGAAACAATAAATGGATGTTAGGTTAGGTGAGTATAGAAAGTGATACACTTACAACAATCTTGTGTTTTGCCAAAAAAAAAAAATATCCAGACTGGGTTTTTCATTTGTCCTCCCCAAATTGGCAATGTCTCATCTGGAAAATGTCTATATGTCCAAACATCATCATTTTATTATATAAATTGCTCATTTATTCACATGTCTTCATTTAGATTTTAAAAGATTTAAAGCTTTAATCACATTTTGTATACTATGTTAGTATCTGTGAGCTACATCAGTGTTACTCAAAATGTTATGCACATGTGCTGGTGTTAGTATATAAATCATAGAATGCCAATATATGTGCTGTTTTCACATTTTTAATGATGTTTACTATATATATATATATATATATATGTATAACAAGATGAGATTCTTGGCCATGCTTGGGTATTATTCTACAATAGGGAAATTATATAATGCTTAAATTTTAAACTTTTAAAGTAATTCATTATATTTTTCTTGTAAAGTTACTCTGAATGTTCACTTAATATTTTACTGATCGTGTGTTGGTGATGATTTAACACTGATATGTGACTGGTTCCTGACATATTGGGGGAAAAATCTTGCTAGTCTGTAAGATCAGATAGTTTGAGCAATGTTAATATAGAGTATTAGACACTTGGTCTCATACTCTGTTTCATCCGAACTGCTATTTACTGGTGCTTAAAACCACAGCTGTCAGAATAATCTAGGACTCCCATATTAGTGTACATTACTAAGAAACAGGAGAGGCCTTGGACATGAATATGGCCTTCATATATATATATATAATATATATATATATATATATGGTAGAGAAGGTGTCCCATATTTTTTACCCAAGTGCTTTCAACCATGTCACCGGTCGTCTTCAGGGGGATTATTGGTTGTAGTGGTTTTTGTTTTGTGGTGTGGTGTGATTTTTATGGGACACCTTCTCTACTATCTGAACCCTGATATATATGAAAAAAAAAGAAAACTTGAATATCTACACTCAAAGATCAAGAAGAAATATACCATGGTCTATAACAAAACCTGCTTAAATGTGTGTCCATATATATATATATATATATATATATATATGGGAGTAAAATGAGGAAATTAATCCGACAGTATGTGGAGAAATGTAGAACAAACATGGGATGTTACTAATAAATTTCCATACATTGTAACATCCCGTGTTTGTTCTACATTTATCCACATATATATTAGTTTTCTGAATGCTAATTAGCAAACCAATATTTTTTCTTACTATCATGATTAAAATTATTCAATAACCTGGAGTAAAAAATCTTCCTAGTAAATTATGTAGCATTTGTTCATGTGATATATAAGTTATATTTGAAGTATTTTCATTTAAAGAAAATCAAGCACTTACCAAATAATTGTACATGTTTATATTTGTTAATGTCACTTGGTTATGAAGTTTTCATGTTTGTTGGCAGTTAACTTGTGCATTTCTAATTCCACTGATACAAAAATGACACCATTTTGTTCCCCCCCCCCTCTTATTCATCTTTATCCAATTTAATCTGAAACAACATGGCTGTTTCAATTCTCTTTTCTCCAATTTTAGGACCCATTTTTCAGTCTTTGATAGATTAATAACACATCTGGCTTTAGATAGAAAAATGGTGATACTAAAATGTTTGATGGATTAATATCTCTGGTTTTATATTGGAAAAACAGTGAGAGAAGTAAAATGTTTGTTGATTTAACATTCTTGTATTTAGAATTAGTGGACATTTTGTTGTTGTGCTAGATAGACAGCCTAATAGGTAATGATGTAAACATGACTTGTATTGATTGGATTTATCACAGAAAAGTATAACGACAGTGAACTTGTGAAAATTCACTAAATCAACAGATGGTGTTCTGATTAGATATTATGTATTAGTCATTTTATGGGGATAAATTAAATTTAAAAAAATCAAAAAAAATCAGACTCAACAGGATCCTCACTAGTAAGTCATCATGGTGGCCTAAATTTGGTATCAGCCAGACAGCGAGGGAGTCTATCTCCTTTTCCCTAGTGCTAGATCAAGGAGATTGTTTTTGCATCTGAGGTGGAGCACTATACCTACCATCAGCTCCTCACTTTACTGCACAGATCTCTGTGCTACTCATATGCTGAGTTGGCGAGGGCCAGTTTTCAAAATCACTAAAGTTAAACAGTGATGAGCCTGTTTGATTACTTAGATGGGTGACCCTTTAACAGCAGGTACTTTAGGCAAACTGATATCAAAATGACTTGATTTGGCATTAAATGAACCAAATAACAAAACATAACAAAATCAATTTAAATGCTGTGGATATTCTAATGTCAGTTTTCATGTAATAGAAATTTAAAAAAAAAAGAAAGTTTTTTTTTTTTTTTTTTTAAATTTCTATTACATGAAAACTGACATTAGAATATCCACAGCATTTAAATTGATTTTGTTATTGGTTTTGGTTTGGTTCATTTAATGCCAAATCTCCTTATTTGTTATTTGTTATTAAGTAATCACTGGTCAATTTTTTAATTTTTTTTTTCAGACCTTGTTGTACTGTTTATTAGTATAAAAGTTTGTTCTTATTACAAATATTTTACTACTTGCAAAGCTCCATAAATTTTGGATTTGAAATTTCTTTTTTTTTTTTAATTGTGTTATAAACATTCCGTAATATAGAGTAAACCAGATGTTATTTTATTTGTTACTACTGTTGATGTTTCATTTTTGTATCAGCTTTACTGCTTGAGGCTATCAAAAAAAGCATGAATGAATTAATCCAATGAAAATGATTAACATTCTCTACCCTCTACCCTGCCCCACCCCCACCAGGCTTTATGCTAAAATAAACTAATCTTCTGATTGCAATTCATGCCTCGTTAACCCTTTTATTTATAAACTGATTTCATTCTTCTTAATTTGTGGCAAAGGCAAATATATAAAATTTTAGGAATTTTCAGAAACTCCTGGAATTATTTGGATTGTGCACGCTTTTTTAAAATTCTTGATCTTCAATATTTTCACCAGTGAGGTTGCTGTTCAAATACTCGATTGATGTATAGAGTTTGCATTGACCCTTTTAGAATTGAAAATTCAATTGGAAGAGTAGAGTTGTTTGTGCTTATTCTATATTAAAGATTTAACAGTGTTTCTGTGAACAACCTGTTGTTTATTTGGCAAAAAAATTGGTCTTAAAAAGTTTGTTTGTTACATGAAGTATATATATGGTATTTTAAACTATCTTAGGATGCTCGTACTTTCCAAATAGCATTTCCACAATAGATATATATTTGTTGTGAGGTTTTAAGGGGTCAAATAAGAACAAAACGACGGGTAACAAATGTAGGAAAATGTATTATCAGAAAGTAGACAAATACAATACAGATAAGTAGAAATTACGTCCGACAAATAGAGTTATTAGCTTACTCGCATTGGCTTACTGCCAAGCCACAATTGTCCCTGTTACTTATAGTAACCCGTTGGCGCATTCCATTGGTCAATAGGGTATATCACCTATAACAATATTCAATATCCAACTCTTTATAGTTATATATTATTAAGTTCCCTTTTGTTTGTAAGCCTATTTTTAAAAATAGTTATTCTATATAAACACCATTAAAAAAATAACTGAGAATTTCTTTCTTGCTCAAGAAAGTGATTTAATTGACCATATTTTATAAAGAGAATTTTTTCAATGATTTCAATATTTTTAAAAATAGTTCTTCTATATAAACACCATAAAAAAAATAACTGAGAATTTCTTTATTGCTCAAGAAAGTGATTTAATTGACCATATTTTATAAAGAGAATCTTTTCAATGATTTCAATATTTTAAAAAATAGTTCTATATAAACACCATAAAAAAAAAATAACTGAGAATTTCTTTATTACTCAAGTGATTTAATTGACCATATTTTATAAAGTGAATCTTTTCAGTGTGTGACATCAAATGTAATGCAACTCTTTATTTGTTTCTATCAGTTATGAACTTGAATGAGTTAATCAATTTGTTGAACAGTTTTTATTATATATGTATAAATTGTGCATGTTTTATTTGAAATTGATAGAATGTTAACCCTCTAAATTAATTGACCGTCTTTTCACCTGCACATTTCTCTTTTGTCTCTTTTTATCACAGGTGTGTTATCTATGTTGCTTATGCAAATCTTGGTGATTTTTTTTTTTTTTAACAAAATAAAAGACAAACATGAAATGACCATACCAACCAAAAGTGAATTTAACAATAAAGGCCAACATTAACTCTTAATGTCCTATACCGCCTCATTCCACCCGACTGGAAGTCACATTTGTTTTCTTAATCCACCCCAAACGATAGCCTTTGTTTAAAAGTAATATTAAACATATTTAGCAATCTTTGATTTACAGGAAATAACAGGTAACTTTAAATGAAAAGGCCATTTTAGCCATTTATTGATAAATCCTTATAGGAATGGGGCTCTGGGCTCAAAATTCTCAACAGGATGTTAAGAGTTAATGTATATAATTAACTAACTTCTACAATAGGAATATATGTTTTTTTTATTTTTTTTTTTTTTTTATTTTTTTTTAGTATTGTGTGAAATGGATTGTATTAATTTCCTACCTACCTCCATTATATACTCTGCATAGAAAGCTTTCTATGAAATCCAGTTTTTGTTACCTTCATGTTTGTCTTTTCAGTGTTGAACAGCCCAACAACAGAAATAATAAAGAAAAAAGATCTTTTCTTATTTTGCTCTTAAGAGAAAATGAGCTCAAATTTTAGACACAATACAGATCAATACTTTTTCTGTTAGTCTTGGTTGTGCCTGCCCAAGGCCAAAGCATTTTGCTGCAATACTAGCATTCTTTTTTCTTTTTCTTTTTTTTTCTTTTCTTTCAAGAACCAAATGGCAAGGTTACCTTTTATATAGTGTGGGAAGTTTCTTAGTCTGATTGTGTATATATCTTGAGAGTTTGCTATCTATTTTTAACAGTAAATCTCTTCCTTGATAAAGCAATTTATTCTTTCTTTAGTGTAAATAGATATAGATCTAATTTTTTGGACAAGTATGTCTATTGGTAGTGGTGTTTATTAAAACCACTTGTTCCTATATCATTAAAAAAAACAAAAAAACTGGTATCAGAAATGGTTCATACCGAGGAAAAAAAAAAAAAAAAAAAAGAAAGGAAGAAATGTGATTATAATTCTTGCTGACCCTTGATAGGTTTCCTTACATTTTGGTTGGACTCCTACAATCTACAAGGTTTCATTCATTCTTTTGAATAAATATACCAGTTATTGAATATATTCTGCAATATAAACTTTTCACTGTCATTTTAAAATGACCATTAAATTTTTTTTATCTGTCATTGGTAAAATAATTTCCTATTTTGAAAGCTGCTAATACAAGTGTTCAATTAATTGACTCACCCTAAAATATTATGAACTTGTGGAAAATGCAGAACAGCAAACTGATTTGTCCATAGTACAGCATTAGGAATACTTACAAGTTACACATGGCAGTGAAAGGTTTAAAAAAGATTTTAATTATTTATCTCCTTTACTTTATAATAAAAGCTGTTTATTTTTTAAATACAGAAACTTCACTTTTAAACTTCTTGTTTTGTATGGGTTTTTATTGATTTTTGTTAGTTTGAAAGAAAATTTTTCTTATTTGGTAAATGCAAATATTTTTGATAATGATTTTACTGTATTGGACAAAAAAAAAAAAGTAGACAGTGAAAAAACTGAACTGTTTTTTTTTTTTTATTTTTTTTTTTTGTTACCATAAATTTTAATGAAACTTCAATGGGTTAGACACTTCATTTGTTGTTACATAGGCCCTACTTTTCACTATCTTATCCTTTTATTGTACTGCTACTGAGTTGGATCAGGTCGTCTCTTCTCTGTACAGATCTTGGCTGGTTTTTCTCTGTCCTTTTGATCTTCCATCTTGGGATCTCTTGGGATTTATCATTGTTTTTCTTGCTGTTTTTTTTTTTGTAATGAAAACAAGACTTGATTTTTTTATTTAAAAAAAAAAAAATTTTTTTTATAGACATCTTTTTTCCAACCCAAATAAGAACAACACACGTGGACAAATGGCCTACGGATGGCAGACACCATTTGCATCTGTTCCATTCAGTCACCCAGCCAAAACTGGCTTTCTAACTATTTTTTTGTTCTCATGCTTGGCTCTGGCCAATCAGAGACCAACTATGAGGTTCATAAAAGGTTAAGTCCTGTCAATCACTGATACATTTTTTCCATGATTCAGAATTACTGTTGTTTTTAATTTCTATACTACCATACATAATTTATAGACAATCTATCAATTATGTAACAGTTTGTTTTAGCCATTTAAAGTTTCATTAAAATTTGTGGCAATAATGAAAAATGGTTTTGACTGTCTGTTTTTTTTTTCTTTTTTTTTCTTTTTTTTTTGTCCAATACTGTATAAAAGTATTAATAAATCTTGATTCATTGAGAATCATATCTTTCAAATTAGAATATAATCTTTTTTTTTTTTTTTTTTTTTTGTAAATACCTTTGATCCTCTGTTCTTTTCCTTTACATTTTCTATCCCTATTTTCCCAACTGATGCAATTCCTAGATGATTCTGAGAATATATTTTTCATGAAAAAGTTTATTTATTTATCTTTAAGTAACCATTTTGTTTAGTCATTACAATGCTGTAGAACTTCAGACTAGTAATTATGTAGATGTATTTTTCTTTTATCCTTCTTAGATACAAAATAGCCAGAAAAGTCAGGTGACATACGACTGATGTTGACTCTTAGTGAATTTGCAATTTATCTTCAAGCTTTCTCTTCCTTTTAGATATAAACAACCTTTTGTTGTTTTTGCCCTCTTCATTGCTCTCTCTCTCTCTCCTTATCTAAAAGATATCTCTTTTTTCTCTCTCTTCAATAATCAACTGTTTTTCTCTGTCATTTTCTATTAAGTTGCACTCATACTCTCTGTACTCAAGTACACTGAATTTTTTTTTCATGAATGACTAAAGAGATCTGTAAATTTAATCCTTTGAACTTGTTAGTCTGACATTTTGGGCAGAGTAATTTTACTATATATATATATATATAATATAATATTGACATTTATAGCTGAGAATTATTTTAGAATACACTGTAAGCTTGATATTTTTGGCTTGTGAAAATCACATCTGATACTAATAATAAAAGGCTTATTAAAGCAACTATTTCTTTTAATGAAATGATGGATGTATATGTACTCCGGCCCAAAACTTGAATGTGTTTTTTCATTCAGTATTTCTTTTTATAAACATTGTGAGCTCAGGTACTGAGTATGTGAATACCAAGAAGCTGAGGATTCAAAGGTTAATCTACTATAAAAATCTTTTGCAATTGTTTTCAAAATGTATGTATTTTTAAAAGAAATTTAAAAATCTTGTCATTGGAATATGATTTCCAACTCTTTCTTTATGAAAAGATTAAACTACTTTCTCTGTGGGTTATCCTAATTTTTTTTCTCTTTCTTTTCTTTGAAGCAAGTGTTTTTATAAGAGGACAAACTAAAATTTGAAAGATTCAAAATTGAACTTTAGATCTTTTTGGAATCTAGATTTTAACTCTTAACATCCTGTTCAGAATTTTCTAAGTCCAGAACCCCATTCCTATAAGGATTTATCAAAAGATGGCTAAAAATGGCCTTTGCATCTAAAGTTACCTGTTATTTCACTTAAATCAAAGACTCCTAAATATGTTTAATATTACATTTAAACAAAGGCTATTGTTTGGGGCAGATTAGGAAAACAAATGTGACTTCTAGCCGGGCGGAATGAGACGGTATAGGATGTTAAGAGTTAAAGAACCTCAATAGATTGGAGTGTTCTGGGTATGACACTAGCCAAATGCTATACTGAGCTAAACCACCCCTCGGATTTATTTATAAGATAGCTGTCTCTAATTTTTTGCCATTTTAGTTTATATTGCTCATTCTTGCATAATGATTTAGGCAGCACTCACACTTTTATATGAAGATACTTATTTTCAAATACATTTATCGTATTATTCTATGATTATTCACTTTCATGTTAGTTTGCTATTGGAGTTCCACTTTATCATCGACAGAAGACAATGCCCTTCAACTTCTTGTGAACCGTCTACTGATCTCCTCCAGTTTTGTATTCAAAGTAATTCTAGAATATTCAAGTTGTTTATCTTCAGGTGGCAATAGTTGTGCTTCTGAAGGTAAATCTGGATGTTATTGTAGTACATGTCTAGGTACTAATTTAGCACTACTGGTAACAAATGTTCTAGGTTTCCCCACTGATTTAGTTGAGGTCATGTTATGTCTCTTAATTGTGGGGTCTGAATAAACAATTATCAGTCCATTAAGTTCTCAAGAAGATAAAATTGATCAGACCAAACTTTCATGTATTTTTCCTTAATATATTTATGCAACAGGATTTTACTCTATTTGTCATTTTGAAACTTTAGTTTTTATTTCACTTGGATATTGTATAAAGATTCTTTATTCTTGGATATTTATTCACCAAATTACTTGTATCATTTTGGTACTTTTCTTTTCATTTCTATTAATTGGTAATTAATATTTTTTATGAGTAAAAAAGTTGATTTTTTTCCCCAAAAAAACTGAAATGTTTTATTGAAGAACTTCAAAGAGAGAATTTTTTTTTTCTTTTCATTCTTCTGATAAATGTTTATAAAAATATGTTTTGTGTTTTTAAGGCCTGGATTTCTCTCTTTTACAACTCTGACATTGGTACTTTAGTAGATTTTACTCTGTTGATGCCCATTGTTGGCGATTAGGTTATAAAAGAAGACCTAGCAAGTAGATATTTTGTATATTTTACCAATAAAAAACCATTAAAATCATTAACTGCTTTACTGGGCTTTGCTTAATGAAAATCTAAACAACACAAAAAAACTAACACCAATTTTTTTGCTTTCATAAAAGAAAGGAAAGAAGACATTTTTTTAGTGTTTACATCTTAGATAAAAGCAAAACAAATAGATTAAGATTAAAGACACATTCTAATAAACATGAATAAAATAAAACCTGGGTATGAGGGTTAAAATTTTAGGCTGGTAATGTCTCTTCAGAATCTGATGATGGTTGATCTTAGTCTGTCTACAATTTTAGCTCTCAACACAAAGCAAAAAAATTGACAGCTCATAATTCAGAAAACTCATAAATTGGGAACTTGTAAGTCATGGTGCCACTGTATATCCCTAGTATATAAATACTTTTAATTTAATTACACACACAGATATTAGGTTGTTTGTAAAATAATGGTCAATTTTATTACACATTTAAATGTAAAATTGGCAATTATTTTCTAAACCACTTAGTATATAAGCTAAAGAGCCAGAAAATTGATTAATTTACTTTTGTGTTGATAGTTCTAAAAAAAAATGTTTAATTATAGGAAAAGAACTAAGAATGGATACAAGGTAACAATAACATTGTAAACAGACCTATTTTTATAATAGGTAGAAGACAATAAAAAGAAAAGAAAAAAAAGGAAGAAAAAAAAAATGTTTAATTATAGGAAAAAGAACTAAGAATGGATACAAGGTAACAATAACATTGTAAACAGACCTATTTTTATAATAGAGACAATAAAAAAAAGGAAGAAAAAAAAAAAATGTTAATTATAGGAAAAGAACTAAGAATGCAGATACATAACAATAACATTGTAAACAGACACATTTTATAATAGGTAGAAGACAAAAGAAAAGAAAAAAAAGGAAGAAAAAAAAAAGTTTTAAATTTTAAACTTGAAAAGAAAACCACATTAATTTATTTATAAAATCAATTTCCCTCCTTAAATTTTCCATTACCATTTACAACTCTGATGTTATTTAACTTATATGTTCATATTTGACAGGAATTGCTTTCCACTTTCCTTTTCTTCCCTAATTATTAGTCATAATTAACCCAATCAATATTTTTATTAATTTATTTTTTTAAAGCCAATGTAATTAAAATCTTTTTGCTTTTCCCCTTCCTTCTTAATATCTAATGTATTAGAAATCTGACCATAATCCAGTTTAAAAAAATAAAAAAAAATAACGAAAAAACAATATCTGTCTGTCCTGTCTGTCTGTTTCTGTCTCACTGTTAGTTTTGGATTATATGCAGGCAAAACTCAGCTCCCTTGTTTGCGAGATATTTACAAAAGAGCGGAGAAAGGGTTTCAAAGCAAAGATTGCAGCCGGCACTAGTGCCAACTGCAACACCAGATATCAGGTCAGCTGTCCACACCATGTCTCTGTTGAATTGTCTGTTTTGATACAGACGCACCACTATCTCCTCTCTCTCTATCTCTCTCTCCTCTTTCTATCATTCAGTTCTTGCATCCAAAGTTTCATTCCAAAACATTTATTTGAATTTTTTTTCTTCCTTTTTTTTCCTTTAAAAAAAAAAATTTTTTTTTTTTTTCTCCCTTAATTCTTACTATTTATATTTCGCTAACTTTTTTTCCCCCCACTCCATTTTTTTGCTTCCCCCCATCCTTTTTTTATAAGTCTCTCT
>CM042145.1:13489337-13598640 GCA_023376005.1 Doryteuthis pealeii | reverse complement strand
ACCGACCGACCTAACCCGGCCCCTTGTATATTAAACTAATAAAAAAAGATTTTATTTAAATTTATGTCTTTTTAGCTTGTGATTCCTTCTGATCTGTACTCTATATTATTATTATTATGATTGATGTCAGTCTTATCTTTCTTACTGACAGTTAAAATTCATTCAGGTAAAATGTGTGAAGCTTTATGTGAACATAAAATATAATTATCATTAAAGTAATGTGAATTTGGTTGTTCTAGCCAAAGCAGAAAATAGGTGAGATTTATTGAGAAAATTTGTAAAAATTTTAATTATTTTTCATGGAAAACTTTCTGCTCTATTGATATGCCCTAACAATTAAGTCATGTCCCAATTTTGATGAGAAATTTCAAAAAATGTATTCTCACAACCAAAAAAAATAAATCCAGAAAACCAGTGATCTTGATCATCCAGTACAATTTTAGTTAATAAATTGGGTCATTTCTTTTAAAGATAAAAAATAAATAAATAAAAGCTATCTAAGATATATTACCCATCATGGATTTTTAAAAAATAAAAAAAAAAAAAAAAAAAAAACACCAAGTGTACACTTTTTCTCTCTCCAAAGAGTAATATATTGGACTCTATATTTAACTGTTTTGTTTTGTTTTTAAGTTAAGTATTTAATATTTTACAGGTTTACAAATTTCTTTCAAAAAAATCAGATTTTAAATCAGATTGTGCTCATTAGAAAATGTCACTTCATTATCTTCATAGAACACATCTGTCTCAGTTTCACTAGTCCAATGTATTTTCTTTCACATAATATAAACATGCTGGAATCAATGGTCCTAGAACAAAGTAAAAAAAAAAAAAAAAAAAAAAAAAAAGGGGAAAAAAAGGTATTTCTCTTAACATAATGTATCACCCAAACAAACAAAAATATAACACAGATAATGTTTTGGGTTTTTTTTTTCCTTTTTAACAAAGGAGCAGACACACAAACAACAATTCATGCAATACAACAGGAATGATAAAATATCAATTTCTTTATAGAATATGATGATTTTTTAAAATAAGGTAAAAAAAGAAAAAGAAAAAGTTTTTAAAAAAAGAGAAAAGTTTACAAAAAAAAAAAAAAAATTTTTTTTTTTTTTTAAATTAAATTTTTTTTTCAAAGTTAGAAAAAAAAGAAAAACTTTTTTTTTCTATTTTTCAGTCAACCTTCTTTCATTGTTGCTACCATAGGAATATAAAAATATTCAAAAACTGGATGTATAACATTTTACTAGGTACATTTTAATAATGTAGGACTGGAATTAATTCACTTCAAATTAAGTTGGGTTTTTTCTTCTTCAAATTAATTTAGAAGTAGTAAAAGCAATCAAAAGAAAAGAAAAAAAGTTGATGCAAAAAAAACAAAAAAAAAAAACAATTGTTATCCATAGAAACATCAACATGCACAACAAGGAAAAAGTTGATTTCAATTTTAATAAGGGAAAAAAATCTTTCAATTGTTGTAATGATTTTTTTTTTCTAAATACATTTAATGGGCAAATCTGAATATGCTGAGGTTGTAGGTGAAATTCAAATTTTTTTAAATTATATATATATATAATGTTAAAATACACCAGGTTTTATGCTTACATACTTATCTTTTCATAAACAGATTTATTAGATTTTTTGTCTGCATTTCTGAGATAAGGAATTATCATTATTGTACACTGATGTAACTCGGGCTAGTGTTCTCATCTAGATTCTTACTTATAGCTATTTCAACCATTTCTACCCTCCAGCTTCTTCAAAATGTCTGTCAACGTTGGTAACCTTCTGAGAATTTCAAACTAAACATTTTATGCAAT
Source organism: Doryteuthis pealeii (assembly GCA_023376005.1). Classification (NCBI taxonomy): domain Eukaryota; kingdom Metazoa; phylum Mollusca; class Cephalopoda; order Myopsida; family Loliginidae; genus Doryteuthis; species Doryteuthis pealeii. Next base: position 13,596,820 of record CM042145.1, on the reverse strand, counting down.
CCATGGGGGTAAATCTTTTCATTTCACTGTCTATTCTTAGACGATAACAATCTAGGGGATAAAGTATTGGTTAAGCATATCTAGTTACCTGGAAGTCATGAGTTCAATCACAGGGTTAGGTAGTACATGGAAGAAAAGTACAGATAGTAGAAAAATCTACTCCTTATGGATTGAAATAAAAGGTTTAGTTCAAAATTACATCAGATACCTGAAGAGAGCTCGATGGTATAATGGTCAAAATATTGTGACTATGATAACCAAGATGAGGGCACTAGTCCAAGTCATCGGTGTATAATAAATCTATAGTAGTCTATTATTAGTTTATGTTTTAATCCAATAACACAACTGCCATTCCTCTTAAGAATGCTGGAGTCAATATACAATCTTTGGAGGGGGGGGACACATTTTGCCCTAATGATTTTCCTCAAGACTAAACCCTGAATTACTGTCAGTAAAAAATAATGACTAATAATAATAATAATAGTAATAATTGTGTTAAAAGTATTCTTACACTTTTTTTTTTTGTAAATTTTCTTTTATTATTTAATATTACTTATCATAAAGTCTATACTTAATGAAATGTATTACAAAGTGAATCTAGTAAGTAAATAACCTACTTAATAGGTCATGAAGCTGGTCTCACTGTAGAGTAAATGAGTATTCTGCTATCAAAAAACAAAGTCATTAATCATATTAAGGACTCTTCTATCCATGTAGAAATAGAATTCTATTTTATATTAAATCTGATATATAAAAATTCCATTAATTATTCAATGGAAACTAGAAATAATATTTGTTAATTTTGGTGGGAGCAGAGCCTTTTTTTTATTTGAGAACCCAGCACATGTGCATATATGAATATTGTGTTAAAGGAACTCTTACACTGCTACTGCCTTTGTAGATAGATAACTTTTTAAGTCAGATATATAATATATATTATTATAAAATTAATTTCTTTTATTCTAATTGTTTTCATTCAATTCCAAGGGGACAAGGCATTGGATTAATTGTTATGTTTAATTAATTTAACTTTAATATTCAGGAAATATATGAATATAAACAAGAAAATGCAGAGTAATATTAATGTATTCGTTATTTTATAAGAACAATGTAATTATAAGATTACTTAAATATTTCAGTCATTTCTGACAGTACAAATAAACTAGTTATATAATAACTATTACAGCAAAAAAAAAAATGGTGTAATAAACTGAAATAGTTCTCTAGAGATGCATGCATAGTTAGATAGATAGAGAGATAGATAGAGAGAGATAGAGACATACACAATACAATATTGTTTGGAACTGAATAGAGGAAATACACAAATATGAAAATTAGACTCCGAGAACATAGAGAAATGAACTGTATTTAAGTTATATTATGTAAGAATCTTTTTTTTTTTTTTTCAGTGACTATATTTCTAAACAAATGATAAGCATGATTGAGTTTACAGCCAATACAAGTTATAAGACTAAGTGTTCAATGCTACAGCCAGTGAACTAAGTCATAAGACTAAGTGTTCAATGCTACAGCCAGTGAACTAATCAAAATAACTATACATTTAATACTACAACTAATTACAATTGATGTATTGTGTTGGAAAACTATTCATTCATTACCAAAGCCAACACACTTGCAAACAGCCTCTACATAATCAATATTATTGAGAAAAAACATTGTGCAATATTGTTACCTTTAAAGTAATTTATACAATACAATGTTTATATTACAAATTTCTTTCAAAGCCTCCATGCTTCCTGTAGTCCGCCGACACTATACCTGATGCCGCTCTCCACATACATATACACACACGCGCACACATACATGCATATTACTACTGTAAACTGTTCATGTTCCTGACACTACATTATTCTGTGTACTTGACATGAGACTTTGATGAGTTGTGGTGCACCTGAGCACTGTACACAAAAAAATTCATTATCATTATCATACACTATACTTTTTTTTTTCTTCTTCACTCTCTCTAAGAAGCTGACTCAAAAAGTTTGAAAACATCAATTACATTGTATAATATTGTCTAAGTACACTGCCCAAAATTATAAATCCAAAATTTTAAATATTTATAAACAAAACAGAATAAATAATTTCAGGAAGTTTGTATATTAACAACTTGGATTCAAATTGCTTTTTATTCTAAACCCCGCCCCCTGCACATATTTTGATATTTCATCACCATCAAAACAAAATATCAATATATATATATATATTTACCAACCCCTCCGTACGAGCAGGATGTGACACAAGGTCATTTTTAAGCGGAGTTTAACAGGTTTGAATTCAGAGTTTTCCTTCTCCTAGACAGGTTGGCTAACCAAGGTTAAAGAGCCCAGTCTGCCCTACTATTTATTCATAGCTGGAGGAGGAGTAGTTGGATTCATACCTTTCCCAAGGGTATTAGCACTAAGTGAAATGCAATTATCACATCCAGGATTTGAACTCGTGGTGACGAGTCCATTTCCCATGACTTTAACCATTACACCACGCACTTCCATATCAAAATATCAATATAAGGGAACATTGTTTCTTCAGAGCTGCATGGCTACTCAGTAAACAATTTTCACAGCACAGGATAATTTTAATGCTGTGTATACATTTACCCAACCCCTCTGCCACTGGCAGGATGTTGACATAAGATTTTTAAAGTGGAGTAAAGCTGGTTTCAAGTCAGTCTTCCTTCTCCTAGACTGGTTGCCTAACCAAGGCTAAAGAACCCAGTCTGCCTTACTATTTAGTCATAGCTGAGAAAACAACTGTTGGATTTATGACTTTCCCAAAAGCATTAACACAAAATCAAACAGCCTTGTCCAGGATTTGAATTCAGGTGACCAATAAACACTTCTAAGATAATATCAATTACACTAAGTGCACCTTAGCTGTGTATAAATTTTGAAAGTTTCAAATAAGAAATAAAGAAAGGGTCAATAATAAAACTATGTGAACAAACAAACAATGTGTGTCATTCTTGAGTTGATCTTTGTTTCATCTCAAAAGTAAAAACATTTTCTGTACCCACGATTTCTTCAGTTGCTCACAGGAATTTTGATCCCCAGCAGGCCAGTGAAAAATTAGAGGGAACATTGAAAATGAGGGCCGGGTTTTAGCTCAGTCGGTAGAGCGTTCGGCTAGAAACCACAAGGTTCCTAGTTCGATACTGGCCCTCGCCAACTCGGTGTATGAGTAGCACAAGGACCTGTGCGGGTAATGGTAGGTTGACGCTCCACTCAGACACTAAAATAATCTCCTTGGTCTAGCACTAGTGAAAAGGGCATAGACTCCCTCGCTGTCTGGCTGATACCGACATTAGGCTGCCCCAACAACTTTACTTACTTACTTTACATTGAATCAAATTATATACAGGAGTTCAATAAAGTCTTACCATGTCATAATATTGTCACAAGACATTAATGGAAACAAGCGATCAGAAATCAAACAAGTTTGAAATACAAGTATTCTAAATAAAATTAATATTTCGATAATTCTTTTTTTGATGCACATAAATTGCATATCAGAGGGCAAAGAATCCACCTTCAGAAATATAAGTGGATTTTAAATAACTGATTGATTTTAATGGTATGTCAACCAGTCTAGGGTTATTTTAAGCCTAGAAGTCAGGGATTTGCATTCATTGTACATTCATATTTACATTTTTTGTGTAGTTGTCTTTTTGGCACACAGTCCTATTGATTTGGTTTGTTTTACGGCATATCAATCTCAGTGGGTCATTTAATGCCGGCAAAGTTTTGAAATAAAATTCATTCTTAATGGATACTAAATTTTTTTTATAAACCCATGTATTTTATTCAACCCATAGATGAGACCCTAACAGGTACTACCAATCAGGGTCAGAGAGGACCAGTGAGCAATGGTGATAAAGAGGCGAGACATATTTAACCCATAGACCCTAACAAATACAACCACTCCAGGTCAAAGTGGACCTTGGAGTACTCCCCACTCCGCAAATATCTAGAACTGGGGCCTCACCATCAGATGCAGTTTAGTGTCATACCCAGGAACCACACTTTCTTTCTTTTTTTTCTTTTTTTTTTGGGGGGGGTACAGTTAGTGCTCTATCAATCATATTGAGCACTCTTTTACTTACAAATATAGCAAACTATATATATATATATATATCTCATACTGTAATATATATATATATATATATATATATATATATATATATGTGTGTGGTGTGTGGAGAAAGGTAGACAAACACGGGGATTTGTACAAAATGGATGTTTATTGTAGGTAGTGATGTCGATGTTATAACGTTCAGTCTGTTAGACTTTCTTCAGGACGTTGGATTGAGTTCTTGCTTCAACGGTGAACATTTTCATACTGGAGAGTTAGGAGGTCGTGAATAGGGGAGGGGTTGTCAATTGTTGGTGTTAGCAGGAGTGTTTAAGTTGGTAGTGGGAGTTCTATTTATTTATCTATTCATATATATATATTTTTTTATTTGTTCAGAGGGGTGTGTAGCTAGTAAGTCCTGTTAATGAAAAAAAAAAACATTTATAAAATGTATTTGATTTTCACAGGTGTTTAGGTGTTGGAATAGGTCGTAGGTGGGTCATAGGCAACGGGTTTGGTAAGTCACATATATATAAGTATAGATAAAAGGATATGAAAACACACAATGCTGTTAAAATGAAAATATTTATATCATATTCATAGCTAATATTGAACAATATTTTTGATTTATAAATAAGAAGGGATAATATTGTTCAATATTAGCTATGAATATGATAAAAATATTTTCTTTTTTTAACAGCATTGTGTGTTTTCATATCCTTTTATCTATAATACCATCAGATTCATTTCCTTACTCTTAACTTTTATATATATATATTATATATATATATATATATATATATATATATTGGTAATTTTCCGAGATGAAATAAAGGAAATAAAGTGCTCAATTACAAATGTAAGAGCTTTATTTATAAATATAACTGTTTATACAAAGGTTTTAGTGAGCATCTACCTAAGGTTTCAGGCTTTGCCTTCTTCAGGATACTATTTAATCCCTCTGATGTGTCTGCAATTACACATTTTACGGTTATATATTTGTAAACAAAAACATTTTACAGTTAAATTTATAGACACTGACAAATTCAAAATTAATACATATATAATATATATTTATATATATATATATATATAATCTTTAAAGCTATCAATGATGGTGAATGGTATTGCCCATAATTTGCTTCTGCAGAGGCTGTTAAACATGCAATCAATTGTCAAGCACTCAACATTGATTGACAGACAAATGGATAGAGCAGAAGAAGGGAACCATTAACTACATGATCCCATGATTCATAAATGCAGCAAATGAAAAGACAAACAGAAATGAATTCAACAACATTTTGAGGAAAAAAAAAAAATCTTTCAACAAGCACCTATATCATGGTAGATGTAAAGGCATTTAGAAGAGGGGAGAGGGAGAGGTAGGAGAAAGCAACAGAAAGTGGAGAAGGGACAAAAAAAAAAAAAAAAGAGAGAGAGAGAGAGAGAAAAAAAAATGAACGATGGCTTGCAGAAGAAACAACTTAGGAAACTAAAGTTGGGTAGGGAGAAATTAAAAATAAGCTTTTTAAATAAGAACCTCAAACTTACAGTCTGATATTTTTTTTTTAAATTTTCAGTCATATAAAAAAAAGAAAAAAAAGAAAAATATATATTAACTTATGTACAAGTTAAATAGCCTGGACAGGGAGAAAATTCTTAAAAAACATTATAAACGTATTTGATTTTCATTGCAAATAACACATACCAGCATGCAATATGTATTTTTAAGAAGGATAAAGTGTATATAAAAATGATGTATATAAAATACAGACATGATATAAAAGTTTTATCTTCTGCAAAAAGGAATCTTAAAATAATTAAAAACAATTATCTTAATTTTCTTTATACAATTGAATCTCTTTTTTTCGTGTCTTTTATATTGTCAAAAAGACCCGTCTTTTCATACAGTACACCAGAGGAAGGCCAGTCTCTTCATACAGTACACCCTAGGAAGCCCCAGTTTCTTCATACAGTACACCCCGAGGAAGCCCCAGTCTTTTCATACAGTACACCGAGGAAGCCCCAGTCTCTTCATACAGTACACCCGAGGAAGGCCCCCCGTCTCTTCATACAGTACACCCGAGGGAGCCCCCCCCATCTCTTCATACAGTACACCGAGGAAGCCCCCCCATCTCTTCATACAGTACACCCGAGGAAGCCCAGTCTCTTCATACAGTACACCCGAGGAAGCCCCAGTCTCTTCATACAGTACACCTGAGGAAGGCCCTCTCTTTCAACACAGTACACCGAGGAAGGCCCTCTCTTTCAACACAGACCTGAGGAAGGCCCTCTCTTTCAACACAGTACACCTGAGGAAGGCCCTCTCTTTCAACACAGTACACCTGAGGAAGGCCCTCTCTTTCAACACAGTACACCTGAGGAAGGCCCTCTCTTTCAACACAGTATACCTGAGGAAGGCCCTCTCTTTCAACACAGTATACCTGAGGAAGGCCCTCTCTTTCAATACAGTATATCTGAGGAAGGCCCTATCTTTCAACACAGTATACCCGAGGAAGGCCCTGTCTTTTCACACAGTATACCTGAGGAAGGCCCTTCTTTCAACACTGTACACCCGAGGAAGGGCCCTGTCTTTCCACACAGTACATCGGGAAGGGCCTGTCTTTTCACACAGTACATCGGAGGAAGGGCCTGTCTTTTCACACAGTACACCTGAGGAAGGCCCGTCTTTTCACACAGTATACTTTAGGATTTGGATTGACCAAAACATTGAACTGATAATAGCACAGACACAAAGAAATTCAATTGTCCAAAGAAAAGAAAAAATTAAAATATTAATGACTCTTCTCAAAGTTATAAATAATAAATTTGGCTTAAGTTTACCAGTTAATACTTTCTAAATAACAAACTAGAAACACTATCTTCCTTTTTGTGTCCTAATCCATTTAATCTAACAAAATCTTTGAATTTTTCCTGTAAATGTTACTGAGATGACTTTAAAATGTCTTTACTTTTGCAACAGAAAATGCTTTGTTTATTTTATTTTATTTTTTCAAGACAAATTGGACTGAATTATGTTTTAGAAGAGAGTGAATAAATCATAAATATTAAGAATCCTTTGAAACATAGAATTAAGACAAAAATATAACAGTGTCCCCAAAAAAGTTTTGTATATGAAAATAGATGCTTAAATGAAAACCTTGCAAATTTCCTATCTTTTCCATTCTCTATTACAAAAAGAGACGTGCACAAGTGTGATCAAAATGTAGCGATTGATAAATTAAGGAGTTATTGCTTTTACCTTCGTTCAGTGCCACAAAACAATAATATTAGAATAAAACATTGATATATATATATACTTGACTAAACCTCAAGTTTATATTAAAAATGCTATAAAACAACCAGGACCAATAAAATATCTAATAAGTTTTTAACAAAAATTCTCAAAATGTAAATGTTTTTAGTCAAACCTCATTAATTTCCAACCGACTAAATTCATGCTAATTTTATATATATATATATATATACATATATATACACACATACACACGCATGCATACATACATACATACACACACACACGCTGATAGGTTACACATCCTGCATCCCAAACACATAAAAATCTAAAAGGACACAGTAAAATCATATCGATGCATCCCAGTGTTTTTTCTTTTTCTTCCCCCACCATTTCAAGTTAACTGTAAATACAATTCAATATTTTCTTAGAAATGAATTATACCAGATGTGGTAAAAGGTAAGGGTTAGACAGCTTTATTGTTTCATTAAAGAAAACTTTCCCATCACCTTCCCACAGTTCATAAATAAAAACTTTACAATTTAAAAGAATTTAATTGGGACCCATCAAATTTCCCCGGAACTCATTCAAATCAAATCCCTGCATCCCACACTAAATTAAAAAGCTATCAGTATCACTTTAAATATTTTCTTCTTCTTTTACATAATAATAAAATCCTTTTAAAGACTAAGAATAAAAATATACATCACATAATATTTATATTACTTTATAGAAAAAAAAAACTCATTTTTCAGCATCTAATCATTGGCAATTTGTGTTAAATAATTAGTTTAAAATGAACATTTTTAAGTTAGAAGATTTGAATACCAAATTTGCAGAGTAAAATCTCATTATATAGAAACAAATTATGTCTCATTTAACCATTCAATATATATTTTTAAAAAAACATAAATGTCTAGCAATATTTAAAAATGAAATTATAATTATACTTTATCAATTTTTGATTATCAGGTTAATATCACCATATATGAAATGTAGTTTAATATATCTATAAATAAAGAGTGTTCAATATCAGTGATAGAGCATATATAAGTTAGTATAGATCAGTGGTTCCAAACCTTTTTCTATTCAAGCACCCCTTAAAAGAGTTTTGTTCTGACCTCGCACCCCTACAATTTATACTTTCGTTCAAAATTATAGAATGTAAATACATACTACAGTTTTATCAAAACATCATATATATTTCACTCTCTAAATAATAATAATAATAATGATAATAATAATCTGAAATAAAGAAACGAAAATATGAATAATATTAATTACAAAAGAAAAAAATTTAATCAAATTTGAGCAGACACTTCTCGCACCCCCTGGAATGATGCTCGCATCCCCGGTCAGGAACCTCAGGCATAAACACAGTCAATGTACTTGGTGACTCAATTTCTTACTTACGCAATCATCAGACCAATAATTTTGCATAGGCAACAAAATTGAGTCATCAAGCACCATTGATTGTGTCTATACTATCAGTTATGGTAATTTACCACACACGCATGAACTCTTCATACCATAAATAGCAGCAGGTTCTGCACTTAAGTGAGAGTTAATATTTCAGTGGATAGCTGATAAGACAGCCTCGTGGAGGAACATTTCATTTGTATATGTTTGTACTACTATTCTTTGTTAATATATTTGCTTAACTCTTTTTTGAGATGAGGATTGATTAGTATTATTTGTATTATTCGGACTATTGTCCGCATCTTCATTGTTATCTGTACAATGTTTTGGCCGATGTGCCCTACATCCTTCTTCAGGTATTTCTTGTCGGACTCAAAGTTCCGTGATGGCTCCCGATTATGATAAGAAGGTTCCTGAGTCCGACAAGAAATACCTGAAGAAGGCCGGATAACACATCGGCCGAAACGTTGTACAGATAACAATGAAGATGAGGATAATAATACAAATAATACTAATTTGTTTAACTCATTTCCTCTCTTGTGTCTTTATTCTGGCCCCTAACCAGGCTACAACACCATCCTAACTTATATATGCTCAATCACTGATATTGAGCACTCTTTATTTATAAAGGCATAGAGATAGACATAACACCTGAAAAATGGTTTAAAATGCATCCTGAATTATCTTGTGAACAAATACCTAAGAAAGTATCATCACAAAACCTTTTTTTTTTAAAGTCAAAGAAAGAAAGAGAGATAGAGAGACTGAATGAATGACTGACATTTACGGACAATACTATCCCTTTCTTTATTTAAATGGTTTTACTCTAAAATATAAACACCTAAAAGACATTTTTTGAAAAAGGAAATAGATGCACCCAAAGCAAAATGTTTCATAGATGAAAAAAAAAGAAAAAAAGAAAAGAAAACTTAGCCAAAACATACCAAATATGTTACACATAAAATATTGAAAATTATCAACAAAAACTAATCTGGAATTTTAGCTCACCTGTAATGACTATTCAAATAGATATAAGAATTTGACTACTAACAAAGAATTGATAGCAGATATTTATATTGTACAGTATGTATGCCATGTATTCAACATACATACACTTTAATAGAATTGAAGAAGAAGAAAAAAAAAAGAAGAAAAAAAGCAGTAATTCAGTATTTGAAAGTTGGTTGGTTGATTGTTTTACAGCATATCAACCCTTGTTGGGTTATTTTATGCCAAAGACGTTTAGATCTATTCATTCTTGATAGGTGTTCAAATTTTTTTTTCAAACTCATTTTTTTCCATTTAACTCATAGATAGAACCCTAACAGGTACTACCACTCCAGATCAGAGTGGGCCTGTGAGTAATGGCGATGAAGGGGTACTCCCCACTCCCTAGAGCTCCAAAGTTGGAGCTTCACCATCAGATGCAGTTTAACGTCCTACCTAGGACACTTGAAAGTTGAAATATAGCTAGGATATATAAAGCTAAAAAAACGTTTCTTTAGAACTATTGACATCAGTATAGGTAATAAATATAATTGAGAAATAAAGATAAAAGCACAAGAAATAACAAACCAATGTTGAATATACAATAATCATTGTAGAGAAAATAATTATTTTAACACAAGATATTTTGTTAATGTTTCAAAAGTTTATGTTGGTTAATGTGCTGCTAGAAAGTCATAAAAATCATCATTAGCCTGGTTATCACGCAAAACATACACAAATGCTACATAGCCAATTCAGTCAATCATTTACAGAATATATACATCAGACATCTTAGAAAATGCATAATTATTACAATAGCTAAAAGTAAAATATTGATAAAAAAGGAGTAAAGAAAAAAATAAAAATACAAAAATAATGCAAACAAAATTGGTATGCAAATTAAATTGGAAAAAAAAAAAAGATTGGGAAAAAAAAAAAAAAAAAAGGATTGGGGAAAAAAAAAAAAAGATTACAAAATAAAATTTAGTAAAGAATAAGGAGGAAAAAAAAATTTTTTTTTTTAAAGGAAAAAAAAAAAAGGAAGAAAAAAATTCAAAAATGTTTTGGAATGAAACTTTGGATGCAAGAACTAAATGATAGAAAGAGAGAGAGATAGATAGAGAGAGAGGAGATAGTGTGCGTTCTGTATCAAACAGACAATCAACAGAACATGGGTGACAGACTGACTGATATTGGTGTTGCAGTTGGCACTAGTGCCGGCTGCAATCTCTGCTTTGAAACCCTTTCTCGCCTCTTTTGTAAATATCCGCCAACAAGGGAGCTGAGTTTTGCCTGCATATAATCCAAAACTAACAGTGAGCAGACAAACAGACAGACAGGCACAGACAGATATTTGTTTTTCGTATTTTTTTATTTTTTAAACTGGATTATGGTCAGATTTCTAATACATTAGATATTAAGAAGGAGGGGAAAAGCAAAAAAGATTATATTTACATTGGCATTTAAAAAAAATAAAAATAAAAATATTGATTGGGTTAATTATGACTAATATTAGGGAAGAAAAGAAAGTGAAAGCAATTCCTGTCAAATATGAACATATAAGTTAAATAACATCAGAGTTGTAAAAATGGTAATGGAAAATTTAAGGAGGGAAATTGATTTTATAAATAAATTAATGTGGTTTCTTTCAAGTTTAAAATTTAAAACTTTTTTTTTCTTCCTTTTTTTCTTTTCTTTGTCTTCTACCTATTATAAAATGTGTCTGTTACAATGTTATGTTACCCTTGTATCCATTCTTAGTCTTTTCCTATAATTAAACATTTTTTTTTTGAACTATCAACCAAAAGTAAATTAATCAATTTTTCTGGCTCTTTAGCTTATAATTAAGTGGTTTTAGAAAATAAATTGCCAATTTTACATTTAAATGTGTAATAAAATTGACCATTATTTTACAAACAACCTAATATCTGTGTGTGTAATTAAATTAAAAGTATTTATATACTAGGATATACAGTGGCACCATGAACTTACAAGTTCCCCAATTTATGAGTTTTCTGAATTATGAGCTGTCTAATTTTTTGCTTTGTGTTGAGAGAGCTAAAATTGTAGACAACTAAGATCAACCATCATCAGATTCTGAAGAGACATACCAGGCCTAAAAATTTTAACCCTCCATACCCAGGTTTTATTTATTCATGTTATTAGAATGTGTCTTTAATCTTAATCTATTTGTTTTGCTTTTATCTAGATGTAAACACTAAAAAGTTGTCTTCTTTCTTCTTTTATGAAGCAAAAAAATTGGTTGAGTTTTTATGTTGTTGGATTTTCATTAAGCAAAGCCCCAGTAAAGCAGTTAATGATTTTAATGGCTTTTTATTGGTAAAAATATTACAAAATATCTACTTGCAGTCTTCTTTTATAACCTAATCGCCAACAAGGGATCAACAGAGTAAAATCTTACTAAAGTACCAATGTCAGAATTGTAAAGAGAGAAATCCAGGCCTTTAAAAACACAAAAACATATTTTATTTTTAAACATTTATCAGAAGAATGAAAGAAAAAAAAATTCTCTCTTTGAAGTTCTTCAATAAACATTCCAGTTTTTTTTGGTTTTTTTTTGGGGGGATCAACTTTTTTACTCATAAAAAATATTAATCACCAATTAATAGAAATGAAAAAGAAAAGTACCAAAATGATACAAGTAATTTGGTGAATAAATATCCAAGAATAAAGAATCTTTATACAATATCAAGTGAATAAAAACTAAAGTTTTCAAAATGACAAATAGAGTAAAAATCCTGTTGCATAAATATATTAAGGAAAAATACATGAAAGTTTGGTCTGATCAATTTTTATCTTCTTGAGAACTTAATGGACTGATAATTGGTTATTCAGACCCCACAATTAAGAGACATAACATGACCTCAACTAATCAGTGGGGAAACCTAAAACATTTGTTACCAGTAGTGCTAAATTAGTACCTAGACATGTACTACAATAACATCCAGATTACCTTCAGAAGCACAACTATTGCCACCTGAAGATAAACAACTTGAATATTCTAGAATTACTTGAATACAAAGCTGGAGGAGATCAGTAGACGGTTCACAAGAAGTTGAAGGGCATTGTCTTCTGTCGATGATAAAGTGGAACTCCAATAGCAAACTAACATGAAATTGAATAATCATAGAATAATAGGATAAATGCATTTGAAAATAAATATCTTTATATAAAAGTGTGAGTGTTTGCCTAATCATTATGCAAGAATGAGCAATATAATAAAATGCCAAAAAAATTAGAAACAGCTATCTTATAAATAAATCCGAGGGGTGTTTTTAGTCAGTATAGCATTTGGCTAGTGTCATACCAGAAACTCCAATCTATTGAGGTTCTTTAACTCTTAACGTCCTATACCGTCTCATTCGCCCGGCTAGAAGTCCACATTTGTTTTCCTAATCTGCCCCAAACGATAGCTTTGTTTAAATGTAAATATAAATATTTAGGAGTCTTTGATTTAAGTGAAATAACAGGTACTTTAGATGCAAAAGGCCATTTTTAAGCCATCTTTGATAAATCCTTATAGGAATGGGTCTCTCGACTTAGAAAAATTCTGAACAGGATGTTAAGAGTTAAAATCTAATTCAAAAGATCTAAAGTTCAATTTTGAATCTTTTCAAAATTTTAGTTTGCCTCTTATAAAAAACACTTGCTTCAAAGAAAAGAAAGAGAAAATTAGGATAACCCACAGAGAAAGTAGTTTAATCTTTTCATAAAGAAAGAGTTGGGAAATCATATTCCATTCCAATGACAAGATTTAAATTTCTTTTTAAAAATACATAAATTTTGAAAACAATTGCAAAAGATTTTTATAGTAGATAACCCTTTGAATCCTCAGCTTCTGGTATTCCATACTCAGTACCTGAGCTCACAATGTTTATAAAAAGAAATACTGAATGAAAAAACACATTCAAGTTTTGGGCCAGAGTACATGTTACATCCCATCATTTCATTAAAGAAATAGTTGCTTTAATAAGCTTTTATTATTAGTATCAGATGTGATCTTTCACAAGCCAAAATATCAAGCTTACAGTGTATTCTAAAATAATTCTCAGCTATAAATGTCATATATAAATATATATATATATATATATTTAGGTAAAATTACTCTGCCCAAAATGTCAGACCTTACAAGTTCAAAGGATTAAAATTTACAGATCTCTTTAGTCATTCATGTGAAAAAGAATTCAGTGTACTTGAGTACAGAGAGTATGAGTGCAACTTAATAGAAAATGACAGAGAAAAACAGTTGATTATTGAAGAGAGAGAAAAAGAGATATCTTTTAGATAAGGAGAGAGAGTTGACAGAGCAATGAAGAGGCCAAAAAACACAAAAGTTTGTTTATATCTAAAAGGAAGAGAAAGCTTTGAAGATAAATGCAAATTCACTAAGAGTCAACATCAGTCGTATGTCACCTGACTTTTCTGGCTATTTGTATCTAAGAAGGATAAAAGAAAAATACATCTTACATAATTACTAGTCTGAAGTTCTACAGCATTGTAATGACTTAAACAGAAATGGTTACTTAAAGATAAAATAAATAAACTTTCTCATGAAAAATTATTTCTCAGAATCATCTAGGAATTGCATCAGTTGGGAAAATAGGGATAGAAAATGTAAAGAAAAGAACAGAGGATCAAAGGTATTTACAAAAAAAAAAAAAAAAAAAAAATTATATTCTAATTTTGAAAGATATGATCTCAATGAATCAAGATTTATTAATACTTTTATACAGTATTGGACAAAAAAAAAGAAAAAAGAAAAGAAAAAAAAAAAAAACAGACAGTCAAACCATTTTCATTATTGCCACAAATTTTTTAATGAAACTTTTAAATGGCTAAAACAAACTGTACATAATTGATAGATTGTCTATAAAATTATGTACGGAGTATAGAAATTAAAAAACAACAGTAATTCTGAATCATGGAAAAAATGTATCAGTGATTGACAGGACTTAACCTTTTATGAACCTATAGTTGGTCTCTTGATTGGCCAGAGCAAGCATGAGAACAAAAAAATAGTTAGAAGCAGTTTTGGCTGGGTGACTGAATGGAACAGATGCAAATGGTGTCTGCCATCCGTAGGCATTTGTCACGTGTGTTGTTCTTATTTGGGTTGGAAAAAAGATGTCTATAAAAAATATTCAAGTCTTTGTTCATTACAAAAAAAACAGCAACAAAAACAATGATAATCCCAGAGATCCCAAGATGGAGGATCAAAAGAACAGAGAAAAACCAGCCAAGATTCTGTACAGAGAAGAGACGACCTGATCCAACTCAGTAGCAGTACAATAAAAGGATAAGATA
Source organism: Doryteuthis pealeii (assembly GCA_023376005.1). Classification (NCBI taxonomy): domain Eukaryota; kingdom Metazoa; phylum Mollusca; class Cephalopoda; order Myopsida; family Loliginidae; genus Doryteuthis; species Doryteuthis pealeii. Next base: position 13,581,744 of record CM042145.1, on the reverse strand, counting down.
GTGAAAAGTAGGCCTATGTAACAACAAATGAAGTGTCTAACCCATTGAATTCATTAAAATTTTGGTAACAATAAAAAAATAAAAAAAAAAAAAACAGTTCAGTTTTTTCACTGTCTACTTTTTTTTTTTTCCAATACAGTAAAATTATTATCAAAAAATATTTGCATTTACCAAATAAGAAACAATCTTTCAAACTAACAAAAATCAATAAACCATACAAAACAAGAAGTTTAAAAGTGAAGTTTCTGTATTTAAAAAATAAACAGCTTTATCATAAAGTAAGGAGATAAATAATTAAAATCTTTTTTAAACTTTCACTGCCATGTGTAACTTGTAAGTAATTATTGCTGTACTATGGACAAATCAGTTTGCTGTTCTGCATTTTACACAAGTTCAATAATATTTAGGGTGAGTCAATTAATTGAACACTTGTAATTAGCAGCTTTCAAAATAGGAAATTATTTTACCAATGACAGATAAAAAAAATTTAATGGTCATTTTAAAATGACAGTGAAAAGTTTTATATTGCAGAATATATCAATAACTGGCATATTTATTTTAAAAGAATGAATGAAACCTTGTAGATTGTAGGAGTCCAACCAAAATGTAAGAAATTATCAAGGGTCAGCAAGAATTATAATCACATTTTCTTCCTTTCTTTTTTTTTTTTTTTTTTTTTTTTTTTTCCTTCGGTATGAACCTTTCTGATACCATTTTTTTTTTGTTTTTTTTAATGATATAGGAACAAGTGGTTTTAATAAACACCACTACCAATAGACATTACTTGTCCAAAAAATTAAGATCTATATCTATTTACACTAAAGAAAGAATAAATTGCTTATCAAGGAAGAGATTTACTGTTAAAAAATAGATAGCAAACTCTCAAGATATTATACACAATCAGACTAAGAAACTTCCCACACTATATAAAAGGTAACCTTGCCATTTGGTTTCTTGAAAGAAAAGAAAAAAAAAGAAAAAAGAAAAAAGAATGCTAGTATTGCAGGCAAAATGCTTTGGCCTGGGCAGGCACAACCAAGATAACAGAAAAAGTATTGATCTGTATTGTGCTAAAATTTGAGCTCATTTTCTCTTAAGAGCAAAATAAGAAAAAGATCTTTTTTCTTTATTATTTCTGTTGTTGGGCTGTTCAACACTGAAAAGACAAACATGAAGGTAACAAAACTGGATTTCATAGAAAGCTTTCTATGCAGAGTATATAATGGAGGTAAGGTAGGAATTAATAACAATCCATTTCACACATACTAAAAAAAATAAAAAAAAAAAAATAAAAATTAAAAAAAACATATATTCCTATTGTAGAAGTTAGTTTAATTATATACATTAACTCTAACATCCTGTTGAGAATTTTGAGCCAGAGCCCCATTCCTATAAGGATTTATCAATAAATGGCTAAAATGGCCTTTTCATTTAAAGTTACCTGTTATTTCCTGTAAATCAAAGATGCTAAATATGTTATATTACTTTTAAACAAAGGGCTATCGTTTGGGTGGATTAAGAAACAAATGTGACTTCCAGTCGGGTGGAATGAGGCGGTATTAGGACTTAAGAGTTAATGTTGGCCTTTATTGTTATAATTCACTTTTGGTTGGTATGGTCATTTCATGTTTGTCTTTTTATTTTGTTAAAAAAAAAAAAAAAAATCACCAAGATTTGCATAAGCAACATAGATAACACACCTGTGATAAAAAGAGACAAAGAGAAATGTGCAGGTGAAAAGACGGTCAATTAATTAGAGGGTTAACATTCTATCAATTCAAAATAAAACATGCACAATTTATACATATAATAATAAAAACTGCTTCAACAAATTGATTAACTCATTCAAGTTCATAACTGATAGAAACAAATAAAGAGTTGCATTACAATTGATGTCACACACTGAAAAGATTCACTTTATAAAATATGGTCAATTAAATCACTGAGTAATAAAGAAATTCTCAGTTATTTTTTTTATGGTGTTTATATAGAAGAAACTATTTTTAAAAATATTGAAATCATGAAAAGATTCTCTTTATAAAATATGGTCAATTAAATCACCTTTCTTGAGTAATAAAGAAATTCTCAGTTTATTTTTATGGTGTTTATATAGAAGAACTTATTTTTAAAAATATTGAAATCATTGAAAAAAATTCTCTTTATAAAATATGGTCAATTAAATCACTTTCTTGAGCCAATAAAGAAATTCTCAGTTATTTTTTTTTATGGTGTTTATATAGAAGAACTATTTTTTAAAAATAGGCATACAAACAAAAAGGGAACTTAATAATATATAACTATAAAGAGTTTGGATATTGAATATTGTTATAGGTGATATACCTTATTGACCAATGGAATGCGCCAACGGGTTACTATAAGTAACAGGGACAATGTGGCTTGGCAGTAAGCCAATGCGAGTAAGCCAATAACTATTTTGTCGGACGTAATTGCTACTTATCTGTATTGTATTTGTCTACTTTTTGATAATACATTTTCCTAGATTGTACCATCGTTTTGTTCTTATTTGACCCTTAAAACCTCACAACAAATATATTCTATTGTGGAAATGCTATTTGGAAAGTTACGAGCATCCTAAAATAGTTTAAATACCATTGTATACTTCATGTAACAAACAAACTTTTTAAGACCAATTTTTTTTGCCAAATAAACAACAGGTTTTCACAGAAACACTGTTAAATCTTTAATATAGAATAAGCACAAAACAACTCTACTCTTCCAATTGAATGTCAATTCTAAAAGGGTCAATGCAAACTCTATACATCAATCGAGTATTTGAACAGCAACCTTACTGGTGAATATTAAGATCAAGAATTTAAAAAAGCGTGCACAATCCAAATAATTCCAGGAGTTTCTGAAAATTCCTAAAATTTTATATATTTGCTTTCCACAAATTAAGAAATGAAATTCAGTTTATTAAATAAAAGGGTTTAACGAGGCATGAATTGCAATCAGAAGATTAGTTTATTTTAGCATAAAAGCCTGGTGGGGGTGGGGCAGAGTAGAGGGTAGAGAATGTTAATCATTTTCATTGGATTAATTCATTCATGCTTTTTTTGATAGCCTCAAGCAGCTTAAAGCTGATACAAAAATGACATCAACAGTAGTTAACAAATAAAATAACATCTGGTTTACTCTATATTTACGGAATGTTTATAACACAATTAAAAAAAAAAAAAAGAAGAAATTTCAAATCCAAAATTTATGGAGCTTAGTAAGTAGTAAAATATTTGTTATAAGAACAAAACTTTTATACTAATAAACAGTACAACAAGTCTGAAAAAAAATTAAAAAATTGACCAGTGATTTACTTAATAACAAATAACAAATAGGAGATTTTGGCATTAAATGAACCAATAACAAAAACATTTAAATGCTGTGGATATTCTAATGTCACTTTTTCATGTAATAGAAATAAAAAAAAAATTTAAAAAAAAAAAACAAAAAAAAACTTAAAAAATTTTTTTTTAAAAATTTCTTATTACATGAAAAGTGACATTAGAATATCCACAGCATTTAATTGATTTTGTTTATTTGGGTCATTAAGGCCAAATCAAGTCATTTTGATATTCAGTTTGCCTAAAGTATCTGCTGTTAAATGGTCACCATCTAAGTAATCAAAACAGGCTCATCACTGTTTAATTAGTGTGATTTTGAAACCAGCCCCTCACCAACTCAGCATATAGAGTAGCACAGGGGATCTGTGCGGTTAAAGTTTGCAGGAGCTGATGGTAGCATGTGTGCTCCAACCCAGATGCCCAAAAACAATCTCCTTGATTAGCGCTAGGAAAAAGGGGATAGACTTCCCTCGCTGTCTGGCTGATACCGGAATTTAGGCTAACTAGTTGAGGATCCTGTTGAGTCCGATTTTTTTGTTGATTTTTTTAATTTAATTATCCCCATAAAATGACTATAATAATATCAAATCAGAACACATCTGTTTGATTTAGTGAATTTTCACAAGTTCAGTGTCTGATACTTTCTGTGATTAAATCAAATCAATACAAGTCATGTTTAACGATCATTACCTATTATGGCTGTGGACATTTTGTTGTTGTGCTAGAGCACAACAACAACATGTGCTGTTTCAATTCTCTTTTCTCCAATTTTAGGACCCATTTTTCAATCTTTGATAGATTAATAACACATCTGGCTTTAGATAGAAAAATGGTGATACTAAAATGTTTGATGGATTAATATCTCTGGTTTTATATTGGAAAAACAGTGAGAGAAGTAAAATGTTTGTTGATTTAACATTCTTGTATTTAGAATTAGTGGACATTTTGTTGTTGTGCTCTAGCACAACAACAAAATGTCCACAGCCTAATAGGTAATGATGTAAACATGACTTGTATTGATTGGATTTATCACAGAAAAGTATCACGACACTGAACTTGTGAAAATTCACTAAATCAACAGATGGTGTTCTGATTAGATATTATGTATTAGTCATTTTATGGGGATAAATTAAATTAAAAAAATCAACAAAAAAATCGGACTCAACAGGATCCTCACTAGTAGCCTAAATTCGGTATCAGCCAGACAGCGAGGGAGTCTATCCCCTTTTTCCTAGCGCTAAATCAAGGAGATTGTTTTTGCATCTGGGGTGGAGCACCATGCCTACCATCAGCTCCTCACTTTACCGCACAGATCCCTGTGCTACTTATATGCTGAGTTGGTGAGGGCTGGTTTTCAAAATCACTAAAGTTAAACAGTGATGAGCCTGTTTGATTACTTAGATGGGTGACCATTTAACAGCAGATACTTTAGGCAAACTGATATCAAAATGACTTGATTTGGCATTAAATGAACCAAATAACAAAATCAATTTAAATGCTGTGGATATTCTAATGTCACTTTTCATGTAATAGAAATTTTTAAAAAAAAATTTTTTAAGTTTTTTTTTGTTTTTTTTTTTTAAATTTTTTTTTTATTTCTATTACATGAAAAGTGACATTAGAATATCCACAGCATTTAAATTGATTTTGTTATTTGGTTCATTTAATGCCAAATCTCCTTATTTGTTATTTGTTATTAAGTAATCACTGGTCAATTTTTTAATTTTTTTTTCAGACCTTGTTGTACTGTTTATTAGTATAAAAGTTTGTTCTTATTACAAATATTTTACTACTTACTAAGCTCCATAAATTTTGGATTTGAAATTTCTTCTTTTTTTTTTTTTTAATTGTGTTATAAACATTCCGTAATATAGAGTAAACCAGATGTTATTTTATTTGTTACTACTGTTGATGTTTCATTTTTGTATCAGCTTTACTGCTTGAGGCTATCAAAAAAAGCATGAATGAATTAATCCAATGAAAATGATTAACATTCTCTACCCTCTACTCTGCCCCACCCCCACCAGGCTTTATGCTAAAATAAACTAATCTTCTGATTGCAATTCATGCCTCGTTAACCCTTTTATTTATAAACTGATTTCATTCTTCTTAATTTGTGGCAAAGGCAAATATATAAAATTTTAGGAATTTTCAGAAACTCCTGGAATTATTTGGATTGTGCACGCTTTTTTAAATTCTTGATCTTCAATATTTTCACCAGTAAGGTTGCTGTTCAAATACTCGATTGATGTATAGAGTTTGCATTGACCCTTTTAGAATTGAACATTCAATTGGAAGAGTAGAGTTGTTTGTGCTTATTCTATATTAAAGATTTAACAGTGTTTCTGTGAACAACCTGTTGTTTATTTGGCAAAAAAATTGGTCTTAAAAAGTTTGTTTGTTACATGAAGTATACATGGTATTTTAAACTATTTTAGGATGCTCGTACTTTCCAAATAGCATTTCCACAATAGATATATATTTGTTGTGAGGTTTTAAGGGGTCAAATAAGAACAAAACGATGGGTAACAAATCTAGGAAAATGTATTATCAAAAAGTAGACAAATACAATACAGATAAGTAGAAATTACGTCCGACAAATAGTTATTGGCTTACTCGCATTGGCTTACTGCCAAGCCACGATTGTCCCTGTTACTTATAGTAACCCGTTGGCGCATTCCATTGGTCAATAAGGTATATCACCTATAACAATATTCAATATCCAACTCTTTATAGTTATATATTATTAAGTTCCCTTTTGTTTGTATGCCTATTTTTAAAAATAGTTCTTCTATATAAACACCATAAAAAAAAATAACTGAGAATTTCTTTATTGCTCAAGAAAGTGATTTAATTGACCATATTTTATAAAGAGAATTTTTTCAATGATTTCAATATTTTTAAAAATAGTTCTTCTATATAAACACCATAAAAAAATAACTGAGAATTTCTTTATTACTCAAGAAAGTGATTTAATTGACCATATTTTATAAAGAGAATCTTTTCAATGATTTCAATATTTTTAAAAATAGTTCTTCTATATAAACACCATAAAAAAAAATAACTGAGAATTTCTTTATTACTCAAGTGATTTAATTGACCATATTTTATAAAGTGAATCTTTTCAGTGTGTGACATCAAATGTAATGCAACTCTTTATTTGTTTCATCAGTTATGAACTTGAATGAGTTAATCAATTTGTTGAACAGTTTTATTATATATGTATAAATTGTGCATGTTTTTATTTGAAATTGATAGAATGTTAACCCTCTAAATTAAATTGACCGTCTTTTCACCTGCACATTTCTCTTTTGTCTCTTTTTATCACAGGTGTGTTATCTATGTTGCTTATGCAAATCTTGTGATTTTTTTTTTTTTTTTTAACAAAATAAAGACAAACATGAAATGACCATACCAACCAAAAGTGAATTTAACAATAAAGGCCAACATTAACTCTTAATGTCCTATACCGCCTCATTCCACCCGACTGGAAGTCACATTTGTTTTCTTAATCCACCCAAACGATAGCCTTTGTTTAAAAGTAATATTAAACATATTTAGCAATCTTTGATTACAGGAAATAACAGGTAACTTTAAATGAAAAGGCCATTTTTAGCCATTTATTGATAAATCCTTATAGGAATGGGGCTCTGGGCTCAAAATTTCCAACAGGATGTTAAGAGTTAATGTATATAATTAACTAACTTCTACAATAGGAATATTATTTTTTTTTATTTTTTTTTTTATTTTTTTTTAGTATTGTGTGAAATGGATTGTATTATTCCTACCTACCTCCATTATATACTCTGCATAGAAAGCTTTCTATGAAATCCAGTTTTTGTTACCTTCATGTTTGTCTTTTCAGTGTTGAACAGCCCAACAACAGAAATAATAAAGAAAAAAAGATCTTTTTCTTATTTTGCTCTTAAGAGAAAATGAGCTCAAATTTTAGACACAATACAGATCAATACTTTTTCTGTTAGTCTTGGTTGTGCCTGCCCAAGGCCAAAGCATTTTGCTGCAATACTAGCATTCTTTTTCTTTTTCTTTTTTTCTTTTCTTTCAAGAACCAAATGGCAAGGTTACCTTTTATATAGTGTGGGAAGTTTCTTAGTCTGATGTATATATCTTGAGAGTTTGCTATCTATTTTTAACAGTAAATCTCTTCCTTGATAAAGCAATTTATTCTTTCTTTAGTGTAAATAGATATAGATCTAATTTTTTGGACAAGTATGTCTATTGGTAGTGGTGTTTATTAAAACCACTTGTTCCTATATCATTAAAAAAAACAAAAAAAAAATGGTATCAGAAATGGTTCATACCGAGGAAAAAAAAAAAAAAAAAAAAAAAAAAAAAAAAGAAAGGAAGAAATGTGATTATAATTCTTGCTGACCCTTGATAAGTTTCTTTACATTTTGGTTGGACTCCTACAATCTACAAGGTTTCATTCATTCTTTTAAATAAATATGCCAGTTATTGAATATATTCTGCAATATAAACTTTTCACTGTCATTTTAAAATGACCATTAAATTTTTTTTATCTGTCATTGGTAAAATAATTTCCTATTTTGAAAGCTGCTAATACAAGTGTTCAATTAATTGACTCACCCTAAAATATTATGAACTTGTGTAAAATGCAGAACAGCAAACTGATTTGTCCATAGTACAGCAATAATACTTACAAGTTACACATGGCAGTGAAATGTTTAAAAAAGATTTTAATTATTTATCTCCTTTACTTTATGATAAAAGCTGTTTATTTTTTAAATACAGAAACTTCACTTTTAAACTTCTTGTTTTGTATGGGTTTTTATTGATTTTTGTTAGTTTGAAAGAAATTGTTTCTTATTTGGTAAATGCAAATATTTTTGATAATAATTTTACTGTATTGGACAAAAAAAAAAAAAGTAGACAGTGAAAAAACTGAACTGTTTTTTTTTTTTATTTTATTTTTTTATTGTTACCATAAATTTTAATGAAACTTCAATGGGTTAGACACTTCATTTGTTGTTACATAGGCCCTACTTTTCACTATCTTATCCTTTTATTGTACTGCTACTGAGTTGGATCAGGTCGTCTCTTCTCTGTACAGATCTTGGCTGGTTTTTCTCTGTTCTTTTGATCCTCCATCTTGGGATCTCTTGGGATTTATCATTGTTTTTGTTGCTGTTTTTTTTGTAATGAAAACAAGACTTGATATTTTTTATAGACATCTTTTTTCCAACCCAAATAAGAACAACACACGTAGACAAATGGCCTACGGATGGCAGACACCATTTGCATCTGTTCCATTCAGTCACCCAGCCAAAACTGGCTTTCTAACTATTTTTTTGTTCTCATGCTTGGCTCTGGCCAATCAGAGACCAACTATGAGGTTCATAAAAGGTTAAGTCCTGTCAATCACTGATACATTTTTTTCCATGATTCAGAATTACTGTTGTTTTTAATTTCTATACTACCGTACATAATTTATAGACAATCTATCAATTATGTAACAGTTTGTTTTAGCCATTTAAAGTTTCATTAAAATTTGTGGCAATAATGAAAAATGGTTTTGACTGTCTGTTTTTTTTTTTTTTTTTTTCTTTTTCTTTTTTTTTGTCCAATACTGTATAAAAGTATTAATAAATCTTGATTCATTGAGAATCATATCTTTCAAATTAGAATATAATTTTTTTTTTTTTTTTTTTTTTTTGTAAATACCTTTGATCCTCTGTTCTTTTCCTTTACATTTTCTATCCCTATTTTCCCAACTGATGCAATTCCTAGATGATTCTGAGAATATATTTTTCATGAGAAAGTTTATTTATTTATCTTTAAGTAACCATTTCTGTTTAGTCATTACAATGCTGTAGAACTTCAGACTAGTAATTATGTAGATGTATTTTTCTTTTATCCTTCTTAGATACAAAATAGCCAGAAAAGTCAGGTGACATACGACTGATGTTGACTCTTAGTGAATTTGCAATTTATCTTCAAGCTTTCTCTTCCTTTTAGATATAAACAAACCTTTTGTTGTTTTTGGCCTCTTCATTGCTCTGTCACTCTCTCTCCTTATCTAAAAGATATCTCTTTTCTCTCTCTCTTCAATAATCAACTGTTTTTCTCTGTCATTTTCTATTAAGTTGCACTCATACTCTCTGTACTCAAGTACACTGAATTCTTTTTTCACATGAATGACTAAAGAGATCTGTAAATTTTAATCCTTTGAACTTGTTAGTCTGACATTTTGGGCAGAGTAATTTTACTATATATATATATATATATATATATATATGACATTTATAGCTGAGAATTATTTTAGAATACACTGTAAGCTTGATATTTTTGGCTTGTGAAGATCACATCTGATACTAATAATAAAAGTCTTATTAAAGCAACTATTTCTTTTAATGAAATGATGGGATGTACATGTACTCTGGCCCAAAACTTGAATGTGTTTTTCATTCAGTATTTCTTTTTATAAACATTGTGAGCTCAGGTACTGAGTATGTGAATACCAAGAAGCTGAGGATTCAAAGGGTTAATCTACTATAAAAATCTTTTGCAATTGTTTTCAAAATTTATGTATTTTTAAAAGAAATTTAAAAATCTTGTCATTGGAATGGAATATGATTTCCAACTCTTTCTTTATGAAAAGATTAAACTACTTTCTCTGTGGGTTATCCTAATTTTTTTCTCTTTCTTTTCTTTGAAGCAAGTGTTTTTTATAAGAGGACAAACTAAAATTTTGAAAGATTCAAAATTGAACTTTAGATCTTTTTGGAATATAGATTTTAACTCTTAACATCCTGTTCAGAATTTTCTAAGTCGAGAGACCCATTCCTATAAGGATTTATCAAAAGATGGCTAAAAATGGCCTTTGCATCTAAAGTTACCTGTTATTTCACTTAAATCAAAGACTCCTAAATATGTTTAATATTACATTTAAACAAAGGCTATCGTTTGGGGCAGATTAGGAAAACAAATGTGACTTCTAGCCGGGCGGAATGAGACGGTATAGGACGTTAAGAGTTAAAGAACCTCAATAGATTGGAGTGTTCTGGGTATGACACTAGCCAAATGCTATACTGAGCTAAAACACCCCTCGGATTTATTTATAAGATAGCTGTTTCTAATTTTTTGGCATTTTAGTTTATATTGCTCATTCTTGCATAATGATTTAGGCAACACTCACACTTTTATATAAAGATATTTATTTTCAAATGCATTTATCCTATTATTCTATGATTATTCAATTTCATGTTAGTTTGCTATTGGAGTTCCACTTTATCATCGACAGAAGACAATGCCCTTCAACTTCTTGTGAACCGTCTACTGATCTCCTCCAGCTTTGTATTCAAAGTAATTCTAGAATATTCAAGTTGTTTATCTTCAGGTGGCAATAGTTGTGCTTCTGAAGGTAAATCTGGATGTTATTGTAGTACATGTCTAGGTACTAATTTAGCACTACTGGTAACAAATGTTTTAGGTTTCCCCACTGATTTAGTTGAGGTCATGTTATGTCTCTTAATTGTGGGGTCTGAATAACAATTATCAGTCCATTAAGTTCTCAAGAAGATAAAATTGATCAGACCAAACTTTCATGTATTTTTCCTTAATATATTTATGCAACAGGATTTTTACTCTATTTGTCATTTTGAAACTTTAGTTTTTATTTCACTTGGATATTGTATAAAGATTCTTTATTCTTGGATATTTATTCACCAAATTACTTGTATCATTTTGGTACTTTTCTTTTCATTTCTATTAATTGGTAATTAATATTTTTTATGAGTAAAAAAAGTTGATCCCCCCCCCCAAAAAAAAAACCAAAAAAACTGGAATGTTTTATTGAAGAACTTCAAAGAGAGAATTTTTTTTTCTTTTCATTCTTCTGATAAATGTTTATAAAATATGTTTTGTGTTTTTAAGGCCTGGATTTCTCTCTTTTACAATTCTGACATTGGTACTTTAGTAGATTTTACTCTGTTGATGCCCATTGTTGGCGATTAGGTTATAAAAGAAGACCTAGCAAGTAGATATTTTGTATATTTTACCAATAAAAAGCCATTAAAATCATTAACTGCTTTACTGGGCTTTGCTTAATGAAAATCCAAACAACATAAAAAACTAACACCAATTTTTTTGCTTTCATAAAAGAAAGGAAAGAAGACAATTTTTTAGTGTTTACATCTTAGATAAAAGCAAAACAAATAGATTAAGATTAAAGACACATTCTAATAAACATGAATAAAATAAAACCTGGGTATGAGGGTTAAAATTTTAGGCTGGTAATGTCTCTTCAGAATCTGATGATGGTTGATCTTAGTCTGTCTACAATTTTAGCTCTCAACACAAAGCAAAAAATTGACAGCTCATAATTCAGAAAACTCATAAATTGGGGAACTTGTAAGTCATGGTGCCACTGTATATCCCTAGTATATAAATACTTTTAATTTAATTACACACACAGATATTAGGTTGTTTGTAAAATAATGGTCAATTTTATTACACATTTAAATGTAAAATTGGCAATTATTTTCTAAACCACTTAGTATATAAGCTAAAGAGCCAGAAAATTGATTAATTTACTTTTGTGTTGATAGTTCTAAAAAAAAAATGTTTAATTATAGGAAAAGAACTAAGAATGGATACAAGGTAACAATAACATTGTAAACAGACACATTTTATAATAGGTAGAAGACAAAAGAAAAGAAAAAAAAGGAAGAAAAAAAAAAGTTTTAAATTTTAAACTTGAAAAGAAAACCACATTAATTTATTTATAAAATCAATTTCCCTCCTTAAATTTTCCATTACCATTTACAACTCTGATGTTATTTAACTTATATGTTCATATTTGACAGGAATTGCTTTCCACTTTCCTTTTCTTCCCTAATTATTAGTCATAATTAACCCAATCAATATTTTTATTTTTATTTTTTTTAAATGCCAATGTAATATAAATCTTTTTGCTTTTCCCCTTCCTTCTTAATATCTAATGTATTAGAAATCTGACCATAATCCAGTTTAAAAAATAAAAAAAAAATAACGAAAAACAAATATCTGTCTGTGCCTGTCTGTCTGTTTGTCTGTCTCACTGTTAGTTTTGGATTATATGCAGGCAAAACTCAGCTCCCTTGTTTGGCGGATATTTACAAAAGAGCGGAGAAAGGGTTTCAAAGCAGAGATTGCAGCCGGCACTAGTGCCAACTGCAACACCAGATATCAGGTCAGCTGTCCACACCATGTCTCTGTTGAATTGTCTGTTTTGATACAGACGCACACTATCTCCTCTCTCTCTATCTATCTCTCTCTCTTTCTATCATTTAGTTCTTGCATCCAAAGTTTCATTCCAAAACATTATTTGAATTTTTTTTCTTCCTTTTTTTTTCCTTTAAAAAAAAATTTTTTTTTTCTCCCTTATTCTTTACTAAATTTTATTTTGTAATCTTTTTTTTTTCCCCAATCCTTTTTTTTTTTTTTTTTTTTCCAATCCTTTTTTTTTTTTTCCAATTTAATTTGCCATACCAATTTTGTTTGCATTTATTTTTGTATTTTATTTTTTTCTTTACTCCTTTTTTATCAATATTTTACTTTTAGCTATTGTATAATTATGCATTTTCTAAGATGTCTGATGTATATATTTCTGTAAAATGATTGACTGAATTTGGCTATGTAGCATTTTGTGTATGTTTGCGTGATACCAGGCTAATGATGATTTTTTATGACTTTCTAGCAGCAACATTAACAACATAAAACTTTGAAACATTAACAAAATATCTTGTGTTAAAATAATTATTTCTCTACAATGATTATTGTATATTCAACATTGGTTTGTATTTCTTGTGCTTTTATCTTTATTTCTCAATATATTTATTACCTATACTGATGTCAATAGTTCTAAAGAAACGTTTTTTTAGCTTTATATATCCTAGCTATATTTCAACTTTCCTAGGTATGACGTTAAACTGCATCTAATGGTGAAGCTCCAACTTTGGAGCTCTAGGGAGTGGGGAGTACCCCTTCATCGCCATTACTCACAGGCCCACTCTGATCTGGAGTGGTAGTACCTGTTAGGGTTCTATCTATGGGTTAAATGGAAAAAAATGAGTTTGAAAAAAAAATTTGAACACCTATCAAGAATGAATAGAACTAAACGTCTTTGGCATAAAATAACCCAACAAGGGTTGATATGCTGTAAAACAATCAACCAACCAACATTCAAATACTGAATTACTGCTTTTTTTTTTCTTCTTCTTCAATTCTATTAAAGTGTATGTATGTTGAATACATGGCATACATACTGTACAATATAAATATCTGCTATCAATTCTTTGTTAGTAGTCAAATTCTTATATCTATTTGAATACTTATTAGTCATTACAGGTGAGCTAAAATTCCAGATTAGTTTTTGTTGATAATTTTCAATATTTTATGTGTAACATATTTGGTATGTTTTGGCTAAGTTTTCTTTTCTTTTTTTTTTTTTCATCTATGAAACATTTTGCTTTGGGTGCATCTATTTCCTTTTTCAAAAAATGTCTTTTAGGTGTTTATATTTTAGAGTAAAACCATTTAAATAAAGAAAGGGATAGTATTGTCCGTAAATGTCAGTCATTCATTCAGTCTCTCTATCTCTCTTTCTTTCTTTGACTTAAAAAAAAAAAGGTTTTGTGATGATACTTTCTTAGGTATTTGTTCACAAGATAATTCAGGATGCATTTTAAACCATTTTTCAGGTGTTATGTCTATCTCTATGCCTTTATAAATAAAGAGTGCTCAATATCAGTGATTGAGCATATATAAGTTAGGATGGTGTTGTGGCCTGGTTAGGGGCCAGAATAAAGACACAAGAGACGAAATGAGTTAAACAAATTAGTATTATTTGTATTATTATCCTCATCTTCATTGTTATCTGTACAACGTTTCGGCCGATGTGTTATCCGGCCTTCTTCAGGTATTTCTTGTCGGACTCAGGAACCTTCTTATCATAATCGGGAGCCATCACGGAACTTTGAGTCTGACAAGAAATACCTGAAGAAGGATGTAGGGCACATCGGCCAAAACATTGTACAGATAACAATGAAGATGCGGACAATAGTCCGAATAATACAAATAATACTAATCAATCCTCATCTCAAAAAAGAGTTAAGCAAATATATTAACAAAGAATAGTAGTACAAACATATACAAATGAAAGGTTCCTCACGAGGCTGTCTTATCAGCTATCCACTGAAATATTAACTCTCACTTAAGTGCAGAACCTGCTGCTATTTATGGTATGAAGAGTTCATGCGTGTGTGGTAAATTACCATAACTGATAGTATAGACACAATCAATGGTGCTTGATGACTCAATTTTGTTGCCTATGCAAAATTATTGGTCTGATGATTGCGTAAGTAAGAAATTGAGTCACCAAGTACCATTGACTGTTTATGCCTGAGGTTCCTGACCGGGGATGCAAGCATCATTCCAGGGGGTGCGAGAAGTGTCTGTTCAAATTTGATTAAATTTTTTTCTTTTGTAATTAATATTATTCATATTTTCGTTTCTTTATTTCAGATTATTATTATCATCATTATTATTATTTAGAGAGTGAAATATATATGATTTTTGATAAAACTGTAGTATGTATTTACATTCTATAATTTTGAACGAAAGTATAAATTGTAGGGGTGCGAGGTCAGAATAAAACTCTTTTAAGGGGTGCGGGAATAGAAAAAGGTTTGGAACCACTGATCTACACTATACTAACTTATATATGCTCTATCACTGATATTGAACACTCTTTATTTATAGATATATTAAACTACATTTCATATATGGTGATATTAACCTGATAATCAAAAATTGATAAAGTATAATTATAATTTCTTTTTTTAAATATTGCTAGACATTTATGTTTTTTTTTTTAAATATATATTGAATGGTTAAATGAGACATAATTTGTTCCTATATGAGATTTTACTCTGCAAATTTGGTATTTAAATCTTTTATATCTAACTTAAAAATTGTTCATTTTAAACTAATTATTTAATGATTGGACACAACACAAATTACCAATGATTAAATGCTAAAAAATGATTTTTTTTTTCTATAAAGTAATATAAACATTATGTGATGTATATTTTTATTCTTAGTCTTTAAAAGGATTTTATTATTATGTAAAAGAAGAAGAAAATATTTTAAAGTGATACTGATAGCTTTTTAATTTAGTGTGGGATGCAGGGATTTGATTTGAATGAGTTCCGGGGAAATTTGATGGGTCCCAATTAAATTCTTTTAAATTGTAAAGTTTTTATTTATGAACTGTGGAAAGGTGATGGGAAAGTTTTCTCTAGTGAAACAATAAAGCTGTCTAACACTTACCTTTTACCACATCTGGTATAATTCATTTCTAAGAAAATATTGAATTGTATTTACAGTTAACTTGAAATGGTGGGGGAAGAAAAAGAAAAAACACTGGGATGCATCGATATGATTTTACTGTGTCCTTTTAGATTTTTATGTGTTTGGGATGCAGGATGTGTAACCTATCAGCGTGTGTGTATGTATGTATGTATGCATGCATGTGTGTATATATATATATATATATATATATATAAAATTAGCATGAATTTAGTCGGTTGGAAATTAATGAGGTTTGACTAAAAACATTTACATTTTGAGAATTTTTGTTAAAAACTTATTAGATATTTTATTGGTCCTGGTTGTTTTATAGCATTTTTGATATAAACTTGAGGTTTAGTCAAGTATATATATATATCAATGTTTTTATTCTTAATATTATTGTTTTGTGGCACTGAACGAAGGTAAAAGCAATAACTCCTTAATTTATCAATCGCTACATTTTGATCACACTTGTGCACGTCTCTTTTTGTAATAGAGAATGGAAAAGATAGGAAATTTGCAAGGTTTTCATTTAAGCATCTATTTTCATATACAAAACTTTTTTGGGGACACTGTTATTATTTTGTCTTAATTCTATGTTTCAAAGGATTCTTAATATTTATGATTTATTCACTCTCTTCTAAACATAATTCAGTCCAATTTGTCTTGAAAAAATAAAATAAAATAAACAAAAGCATTTTCTGTTGCAAAAGTAAAGACATTTTAAAGTCATCTCAGTAACATTTACAGGAAAAATTCAAAGATTTTGTTAGATTAAATGGATTAGGACACAAAAAGGAAGATAGTGTTTCTAGTTTGTTATTTAGAAAGTATTAACTGGTAAACTTAAGCCAAATTTATTATTTATAACTTTGAGAAGAGTCATTAATATTTTAATTTTTTCTTTTCTTTGGACAATTGAATTTCTTTGTGTCTGTGCTATTATCAGTTCAATGTTTTGGTCAATCCAAATCCTAAAGTATACTGTGTACTGTGTGAAAAGACGGGCCTTCCTCAGGTGTACTGTGTGAAAAGACAGGCCCTTCCTCCGATGTACTGTGTTGAAAGAGAGGGCCTTCCTCGGGTACTGTGTGAAAGAAGGGCTTCCTCAGAACTGTGTTGAAAGAGAGGGCCTTCCTCAGGTATACTGTGTTGAAAGAGAGGGACCCTTCCTCTACTGTGTTGAAAGAGAGGGCCTTCCTCAGTACTGTGTTGAAAGAGAGGGCCTTCTCCTGTGTTGAAAGAGAGGGGCCTTCCTCAGGTATACTGTGTTGAAAGAGAGGGCCTTCCTCTCTGTGTTGAAAGAGATGTACTGTGTTGAAAGAGAGGGCCTTCCTCAGGTGTACTGTGTTGAAAGAGAGGGCCTTCCTCAGGTGTACTGTGTTGAAAGAGAGGGCCTTCTCAGGTGTACTGTGTTGAAAGAGAGGGCCTTCCTCAGTGTACTGTGTGAAAGAGAGGGCCTTCCTCAGGTGTACTGTGTTGAAAGAGAGGGCCTTCCTCCGGTGTACTGTATGAAGAGACTGGGGCTTCCTAGGGTGTACTGTATGAAGAGACGGGGGGGGCTTCCTAGGGTGTACTGTATGAAGAGACGGGGGGGCTTCCTCGGGTGTACTGTATGAAAGACTGGGGCTTCCTCGGGTGTACTGTATGAAGAGACGGGCTTCCTCGGGTTACTGTATGAAAGACGGGTCTTTTTGACAATATAAAAGACACGAAAAAAAGAGATTCAATTGTATAAAGAAAATTAAGATAATTGTTTTTAATTATTTTAAGATTCCTTTTTGCAGAAGATAAAACTTTTATATCATGTCTGTATTTTATATACATCATTTTTATATACACTTTATCCTTCTTAAAAATACATATTGCATGCTGGTATGTGTTATTTGCAATGAAAATCAAATACGTTATATAATGTTTTTTAAGAATTTTCTCCCTGTCCAGGCTATTTAACTTGTACATAAGTTAATATATATTTTTCTTTTTTTTCTTTTTTTTATATGACTGAAAATAAAAAAATAAAAAATATCAGACTGTAAGTTTGAGGTTCTTATTTAAAAAGCTTATTTTTAATTTCTCCCTACCCAACTTTAGTTTCCTAAGTTGTTTCTTCTGCAAGCCATCATTCATTTTTTTTTCTCTCTCTCTCTTTTTTTTTTTTTTTTTGTCCCTTCTCCACTTTCTGTTGCTTTCTCCTACCTCTCCCCTCTCCCCTCTTCTAAATGCCTTTACATCTACCATGATATAGGTGCTTGTTGAAAGATTTTTTTTTTTTCCTCAAAATGTTGTTGAATTCATTTCTGTTTGTCTTTTCATTTGCTGCATTTATGAATCATGGGATCATGTAGTTAATGGTTCCCTTCTTCTGCTCTATCCATTTGTCTGTCAATCAATGTTGAGTGCTTGACAATTGATTGCATGTTTAACAGCCTCTGCAGAAGCAAATATTATTGGGCAATACCATTCACCATACATTGATAGCTTTAAAGATTATATATATATATATATATATATGTATTAATTTTGAATTTGTCAGTGTCTATAAATTTAACTGTAAAATGTTTTTGTTTACAAATATATAACCGTAAAATGTGTAATTGCAGACACATCAGAGGGATTAAATAGTATCCTGAAGAAGGCAAAGCCTGAAACCTTAGGTAGATGCTCACTAAAACCTTTGTATAAACAGTTATATTTAATAAATAAAGCTCTTACATTTGTAATTGAGCACTTTATTTTCCTTTATTTCATCTTGGAAAAATTACCAATATATATATATATATATATATATATATATATAAGTTAAGAGTAAGGAAATGAATCTGATGGTATAAGTATAGATAAAAGGATATGAAAACACACAATGCTGTTAAAAAGAAAATATTTTATATCATATTCATAGCTAATATTGAACAATATTATCCCTTCTTATTTATAAATCAAAATATTGTTCAATATTAGCTATGAATATGATATAAAATATTTTCATTTTAACAGCATTGTGTGTTTTCATATCCTTTTATCTATACTTATATATATGTGACTTACCAAACCCGGTGCCTATGACCCACCTACGACCTATTCCAACACCTAACACCTGTGAAAATCAAATACATTTTATAATGTTTTTTTTTTTCATTAACAGGACTTACTAGCTACACACCCCTCTGAACAAATAAAAAAAAAAATATATATATATGAATAAATAAATAAATAGAACTCCCACTACCAACTTAAACACTCCTACTAACACCAACAATTGACAACCCCTCCCCTATTCACGACCTCCTAACTCTCCAGTATGAAAATGTTCACCGTTGAAGCAAGAACTCAATCCAACGTCCTGAAGAAAGTCTAACAGACTGAAACGTTATAACATCGACATCACTACCTACAATAAACATCCATTTTGTACAACATCCCGTGTTTGTCTACCTTTCTCCACACACACATATATATCTCATACTGTATTATATATATATATATAGTTTGCTATATTTGTAAGTAAAAGAGTGCTCAATATGATTGATAGAGCACTAACTGTAAACCCCCCCCCAAAAAAAAAAAAAAAAAAAAGAAAGAAAGTGTGGTTCCTGGGTATGACACTAAACTGCATCTGATGGTGAGGCCCCAGTTCTAGATATTTGCGGAGTGGGGAGTACTCCAAGGTCCACTTTGACCTGGAGTGGTTGTATTTGTTAGGGTCTATGGGTTAAATATGTCTCGCCTCTTTATCACCATTGCTCACTGGTCCTCTCTGACCCTGATTGGTAGTACCTGTTAGGGTCTCATCTATGGGTTGAATAAAATACATGGGTTTATAAAAAAAATTTAGTATCCATTAAGAATGAATTTTATTTCAAAACTTTGCCGGCATTAAATGACCCACTGAGATTGATATGCCGTAAAACAAATCAAATCAATAGGACTGTGTGCCAAAAAGACAACTACACAAAAAATGTAAATATGAATGTACAACGAATGCAAATCCCTGACTTCTAGGCTTAAAATAACCCTAGACTGGTTGACATACCATTAAAATCAATCAGTTATTTAAAATCCACTTATATTTCTGAAGGTGGATTCTTTGCCCTCTGATATGCAATTTATGTGCATCAAAAAAGAATTATCGAAAATATTAATTTTATTTAGAATACTTGTATTTCAAACTTGTTTGATTTCTGATCGCTTGTTTCCATTAATTTCTTGTGACAATATTATGACATGGTAAGACTTTATTGAACTCCTGTATATAATTTTGATTCAATGTAAAGTAAGTAAGTAAAGTTGTTGGGGCAGCCTAATGTCGGTATTAGCCAGACAGCGAGGGAGTCTATGCCCTTTTCACTAGTGCTAGACCAAGGAGATTATTTTAGTGTCTGAGGTGGAGCGTCACACCTACCATTACCGCACAGGTCCTTGTGCTACTCATACACCGAGTTGGCGAGGGCCAGTATCGAACTAGGAACCTTGTGGTTTCTAGCCGAACGCTCTACCGACTGAGCTAACCCGGCCCTCATTTTCAATGTTCCCTCTAATTTTTCACTGGCCTTGCTGGGGATCAAAATTCCTGTGAGCAACTGAAGAAATCGTGGGTACAGAAAATGTTTTTACTTTTGAGATGAAACAAAGATCAACTCAAGAATGATACAACAATTTCTTGTTTGTTCACATAGTTTTATTATTGACCCTTTCTTTATTTCTTATTTGAAACTTTCAAAATTTATACACAGCTAAGGTCCACTTAGCGTAATTGATATCATCTTAGAAGTGTTTATTGGTCACCTGATTCAAATCCTGGACAAGGCTGTTTGATTTTGTGTTAATGCTTTAGGAAAGTCATAAATCCAACAGTTGTTTTCTCAGCTATGACTAAATAGTAAGGCAGACTGTGTTCTTTAGCCTTGGTTAGGCAACCAGTCTAGGAGAAGGAAAACTCTGACTTGAAACCAGCTTTACTCTACTTTAAAAATCTTATGCCAACATCCTGCCTGTGGCAGAGGGGTTGGGTAAATGTATACACAGCATTAAAATTATCCTGTGCTGTGAAAATTGTTTTGTGTGTAGCCATGCAGCTCTGAGGAAACAATGTTCCCTTATATTGATATTTTGATATGGAAGTGCGTGGTGTAATGGTTAAAGTCATGGGAAATGGACTCATCACCACGAGTTAAAATCCTGGATGTGGTAATTGCATTTCACTTAGTGCTAATACCCTTGGGAAAGGTATGAATCCTACTCTCCCTCCAGCTATGAATAAATAGTAGGGCAGACTGGGCTCTTTAACCTTAGTTAGCCAACCTGTCTAGGAGAAGGAAAACTCTGAATTCAAACCTGTTAAACTCCGCTTAAAAATGACCTTGTGTCACATCCTGCTCGTACGGAGGGGTTGGTAAATATATATATTGATATTTTGTTTTGATGGTGATGAAATATCAAAATATGTGCAGGGGGCGGGGTTTAGAATAAAAAGCAATTTGAATCAAAGTTGTTAATATACAAACTTCCTGAAATTATTTATTCTGTTTTGTTTATAAATATTTAAAATTTTGTATTTATAATTTTGGGCAGTGTACTTAGACAATATTATACAATGTAATTGATGTTTTCAAACTTTTTGAGTCAGCTTCTTAGAGAGAGTGAAGAAGGAAAAAAAAAGTATAGTGTATGATAATGATAATGAATTTTTTTGTGTACAGTGCTCAGGTGCACCACAACTCATCAAAGTCTGATGTCAAGTACACAGAATAATGTAGTGTCAGGAACATGAACAGTTTACAGTAGTAATATGCATGTATGTGTGCATATGTATGTGGAGAGCGGCATCAGGTATAGTGTCGGCGGACCACAGGAAGCATGGAGGTTTTGAAAGAAATTTGTAATATAAACATTGTATTGTATAGATTACTTTAAAGGTAACAATATTGCACAATGTTTTTTCTCAATAATATTGATTATGTAGAGGCTGTTTGCAAGTGTGTTGGCTTTGGTAATGAATGAATAGTTTTCCAACACAATACATCAATTGTAATTAGTTGTAGTATTAAATGTATAGTTATTTTGATTAGTTCACTGGCTGTAGCATTGAACACTTAGTCTTATGACTTAGTTCACTGGCTGTAGCATTGAACACTTAGTCTTATAACTTGTATTGGCTGTAAACTCAATCATGCTTATCATTTGTTTAGAAATATAGTCACTGAAAAAAAAAAAAAAAAAGATTCTTTACATAATATAACTTAAATACAGTTCATTTCTCTATGTTCTCGGAGTCTAATTTTCATATTTGTGTATTTCCTCTATTCAGTTCCAAACAATATTGTATTGTGTATGTCTCTATCTCTCTATCTATCTATCTATCTATCTATCTAACTATGCATGCATCTCTAGAGAACTATTTCAGTTTATTACACCATTTTTTTTTGCTGTAATAGTTATTATATAACTAGTTTATTTGTACTGTCAAAAATGACTGAAATATTTAAGTAATCTTATAATTACATTGTTCTTATAAAATAACGAATACATTTATATTACTCTGCATTTTCTTGTTTATATTCATATATTTCCTGAATATTAAAGTTAAAATTAATTAAACATAACAATTAATCCAATGCCTTGTCCCCTTGAATTGAATGAAAACAATTAGAATAAAAGAAATTAATTTTATATATATATATATATATATATATATATATATATATATGACTTAAAAAGATTATCTATCTACAAAGGCAGTAGCAGTGTAAGAGTTCCTTTAACACAATATTCATTATATGCACATGTGCTGGGTTCTCAAATAAAAAAAAAGGCTCTGCTCCCACCAAAATTAACAAATATTATTCTAGTTTCCATTGAATAATTAATGGAATTTTATATATCAGATTTAATATAAAATAGAATTCTATTTCTACATGGATAGAAGAGTCCTTAATATGATTAATGACTTGTTTTTTGATAGCAGAATACCTCATTTACTCTACAGTGAGACCAGCTTCATGACCTATATAAGTAGGTTATTTACTTACTAGATTCACTTTGTAATACATTTCATTAAGTATAGACTTTATGATAAGTAATATTAAATAATAAAGAAAATTTACAAAAAAAAAAAGTGTAAGAATACTTTTAACACAATTATTACTATTATTATTATTATTATTATTAGTCAATTATTTCTTACTGACAGTAATCAGGGTTTAGTCCTTGAGGAAAATCATTACGGCAAAATGTGTCCCCCCCCCTCCAAAGATTGTATATTGACTCAGCATTCTTAAGGAATGGCAGTTGTGTTATTGGATTAAAACATAAACTAATAATAGACTACTATAGATTTATTATACACCGATGACTTGGACTAGTGCCCTCATCTTGGTTATCATAGTCACAATATTTTGACCATTATACCATCGAGCTCTCTTCAGGTATCTGATGTAATTTTGAACTAAACCTTTTATTCAATCCATAGGAGTAGATTTTTCTACTATCTGTACTTTTCTTCCAATGTACTACCTAACCCTGCGATTGAACTCATGACTTCCAGGTAACTAGATATGCTTTAACCAATACTTTTATCCACTAGATTGTTATCGTCTAAGAATAGACAGTGAAATGAAAACGATTTACCCCCATGGATTGCATAAATGTTTAGTTTGAAATTCTCAGAAGGTTACCAACGTTGACAGACATTTGAAGAAGACTGGAGGGTAGAATGGTTGAAATAGCTATAAGTAAGAATCTAGATGAGAACACTAGCCTGAGTTACATCAGTGTACAATAATGATAATTCCTTATCTCAGAAATGCAGACAAAAAATCTAATAAATCTGTTTATGAAAAGATAAGTATGTAAGCATAAACCTGGTGTATTTAACATTATATGTATATATAAATTTTTAAAAAATTTGAATTTCACCTACAACCTCAGCATATTCAGATTTGCCATTAAATGTATTTAGAAAAAAAAAATCATTACAAACAATTGAAAAGATTTTTTTCCCTTATTAAAATTGAAATCAACTTTTTCCTTGTTGTGCATGTTGATGTTTCTATGGATAACAATTGTTTTTTTTTTTGTTTTTTTTTTGCATCAACTTTTTTTTTCTTTTCTTTTGATTGCTTTTACTACTTCTAAATTAATTTGAAGAAGAAAAAACCCAACTTAATTTGAAGTGAATTAATTCCAGTCTACAATATAAAATGTACCTAGTAAAATGTATACATCCAGTTTTTGAATAATTTATTATTCCTATGGTACAACAATGAAAGAAGGTTGACTGAAAAATAGAAAAAAAAAAGTTTTTCTTTTTTTTCTAACTTTGAAAAAAAAATTTTAATTTAAAAAAAAAAAAAATTTTTTTTTTTTTTTTTGTAAACTTTTCTCTTTTTTTAAAAACTTTTTCTTTTCTTTTTTACCTTATTTTAAAAAAAATCATCATATTCTATAAAGAAATTGATATTTTATCATTCCTGTTGTATTGCATGAATTGTTGTTTGTGGTGTCTGCTCCTTGTTAAAAGGAAAAAAAAAAACCCAAAAAACATTATCTGTGTTTATATTTTTGTTTGTTTACATTATGTTAAGGAAGAAATACCTTTTTTTTTCCTTTTTTTTTTTTTTTTTTTTTTTTTTTTTTACTTTGTTCTAGGACCATTGATTTCAGGCATGTTTATATTATGTGAAAGAAAATACATTTGACTAGTGAAACAGACAGATGTGTTCTATGAAGATAATGAAGTGACATTTTCTAATTGAGGCACAATCTGATTTTAAAATCTGATTTTTTTAAAGAAATTTGTAAACCTGTAAAATATTAAATACTTAACTTAAAAAAAAACAAAACAAGTTAATATAGAGTCAATATATTGACTCTTGGAGAGAGAAAAAGTGTACACTTGGTGTTTTTTTTTTTTTTTTTAATTTTTTAAAATTCATGATGGGTAAATATATCTTAGATAGCTTTTTATTTATTTATTTTTTATCTTTAAAAGAAATTGACCCAATTTATTCACTAAATTGTACTGGAATGATCTAAGATCACTGGTTTTCTGGATTTACTTTTTTTTGTTGTGAGAATACATTTTTTGATTTCTCATCAAAAATTGACATGACTTATTGTTAGGGCATATCAATAGAGCAGAAAGTTTTCCATGAAAAATAATTAAAATTGTTTACAATTTTCTCAATAATCTCACCCCATTTCTGCTTGGCTAGAACAACCAAATTCACAATTACTTTAAATGATAATTATATTCTTATGTTCACATAAAGCTTCACACATTTTACTGATATGATTTTACTGTCAGTAAAAGAATAGACTGACATCATAATAATAATAATAGTAGTAGTAACAGATCAGAGGAATCACAAGCTAAAAAGACATAATTTAAATAAAATCTTTTTTATTATTTAATATTACAAGGGGCCGGGTTAGGTCGGTCGGTAGAGCGTTCGGCTAGAAACCACAAGGTTCCTAGTTCGATACCCGCCCTCGCCAACTCAGCATATGAGTAGCACAGGGATCTGTGTGGTAAAGTAAGGAGCTGATGGTAGATGAGGTGCTCCACCTCAGACGCAAAAAAACAATCTCCTTTGTCTAGCGCTATTGAAAAGGGGATAGACTCCCTCGCTGATTGCTTATTACCAACTTTAGGCCACCCCGACGACTTTACTTACTTACATTTCAGAAAGTCTATACTTAATGAAATTTATTACAAAATTAATCTTATTTTTAATGTAATTATTTGCAATAGACTCTATTTTTATTTTCTCATAAATATCATCCTCTCTTCCATCAAATTTGATAACCATTGCATTTGTTGACATTTCTTTGGACAAAATTAATAACTTGGGGCCTGTGGGGCTGGTGGTTTCAGCCACTGGACTATTAATGTAAATCAACGGCATGATCCCAGGGGGTCATCCACACCCTCCAAGGCAACACGTGTCCTCTTGATTTAAAGGGACAGGGCTGGGTTTATTGCCCAGTGCCTGAGGCGCCTCTCTTAAGGAGAAATGCTGACGGGATCCACGCATTTTTTGCACCTGCAATCCCATGAGCCTCGGTTTCGTGGGTGGTCCCACATTAATAGGGCCTTGTGCCTGACCCTCATATACGTGGGATGTGAGATAAATACCCATTTTTCTGGACAAAATTGAATTTATCTTATTCATAAATCACTTAAATTCTGTCTTGGGTGATCCTATTTGATCTCCACTCACCTACTGTTTATAGAATTTTATTTTATTATCATTTGCAAATGCTAATTATCACTAAGTAATTATTATCATAGTATTTTCACTAGTATGCTACTAATGTTGATGGAGGAGAATGAAACCAGGTCAAGAATACTTCCCTGTTTGTTCCTTTTATTTTCTCATTGAGAGAACTCAGGAAAATTACTAATTGGCAGTTAATAGACATGGAGTTATCTCCCTTGGGCGATTTATTTATTTTGTCATTTTAGACTTAATTAGAAATTGTTTGGAAACTGGTGACCTGAAATTTAGAGCATTATAACATTATTGTGCTAACAAAATTAATATGAAGTGCTGTTTTGGGTTTGTTACACTAACAAACATGCAGAATTCAGATCATTATAATATAGATGAAACATTTTTTTTTTTTTTAAATATGAGTGATTTGATATTATTTAAATTATTATTCCTTTATTAAATCGAAAAACCTTGATTGGTTTTGACCTGCCAAAAACTTAATCTTTTTGATAAATATTTCCCTTGAAAATTGTTTCATGATCATTTCAAGCTTAGATATCTGATAAACAGTAACAAATCCATTTCTGTCTAACTTACATGGTTATAGAAGAACAGTTTATTACCCAAAAAAAGCATCAACTTTTATCATCATTTTCTATTTAAAAACCCCTTATCTATACCAAAAAGTAATTGGTGATGTATTTCAGTGGGAGGAGGGTAATTATTGTTTAAAGTCAATAAAGGTAGTCCTAGAATTCAGTCTTTTTAATTACTGAACCTATTTTTCCCCTTTCTAAATAAACTCTTAATATTTCCCTATACAAACCTGTTTATTCATTCCTAAACCCATTTTCCCTTTCTAAATAAACTCTTAATATTTCCGTATGATGTCAATTCTTTTAGTAAATAAAATCTAAAAATTCTCTTACATGTTGGACTAATTCAGTTTGAAGAACCTCTGATTTAAATATGGACAGGATAATTTATTTTTCCCCAAGTGATCTCTTCAAAGTTTTCAGCATCTCAGATCAAAGTCAGAGATGTTAGGATTTTTTTTTTTGCTCTGCCATTACATAAACTAATATAGTTACTATTTAGATAAAGAATCACCAATCATTGTAAATGACAAAGATGTCTACTTTTATTTGAAATGTTAAACATCTAATTTTTTTCTGTCTCATAATAGTAATTTATAATTAAAAAGATAAGGTTAAAATAATAACTATTATGATAGAGGGACAGAGGTAGTATGAAATATTTTATATCTAAATGTTTTTTTTCTAAATTTTTTCTCTAAATGTTAAGTATAAAAAAAAAAAATGGTTGTATGTATATCTGTATATGTTAAGTATAAAAAAATAATAGTTGCATGTATATCTGTGTTTTGACTACCTGAGTAAATTAGAATTTGAAATTGGTGACATTTTCAAGAATGATGATATTAGGATACACACTTGCAACATTTTGATTTCTTTTTCTCGATTGTGTATAATAAAGTTATAAGTATTCATGTTTTTAATTGCAGCCCCCAATTGACATTAACATCCCTGAACCTGGTCCTCTCACTCGCTCTTTGTTGGCCTTTTTACATGAAATGACAACTTCTTCCAACCACAATTCAACCATCAATCCATGGTCATTGTTTGGCCAAGTTTGTAAAAAGTGAGCCCTATTTTTTTAATTTTTTATTTTGTCATTAGATCATAGTTGGACTTATAGCACTGTAGACAAAAACCAACATCTAGTGTGGGAAGTTCCAATTCTGGAGCTCTGGGGAACTTGAAGTACCCTTTCATCGCCATTATTCTCACATCCACAGACCCGGAGTGTAAGGACTGTAAGGATCCCATCTATGAGTTTATAAAAAAATGTGTTTTCAAAAAAGAGAAATTGAGTTTGAAAAAAATGAATAAAACAAAATGTCTTTGGTGGGATAAAATAATCCAAGGGTTAACTTGCTGTAAAATCCCACCAATAACAAAACCAAGAGCCCTAATCTAAAACATAGTGTCTCTTACACATTCTCAATATAAAGGAAATATATTTATTAGGCTAATTATACTGATTTATCTTAAATGATTTTGTTTTGATAGATCTTTCTTCTCAAGTTTTTTTTTTTTTTTTTTTTTTTTTTTTTTTTACTTTTGTTTTTTTTTTACTTTTTTTCTTCTTTTTTTTTGCTTATAGTGAAAAGATGTGATAGATATATATAAATAAAATAAAACGTATTGTTCACTATTTTCTGTTTTTTCTTAATTTAGTATAATATATGAATATTAATTTTTTGTTATATTTATAAAAAGGAGAATTGTCTTGCCTTTTTTTCTTTTTATAGAGCTCCTCGATTCAAGGGTTTCCAACAGCAAGACAGTCATGAATTACTAAGGTACCTTTTAGATGTGATGCGAACTGAAGAAATCCGAGTAAGTGCCTTCTGAAAATACCTTGCATGTCTACCAGTCTTATTTGCAATGCTTTAATGTGTTTGTTAAAAGTTTCCAGGTCTATTATTATCGTTTAAAAAAAAAAATGTATATACTTTAAAATTTTTAGCATGGTTAAATGTTGTATCTATTAAGTCTGCAGATAGGTTTCTCAGTACAAACTACAAATCAAAAGAATCAAGAATGGTTTAGCTCAGTCGGTAGAGCGTCCACCTAGAAATCACAAGGTTCCTGGTTCGATACCGGCCCTCAGTGTATGAGTAGCACAGGGATCTGTACGGTAAAGTGAGGAGCTGATAGTAGGTGTGACGCTCCACCTCAGATGTTAAAATAATCTCCTTGGTCTAGGGCTAGTGAAAAGGGGATTCCCTCACTGTCTGGCTGATACTGATATTAGACCACCCCGCCGACTTTACTTTTATTTTTTTACTTATACAAAGTGTTACATAAACAAGGGGAGACATAATTATATTTGCTTCCTCACATATGTCCTCACAATTCTTGTCTTTTATTCTTGTGACACACTTAACCAAACACATTTGTAACAATCCAAGAATTTGTGTTTGTTTATTTTTCAAGGAAAGTAAATTATTGACTACAAATTAGTATAGATTTATCATAGATTTTATTTTGTTGCATGGTCTTCTTAGGATAACTTGAAAAAAAAAACAAATCTTACTACTTATGATAAGCCATATTTGTAAAGAAAAAAGAATCATACAATGAAAAAGGTGACAATTTTTTGTATATAAATTAGTGTAGAAAATATCAGTTTTTTTTTTTTGTGGAGTTTTCATTTTGATTTTTTTTCTTTCTTGATAGTTTTAAAATGTTTGCACAAGCGAAATAGCTTGTTTCAACTATCATATATATATATATATATATATATATATATATAGTTGTAAAAGAAGTTGTTTCCTGACCGCGGTTTCGGTGTTATTCCAACACCTTCATCATGGGGATTGAGTGTAATGTAAAAAAAATTACACTCAATCCCCATGATGAAGGTGTTGGAATAACACCGAAACCGCGGTCTGGAAACAACTTCTTTTACAGCTATTAATGCTCTATATTCACAATATATTGAGCCCTATTGGATTAACTACTTACGCTATGTTCACATAGTAGTACCCATAAAATATATATATATATATATATATATATATATATATATATATATATATATATATATATATGATACACATCGGACATCAACACATTTGACCCACCCTCCAAATATCAAATTCTCTTCTAAAGTCAACCGACTGGCCCCATAAAAATAAAAGCACCATGCCATACACACCTACCCCACCCGACTTCATCTCACCCATTTACCTTTTCACTATAAAAGCAGAATGTACAAGTACCTTTGTCAATAAAGTTACGAAAATGCTTCATACAATAAGGCGAAATATCAACTGAATTTAACTGTGTTGTTATATCCACACTTTCCTCTATTCTCAACCACATTTTGTTGGATTTATTCAAATCCTTCACCCCTCAGAAGTTGAAGTATATGATCTTTCAAAAAGATACTTTGTTGTTTTTTGTTTTATTTTTATCTTTCAATGACTTTTTTTCTGTTGATTTTTCTTGTTTAATTAATTTATGAATTGTTTTTTTTCTTTTTCTTTTATAGCGAGCTCAGACTGGTATTTTGCGACATTTTAAATTATCAGAGAATACAAACCCTAACAAAGTAGACAATAAAACCAAAACAAAAATAAAAGGTGAGTTTTGAAAAAATAAAGAAAAACTTAATAAACTGTTTAAAAAAAAAAACCTTGCACCATTCCTCTCTCTCTCTCTCTCTCTCTCTCTCTCTCTCTCTCTCTCTCTCTCTCTCTCTCTCTCTCTCTCTCTCTATATATATATATATATATATATATATATATATATATATATATATATATATATATATATAAAAGGTAGCCTAAGGACAATCTTGTTCCCAATGAAATGACTGCTAAATAACTATTGTTTTGATAAAAATCAAAATATGATACAATGTTTATGACTCCTTTTAGAAGTCCATGTATCAAAAATTTGTGAAAGAGTGAAAAATTTATTCTCTTTTCTACCTTTAAGTGAAGTTTTGTTTTATTGATTGTCATATATGAATAAGGTGTTACTGCAACACTCTAGTTAGAAAACTGATTGCCCGAGAATGAAAATTGCCTACCTCCATCTATGCATATATAAAGGGCAGTTTTTGTGTATGTATGTATGTCCAGAGGAAACTATGAAAATAAAACAATTAATGACAATGTAAGTATATATACACGTTAAATATCACCGGTTCTTGTTTTTGTCCAAAAATTATGAAGATTTGATTTATATTTGAAAATATACATAGAAATAGCATCGAAATTCTACTTCAAAATGTCCAGCATTTGTAAATCAAAAAGTAAACAAATCAATATACCAGCCCCCTCTTTCTACCCAGGTGATGCTGGGTAGCTGCTTCTAGTCTGATGTAAAAAGAGGTAGCATTCTACTTAAATTGGAGGACTTACAATCATAGATTGGCCTGGTGCACATTGTGTATTTTAATCGACCCCATATTTTTCTTAGAAGAATGTGTATTACAGATAAGTGATTGTAGAATGGTACCTAATTTTGATCAGAAATATGCCATTAAATCAATACTTATATCTACTGTTCATTTATTTCTATCAACCTCAATTTTATACTTTTAATATTTTGAATGATGTCTGTGTTTATCTCCCTTTGATTTAGAATATGGCCGTCAAGCAAAGCATACATTTATTGATCGATTATTTGGAGGACATTTGATCAGCACAGTATCATGTGAAGTGTGCCAACATGTAAGTTTAAAAACTTTTACTATTCTTTCTTCTTTTTGCTTTTAAAATTGTTCATTGCATAAGGTTGTAAAAATGGATGTTAGGTAGAGACAGCTGTAAAGTTTGAATTTCAAACATTTATCTTATATATATATATATATGTATGTGTGTGGAGAAAATTTTTTTAAAGAAAAAAAAAACGGATGTCATGAACGCTGGAAACTCTTTATGTCAATACTTAAGTAATGTAAGGACAGTATGAATTCAACATACACTGAAAATCTTTCATCTTTTACTCATAAAAAATTTTCAATGTCCTGAAGAAGGTTTTATTTTTAAAAAAACGAACACTTAAGTATCGACATAAAGAGTTTCCATTGTTCATGACATCCTGTGTTTATTTTCTTTAAAAAATTTTCTCCACATACTGTCGGATTAATTTCAGTATATATATATATATATATATATATTAGTATTAAAAGAATCTTTGAAGAGAAAGTGAAATACCCGTCAGAAAGAGAATTGAAATCTCCGACACGAACTCATCTCTCATCCTGAAGAAGGTCATGAAGACTGAAACGTTATGCCATTAACATGATCACCAAGAATAAATATTCATCTTTTGTAACATCCCATGTTTGTCTACATTTTTCCACATAGTGTCGGATTGATTTCTTTATTTTATTACCATGTGTATGTATGTATGTATGTGTGTGTGTGTGTGTGTGTGTGTGTATATATATATATATATATATATATATACACACACACACACACAGACTTTGCAACTATGGTTATATAAAACCGTGACAGACATGCACGAACACACACTGCAACTATTTTATACAAAATGATGTACACTTTTTTGGTCATTATGAAATAAAAATCTTCCACTCGATGTTGCTACAATCTCCTCGCATGAATATCGAGAAAATTACCAAGCTTCTTTAAAGAAATCTCCACATTTTTTAAAATCTTATGCGTGGCATATATTATTATTGCTCCAGAAAGAATTGTATATCTCAAATTTTCTTAAAATTTTTCTTTTTTTCTCTTTATGGCTGTTGAAATTGAGGATTAATTTGTTTACAGTTCAAGTAAAAAAAATGTTTCTTCTCTTTGTTTCCTTGTTAGATGTCACAAATCTTTGAGCCATTCCTCGATCTTTCTTTACCTGTCACTGAAGAGAAAGTGAAACATCCAGCAGCTGAACGTAAACAAAAACGCATGGCCAAAAAAGTTGCAAAAGTAAGCCACAAACTCCCTCCTTTTTGGTGTCCTTTATTTTATTTTATTTTATTTTAATACTAATAATTAGTTCTCTTTTTCTTCTTCTTCAGTTCATGACATACAACACTCCACTTTGGCCCTTACTTAGGCCAGATTGGCGTCAAAGAGGCCGATCAATCGGCTGGTCATGTCAAGCCCTAGCACTTATGATTGATCTAACCCTATTGCCCTTTCTCTCAGAATTTTTGAGATGAGGCTTAATAATTAGTTTTATTTGGATTATTCAGACTATTGTCCTCATCTTCATTGTTATCTGTACAAGACGTTAGGTTTATAAGTTCTCAAAATTCACACTGAATTGCCCAATTGGACACATAGCCTAGTGGATAAAGGAGTTAGGTTAAGACAGTTCTAAGTGACAGTTATCTCTAGACTTGCCAGGGGCAGCAGTAACATAGAATGATAATTAACACAGCTTAACACCTGTACCCCAGCTATGGTTAGCGGAATGAGAACAGGATACCCCCGTGAAAGGAATAGATGGTTAGGTTCAAAGTTCCGTGATGGCTCCCAATTGTGACAAGAAGGTTCCTGAATCCGACAAGAAATACCTGAAGAAGGCCGGAGGGCACATTGGCCGAAATGTTGTACAGATAACAATGAAGATGTGGACAATAGTCCAATTAATTCAAATAATACCTATTGCCCTTATAACAAACCCCAACCATTTTTATTATATATGTGCTAGAAGGAAGTGGCTGAGGATCTTAGTGTCCTAGTTATGACGTTAAACTGCATTTAATGAAGTTCCAGTTTGGTAATCTGGGGAGTGTTGAGTACCACTTAATTGCCATTACTCCCAGATCCACCCTGACCTGGAGTTATATTACTTATTAGGGTCCTATCTATGGGTTAAATAGGAAAAAAAATGAGTTTTCCAAGGGATTAAAAAAAATGTTAACCTCTGTCCAATAATAGTAGTTACATTTTGTGCGTGAAATTTATATGAAAATGTAACAACTGTTATGAGATAGGGAGAGTCATTCTTTTCTTCTTCTTTTTTTCATTTCATTTTTTGTAATATTTCAGTACACATTAAGAGTGAATATATTCAAATGTTTTCAACATAAAATAACCCAACCAGGGTTGACATTCCGTAAAATCCAACCAACCAACCAACCAAATGTCTAAGATAACGTATAAAGATATGAAAACAAAATGGTGCTCTTCCAATATGTGATCTACCGAATGGTTTCTAATCCAATATTTGATCTACTGAGTTGCTTACATTCTATATTTGATCTACCCATTAACTACCCATTAAACTAATCCTAACCCTTAACCCTAACTTCTTTTTTCCTATTAGATCACATGCCATGAATAGTAGATCAATAGTAGATCACAAACCTTCGGTAGATCACATATTGGAAGAGCACCAACAAAATTAACCTAAAAGTGAATTGATATGTGACATAATTTTTTCTCTCACTCTCTTTTTTTCTTTTATTATCTAGTGGAAAGCTCGTCAGGATGAAGACGAAGAAGAAGTGGAGAATGAAAAAGAAACACACAAAACTGAAGAAAATACAACTTGCAATGAAGTTGTAGATACATCAGGTATTTAGTATCTACTATTACTATTTACCAGGGCTGGATATTAACGCTGTCCCGTCGTCCCAGGGACGATAAAAATTACATCCGGGACGATCAATACGTCATCCGGGACAGTTTGCCGGGGACAGTAAAAATTTCAAAAGGTTCAGCATGTCCTTCCCGAAAAAGGAAACCAATGATTACATGAAAATTGGGTAACTTAAAGTAAAAAAGTATTTTTTTTAGCTCAAAACACACTAGGAAATGGATTTTTTGTCCAAATATCCAGAATTATCACTGCTTCAGCTTTTCTCAATGTTTTATTACATGTTGTTATGCTACTGGTGACTGACAAGTATAAATGATGCTAATGAATTAAACAAAAATATTTTGATTTCGGGACGGTCCAAACCCCATTTGGGACAGTTGATAATTTTTGTTCGGGGCGGTCATGAAAAAAGTTAGTGTCAGGGCCTGCTATTTACGCTTTAACTCAGTTGGTAGAGCACCTGCCTTGGAATTGCAAGTTTCTGAGTTCGAGACCAGTCCCACCCACCAACTCTGCAGATGAGTAGCACAGATTGCGTAATCTGATCTGAGTGGTAAAGTGGGGAACTGACGGTAGCTGTGGTGCTCCACCTCAAGCGCAAAATGAATCTCCCTGGCTGATACCGACAATTAAGCCACTCCACCAACTTTACTTACTTTACTACTACTACTACTACTACTACTGTGTGAAAGTAGAGATAGTGTAATGTTCATCAACATAGGAAATAGAATTGGTGAGCAGGGTTCAAATTCTACCTGAGATTGTTTGTATTCATTATGTTCTAATGATCTTAGGGAAAGGCATGACTTTCGAGTTATGAATAAAATACATGGACAACCAGCCTAGGAAAATATAAAAGTAGAAGCTGGAATTTCTAAAGCAGTCTGATGATATCTTCAACTTCATTTCTGGCAACTCCTGTGATAATACTAGTGCCATTATATACCAGCACTTGTCTTACCGTTGTAAAATATCAGCACTTGTCTTACCCTTGTAAAATATCAGCACTTGTCTTACCTTGTAAAATATCAGCACTTGTCTTACCCTTGTAAAATATCAGCACTTGTCTTACCCTTGTAAAATACCAGCCCTTGTCTTACCGTTGTAAAATACCAGCACTTGTCTTACCCTTGGTCGACATTGGTGGCAAGGAGAGGGTTAAACTTGCCGCAAGAGCAAATGCTGTTCTATACAGGCCTTGCTCAGGACTTCACCCAGACATATGCACAGGTTCATAGTATCACAAGACTGACCAATGCTTCATTCTCACAAACTCTTACGATTTTAGTTGCCATCCTTTAGGCTTCAAGCAAGAGCGCTTGTCCAGTGGAGATCCTTTGTGTTAAGCAGAGCGTGATACTTAGTGAAGAATCCTTTGGTTGTTCCTAGGCAGTGGCTGAGGGTCTACATGTCCTGGGAATGACGTTAAACTCTATCTGATGGTGAGGTTCCAGTTTTGGAGGTTTGGGGAATGTAGCACACCCCTTCATCACTATTGCTCCCTGGTCCACTCTGACCCGGAGTGGTAGTACCTGTTAGTGTCCCATCTATGAGTTAAGTAGAAAAATGTATTTATAAAAAAAATTGAGTATCCATTAAGAATGACTTTATTTCAAAACTTTGTCGGCATTAAATGACCCACTGAGGTTGATATGCCATAAAACAAACCAAACCAAAATCCAAGAGTTGATACATGACTATTTATTGTATTTTTATTTTTAAATTTTATTTATTTATTTTTATTTATTTATTTATTTTTTTAAATTTTTTTTCAGATGCTGATATAGAAGACAATGTAGAGAATGAATCGACTCCATCAAACAAAAAGCCAAATGAAATAAATACGAATCACCACAACGTGAAAGATGAAAAAAAGAAAGAAATTGGCAAACCAGACTCTACTCATGATTCCAAGATGGCCTCAAAAATTACCTCACAGAACAGCCTGAAAATGGACTCTGATGGCAGTACAGATGGTCTCCACAAGGAATTCAGTCAAATGACAAACCGATTTGAATGCCTGCAAATGAATGACAACAAGATGGCCAGTAATTCTGAGGATGAAAACAAGAGTTGCACCGCAGGTGGTAAGATAATACAGGACAGCAACAGGTCAGAACAGGAATGCTGTCCGCCAAAGGAAGCTGAAGAACAGTCTGAAGAGAAATCTGGTTCTTTTGTTGCAACTGGGACAAATGGGATTGCTCCTTCGCTTCGCATGGCTTGTTCAAGTGAGGGTCTGGAGAAAGGAGCTATTGAAGCTTCCGAGTCCGTCTCGAAGTGTAATGAGACTGATGGCAGTGAGCAGAGTGGCGAGATTGTGACCGAACATC
This sequence comes from Doryteuthis pealeii, assembly GCA_023376005.1. Lineage (NCBI taxonomy): Eukaryota > Metazoa > Mollusca > Cephalopoda > Myopsida > Loliginidae > Doryteuthis > Doryteuthis pealeii. Next base: position 13,545,346 of record CM042145.1, on the reverse strand, counting down.
CTGCAAAAGAGACGTGTGAGGCAAACGAAGAGATGCCCGTAAATAATGGCTCTGCTATTGCCAACCATTTGGGAGAAGTGCAAGGTCCAGTGATGGCCAGCAAGTCATCTTCGTCTTCGTCGATTAGGGTCGCCCAATTGTTGTCCAACTGTAGCCATGGTCCACCACTGGCCCACCCTGAGGAGGAAGACATCGATGACGTGGATGAGAAGGAGTATATCAACATGAGTACCATAAAGCGACAGGCCCAGGCAAAGTCCATGTCGACGCTCTCCCCACGCTACCAGCCATCTTCAAGAGAATGTTCCATTATGTCCTGTCTCCATCAGTTTACATCAGCAGAACTGCTGATGGGTAACAACAAAGTACGGTGTAAAAATTGTACTCGTAGAAAAGCCAAAAATTCTTCAAATAATGGTAAGTGTATTTTCAAAACATTTCTTTGTTATTTTTTGACAGCACTGAGTGTAAAATTCTGGTTTCCGGTCTAATTTAGAGTTGAATTAACCACGTCTTCCCAGAGCCCCCTCCCCAGCAACACCAGCCCCCTTGATTTATAGGGGCAGGACTGGGTTTATTGCCCGGTGTTTCAGATGCCTCAAAAGGGGAATGTCGATGGGAACCTCATTAAAAGTCCTTGAGTCGCTTCCCGGCATGGAAAAAACAACTGGGTGTAAAGATGCCAGGTAATCTGAACATTAGCTACATAAATGAGCGTAGCCTCCCCTTGTTTCTTTCACTTTGAGGAAGCCTTATGTTTTTTTATGTTATTTTATCATAAAATGTGTTCTTAATAACAAATTCATTTCAAATAATGTGGAAGCACAATTAAAAACAAATTTTATGATATTTTCGTGTTTAAACATCCAGTTGTATTGATTCGAACAAATTCATATTTTCAGTGTAGATTTACGGTGAAATGAAAATGCCCGACCAAAACATAAGGCTTCCTCAAGAAATAAGGGGAGGTTACTCTCATTTATGTAGCTAATGTTCAGATTACCAGATGTCACTTGTGTGCATTTTTTTTATTATATAATAACAGAAAAATGATTTGTTCAATTTGAAATAATTCTCTTTTCAGTCTATGTTCAACATAAGATCTACAGCTGTAAACCAATTGACATTGAGGGTTTTTTTTAAATCAAAATTCCGAATAATTATAAACTTCTTTTTTTTTTTTTAAATTTAAAGTGGATTTCTTCTTTTGTGCCAAGTTTTCACCAAAAAATAAGCCATGAAATATCTTTCCTCATTGGTGGGACTTAGAATATACTGATCCTATCCCCCTGCAGTGGGGTAAGACCTCTCCCCCCAAAAAAGGGGTATTCTGGATATGATACTAAATTGCATCTGATGGTGAGATTCCAGTTCTAGAAATCTGAGAGTGGTAGTATGTGTTAGGGTCCATCTATGGGTCAAATAGATCTGTTTGAAAATAAATTGTATTTGATGGGAATACTTGATGCCATATAACTAAATTATTTGTACTAAGAATAGTTACGCAAAGCTAAATAAATCTGTTTCAGAATTATTTGTATACAATAGGACTGTGTGCAAAAAAAAAAACAAACTTTAAACAACTCCACAAAAAAGTAAATATTAACGTACAATGAACACGATTCCCTAACTTTTAGGCATAAAATAACCCTAGACATATTAGCACGCCATTATCAATCAAGAAATTTGTTTCATTTTTATTCTTGTTACAAAATGGATAATTTAGAACTAATATCTCGAGCAAAAATAATTTTTTTCTCATTTGGTTAAATTTACTTGAACGTTCCAAGGGAGATAATAATGTAAAAATAATAAAATATTTTGACCAACAAAACGTTGGATCTTTCTTTCTTTCTTTTGCTTGTTGGTCATTGTTTAGATAACAGTTATCTAATCAAGAAAAAAGTTTTACATCTTTTGAAGGATTATCATCATCATTTGTTATTTTTTAAAATTTATTATTTAGTTGAATTGGAATTTAAATGCAGCAATGAGATTGTCTATTATTTTCTTTTCAATTTAAGTTAAACTCGTTTCATTTTACCTGGAACATGTTCAACTCATTCCAAGATTTCTTTAAAAAAAAAAAAAAATTCTGTTAAATTCTGTCCAATAATAGAAGTTACATTTTGTACATGAAATTTATATGAAAATGTAACAACTATTATGAGATAGGGAGAGTCATTCTTCTTTTATTTTTCAATAAAATGAAAAATCTTTTTTACTTTATTTCAGCAGCAGATAAAGAGGTAGTATACACCAATGCCAGCAAACAATTTCTAATATTCCGACCGCCTGCCATACTCACTCTTCATCTCAAGAGATTTGAACAGGTAATAAAAATGAAATTTATTGTGTACAGTGCTCAGGTGCACCACAACTCATCAAAGTCTCATGTCTAGTACATAGAATAATGTACTAATATCAGGAACATGAATAGTGTACAGTAATGATATACATGTATGTGTGTGCGTGTGTGCATCAGGTATAGTGTTGGCGGATTACAGGAAGCATGGAGGCTTTGAAAGATGCAGTGTAACTATCTGAAAACAAAACTGTCTGTTTCTTCATATCTGCATGTTTCTTTTAACACCTGGAATTCATGTTTCCTTTTAAATAAGCAATATCTTCTTTGTCTTTATTGCAGTGATGCTGATAGGTATGCATCCTGCATCACTGACACACAAAAATCTAAAAGGACGCAGTAAAATCCTATCCATGCGTCCCAGTATTTTTCCTTTTTTCTTTCCCCACCATTTCAAGCTAACTATAAATATATTCCAATAGTTTCTTAGAAGTGAATTGCATAGTATAGGTTACAAGGTTATACGGCTTTAGTTGTTTTCCCAGACCATAAATAAAAACCCTACAATCTATTAAGAAACTTTAGTTGGGACCCATTAATTTTCCCGGGGACTCATTCAAAGCAAATATATGCATGCCAGGACTCACTAAATCCAAAAACTATCAGCATCACTGTTACTGTCTACCATTTTTGTCTTTCTGCTCTGTCAGTGGGACTTAGAATACACTGCAGAAAAAGGGGTATTAATTCTGGGGAGTGTGGAGTACCATTTTATTACCATCATTCTCAGGTTCAGTCTGACCTGGATTATTAGTACATGTTAGGGTTACATTTATGGGTCAAATAGATCTGTTTAACAAATGATTTGTATTCTATAGAAATACTTGATGTTATATAACTGTAAATTATTTGTATTAAGAATAGTTACTTACTAAATAGAAATAATTAGTTAAAACCGTATAATTATTAATATTAGATAGGAATACTTGAAACCATACATATGTATACAAATTATTTGTTTTAGATAGGAATACTTCATATATAACTGCTTAAAAAAAACTTGCACAAAGTTAAATGGTTTCAAGTAACTAATTATGATCAATTATAGTTTCAATTAACTATTGAAAATATTATTTATTTGTGCATATCATTAGTTACTTGAAACCATTTAACTGTGTTCAAACAATACTTGACTATTAGGATGGAGTATTAATTACTTGAAACCACATAATTATTAGTATTAGATAGGAATACTTGAAACCCCATTATTAGTATTAGATAGGAATACTTGAAACCCCATAATTATTAGTATTAGATAGGAATACTTGAAACCCCATAATTATTAGTATTAGATAGGAATACTTGAAACCCCATAATTATTAGTATTAGATAGGAACCTTCTTGAACTCGTGGAGTCCAAGTTCTAGAAGGTTCCCGAGTCTGACAAGAAATATCTTCTCAATAAATTGTTCATCAAAATAATTCATTCCATTGCTGAAGATTTTGTATAAAGTTGTATTGACTCCTAAAAAGAAAGAAAAAAAAAAAAAAAGAAGCTTTTCAGGAACCACAAATAATCTCATATAATGCAGGTTAACTTTAGTGCAGTAAGGGTAACCCAAAACCAAAAAAAAAAGGTCTAAAAATGTTCCGCTTCAGGTTACCCTTACCACACCTTTTAACCTGCACTAAAACATTGAACATCGGGTATATAAACGAGGAGTGCGAGTTCTCAGATGATAGAGAGAGAGAGAGAGAGAGAGACAGATTAGAGATTTACTTTAGAGATGATGGTGATCTTTATTTCCCTGGTTATGTGTTGATTCTTCTAACTGCTTCTTAATTCTTCTGGGCTGATTTTGGTCATTGTAATTAAATGAACTAACAAGACTTATTGTTCGCTTGATCAAGCTTTTTTTATTTTTTTTATCAGCCCATATTGCTTATTCACTGCGCGGGAGATATCTGCTTTGCTCCAAAGTCATGTTGAATGTAATTCTAAACTAAATCACGTGAGATTCACGCCTCTAAGAGTCAAGGGTTATTAACAGACAGTAGTAAATTTCCACTGGCTCCCCTGATCTCTGCCCTTATTCTCAGCTACAGGGTCTGCTAACAATTTATGACTCCATAAATTGTAACAATATTGTTTATATTCTCTTTTGTAATGGTAGGTATTAACAATGGGAATCTTATTAAAATGTTTCATCAAACAATTTCTCAGTAAAACAACTTAATCTTTTTTTTCTTCTTCTCCTTCTCTCCATTAGATTGGTTTCAGTTCACGAAAAGTCAATCGTCATGTGGATTTTCCTTTTGTTTTGGACATTGCCCCTTTCTGTAGCGCCTTGAGTCAGGTAAGACGTCTTTCTAAAACATTTTTCTTTGTTGTATTTCCTTTTTATTGTTATTGAAATGTAATCCTAAAAAATTGTGTTTTATTATTTTATTATAGAAGTCAGATCCGTATGGATTTCGGATTAGTGTGCTTTTCTTTGCTTAGTAAGGGAAGGAGTTGGTGGATCACTCTCCTGTGTATGAATTTGAATTATTTGTGAGAGATCATTCTATTTCTTTATAGATTATCTTATTATAATGGAGATTGTGTGTTTTTCTGTCTGTAACCGAAACTATATTACTATTCAAGTCATAATTTCCTTACTTATTTACATCACATTCTCCATGATTTTATTTTTATTTAAACCTCAATTAATAAAATTGTTTTACATCATTAAGATTGTTGACCATATCTACATACTAATAACATGCAATTGTATTTATATATACAACAAAATAGAAGTTTACAGTGTGAATGGGAAGGCTAATTTGCATATTGATCTTAAAAATTTGATTTTAATAAATATATGCTTAATATTATTGATTTCTAATTGTTTGGTTTTATATTAATGAATATGGGCAAAAATCTCGGGGATAAATCTTTAAAAAAGTCCATTAACAAGAAATAATATTTTTCTTTACTTCCTATTTTAACTAAATAGTTAAATTAGGAAAATTTACCAATGAAAGACGGGAGTAAGGGAAAATGATGGAAGAGTTAGTTTCAAAGTTGTTCTATTTTTCAATCATATCCCCTCTGTTCCAAATATTTTTATCTGAATTATTATTCAGTTTCATTAGCCTTTCTAATTTAACATGCTATTTTATTATATTAAAACTTAAATACTTGCATCCGGAGGGTGCATATATTTGCTAGTACACATAAAGAAGACTGTAGAATGGATTAGCCAAAATATTGTAGTAACTATCAACAGTAGAAGAGTTTAATTAACTTTGGAACAGATTTTAACTGAAGGCGGAAGCTTTTTTGCTAAAGTAGGTATTTTATTTGAATTGATTCAATTGTTTAGATTATTTTCTCAAATACCAATTATCAGGTGATCTGATTTCTTTATCTCAAACAAATCCAACTGAAGCTTCGTCCATTGCTAATCAAAACTTATACAAGAGTTGGAGGTATGTGATGTAAGGGTTAGAGTCATAGGAAATGGACTTGTTGACCAGAGTTTAAATCCTGGACAAGCTGTTTGCATTTCACATAGCACTAGTAGCCTTGGGAAAGATATGCATCCAACTACTCTCCCACCAGCTATGGGTAACTAGCAGAGCAGACTGCGCTCTTAACCTTGGCTAGGTAACCAGCCTAGAAGAAAAACCTGTTAAACTCTGCATAAGAAATTAACTTTGTGTCGCATCCTGCTTGTGCGGAGGGGTTGGTGTGTGTGTGTGTATGTATATATATATATATATATACACACCAACCCCTCCACACAAGCGCCTGGTGTAATGGTTAAAGTCATGAGAAATGGACTCGTCGCCCTGAGTTCAAATCCTGGACGTGGTAATTGCATTTCACTTAGCGCTAATACCGTTGGGAAAGGTATGAATCCTACTCTCCCTCCAGCTATGGATACATAGTAGGGCAGACTGGGCTCTTTAACCTTGGTTAGGCAACCAGTCTAGGAGAAGGAAAACTCTGAATTCAAACCTGTTAGAATCCGCTTAAGAAATTGACCCTGTGTCATATCCTGCTGATGCGCAGGGGTTGGTATATATATATATATATATATATATATATATATATATATATATACACACACTCACTCACACAAGACCTTTGGGACAAAATTTCATAAGAAACAAATGATTGGGGGGGGGGTTCCTTCTTTTTTTTCCCCTTCTTCCAACAGTTGAGTTTTAAAATAATAAAATTTTCTTTTCTATTTTTCAGTCTGTGAACAAAGGCCAGAAGAATGTGTTGTATTCTTTGTATGGTATTGTTGAACATAATGGTCGATTATCAGGAGGCCATTACACTGCCTATGTGAAGGTGTGCAAAAACAACATCAATAAACCTAACAATTTCCTTTCTGAAAATCAACTCAACCCCAAGGAATATATTCTTAGGTACCGTGCATTGCTGCTATCGGGTAGCAACAATGAGAAAGTGGAATCCGAAGTTGATATGGACAGTTTGGTACCATCAGGCAAATGGTACCACATCAGTGACAGTCATGTCCGCGAAGTTTCAGAAACTGCAGTTAAGAATGCACAAGCCTACCTCCTTTTCTATGAGAGAATTTATTAATGTTCTGCTCCTGAGAGAGGACGAGAAAAGAAAAGAAAAAGAAGAAAAAAAAAGGAAAGAACTGAATGAACTTTAAAACATTTAAGCAAATCAAACATTCACATAACAGGTGACTATTTCACATGTCATCAATGTTAACAACTCCAAGAAGCTAATTTTATTATTTTCACAATTTTGTGTGAAAAAAATTTTGTGGTTGAAATGAGAGGAAAAAAAAAATGTAAAAGCAAAAAAATATTATAAGTATTATTTTCTTTCTTTTCTTTTATAAATATTTTGAGCCCCTCAACTAAAATTGTTTGCAATTTGTTTCCAGGGAGAATTTATCAAATTGGGTGAAATATTAACACCAGCCAGGGTCACAAAACTGTTGGATAACCACAGTTAAAGCATCATTTATGTTGTGTGCTTATTTATTTAGCAACCAAAGCTGAAAACCATAAAGTGACTATCAACACTCATTTGGTAAACATTGGTTACAGATTCAGTATAATAAAAAAAAAATAAAAATAAAAAACTACTCGTCAGGCAAGAGATAAAGTCTGATTCTGCAAAAACAATTTTCCTTCAGTTTTTATGCAAGGAAGTCAACCAAGAGAAATAAAAAAAAAAAAATATCATTACTGCCGCCTGCCTTGAATTCTGAAAAATGCCACTTTTGGGGACAATTTTTTTTTTTTTTTTTTAAATACTCAAGTGCACACTTTCTTAGGACCTCCCCTATCCCATATCCTCTCAGAACTCGTCACAGACTCTTAAAAAAAAAAAAGAAGCCTTTTCACATTTGACAATTCCTTCAGCCAACTGGTTAAAGCATTTTGTTCTGAATGGTGCCAAGGAGTGAAAGAAGCAACTGTTGATGAAAGATAAAAGATTAAAATTTGATTATAATTTTATTTATTTATTTATTTTTTATCAGCTTGGATAGGAAATAAAACTTGTACTGCTCCTTCTTCCCACCATTGGGAATTCTTCAAAATAATTTTCATAGCAATGCAAAAGCAACAGTGGACCATTTCCATTTTGCTGTCAGAGTGGGTCACTTCTCTTCTGTGATGAAAATCTTGTGAAATCTTTCTTTGTGGAAAGATTTAAAAAAGAAAAACCGGATTGAATGAATCAATATAACTGAATGAAAGAGAGAAAAAGAAAAGCGAATAAGAAAAAATAGTTTGGATTTTTATTGAGTTTTTCATTTTGTATCTTGTTTCATTCATGTCTCTCTGCCTGGCAGAGGAAGAAATGGGAGAATATTTTCCATGTTTATTCCTTTCTCTCCTAAAGTTTTTTTTTTTTTTTTTTTTGGACCTTGTGGCCATCATCTAATTCTGCCAATGTTGCAACCTCTTCACAGGAATCTCAACTCGACACTTCTTTCAAATGAAATACTATTGTTCACCATTTAGCTTACAGTTCCAATTGTATAGTGCCAAGCAGGAAGATTTTATCGATTAACACTATAACAAATAATTCCATTTGGAAAAAGAATTAGTTGAAGACTTTGTAATTCAACTCTCCAGGCAACTAACTTCCCCTCTATCATTGAATTGTTAATATCAGAGGAAAATAAAATAAAATTGATCTGTACCTCAAAAATTATCCCCCTTTGTATTTTGGAAATTTCTATCAGAAAAGACCAAAGGATTTCACTGCTTTAGCACTACTGTATAGATGACATTAAAACTGTGCCCCCCTCTTCCCTACATTGCTCCCTAGCTGCATGTGTCAATCTCTCACTTGGGACCAGCACTTTAATGTAGTACAACTTGTACTTTAATCTCTGAATGATGACTCCAGACTATTTCTCTCTTTTTCTAGAGAAATTAGATTCCCAAGTCTCGTTACAAGATAACAAAATAAATCTATTTTTGTGAAGAGGTTTGTCGGTAGATTCAGATTAATAAAGGCAAATCCCATTCTTTACTCTTTTTTTGTTTAGAACCTTTTTGTCTTGTTACGTTCATCTCTCTTTCATCACTGTTTGCCCTCATCTTTTTTTTCTTCCTATCATAAAACTGAATCAAGTCTAGGAAGCAAAGTGGCTGCTCTTACATTTAGGAATCTTACACTTTGTTTACCAATTGAAACAAAAGCTCTGATGCTCCATTCTTTTTTGTTTCCTGCCGTAATATTTTTTTTTTCAAGAATTTAAATCTCCCCCACCCCATCAAATGCTTTTTTGGTAGGAGTTTTAAGTTTATATCTAAAAAGATTATGAAAATGAAGTTATTTACTAATGACCCCAAATCAGAAATTTAAGAAACAAAAATAGATTGTCTTGCCTCCTACAAGAATTTCCTTCAGGCCAATGAATTTCAAAAGTGATATGTTTTGTTTTGTTGGAGAAAAGGTTGGAAAATTGTAATCCTTGAATTTTTCAGGTGAGAAATCAATATAATGCAATGTTGTTGTTCTAGAGAAAGAGAAGATCGTATAGCCACAGAATTTGGGGGGGGACTTTTATGGCAAAGAATTAAAAAAGGTGAAAAGAAAAACAAAACAATAGCGAGAAATGTTTGAATCGTCAACCTTATTGTATTGGCCGGATTTGAGAGAAAAAAAGGATTTTTTTTAAACATTCAAATAAATGAGATGACATTGTGGGAGTGGGGGGACAAATTGATGTCAACAATTATGAAAACAAGTTTTTTTTTTCATCCTCACTTTTTCTGATGATGACATTCAGGCAGGATATACAAAAGCAATCTTGCAGCACACCGCAATGCTTTAAACATGCTTGTAAAATCACAAAACTGTCTTTACAAAATCAAAATTATTTTTATGAAGACAAGTAGAAAGGAAAATATTTTTGGGTTTGAGTCCTGAGATGAAATGGATTTCTTGTTGATCAGGTGTTATTAATGATTGTTGGCTGCTTTTAGGGGGGGGGGGGGGAGTGGAGAGCAACAAAAAAAAAGGTGAGTAAAAATGAACATCTTTCAGAGAAGCAAGCCAAAGACACAAAAAAGGAAGAGAACATAGAGAGACATTGGTGGAAAGTAAATAAAAAAAAAATCTCTAAGAAACCAAGAAAGTCACATTGGTTTTCATTTTAAAATTTCACTTCACATTCAGACAATCCAAAAATAAAACAGATACTCATCAATTATCTACTTAGCATATTCAACAATCTTAGAAATGCTTAATTCAATTTTCTGTTCATATTAGGTTGGTTGGAAAATCATCTCCATTTCTAAATCTAATATGGAAAAAAAAAAAAAAAAATCACATGAATTCTAAAATAAAGGCTATACTTATTTAAGCTCCCCAGTAATTTTAGCAGGATTCCCATTGTTAGATAATTCCTCATCTAAGGAGTGGTGGTATTAATTTCCTACATATGGTTTGGTCTTTTTAAAATGAGAAGTGCTATCATTACTTTCTCTAGGAATATGCTGAAAGTCAAGGAAGATTAGTGGTGTGGAGATGGGGGGGGGGGATTTCAAGGCAAAGGGTTTTTTGATGAACTAACCAAAGTCTTCAATACTGAGGCTCCCCTCAATTGGATAAGGGTCACAAAAATAGAGAAGCATAAATGTAGAGGAACCCCACAAGTTACCTTCAAAAAGTTTTTACTGATATGCACAAGATGAATATTTCTATATAAAGGCTATTTACCTTCTCATTGTAAATACACCTACCAAACCAGAAGAGCAAAATAAAGATAGCAAAACCATGTGCAACTGGGACTTTTTCATTTTATAAATAAATAACGAGTCATCTAAATAATTTATTAAGAGAAAAGAAGAAAAAAAATCCTATTATTTTAACCATTCTGTGTACCTAAAGAATTTTTTTCTTTACAAACACATTGAAGTATATCATATTGAAGCTTCATATTACCCAATCAGCAGATGTTTAAAACAAACTTTTAAAGTGCTGAAACTATATATTACCCTAAAAAATATAAATTAAAGTGTGTGTGTGTGGAGGGGATAATGCAGACTAAAATAATTTGGAGGTTTTATTTTGAGATCTTAAATTTTTTTTTTTTTTTTTTTTTTTAAAGAGTAATTCTTCAGTGTGATCTCAACCCTGGCTCCCATATTTACCACAGATAAATTACATTCACTCATTTAAAACAGTCATCACATTTGTTTAGATTGTCTTAGTAGCCCCAAGAATAGAAAAGATATTAATTCTTTGGGTGAATAGGTATATAAAAAAAAAAAAAAAAGTTCTGATGGTCAGTATAATATTTTCACTCACAAATTCAAACTGGAATATCAGTTGCAAGTTATGCACATTGTGAGAGAGAGTCCTCCATAAAACACTTTCTTCACCCTCGCATCTGTTAAAAATTGGGGAGGTGAGCAAGAATGACAGGTTTACAGCACTGACCATTAAGAAATAAAGATAATGAGAAAGAAAGAAATGACACAAATATTTGGGGAAAGCGTAAGATAGCAGCAAAAGAAACCTGAACAGGAATGTAGCAGAAAGAAGAAGTCCTTCAAACACTAATTAAAAAATGACATATGCAGTAGGGGTTGGAAAGGTTTATGTTCTAATATTATTTAGAAAAATAACAGTTGTAATCTAAGATTTAGAACAGTGTAGAAAAAGATAAATTTTGTTATAACTAAGGTTTTAAAAAATTACGAAAAGGCCTTTTTGATCTGGTAAAACTTTTTCTTTTTTTTTTGGCTACTTTTATGTCATGGAATTTCTTTGCAAAAAAAAATTGGCTGATCTCTTGGGCAATTTTGAAGAACGAACTGTAAGGGTCACTTAGAAAAGGTGAAAAATTATGAAGAGATGATGAAAGAATCCCTAAAGAATTGTTCTGGTGTTGCATAATGGCAGTTAATTGCTGAAGACATAGGGAGGAAGGGGGGACATAGCTAATGCAATGTCTAACCATCTTATCACCCAAAAATAAAATGAAAGACAAAAATAAAAAAAATGGGGGTGGGGGAATGTTCTGTTCCAAATAATTTGAATAAGCAATCATGTCAATTTAAAAAAAAAAAAAAAAAAAAAAATTTTTTTTTCTCTATCAATTTCAATGAAGATGTTTTTTTGGGTGAATTTTAAGGGAAAATGAAACAAATTTTGTGCCTTGAAATACAACCCACCCAACTAATATACCATGAGGTGGATGGAAAGTTAGAGATACATCCAATACCAAATCTATTGCTGCACTGAAAAGTTTAAAAGAGAAGAATTAAAGGAGAGTGTTGCATGGTGTAATGGATATCAAGCAATGCAAACTGACCATTACTAGTGAGTGCAATTCGCACAGTGTGCCCCCGCCCCCATACTTCTAGCCTTGTACCACAACTAAGCCTAGTAAAGAATTAGAATGTGGTTTAATGAGTAGAAGAGTGGAGAGCTGTTGCTCCCCACATTTCAACATTTTAAAAGTAGAGGAAGGAAAAATGCTAGAAAATAAATAACCAGAAGAAAGTTTGTTTCCCCCTCTACACTGGCTGAATGGAAAAATCTACTTGTGGAGATGAGGGTGGGTTAAATCACATCAATGAATGAAAACGAGGTGAATTATAAAGAGTGAAGTACAATTTAAAAAAAACAAAAACAACAACACTAGTGAATTAAAATAAAATAAAATAAAGATAAACAAAGGAGCTAACAACTTAGGATGAGATGTAGAGTTATTAAAAATTTTGTCATCAATATATATATATATATATATATATATAGCTAATATTTCCAATGATTACATTGGAAATATTTGGTTTTCAGAAGAAATAGTGAATAGAGTTAGGCGGAAAAAAAAAAAAAAAAAATTTGGATGGTTCTGTTTTATATTTTTTTGTACCCCCCACCCCACCTCAACGTTTATTTAAAAGAAAGGGAAGAAAAAACAACACATGAAACTTATAAAGCCATTTTCTTTTATACCATTTTTGTTGAATATTCCAATTGACAATAAAAATATTCAAATGCTACCCCACCCCCCTATTTACAGCCGATGAAAGTATTGCAGAAGTTTTGGTCTAAGCAATTCTTTGCTTAATAATGCAAATTTCAACTCTCATAAGAAAACAAAAACAAAAACTCACACATGACTAACAAAGCAATAAACTAAAGGGTTAATTATTACAGAGTTCAATAAAATAAACAATGGTTTGTCAATACCTTAGCTACTTTGTGTATGTGTTGTAAAGTGTGGGGGGAGGAGGAAGGAGGGAGAGAGAGAAAGAGGGTCATGTTTTTTTGTCTTGTAAATCCTAAAAGGCATCTTCAATTTTTTTGACAATGTCATACAACCAGCTGATGGGACGACTAGCCATTATGACAATTTCATCCTAGTGAGATGCTGTGATTGACATAAATGCCAGGCAAGAAAAACACTGAGGAAGGAAGAAAGGAGACTAAGCAGAAGTAAATGGACATTTTCCCCAGTAAGGTGCACACTTGGGTAAGGAGCTCAACCAAGTGAGGCTAGCAAATTAGACAAAGGAGAATAATAATAATAATAATAATCTGTAATAAAAAATAAGTACAAGTAAGAGTGAAACTGTGCAGGGAGAGGAGGAGGGGGGGTTCAATAAGTAATTTTGGTGACAAACAAAAAAATTGGGGAGGTAATGAGTCATAAATGGAATGGACCCTATTGTAGAAAAGGCAGTTATTTTTCTTTTTAATTTTTTTTTTTTTTTTTTTTTTTTTTTTTTTTTTGAGTAGGGAGGATTTTTTTTTGTTTGTTTGTTGTTTTTTTTTTCCAAACTAGAAAATCTGGCATGAAAAAACAAGCTTATTTACAAATGATGCATTTTCACAGGTTGATGGGGGCTCTGCACAAACTTGAGACAATTTTTTTTTTTTTTTTTTTTTTAAAGGTCGATTCTCTTATGGAATAGTTTAATCTTTTATTGGTTATAAAACAAACTTGCTCTCATCAGCAGGTTTTTTTTTTGTCTTGCTTAGGACAAACAACAAAAATAAGCAAAACAAAAATGGGAAAAAAGTACACACTAAACATGTTAAAATACTAGCTTAAAAGAATGAATTGTGTATATTCAAATAGATGATCTTGTCAAGTTTTTATTTTCATTCAGATTTAGACTAGGCAAGGGTTAGGGTTAGGGTTTTTATTATTATTATTATTTTTGTTGGTATAAACTCTAACCATTAAGACTAACCTTTCTTAGAACTGGTTGTTCCCCCCTCCATCCCATGAGTACAGAGTAATTAAAAAAAAAAAATAAGAAAAATATGGAGATTGTAATATTTAATTAGTGCCTTGGGCAGAGGAGGGGGGGGGGCTATAATAATGATGGAAGTTTTTGAAGCATCCTTGATGGGGAGTCGGCAGATGATGACAACGACGACGACATCCAAGCAGTCCCAGACTGAAAAAAAGAAAAGAAAGGACAGTGGCAAATGGCGCTAGATTTAGCTTTGGCTAGAATGACCTCAAAAACCAGAGCCACCAGCGCCAACGTTCCTTAACCATGGAGACGGACAAGACAACGATGACAGTGTGGTAGTCAGAGGCAGAGAAAGGAAGAAGGTAGGAGAGAGGGGGGAAAGGAAGGGGGAGAAAAAAAAAAAAAAAAAAAAAACACAGATGATCATTCACACACACTTTTGACAGCAGTTTTTGAGGGATGTCATTTGTTTGGTTTGTTTTTTGGTTTGGTTTTTTTGTTTGTTTTTTTTCTCGGTTGTTTTTCTGTTTTTTGGATTATACATCTTTTATTCATTTTTCATTTCTGTCAATGTTTGTTTTTTGTTTTTTTTTTTTTTTTTTTTTTTTCCTTTTTAATATTTTTTAAATTTTTATTTTATTTTCGCAAGTGCCGAGAAGAGGCTGAACGTCCTGTAGTCTCATCTTTGGAAGCACTGCTGCGACGAAGTCCTGAATTTATTTGTGCAGTTGGAATCATACTTGACTGAACAGGGTTGTTTGGCATCCGTCCCTGGTCACGAGGAATCTCTGTGCTTGTAGGCAATCCCCGATGAAGACGGTTGCTGCTGCGTTTTTCTCGCTCTCGGGAAACTGGACGCGTTCCAGACACTGCAGTAGTCGAGGGGGGGAAAAAAAAAGAAGATAAAAATCAATCAATGAGTTTGAAACAAAGAAAGAAAAAAAAAAAAGAATAAAAGCTGAAAAAATAATTTACTGAAAATAATAATTAGTCAATTAAGTAAATTGTGAAAAAATTGCACCCTCCCCCATGCCCATCTAAAATAAAAAGGGAATTAGAATTATGTAAACAAATTCAATAGCGGGGGGAGGGGTAATGTAGCTTTTGTTTCCATCCGAAAGCAGTGGATAATTTTGATAAAGAAACAGTTTTAATAACAACTAATAAATTAACAATAAAAAGATTTTCAACAAAATCTGATTTATTCCTTAAGTTCATTTAATTCCAACTTTCTCTAAGGAAAACTGCAGGGCAACACTTTTTTTTTTTAGTGAAATTAAATGTTAAGATTTGAATTTTCAAGAGAAAAAATAATTTCCTCTTCTGATTGAGAGAAAAAATAATTTTCTCTTCTGATTGAGAGAATTTTGAGGCGAAATGTAGAAATTTCTTTTATAAAAAAAGACAACAAAGTGAAATCTAATTCTGTTTGAGGGAAACATTTACAAATCAGTAAATCACTGATGATTTTTAAAAACCTTTTTAAAAAGGTGATTGAAGTATAACTGTAAGCCAGGTTAGAACCTGTTACATATACATATCAGATGTTTGAGTTTTGTTTAGAAAGTGGAATTAATATAATTGCAAACGTGATGGATTCAATTTAGGAATGGAGAGTGGATAGTAACTAATGGTTACTAAGTTCCATTTCAACAAAAGTGGCACTCTCCATTTAAAATATTTATTTATACAATGTGGGATATAAAAAAAAGTTTGGTTTGGTTTATTTAATGGCATATCAACTCCTTATGGGTCATTTAATGCCAAAATTGGATTCATTAGTAAATGTTTGATTGTAATAACTACATTTTCCACATTCCACTGAAACCATTTTTTTCCTGTTTTGTTTATAATAATCATTTATTTGCAAAGTTATATGGTTTCAAGTATTCCTATCCAATACTAATAATTTTTAAACAGATCAATTTCACACATAGACGGGACTCTAGCATGTAGAGCAAGATAAATTATGCTTCTTTCTTAAAGTCACACACAAAACCTAATGTCATTCAACACAAAACAAAAAATATCCTTAATAAAAATGGAACATTCTTCAAAGGGGATATATCTGAGCAAAATTCAAAGAGAATAAACACCTTGTCAAATGTATAACAAACATGATAATCTTAGAATAAGTTAATTAAAACAGGGAAAAAAAAAGTCATGGCTTCTAACATTGGTGATAAACTGGTGAAATAATGGTATCAACTTGTATAAAACTCCAAAAGAGTTCAAATTCTTTTACTGAATAACAAATAGTTAAAGTTTTGTGATAGAGAAAAAACATTTAAAATGTTACAAGGGAAATAAACTAAAAATAAATAGGACATTGGAGGGAGGGGAAGAAGAGTCAAAAGATGAAAAGGAAAGAAGAAAAAAAAAGAAAAGGTGCAAATGTAAGAAACAAAAAAATTCATGCAGTGTTGGAAATCTGTAGGTTTTTCTTTGAAGATAAAAATATAGAAATTTGCAGACGTTATTGTGCAAACATTGAATCTCACATTTCAAAATTCACATGGAATAATTATTAAACTTAGAAAAATTATATTTTTGAATTAGATTTATTTGACCCTGTTAATTAAAAAGAAATGTATTTGTTTCAAATCATAGAATTAATCAAGAAATTGTAATCTTAAGTTTCTTCAATTAATGAATATCTATGAATTTCATTTAATCCAACAAGTATAGCAGATTATTTAGATAATCTCATCTTTCAATACAAAGTCTCAAGCAAAAGAGAGAAAGAAATAATTAAAAAAATTTTTTTTAAAGAAGCACCTCCTGCATTGCAAAATGCCAGGTTTATTTTTTTAGCGAGATACATTTTAAGTAGAACACTTAAAAACAGAAATAAAATATGTTTGAGGGATTTAATCTTATTTCATTTGAGAAGAGGATTTTTTTGTGTTGATTATAAAAATCAATCATTGTACATTGTGATTTTGTAAATTATCTGAAAATAAAATGGGCATGCAGGAAAAGTTGAAACAAATTGCAACATTAAGTTTTTAAAATGCAAAGTGGTTGGCAAATAATGCAGGGAATTAAGAATTACAATTTGCAGGCAGAGAGGGGGGGGGGTGAGTATCCTCTAGATCATAAAATCAATGGGCACAGAGGTATGTATATATATATAAGATTTTTTTTTTTAAAAAAAATACCCTCAAGAGTCAAGAAAAATGAAAGCTGTTGGCTGCTTTTCTCTGATGAAACAACAAATCCCTTTCCAGATTCAAGAAAGCAGGATACTTATAAGCAAAAGGGAGACTACTATACAGAGTAAAATGTGATGAAAATAAAAAAGGAAGGTGTTATTTCATCAGAAACAAATGCCAATGATGTTTTACTGTACAAAACTTATATAAATAGTTTATTTTCCTTTAATCAATCTTAGGAAAATAATACAACTATTTCCTCAAAACAAATATTTTAAATCAGATCAGAGCTGACAGGTTCACAGGAAATGAACAATGTATGAGAGAGAAGACATTTGCATGCAAACACGCAGAAGAATGTCAAAAATAAATTTCAGTCAAATCATTTTTTATTTTAAAATATTTTAAAATATTTTTTAAGGAGTTAATGAAGTCTATTTAAAAGTTTAAGTGTTCCTAACCCCCACCTAAGAGTTGTTTTTTTTCTTTTGTTTACAAAGATACCGTAGAATTACTGTGTAAGATTTAACCAAGCTAAATATGATACAACTGACAGATCAGTGTTAGTAACACTGCCATTAGTCTGAATACATAGATTCAGTTTATTTCCCATACTTTTAGCAATAAAATTTTTTTTTTTTTTTCATTACATACAAAATCCATTATTAAAATTGTCTATGTGTTATAAAATCACACCAGCTGTTTTTTGATGGATAGATTTTGAATCTGAGATGACAGAAATAAAAATCGACTCAAAAACAGTTGAAAAAAGAAAAATCAGTGGAAATATTTATATCAAAACATTTCCTAAATTTAAGGCTTTAATGTTATTTACAAAAAAATCTTTATATACAAAATTTCTCAGAGATATCAAAAATTAAACAAAACTGTAAAACTGAAAATTTTTTAAGTTTTAATCTGAAAAAATTCCTTAAATTCATTTGGTAGTTTTATTATCAGTGTAGTCCAATTCTTATTTTTTCAATTCTTTGACTTCCTCCAATTGTCACACAATGCACACCTGAATCTTGTGGCATTATATAAAGGTACAAATATTCAAAGTAGCAATAAATGTATTAAGACATTACAATGCCTCTAACAGAAATATCCACAGCATAAACGTCCTTGTTAATTCTTTCTTTCCTCCCCCAGACTAACCTTCTGCTGCGTGAACCGAAATGAAAATTATTCTTTATATCAAGGTGGTTCATCTTTTTTCCTTTCTTTTAAGCTAATTACAAAGAAAAAGAAAATAAAACAAACCCGATATAAAGAATAATTTTCCAAAAGATGTGGCAATAGATTGCTGAGTAAGGAAATACATATGGGGGGAGGGAGGGGGGCACTCCCCTCACAAGTGGCAATTGTGGATGAGTGTGGATTAATGAATTTCAAAATGATTTATGGATGCCACTTTCATTTTAACTGGATAACTTAATACCTGACACTTAAGGGCAGTGGATGAGAGAAAGAAAATGAAAATTGTCTTTTTTCTTCAGCTTATAAGAGCCATGATCAGAAAAAGTTTTTGTTCTTTATTGAAAATGAGGCACAACATCTGTTAGAATAACCAAAGATTTTTCTGTGGTTGATGGAAAGCAGAGAGGAAGTGCAGCAGTAGGCAGCTTGCATGGAAATGCTTGACTTGGTAATAGGAAAGTGAATTGGGTATATATTATATATATATATATATATATATATATATATATATATATATTTGGGGGAAAAAAAATCACTTCCAATTTTATTTTAGGAAAATTCAAATGCAAAAGCTATATACAAGAAAGAACAAATACTTCCATGGCAATAAAAAAAATTTTTTTTAAAAAGAAAAAAGAAAGAGGAATGGCAAGAGAGGAAAAGATAAGGAGCAATATGGAGTTAAAAAAAAAAAAGAAGTCAAGTGTAAAGAGAGGGAGAGGAAAAAATCCTAACTAGTAAACACATTCCGTTAAAATATTAGTTACATATGAACACTTGGTTCCTGATAGTAAAAAAAACTATTTTTTTTTCTTTTTTCAGCAAAGTTACAAGAGCATCAAGTAAACTGTAGGCATTGTAGTAGGAATGTGCAAGAGAAAAATAATAAATGTATACAAAGTAAATGTTTAAAGTATTTTTTGTTTTTTAACCAAAAGACAAAACCCATGTACAGGTTGTCTTGCCAACACTATGGAAATAATTACAGCAGAATTTAAAGCTTGTTTTTTTCTTTTTTACTTGGACTGTTAAGTCATATGCTATTTGTTTTGTTTTGTTTACAAGATGTCAAAATATATAAAGAAAAAAAAGAAGAGCCTTTTCACATGTTATTATATCGGAGTAAAATTAATATAAGTTGTGAAGAGAAACTAAAGCATGCTACTATCATTTGTGTGTCAAACTAATATTGTCAACTTTGTTCTTATTTGAACCATTTAAATGAATTCCTGATTTAGTGCATTTCTGGTAATAAGAAGAACAAAGATACAAGATACACAGGAACCAATTAGTAATGAGGATAGGCCTCATCTTAATAGATTACTATTAGTAAAAGAATCAACAGTATGGATTTGCATTGTGAGTGCACATAGGTTACAAAATATCAGTAAAAAAAATTTTTAAAAAAATTTAAAAAATACTAAATACAAAAGACAACTAATTTGTTAAATTGGTAACAAGGAGACCAAGACAACTGACAAACAGAAGACTGTAATAATTTATCATTTTTCCATCTAACTTAAAAAGAAAAAAAAAATTAATTTTACAGAAGCAACCAAAGAAAGTCATTCTAATTGAAAATTTTAAATATAAAAAAAAATCATAAGATTAAATAAAAAAAAAAAAAAAAAAAAGGGAAAAAAGTCATGACAGATTTTGATGAGAAAAGATGCTTACAAATAATATCTGTCAGTCTTCTCCATTTCTAGCAAACTTCAATTTTTTTTTTTCGACCTGAAATCTGAAGTATCATGAGGAAAAAATGAAAATCAAAACTACAATAAAGATAGAGATAGATAGAGAGAGAGAGAGAGAGAAAAAAAAATAAGAGCAAAACTTAAAAAAACAAAAGCAATAAAAGTGTATAAAAACAAAACTAAAGATTCAGAGGAAAAAGAAAGAAAAAAGAAAAAGCATAAAAATTTAACTAGGATTAAATAAAATAAAAAGTTGCTAAAATAAAAATTGGAAAAATACTTTAAAATATATTTCTAACATATTTAATTGAATCAAATTTATACAATTGTTTTGTTCTATGTGTGAAAAGAGAACAAAAAAATTGCTCAAAGCAAAACTACAGTTTTCTAGGAAATGTGCTGAAAATGGTTTTGTAATTTTTTTGTTTTTGTAAACCAATTTATCACTTGGAAAGTAATTAGTTCAAAGTCAGAAAAAAGTTGTTTTTTTTGTTGCTTTTTTTATTTTTTTTATCATAAAATTTTTAATTCTGACAAGTGAAGAAGTTTCTGTAGATGTTATTAGAACAGAAAACAAAAAGTAGTTGTTAATTTTTAAAAACACCTTAAGTACTTCTCTATATTTTCCCACCCAAATACCAACCAGTTTTTTTTTTTTTTTTTTTTTTTTTTTTTTTTTTTACTTATGCCTTTCTATGTATCAATACAATACTTATTTTTCTTGTTAGTTATTCAACAACTACATGCATTTCACTAACAGTATAGATACTCAAAAACTGGCATTAGCAAAAATTTAAACAAAAATCTTTTTTTTTTTTTTTTTTTTTTTTTTAAATCATATTTATAAATTATATTTTATTCAAGTAAACATGATTATATTAATAAGATAAATTAAATATTTATATAACTATTTACGTTTTTTTTTTACATTTCCAATTATCTTTCTTGATAGAATTTCAAAGAATACAGAAAAAAATATTTTATTCTAAAAAATGATTCTACTACTTAAACCATCCAATCAATGTTGTTTTAATAAGATAATTAAAATTTCTTAGAATTTTAATTTTTAGTTTAGAATAAAAGCCACTAGCTAATAATTAATGATGGGAAACTTGAAACTCCAAATGACCCTGGGGTATGTAACTTCACTGAGGGTGCACACCAGTACATTTACAAGATGGTCTTTTTCAAACAGTTCATCTTATTTGAAGACCAAATTTTAACAATCTAATGTTTTCAAATAATAAAAGAGATATTTACTGAAATGGGAGAAAAAAATTAGCAGATTCAAAGTTTCTTTTCATCACTTTATTCAATCTTTTTCTTCTTTTTTTGTATAAAAACAATGACCAAAATTATTAAAGTAAATATTCATCTAATTTATGCATTTACATTTGTGAAATCATACAATAATGATTAAGTTTAAAAATAGAGTTAAACAGCACTCAAATCTTGAAATGGCAGAAAATATAAAGCATTGATGGACATGGGTGGATGGAGTGCAAAGCTTAAATATTAGGAGGGAGGGGGCGGGAGACAAAGACTTATCTATGGTGTGGGTAAAATGTGTACAACTGAAGAACGGGTGTTCACGTCTGCATAATTGAAGAAAAAATGCTAAAAAAGTAAAGCCTGAACTATTTTCAATGTGTTTTCTTTTGCTGGGGTCTGAAACATCACAAAAACAGCAAAAAGAGTGACAGCAGCAAATAAATCTAAGCCAAGCTTAAAATTAATAGACATTAAAAAAGTAATATTTCAACTTAATATTTTTACATTAACAGTCATAACCATGTCTCTTAAGCAGAGATCAATCATTGACTTTGATATTACCCCAGTCACCTGCAACCATTCAAATTTTGTTTACAGCTTGATGATGTAATAATAAACAAAATCTAAGAAAAAAATGTCTAGCTAAGCTGCCTGCCTTGCAAACCCAGACATTGACAAGAGAAATTGTCAAGTCTGTTCTGTTTTAGTTGTGTTGGTCAGAAATCGTGATATAATAGAGGTTGTTTTTTTTTAATCTCAAAAGTTAATATTCTTTTAATAGAAGATTAAATGTTTATCAGTTTGTGATGTGATGAAGTCAGCAGAAAAATAAAAATATTTCCAGATACCTTTTGTAAAATAAGAGTAGGGTAAGTGGGGTTATAATTTATGTCTACCCTAAAAACGAATTTCTCTTTATGAATGATCAACACAAAACGAATTATGCAAATCTTAAAGAGTAACAAAAAATACATAGAAAATAAAACTGCATGCACAAATAAATAGGAAAAAAGTTTTTAAATAAGTAAAATTTAAATAATAAAAAGAAATAAAAGAAAAAAATTATTAAAACCAAATAATATTTTTAATTCTTGAAAAATAAATGGTCTTCTTTGAATTATTTATACCAAGTTAACCTTAAAAAAAAAAAAAAACTCTTAAAAAATTTAAAAAAAGAAAAAAGAAGATATTTTATTGGACAATCACTCAACTGATTCATCCAGTTAACAAATTAGCACAAGTAATCCTTATTCAACTAATTTTCAGTCAAAAAGAACCAAATCAGCTTATCTAGAAGTTTCTTTCTTTCTTAGAAATCTATGCTAATCAGTGTTTTCTTTTTAATTTTTATTTTAATTCATTGACTAAATTTCAATCCTACCACATTCTGTAATTCTTAGGGTGGGTGGGTGTATGGCACAGTTACCTAAAGAGCTTAAATATAAATTGTTTTTCATTCTAATCCATCATCAAATGTTGCCTTTGTGCAAACATTTAGTGGTTAATGATTTAAAGGGTTGAAGACATAGACAACACCCCCAAATTAAATAGGAGTGGGTGAGTTTTATATAAATAATCTAACCTATTCCAATTTTTCTACAAGCAAACTAATTAAGCTAAATTAAGTTGTGTTTAGATAAACTACCTTTCTGTCAAAATCTTATCGAACAACATAATGAGAATATGTCATTTCATTAATCAGTAACAAATCTCAAGTTTTGACAAAATAAATAAATAAAATAAAAAACAAAAAAATAAATAATAAATTTAAAAAATAAAAAATTTCCCAGTGTCTTTTCTGATTATAATTTTGTTATTTATTACTTAATAGTTAATCTCTAATTGAGAAGCCTAATTCAACTTTTATTATTTGAACAGTCATAATGGAAGGAGAAGCAGAGTGACAATGTCACTCACAAGATGTTAACGCAAACTGAAAATAGATCAAAGCAGTTAAAACATTCTCTTATGAAAATAAAACAAAGATTCAGTTGCTTACTGTAGAAGAGAACCTTCAAGTTTCTTTACAACAAATTAAATACTATAAAATTAATATTTTTCACTTACCTAAAGAGCTTAAATATAAAAAGTTAGGCTTCAATATATTTACCAGTCCTTAAATGTTTCTGTTAATTTTCAATTAGTTAAAATAGAATTTCTGGCAATTTACTTATTTTACAAAATAAGCACATGTTTCTGTTAATTTTCCAAGTCTCTTTGTAATACAAATAAGGCACACAAAAAAATCCATTGTAAAATAAACGTTCTATATTTATAGAATGAAAAACACTTGAAAAACATTTACTGAATACTGATGGACTATTTGATAATGTACTCTGACCACATAGAAAACCACCTCAAACTAATATCCAACAATTGTGAACTATGTATATTCCTTGATACAAAGAACTATTTCCTGGACCATTAGCATAATTTTATCAAGACATGCATCAAAATATTTATCAGTCCTCAATATTACTATTCCAAGTTAAAAGCACTGTAAGGGTAACCCAAAGCCAAACTTTTTAGACCTTATTTTCTAATGCAGGTATCATTGGAGAATGAAAATTTTTTTTTGGTAAACAGGCCAAAGCCTGGCCCATTAACTGAAACTTTTCTCGTTCGTCAATGATACCTACATAGAAAAAATAAGGGATTAAAAAAAAAGTCTGTCTTACCAAATTTTTAACCTGTACAATACCACAAAAGTTAAAATGCATAAAGATTTATCTTTTTTTTTTTATAAAAAGCACTCAAGACAATAGAAAAATAAATGAAAAAAGAAAAAAAAAAAGTCAATTACTTTGAAACTTCAGTTAATTTGAGCAAAAATATTTAAGTTGTTTTTAGAGGAAAAATATTTTTTAAATTGATAATATATTTATTACCATCTGTAACAAGAAAAAGACACTCCATGTTTGGATTGGGAGAATTAACGGTTCTGCAAATCAAAGTTGGTCAACTGGAAAGCCACCTCTTTTTTCTTCCTTTTTTTTTTTTGCTTCAGAGGTTTCCAAAGATGATTATCATGCAATAATGACTTTGCCTTATAGAGACAAATGTTCAAGTAAGTAAATATACCCATTATCAATAGTTATTACCCCAATTGACAGTTTAAGTAATTAAATTCTTTTCTTCTTGTTTTATTTTTTTAACTTTCATAAAGATAAAAAACATTTTTAAAATTAAAAAAAAATGTTCTGATGAAATGAAAATAGTAGAGTTTTATGTGTGAATTTTTTCTTCTCTCCAATTTCCAATGAATCTGTTGGGCAGCAGCATCCATAGTAGCAAATATTGGCATAAGAGGAATTGGAAAAGAAAAAAAAAAAAAAAAAAAAAAGAGCACTCAAGGAAATTTACATAGATTAAAGAGAAAAAAAAAAAAAAAAAAAAGAAAAATGTTCATAGTGGAATGGCGAAGAATGTGTGTTGG
This sequence comes from Doryteuthis pealeii, assembly GCA_023376005.1. Classification (NCBI taxonomy): domain Eukaryota; kingdom Metazoa; phylum Mollusca; class Cephalopoda; order Myopsida; family Loliginidae; genus Doryteuthis; species Doryteuthis pealeii. The sequence goes on along the minus strand of CM042145.1, from coordinate 13,520,557 downwards.
AGGAAATTAAATGATGATCGTATCATTTTTGTCAGTGATCAAAATAAATATATAAATTAAAGAAGATTTATCGGGGAAAATTTCATCTTAAAAGAAGAAGAAAAAAATAGGACATTTAAAGACCAACTTATACTGAGTGTTTTTCACTGTCTTTCTTCAAATGTTTGTAATTATCAATTTCAGGCTTAAAATTTCCATAGGAAAAGTGAATAAAAAAAGAAGTTATGTACAACAATTAATGAGAGGAATTGGGACTGTCCTCTGAAGAAATGTAGGTCTGATAAAAATACAAGTATTAAGATATGGAATTCATTCACATCACACAAACCTTACAACATTTCATCCCTCCCAAACACCAATCTTGGCCATGTTTTTTTTTTTCACATTGTTTTTTTTGTTTTGTTTTTTTTTTCACTGTTTTTTTTTAATAATTTTTTTCTTCTTTTTTTTCTTATGTATGTTTTAAATTTCATACTGATACTTTCTCTGTGCATGTCGATTAAGGTCTATGCTTTGGTGCCATACTGCGACGTTGCTCTGGCAGAATGCCGCGTAACTTGGAGTTATCATGGGATGTTCCAATTGGCACAGGCAAACCCGATGCTCGGGGAGTGGGTCTATCTCCAGTAGATGGTGTAGCCATTCGGCTCTCACTAATCTTACTGTCAGTTACACCTTCAAATGACTCCGAGTCTCTCGTGGCCAGAGACAGGCGCGTTGGTGGTTTATCCTTACACCGTACTTGGAGACCACGAGAATCTGAGTGACAGAAAGAGAAGTCTCAATCAACAGAAAGTTATTCCGGGTTTTCTAGAGAAAGAAGAGTTAGAAGGCAGCAGGCAACACCTCACTGGAGCACAGCTAGCCATGGACACCATGCCAAGTAGCGAGACAAACTGGTAGAGAAATTGGTCATTAAAAGCAGAAAATGCTAGTAGCCAGGTGAGATGAAGACATGCTGATCCCTTACCAGAAAACCTCATTCAACAAAGTCATCAATGAGTGAAGAAGAAAAAGGGAATAAAAATGGTTAGATCAGCTTTCAACTGGAGAAAAGACCATGCATCGGTTGAGGAGCAAAGATTTCTCATTATTAGACGGTTTGACAACATGCATTTAATTCCCTTATTAACTGAAAATTTTCCCTGTCAGTCATCTCTCAAAATAAAATCCAGACTAGTAGAAAAGAGATTGTTTTTTTATTGCTAATCATACTATTAAGTTTTCAAGAGTAAGAACAAGATAGCATTAAAAAAAGATTCAGCCTAAAGCAAGTAACTTGCATGAAATGACACAGCATCAACTTCTCTTTAAGACATCACAAAGCATTTAAAAAAAAAAAATCTTAACATCAGAAAATTATAAGCAAAATATTAGAATCTAAAAAAATCTTTTTTTTCTCAATCTGTAATTATATTCTGATCTAAAACTTTATTACCAATTGACAGTTTTGAGGATGAAGATATTAACTCATGTAATACAAGATCCTGCTCAAAATCTCAGTTGTCAATACAAAATTTGACCTAAACTGATTGCATTTGAAGACAACATTACATTGCTGCTGTTCATAATGATGATAGTGTGAATATCATCATCATGTTGCACTAGCAGCATGAATATCCATGACAATCTCTCGCCAATCATCCCTAGCATTCATTGCCCCTGGTAGGTCCTCTGTGCAGCATCCAGTATCCACGCAGAGTTGGACTATGTACGTCTTTGCTGGACGGCCTACTCTGGCGTGCCCATGTGATGGCTTCCACAGAAGAACATCACTAATGAGTTCATCCTTGCTTCTCCAGCAGTGCCAGCGTGTCTTGTTCGCCTCACACGGATGGTTTGTGTGACATGGGGTAGGTGGCCGTACAGCTGTTTTCTCGTGGGGTGTTGTTTCCACATTGCGTGCAGCATTCTTGTGCAGCTCCCATCTAGCTTATTCTCCAGGCGCTTCGTTAGGGTCCAAGTGGTGCAGCCGTACAGAAGCACTGATACAACTATGGCTTGGAAGAATTTTCACTTTAATAAAAGAGTTTTTAAAAATGCAAGTATTCCAATTTTGTTTTTAAAACCTAAAAATAAAATGCAGTGTACACTATTTACTCCTATGCCAAAGTTTATGCACTTGGGTGTCTAAGGATCATGGCCAAAAGGAGAGTTTTAACAACCTGCTTTTTTGCATAGACCTTGGATTCCAACAGACTATTTGAGATCAAACTCCAAGATCATCAAATGGCAAAATAAACCACTTTTGGAGAAATGGCATGAGATCAAGACTGATATGAAATACAAAAATGTTTATATGGATGAAGTCAAATCCATGTTTTAACATAACCAGCTGTATGTTTAAAAGTACTGAAAAAGGAATCTATATATTTACAAAAGATGGAAAAAACAAGAAATATTGGATATAGAAAGGCCCTCAGAAACCAGATTTTTTTCTTTGTGTTCAAAACACTTTTTGTTAATGTATCTAACATCATGCTCATATTTCTGTATACATAGAATCTTGCTTATATACATATATCAGAGTTATTTCATCAAAACATTATGCATCTTTTTTTTTTTTTTTTAAATTAATTTGAATATCCAATCAAAACAGTTTGTATTTATTATTTGAAAGCCAAACAGGAAGTTTAATTTTTTAGTATTATTACAACTAAAAGAAGTCAAACAAATATTAGCACAAAAAAAAAAAAAAAAAAAAAAAAAAAAAAAAAAAAAAAAAAAAAAAAAATCAGCAACCTCATATGTTAAAAATACCATTTGATCATACCTCCTGGAAATCTCACGTGATTATAATAATGAACATTTAAGTATGAATTTATAAAAGATATCCTAATGTTTAAGTGTTTAAAGAGATTAAAATATAAAAAGGAGGATCATCAGCTACAACTACCTACTATCAAAAGATATTAAATTGTTAGGCATCTCATTTTAATAGATTTCTTGTCTGAAGACAACATCACTACAATTAATGGGAAAGAAAAATGTTTCATTATCTGGAGAGAATTTTAAAAGTGTAAATCAAACTTAAAACAAATTCTAAAACTTACTGAAATTTATAAAATCAATGGTAATTATTATTAAAAAAAAAAGAAAAAAAAGAAAGATTCTTCTGCATACAGTATAAAATAAGCAACATAAAGAGGGGGAAAAAAATCAAAACATTAGTAAATATTATCATAATATTTAGATTAAGATTTATGTATACACGCCTATCAGACTTTTGGCTGCTTCTCATAAAGGCTAAAATTTATATCAAGAAAAAAAAAATCACATTATCAATAATAAATTTTATGAAGAAAGCCTCTTCACTAATTGAAAGAGATTCAGACCAATTAAATATAAAATGGTATGTAATAAAATGATTTTTAAAAATCCCTTATTAGTGAATGAACAACATCTAAATAACCAATAATAATTGATGTTTTAAATGTTCAGATTTCTGATAACCCAAAACTTAATGACAATCAGATCAAATATCAATTGACTCAGATGGTTTGTTGGAGCATATCTGAGCATTTTAAACATTTTACTATTTAAAAGCATTTTTCATTTTTTTGGTTCAAGTTTTCAAAGTGTTTAATAAATTATATTAAAACTTAATCTAATGTATAATTCTCCATAAATTCATACAACTTTCTTAGATATCTCAAAATATAATTATTGTAACCTGCACAAAAAACAAAACAAAGAAAAAGGTTAGTTTTCTAAAATGCAAACAGTTTGCAATTAGTCTAAGACTAAATTATGCTAAAATTATTACAATGATGAAGGGGCGGGGGAAATGTCACCCCGTAATGAAAATATATTAGGAAAAATGTATTTTGTGATAAGTGTGAAGAGTGAAAAATTAAAGTGAAACTCAATAACGAACATGCACTCAAAATCTTATTTGAATAAGAAGAGTGAATAAATAAAAATAGAAACAATAATCATTGATCAATTCATTTGTTTCATAAAAAACATATAATGAACAAATGTATGCAAGAAAAATAAGAGTGCAGATAATATCTTTTCTACAAACATATAAATTGACTGACCAAAACTTCCATGCAATCAACGAAGATGACAAAGAACACCAAAAATATTCAAAGGTAGTGGAGGGGGAGACACCGCCACGTTCAGTGACAATAGAGGAGAAAAAAAAAAAACACTGCTGACCAACAGTTCTTTCTATACACATTAAAATTAAAAACCCATTAATACAAAAAGACAGACACACACACATTTTGTGTATATAATATATATATATATATATATATATATATATATCGCACGCACAATTGTTGATGTCAGCAGCATGGGCAGGCATGAAATTTTTTTTATAACTCACAAGGAAAAATTTGTCAATGTTTCTTGTTAAGCATCATCTAGAAACAGCTAGTAGCCAAATCTGCATCACCTGAAACCTGCATCATTAGCAGACAAGGGAAGATTATGCCACTCATATGACGGTTATTTTTATTTGATTTTTGTTTTGTACTTTTTTGTTTTTTTTCTTTTTAAAGAAAGATAACCCTCAACAGTTTAAAGCTAAATAGTATGAATTGAAGAGAAAAATGAATTAAAGAGAAAAATGAATTGAAGAGAAAAATGAATTATTTAAAATTCGCAAGTTTTTGCTCTGGATTTATCATTTTTTGTTTGTTTTTGCAATGTTTCATAAATTCATTTTTGTTCTTCTGATGATCTTGAAGCAAAATGACAAAAAGTGATTGACTCACTAAAGATATTCTAAAAGTGCGCATAGACATGAACAGCAATGTGCTTGCTGATGTTTGAAGAAGATTTGAAGGGACTGAGGTATGAATGGGACTGAGGGATGTGGATCTTGAATCATAGTTAAGTTAAAAGCTGATGTCTATTCTAAGGATAAAAAGAGGCATGTGAAGTGTGGGACAATGTATTTACATATCAAAGCAAAAAAAAAGGGGGGGGGATGTAAAAAAATAAGCAAATGAGGATTAAGGTTGTCACATTTGTTCTCAGTTTAAGGAATAAATCACAAACACACAAACGGTGGGAAAGCATTTCAAAATTAAAATTACCATTTAAACAAATCTACCCTATTTAGGGTAAAATATAAAAATATACCATTAATCAAATTAGATGAATTCATAAAGAAACATCAAACATACATTTAAAAATTAAATGGAGAGAAAATATTTAATCTTTTTCATTTATCTGTTTAGAAAAAGAAAAAAAAGCAGTTTTCTATGTGAGCATCTTTTGTGCTTAGAGATAAAAATGGTCTAAACTTGTTATTCCACATGTCTTGTTACTCAAGACCTCCTCAAGAGAGATTTGACCATGTTGTGATCCAAACATTAGTAAGCAGAGAATAACCTTCTCAAAATTTGCCAACTAATGGTCACACTTCAAGTGGTCACTCATGGTCAATCTTAAATTTTGTATCCTGGCCAACAAGACAAGTTTTGCTAGCATGGTGGGCAAAGAATTTGGAAACTGAACACAGACTCAAGCAAACACTACAAAATTTTTAAGGAGAAAAAAAGTAAGTAAATAAAAGCAGGGTAAAATATATATATATATATATATATATATATATATATATATATATATATATATATATATATATATATATATAAATCTAAAATTAAAAGCAAACAAAAATCTTTCAAAAATGTCTAAGACCAATATTACTATTCATATAAGATGCTTTATCATAAAAGTGTCATTGAAAAAAAAAAAAAAGAAAAAAAAAGTTAATAATCTACCAACTTGGCCTACAATCAACATGAATAGCAGAATAACAAGTTGGTCATAAAACAACCTGAGGACATATAAAAGGAGTCAATTCATTGTAGCAGCAGCAGCAATAGTAAGGCAAAATTTCATTTAGCTGGAGCATATTGTGAGCATCTAAAAAAAAAAAGCCAGTAGAATACCACAACTACCACCATGAGCAGATAATAAGGGCATGGCAGAGGTTTGGCAAGAAAAAAAGAGAAATACAATTACATTACTTGAAATAATTGGGGGTGAGTTTCATCAACAAATACAAACCAAAGCTATATATTTCTTTTTTTTAATATGAATAGTATGACTAATTGCCTAAAACTGTCTTTAGGCATCAATGGCCGTTTCTAAAAAGCCTTACATTCTTTGAGATTTTCTGATTTAGACAAATTTGGAATCTTTATATTTTAGATTTGTCATAATTTTAGAGAATTTTTTGGTTAATGAAATTTCACATACATAAAAAATATTTTACTTAAAGAGGAAGGAATAAAGTTCCTTGCAATATTCTTTTAATACAATTTTAATAATATTCCTTTTCACATAAAGAAAATAATGAGGAGAATTTTATCAATGGAAAGTTTTTCTTCACATCTAAAACTTTCACAGTTTAATTGCAAGAAAACTTGCACACATTAACATGTTACATTGCTGCTGGGCACATTGAATTGTACATTTTATTTAAAAGTTTTATGACTAAAAACATTTCTATTAAAAAAAAAAAAAAAAAATAAGTTACTTCATAACATTTAAGAGTAGCAAATTATACTAGGAGCCAAAAATAAAAGGTACAAAAAGAAAAAGAAATGAATAATGTACCATGCATTGTTTACTTAAGTGCAACTTGGATGGATTGGAAAAGGGAGAAAGATGATTCAAATCAAAGAAATTGTTTAAAATCTTTCTTTAAGTCATGCTCTTTGCTTAATTGTAACATGCAAAAATTTGAATGTTTTTGTTTTTTTTTCAGATTATAACAAAACAATAATAATAATAATGAATAATAATAATAATGATAATAAATAATAATAATAATAATCTAAGCAATAAGTTTCCAAAGCTTAAATGCCAAGCACCATGCTAGCAACAAATCTGAAATTACTCTGTGGCACTAAATAACAAGACAAGTCAAACCTTAAACATCCGTAGTAAGAAGAAGAAAGAAGAAAGCAAAAAAGATTTAAAAAGAAATAAAAAAAAAAGATGAAAATGAAGAGTTACATAGAAAAATAGAAAACAAATATTTCATTGATTTTGAAACAAACAAAATATTTAAAAATTAACATTCTTTTGCTAAGACCATTTTCAAATTAATTTTTTAATATTAAGCAAAAAAAAAAAAAAAAAAAAAAAAAATTAAAGCATTTTTTTTTAAAAAATAATGAATATGTAAATATATTAACTATAATGAAATGCTTTGTAAATTATATATGAAATATTAAGATGAAAGCATAAACATGAGAATGGGGAGGGGGTTCTTTAAATTTGGCATTTTTGTGCCATCAAGAGAAAGTTAATATTAGGTGTGTACCAAATTTTCCGGAAAAAAGTTTTTTGTTTTTGATTTAAAAAAAAAATTCATAGTGATATAATTAAAAAGAAAAAGCACTGGGAATTTTTTTTATACGTGTAATATATAAGAAAGACATGTTCCAGTTTATTTAATACTTAAATATCTGAAGATTTTAAGATAATTTTAGATACAAAAAAATATTTATCTACTGTAAGAAGTCTGTTTTACAGTACATTTAGTTTATTAATTGTCTACTCATTTTTCGTTTACAAGCAATGTCTGGAACCAGAGCAAAAATAAAGCAACTTCCTACAGCTTCATTGAACACTCACTACCTTTATATGGTTTTAATACAAGTTTTAGAAAGTATGTATTTACCAACCCCTCCACACGAGCAGGATGTGACACAAGGTCAATTTTTAAGTAGAGTTTAACCATGGTTAAAGAGCCCAGTCTGCCGTACTATTTACCCATAGCTAGAGGGAGAATAGTTGGATACATACTTCTCCCAAGAGTATTATCACTATGTGAAATGCAAACAGCCTCATCCAGGATTTGAACTAGGCTTGCCATGTCCATTTCATATGATGATAACTATTACACCACAAACACCTTCACTTGTTTTAGTAAAAATTGGATTATTATTATTTATGAGAAACTATTTGTCATTTTTGGGCTGACATAAACAACAAGTTTATGTTGAGGAGGGTATTGAAATTAAATGATGAAAGCTTAAGTAACATGGTGAAACATAAAATAAAAAATATATATTTTATGTAAATAATAATAATTTAAAAAAAAAATTAAGATAATAAGGGCTTTCATAGAAAAAGGTATCAACCAATCATCAATGAAAATGCCCCACAGAAAAAAAAACAAACTATCAGATAATTTACAATTAGTAAGTGCTAAAAAATTAAAACCATTGAATTGTATAAGAGAGAAAATATGTGAAACAGAATAAAGCCATCATACAATTTAGAACAAAAATAGCAACATAATAAGCAAAAGAGCAAGAATGAAAGATACTCTCTCAAAACTGAAAAGCTGCGCGCGCACACACACACACACACACACACACACACACACACACACAAACCATTAACAAATAATAATATAAATGATTAAACCAAAATGAAAATTTCAGTTTTTGTTTATCAAGGCTTTCAAAGTATTTAATCCATTAATTGTCATATTTATTTCAAACTACCCTTTAAGACAAAAAATACTCAAAATTAGTTCTCATTTACTTATAAAAAGTAAAAACTCATTTTACAAATATACATAACTATAATCCCTTCCCTCCTAACCAATATTAGACCAACATTATATTAAGGTAGGTTTAAAGAAACAGAGTAATAATCAAAGGAGAAAAATGGGAGGAGTTAAGAAAACAGGTAAAAGTCTATCAAGTAAATAGGTCATAATTTATCTGTTAATATAGAAACCTTTAAATCCTAAATTCTGACTGGTATTTTAAACTCAAAAACAATTACCATATTAAAATATTTTTTTTTAGCTGACTAAACATCAATTAAGAGAAAATTAATATTTCAGCATTGTGACAGATGCATAATTTAATCATTAGACAAATGCATTGCTAATGAAACAGTTAATTGATTCTGTCATTAATATATCTTCTTTCTGTCTGTATTCTGAAGAAAGATGAAATAAATAATGTTCTTAATATGAATTAATGTTGACCTAAGCTGGAAATAATCTTTAAAATACTGGACAACTTTATCTTTTTCTGTACAACAAAGTTAATTCATTTTGTCTGCAAAAGACCTACAATAACATTATAGCAACTCTTCTCAGTATAATAATCATCAGGGGTGGCTTAAAGTCAGTATCAACGGACTGCGAGGGAGTCTATCCCCTTTTCATTAGTGCTAAACCAAGGAGATTATGTTTTAGCGTTTGAGGTGGAGCACCACACCTACCATCAGCTTCTCACTTTACCGCACAGATCCCTGAGCTACTCATACGCTGAGTTGGCGAGGGCTGGTATCGAACCAGGAACCTTGAGGTTCCCAGCGGAACACTCTACCGACTGAGCTAAACTAGCCCTTCTCAGTATAACAAAGATAAAAGAACAAAATATCATATTTAAATTATCCATACATATATAACAACTAAACTAAATGTTTAATAGGTAATAAGAGATAGAGAATACAATACCTACTTATTCTTAAGTCTTTAATGTCACTTAAATGCCATTTTTGGTGACCCCCCAGTCAATATTTTTAAAATTTATATGATAAATATTTGCAAATAGTATCTATCATTAAGCTTTATTATTATCATCATCAATACAAGTATGCCACTATGGCTGGCAGAAAAGAGTGTAGACAGGCCAATGATTATTCCCTGCTTATTCTTCCTATTTTCTTATTTGAGAAAATTCAGGGAAATGATTAATTAACAATTAATAGACCTGGAGTTTTCTCTATTAGGCAAACACCTTTTTTGTTAATTTATAATTAAATAAAAATTAATCAAACCACTGGCCCAATTGGACTGGAAACTACTTTATTTTCTAGTTGCTGTGTTGTGGTAAGAAGTATACAGAAAGTGGATCATTACATATACACACACACACACATATATATATATGTATGTAATTATTTATATTTTGCTTGAAGGCAATTACAATGCGTATATCGTATAAAATTCGATAATTATAGAAAATAATCATGACAAGTGAACTCAGCAAATAATGTGCGATGCGTAGAACATCATACAGCCTGTTTCGACTTCAAATTATCGAATTTTATACAATATACGCATTGTAATTGCCTTCAAGCAAAATATAAATATATACTTTATTCAACAATGCTTCTAAAAACAAACATCCAATATATATATATATATATATATATATATATATATATATATATATACACACACACACACACACACACACACAGAAGTCAAATCTAATACAAATAATATAAACTTTAAAACTGACAATGTTTTTTTTCATTCTCAATCGCCACAAGATACTTTTTGAGTGTTTAACTATACCTATACCACCTCATTCCACCCGTCTGGAAGTCACATTTGTTTTCCTAATCCACCCCAAATGATAGCCTTTGTTTAAATTTAATAATAAACATATTTAGAAGTCTTTATTTTTAAGGGAAATAACAGGTAACTTTAGATGAAAAGGCCATTTTTTAGCCATTTTGTGATAAATCCTTATAGACTTAGAAAATTCTCAATAGGATGTTAAGAGTTAAATAGAAAAAAAAAAGACTCTTCAATTTCCTATAAGATAAAAAAGCAATTCATAGATTATTATTATTATCACACACCCACACATACCTATCATGAAACTCAAGAACTTATAAGATTGAAGCTATTCTTGTCAGGTTGATTAAACAGGGACTGATGAAATTGTTACAACATAAGAATCAATCTTTACTATTTTGAACATCATTCATAAAACTTTTCAGCAGTTCCAGTTAGCATAAAACATTTCTCTAAATGCATCAATCTATATGACCTGAAAAGATCAATTCTTCAAATGATACATATGTATATTAAAAAAGTAAGAAAGTTCTGAGGAATGTTTTTCTTTTTTAATACAGTTAGCATTCCCAGTTGAATTTTTTTATTTGAGGTTATTGTTATTTAGTTATATAGAGCCCTGTAAATGGAGTTCAGAACTGTTTGAATTATGCAAATATCCCCAGGGGTTCAAAAGTTATGAGAATTTAAAGCCCCGATATTGGGGGTACAAAAGTGGGCATGATTTTATTTTAAAAAATGTCAAATCACGGACCAATTCAAAACAAGAAATTCAGTCATTTTTTCACTATTACTTTATTTTTCGAGCAATTTTGATAAAACTTGGAATTCTTATGTAAAATGATATGTTCTTCCTGATTCTGCACTTAAATCGTATGTATCTCTTGCTATAACCGATTATCTAGAGAATAAGAGGTACAGATATCAACATTAAAAAAAAAAAAAAAAACATTTACCACAAGATTATTCAACATTTTCATTTTAATACTGCATGTATACACATATATAGTATTAATTTAAATAAATAACATCACTTTGAACTTAAAAATACCTTTTTAAATACTTGATATCTTGTAATGCGTACAAGAAATAGAATACCTATTTACATCAATTTTTTTAAAAAACAAAGCCTGTCTGGCCGGCATGTAATAACGTGTTTTGTTAATGTTTTAATACTATATCGTAAGTTCGTTTTTTTCCCCAAAACTTTCATTGGTAGTGGTTTCGCTTCCAAAGGTCGAAGAAGAAAAAAACAACCTACACGATATGGTATAAAGTGTCTACTAATTAAGTGTTCAATTTCAAGAATATTGATAAAGATTATCCTCTTTGATTTTGCAATGCAAACTAATGACTAAAATTTAGGCCCAGAAAAATATTCATTTTTTGTTTTCTACTTTTCGAAGCAAAATACGGTTTTAAATCACTGTAAAAAATAAATCAATGGATAGAAATCCATGGAAATTACATATTTAGAAAGATTATTTTATTTTCCTTCCACCCATATAAATATTTTTTAAGATTGGATCAGAAATACTCGAGAAATTGCAAATTTAACTGATTACGGTCGCAAATTTGAAAACTGCTTTTAATGCTAATACATTATAGGAAAGAAAAAAAATTAGAATAGTCAAATAACCAGTATATAAATAAATAGCCCTAATATCTATGAATCAATTTTGTTTTTACATTTTCTTTATTTTTGAGGGTGGAGGAAAGTAGAAAGAAATAGAGATATATACAAAGAAAGAGGTAGGATAACAGATGTATGGTTCTTATTTTTTTCTAAAGTGGAAAAAAATGGCAACATTGTAAAAATGTCTGCACCAAGTTTGAGTGATTTTGGAGTATTAGTATTTATATAGAATCCACTTTTTCACAAAAGATGATCAATTTCTTAGAATTAGTTTTGAACCTCAGAATTTTCTTACCCATTCTTTATTTCATCATCAATTTTATTTTGGATTATTTAAATTTTTCCGCCTCTTGTCCACATTTTTATTGTTATATACACAACGTTTCTGTCCATGTGCCCTCCAGCCTTCTTCAGGTGTTTCTTGACAGAACTTCAAATCAAACCCTTTTTTAATCCATTGGGGTAGATTGTTCTCATTGTTAACCATGACTGGGTACAAGTGTTAAGCTATGTTAAGTATTCAGTTATTTTCACCTATAGTCAGGATTTAACCTGCAACCTCCAGATCATTGTCACTTAGAACTGTATTAACTCAATGCCTATATTCATTACGACATATGTCCTGAGGAGGGCGGGCACATTAGCTGGAACGTGTATAAAAAAAAAAATAAAAAAAAGATGAGGACAACAGTCCGAAAAAAATCTAAATAATACAAATCATCAAGCCTTATCTAAACAAAGTCAGACAAATAATATTTATTTTGCCTATTTTCTGTCCACTTAATTAGCTTTTTTCAAACAAGCATCTTTTGAAAGTCTATAAATTTTCAAAATTTGTATTCACTATCATCCTCAATATTTGACAGCAAATTTGTTATTGATCATTGTATCTACATACATAATGAGTTTGTGTCTGATGCCTGTCAAGATTTTCTTGTTGATGTAATGGACATCTGTTCCAACACCAAAGTGGTGACTGTTGATACTTTTATAGCAAATATTTCTCTACTCAGTTTTCTTGTACTGTAGTTGACCATTTGTATTACAAATGATTGGAGTTCAAAAAGTTTTTCAAAAAGCAATAAACTTAAGACCAAACTACACATACCATCCTGCTATGGCCATCAGTAACAGATAAAATAAATATCAATAAAAAATATCAATAATGGTTATAAGATAATATTCTGTTGTCAATTACAAATGTGACAACTATGGAAGTGTGTGGCATAACATTTATAGTCGTAGGAAATGGAATCAGCAACCAGAATTCAAATCCTGGACGTTGTTGTTTACATTTCTCTGTATTAATGCAAAGGCAAAAATCCATCTGTTCAGTTCTCCTTTCCCCCATCTTTGGGTAAATGATAGGGCAAACTGGGCTCTTTAACCTTGGTATGGCAACAAGTCTAAGAGAAGGAAAAATGAATTCAAACCAGGTTTACTCTGCTTGAAAAATGACTGTTACATCCTGCCAATGGCAGAGGGGTTGTTAAATACATAAAAATATGACAACTCAAATTATTTTTCTCTGATCACCTAAATTATTCAAAATTTTGTTATGGTCTAAAATGAAAAGTTGGACACTATAACCTGATAAAGAGAAAGGAAAAAGGTAATTTATGAGGAAGTGCATCCCGGTCTCCTGCCTCAAAAATTGCTAATGGGTGACTATTAAAATAACAACCCCAGCTACGGTGTTACTTGAAAGAAAACAACCAACTTGGGGCGTTAAATGTATTTTAGGGGTGGGCTTCTCTTTTTTGTCGTAACTCTTATTCATTTATCGTAATTTGGTGTAATTCTTATTCATTTATCGTAATTCTTGTTTATTTATCGTAATTTGTCGTAATTCTTATTTAGATATGAAGATGGATATATAGTTTGGAATAGACTGAGATAGATAGATAGATAAACAAACAAAATAATATAGACAGATATGAACAAATGGAGATAGATAGATAGATAGATATTTTCGACAAGTAAATGTATTTGGAAGGGGTCGCTTCTTTTTTTGTCGTAATTCTTGTTTATTTAAACTAAAAACAAGACACTGAACAAACATGAATAAAAGAAAATCTTAGTATTTAAAGTAATATAGATAAATATGAACAAATTGAGATAGATAGATAGATAGTCTATTCAAAACTATCCATCTTCATATCCGAGATAGATAGATAAACAATAGGTACCACCAATTTTACTCTGTGAAATTTACCCCACCCCCTATATTTAACACAATGAAACTTGCAGAAAAATATTTTCTTGAAAAATTTGTTTCCATTCGAAAGAAAAAACATTAAATATGGTAATTTGTCGTAATTCTTGTTTATTTATAGAAATTTGTCGTATTTCTTGTTTAGATAGTTTTGAATAGACTGAGATAGATATTTTCGACAAGTAAATGTATTTGGGGGCGGGTCGCTCCTTTTTTTTGTCATAATTCTTGTTTATTTAAATTAAAAACAAGACATTAAAAAAGAATAGATAATAAAGAGATGACCAAGGTAGATAGATAGAAACAAAGTAATATAGATAAATATGAACAAATTGAGAGAGAGATATGACGATGGCTAGATAGATAGATAGATGGCTAGATGGCTAGATAGATGGCTAGATGGCTAGATGGATAAACAAACAAAATGATATAGATAGATATGAACAAATGGAGATAGACAGATAGATATGAAGTTGAATGGATAGACAGATAGATGGCTAGATAGATATGACAATGGATGGATAGATGGCTAGATAGATATGACAAATGGATAGATGGCTAGATAGATATGACAATGGATGGATAGATGGCTAGATAGATATGACAATGGATGGATAGATGGCTAGATAGATATGACAATGGATGGATAGACAGATATGACGATGGATGGCTAGATAGATAGATAAACAAACAAAATGATATAGAAAGATAGATATCCATCTTCATATCTAAACAAGAATTACGACAAATTACGACAAATAAACATGAATTACGACAAATAAACAAGAATTACGACAAATAAACAAGAATTACGACAAATTACGATAAATAAACAAGAATTACGACAAATTACGATAAATGAACAAGAATTACGATAAATAAACAAGAATTACAACAAATTTCTATAAATAAATAATTACGACAAATAAATAAGAATTAAGACAAAAAAGAGAAGCCCCCCCCAAAAAAAACATTTAACACCCTAAGTTGGTTGTTTTCTTTCAAGTCACACCGTAGCTGGGGGTCGTTATTTTAATAGTTACCATGTAGCAATTTATGAGGCAGGAGACCGGGATGCATTTTCTCATAAATTCCCAGGAAAAATTCACAAAATAATTCTAAAGAATATGTACTAGATTTGGAAATAGCTCAATATCTATTTAATAATAAACGCACCCCCCCCCAATATGTTGATGTTCCTTCATATGATTGAAAACATAAAAAGGAGTAGAAACAAAAGGATTTCATTTGATACAGATCATTCATCTCTTTCTCTCCAATAACAGAACATCCATTTAAATATGACAAGAAAGAAAAAAAAAAAACTTTGCATGCAGCTTTCTCCTTAAATGCATCAATTTTTTCTCCAGAATTTGCTGGATATTCTGAGACAGTGATGCTGATAGCCTTTTGTTTTCATGCGTCCTGGGACGCATATATTTGCTCTGAATGAGTCCCCGGGAAAATTTATGGGTCCCAACAAAAGCCGTCTAACTCCTACCTTGTAACCTATCCTGTGTAATTCGTTAAGAAACTATTGAAATGTATTTACAGTTAGTTTGAAAGGGTGAGCGAAGAAAAAAGAAAAATACTGGGACACATAGATACAATTTTACTGCGTTCTTTTAGATTTTTGTGCATCAGGGACGCAGGACGTGTACCTATCAGTATCTCTTTTGAGGTATAATAAAATAATTTCTCTTAAATTTTGTTTATAATAATTATAAGAAAAGTTTTAGAGAACACTTCATTCTATTTGTTCTGAAATTGTTTGATGGCCATTCTTCTTCACATATGATCGTTATATGATAAGATGAATGAAAAGAAATAGTAATTATATTCTATGGCAGTTGTCTACTTATCTATTAATAATTACTCGTGTTATTTTTACTTACTGCCATATTCTCCTCCCGGTGAAGCGGAGACAGGAACTTGATCTGACCGTACACGGCCAGCAGTAGTGGTACCTTGTAACCCTCGAGCTGTAGAACTGTGTAATTTTCTATCTCGATCAGATTCATCATTAGACCTACCTCCCTGCAAATATATAAAAATTTCATTTATAACAGCTGTTACTAACAGAATAAAAATTATAGTAAAGAGTGAAATAAATGCACAACACTGATATGCAGTGTAGAAAAGATGAAATTTTAATAAAAAAAATAAATAAAAAGAAACAACATTCAAGTTTGAAATAATTATAATGAATTCAACATGTATCATACACAATATCAAACTTACTGTAATCAAAATGCCAAAAGGGCAGTAATGATTTTTTTTTTTCCAAACAAGAGTCATTACTGACTTAATCAAAACTATAAAAGATTAATTTAATATTTTGAAAATAATTGGGCAACATTTTAAAGGTATAAAATGTTTAAGTTAATCAATTTATAGATAGTATACTGTTCACCTTTGAAAAACATACTACCATTATCTAATGATGTTGCACAATCTTAGTTGGTTTCCTTTAGAATAAAATTGAGGTCTTCATATGCAAATGAGTTCTGCATTGCAGCAAATCATATCACTTTGACAAAACTAATTTGTCTAAGGGAAGTAACTGGTAAATTTTAACATGAAATTCCAAGTTTCCTGTTGTACAGTATCAAGATTTTGTAATAAACAATTTTTTATAAGACATGAAAACTTTCAAAATCTGTTTTTATCAGGATGAAAAAAGTTATAAGATAATAAAGTTAAAAGTATCTGAGCAATAAAGGCACCATTCCAGTTTGGCAATTTAGTGTTGCAGCATCACAGCTGATAAGAAACAATTGGTGAGTAATCAATAACAAGCGTTTCCAACCCACAAAGCTTACATGAAATAAATTCATAAGAAAATAGATTTTCACGCTGTCACTGACATTTTATTCTATATTAAATTTATTTATTACTAATTTAAATAATGACCAAGATAGGTGTGGTAGTATACACTAATAATTTGCTTTGATACTTTATATCTTTTAAATTGATATCCAACTTTGAACAAGAACTATTGCCAATATATTTCAATTAGGTTATAATGAATTGTGTAATAATTTTTGTTTTATCTTTGGAAGTCTTGCCAAAATGTCTACAAAAATAGCATCATGCAATTTTCAATCTAATAACAATAGCAATTGACCATAGAGGAGGTATACACTATTGCAACAATCAGAGAATACTTTTTACTATTACTCCAACAAGGCTATAGTTAGGAATACCATTATCCAAGAGCTTTAGAAAGTATTTTACCACTTAAATAATTACTAAAGACTATATAATACAAGAAAATTTAAACAGAATAGTGGAGTTTAGTAACCTTTCATTACTCTAACATATTTCAAGTTTATTCTATCTGGGGTCATTTACTTTCAATTCTTTGACCAATGCATGACTGAATCAGCTTTAGCAAACATGGCAGCTTCAATGTAGGATTATTGTAGTTTGAAATTAACAATTTATTTTATTTTTCATCACATAAAAAGTCATCATTGGCTGACAAAATGGAAAAAGTAATATTACATTATTCTGTGATATAACTGTTACAATTTATTTATAACTTCATTCTTGATACATTTACAATATATTTTGTATCTTTTGACAATTTTATTGCATTTGAGTTTCAGTGGAAACAGGTAAAACTTGATAATCATGAATAAAAATGTCACTACCATATATGGCTTGAGCACAATCCTACCAGAATATTGTGTTACCTTAAAACTGGTAAAATTTTAAAATAAATTCAGTCTGTAAAGTGTTTATATAAGCAACATTCAGCATATTTTAAGGTGTTTATTTTTTTTTTACATATATAAAAATCAAATCTATTTTGAGCAATATTGTTTAGTATAATCTGATTAAAGTTGCAAGAGAGAAAAAAAAAAGGGAAATTATTGTACAATCAGCCCAGAAAGAAAAACCTAACAAAAAAGAGAAAATAAGTTTTTAAATTATACTACACTAAATTTTCAAAAGTTGAATGGTATAAAAACAAGATTATTAATCCAAGCATAAAATAAACAAAAGAATTTTAAAATACAAGTGATAAAGAAAGTTAGAATAAATGTAATAAAATAAGGTTTCAATTTATTATTTGACTTTGTGTCAGATTTTAGTATAAAGGAAAGTATAATGATAAAAAGGTGACTTAGTCCACTTACAACCAAATCTTCATACGTAATTAAATTGGTATTTAGTTTATCATAAATATATTAGTGATTATTAATAATTTATAAAATTAATGATAGAATTAATTCTGGATTTGTGTAATATGGTTTTGACAGGACTAAATTTCTTTATGGTAATTATAACTTTAAAAGTTATCTGAACATCTTATCTTTACATCATAAAATATTGTTGGATACTGAATATTTGAATATTCCCTCTAGAAGTTCTACAGATCCTGGGATATTTTAACAAAAACAATTACTCTCTATTTCGTTTAGGGCTGGAATCTTTCCTAAAAGAGTCAACTTTTACATCATTAGTATTTAGGTTACTTTTAAGCTTTCAGCCATCTCTACAAAACAAAATTTGCTTTTAATTACATTTTAATACTTTTTCTAAAAATTCATCTTGCAGATAGAAGTATTTTGTAGAAGATGCATATTTTAAAATTGAAATAAATTCCTATAAAAATTCAAAAACGTTTTCATTTCGGTGAAGTAATGTTTGATTGTTTATAAGCCCACAATTACAGAATTTATTTTTCTATTTTGTTCTGTATAATGTTGAGTTTAAATTTCTTTTTAATTCTATTTGTCAATATAAATGGAAATGTCATTATTGATAAGTTATTTTCTTTTCTTTATAAAATGAATAACAATGTAAGTTACAATGAATTTTAACAATTTCTGGCATTGAGGATGATCTGTCCACAAGGACACACTTCAATAAAATAAAAAAAGCAATCTGTTTGAGAGGTAAATTTTCAAAACTTACTTCTGAGATGGGGGCAAGTGGGATACAAAAAAAAAAAAAAAAAGAGCAAAAATTTTAAATATAAGATAAATTGTAAATGTTTAAGACTATCCAGAGTGAATAAATGCAAATAGTATTTATGATAAACCTAGCTTTAAACTAAAATCTGTGAGAAATACTAATAAAAACCTACACCTTTTTTAATGTCCTGTAGAAGTTTGAAAAGATATGTGTCTAAAGATAAAGCTTTAAAATAAAAATTCAAAAGTATAATTTTAAATTTAATGTAAAGCCTTTACTGAGATGTGTTTTTTTAGCAGATGTCTAATCCAGTCCTTATATAGTCTTTAATGATGAATTAATTACTGTTTTACTTATATTAACAAATTGTATAAATTCAATAGACATCTGAAGAAAGAGTGCTGAATTGTTGTATGATTTAGTAAACTTGATGCATTGCATTTAAAAATAAAACAAAAACCACATTGTCTTAATTCATGAAGTGAAGTAGTTTTGGATTTAGCAAAAGAATAAGCACACTTTTGCTTTCAATCATCCTGTGCCTTTCAAAAAAATGTATGAATACAGTATAAAAAGCAGTAAATGCATTTCTCAATATACAAAAATATTATGTATCAATTATTTGAAGAAAGAAAAAAAACACACTCTTAATCTCTCCATATTCTAGCATGGACTAAAATGGATTTTCTTTTTAGAGACAAAGTAAATCTAAGAAAATTTTATTAAGGTTTTATTTTAAAGTATACACAACAAAACAACATGCTAGTCAGAAAAAAAAGAAAAAAAAAAAAGGGAAAAAACCAACCCAATTAGTAAACAAATTATAGGAAATAAAACAGGTGGGGGTAGTGGGGGTAAACAACTGACAATTTAATAGGTTTTATTATTTTGGTAATCTTTTTTTAGATTACAGAAAATTCAATTCTTGGTCACTACATGAAATGTTCAAAGACTTTTGGTTGGGAGTTAACAAAATGGGTTTTACTCTTTTCTTCAGAGAAAAATGAATGCTTTAATCATAACAGAAAAGCAGCTAACTAGGAGATAATTCAATATAAATCAAAATGTGTGAGTGAAAAATATTTTGATCATATTAAATACAGATTGCATTTCAGGGAAGAATTTTTTTTTCAAAAGTCAATAACTATTTCAATATTTAACTTTACAACAACATGATTAGTTTTATTTTAACCCTTTTGCTGATGCATTTTCTAATTTTCAGTTGTCCCTCATATCACATTTTCCAGCAAAAACAACTGTCCGCAATTGTAGTTTAGAGCACAAGACCATAATGATTTATAATCCAATAAATATATGAAATAAAATAATCATTGTCCATTATCAAGCTTCAACATATCATTATTCACAGCCTTATCTAGATTGACTACATTATGTAGAGCAGCATGTATATCATTTTTGTTGCTAATTTCACTCAATTCTAGATTTGAATCACAAATAATTTCTTCCAGAAACTACTCACTATGAAGTGACTAATAATGTTTATCTCTAAGACTTTCCATGGCAATAATCTGAATGAAAAATATGATAAAAATAGTTAATTTTGATGTAAAAATAAAGTAAAACTTCTTTGTACAATCCCCCATCAAATGGAAAATATGAACCAACAAACGGAACCTTGTATGAAATTCAGCTATATTTGCATACAGCACTAGGAATTTGACTATAATCACATGTGACAGTGAAAGGGCTAATACCAACATAAAGGAGAAAGAAAGAAAGAATTAAAAAAAAAAAAAAAAAAAAAAACAATGATGAGATACACAACATCTCACCAAAATTAAACACCCAAGAAGACTTTTTGGCCAATAATAAAAATGACTCAATATCAACTCCATTATGTATAACTGTTTATACATTCAGTATATAATCGAAGCATTAAATTTGAGAAGTAATAAGCTTTAAAACAAACTACATTGTTAGCAAGAGTATCTAAGTACTAAGAAATGACCAACATGGTTGCAAAATCAGAATCTGTCAATTTGGAAAGTTTTTAATCTGAAAACAATCAATAGAATCAGACAAGTAAATATAAAAGTTATTTTGTCACATCAAAAATTAATTCTTCTTGACTGACAGATAAATTTTTTAAAGATTCACTTTGTCCACATTTTAATGTTATTCCACATGGAACAGACATAAAAAAATTTTAAAAAAAGAGATAATTGTATAAATAGAACACAACAACCAAATAAATAATCTTATAATTCACCAAATGCCTGTCCATCCAATTGTCCAGCAAAGAACCAATTTCAACAAAACCTTCAAGAATTGTTAGAATCATTCTTAGAAAGGTTTTAAACTATACTAAGAGATCCAGTTCAGACTGGTTTTTTTAGGTGGGATCTGTTTCTCACTCTCTATGTCTTACTATCTTCTTCGCTGTAAAAGAGTATACATCTTGCAGAACTTATCCATTCTCTAGGTAATCATTAAAAGAGGCAGATGGCTATCTCTCTCTCTCTAACTGATTTAGACATTCACTGCCAAGGTCAGGTGTCAAGCTAAGTGGGAATTCATTTCATCTGAATAGTTGGTTGATCTAAATAATTTTAGAAACACAATTATTAAAAAAATAAAAATATAAATAAAAAAATAAAATTTTTTAGGTTAAAACTCCAAGTCGGGAAATAATAAAATTAAATATTCATTCAAAATATTCATTAATAGTTAAAGGTTTTCAAGAGTACCACAGGTCTCCAAACAAAATCAGTCAGGGTAAATAAAGCAGTAACTTGGGGTAAATGAATGATAAAATGTGCTTTAAATATGAATAAGTATCCTAAATTTTAATAAAGATTACTTTACATCCTTTAATTGTATTGACCATCTTACAATTAGTATGTATCATGGTAAGTACTGCTAGTAACAATAATTTAAGCAGATTTAATTAAAAAGAACCCCCACCAAAAAAAAAACAATGAGATAATCAAAATTTAATAGGTAATTAAATATTTTAAAAAAAGAAAAAAATCTGAAATGATTTTATTGATAAGCCTTTTTCTCTTGTTCAATTGCCCATTGTGGATGGGGGGGAAGGAAAGCTTGAATAACCAAATTCATTATAAATAGATTAAAGACTTTTATAGTTTGTCAAATTTGGGCATTTTGAAGAAGAGGTAGCATGGCACAATGGCAATTTGTCATACTTAACCAGAGAAATATTATCAATTTAATAAAATTTAATTTGCTTTATTTCAGAAATTATCTCATGATATTTAGATATTTTTCTAAGATTTTCATATCCTAAGTTTTAAATAAGTGATACTTAAAGTAAATAGAGTTATGTGTTCATCAAAGGGCAGTTTTAGCAGACACTTTCTAGCATTCAATAGTTTGTATGCAATCAAGTTAAATAGTAAAGAATCTAAGTTTAATCAAGTCATACAACATCTGGGAGATTAGCAAAATTCTACAAATCACCATTACAAGAAAAGTAATTTAGGATACCAATAGAATAAAAAGATTATCAAGTAGATATCAAGAGAAATAAAACTATAACAATAATAACCATCTGTAGATGAATAAGATCTATTGACAAATGCATACAAGATAAATTACAAGTAGGATATACTAGGTCAAGTACTTTTCCACACTTAGATAAAAAAATAAAAAAAGTAAAGATTTGGATTATGCCTGGTTATTTTAAAATCTTTATTGTCAATGAGAAATTTACACAAAAACCATTAAAGATTTACCAATTATATTTTTTTATGTTATCTTATGAAGTTAATATTGTTTTCTGAAAAAATTCATGGAGTTTTGTAGAGAAATATTTTTTTTAAATTTAAGTCAATGACACTTAGATTTATCAATTTAAACATCTTTGTTTTTGTCCAGATTTTTAGCTTTAACTAAGATATATATATATCTCGCCAACGCGAGAAAGTTGAGTCGGTGTATTTTAAACCATTCGATTTTAATATATATATATATATATATATAAGTAAAAAGCCGTCGAGCGGCCTAAAGTTGGTATCAGCCAGTCAGCGAGGGAGTCTATCCCCTTTTCAATAGCGCCAGACCAAGGAGATTGTTTTGGCATCTGAGGTGGAGCGCAGCACCTACCATCAGCTCCTTACTTTACCGCACAGATCCCTGTGCTACTCATACGCTGAGTTGGCGAGGACCGGTATCGAACTAGGAACCTTGTGGTTTCTAGCCGAACGCTCTACCGACTGAGCTAACCCGTGTGTGGGTGTTTAATTAAATTTGAATAATCATTTTAGTAAGACAATTTATTAATTTCTTTCTATTGAAGTTTAGAAACGTACATTCTGTACAATTAGTTATAATTTGCAGCAAAATGGCTTCCTGCTGATTAGAGATTTCCCCTATAAAAATTTTTTTAAATGTTAAAATCTAGGTCCAATAAGTATGCATACCAAATTTGGTAAACTCTACATCAAACCATTTGACTGTCTATGGAGGATAGACAAAAAAACAAAAAACTTCTCATTTATTAATGAAGAATGTTGGAGTTAGGCTGATCATATTAGAAATAAAAAAATGTAACAAGCTGGGGCATCCATGAAGAGAAAAGGAAAGAGTAGACATAACAGCATCTGACAAACCTCAAACCCTAACAAAAGCAAATATTGCATTGAGCCATTTGAGAAATATACTCATCTTTAATATATTAACAGCAGCAGTTTGCCACTGTCTACTGCTAGGCAGGTATTTCCCAACCAAAGACGTCCAGATTTCCTTTTCCTGAATAGGATATATTTTGTAAAACTAAATTACTTGGCAACATGAATTAATCTGTCAGAAGGATTTGACCACTTAGCTACAACATAAAATTGAGTTAATAGAAAGTCATATTAAGAGACAAAATAAAATATTACCAAATAAACAAATCAAAACCAGCATACAAACTTTGCATGAAATATGAAAGGATTCTCCAAATGTAACTCACTTTCATTAATAGAATGATACTACGCTAAACAGGAGGAGGTCAGCAACAGATGACATTTTATTGATGTATTTCAAATACTTCTAAAACATCCATGCTGATAGGTAATTAAATAAGTAAATGAAAAAATGTAGATATAGAGAACTGGAATACAAAATGAACCGCCACCAAGTTTGTAATCACTTTTGTTTAAAAGAATTGAATCATCACCTAAAAGCGCGTTAAAAAAATTGTAAAAATAGATTTAAATTCTAAAAATGGGAAAATCTACAAGTCTTGCTCGAGGTGAAAAATCACAAGTGAAGTAAAGTTGGATTGTGGATTAGAGTTAAATTAAGTGGTGGCACATATTCTGCTGTTGTCAAGGTTGACAGTTTAGAGCCAGCTCAAAAGGATTACTGGTGACAACATCCTTAAAATTGGTGGCCCAGCAGCATTGAAACTGCCTCATTTAATAATTACTAAAAGGGCATAAAAGGAAACAAGTTAAAGTTGACAGAATCCTTAAGTAGCTCATGTGGGCTCAAAAATAGAGTTTATAATCTGTGCTCATTAAAAGTAGCATTATACCTGAATAAAGAAAAAAAAAATCTATAACAGATGTGCAGGATAATCTGCCGTCAACCAACAAATATATACAACAAGCAGATAGACTAACATGTAGGTCATCAACAAGGAAGGATATTTAATCCTCTGGACAAAACAATATAAAGATGATGGTAGCTATATTTAAAAATGTAATCTTTCACTCTAATAAGTGAACTATTCCATGGCAAATCAAAATAAATAAAAACTGAGGAGTTAAAAATTGTGCCAATACATTAAGAAGCAATAATTTACATAACTCATTAATTTTCCCCCCAATTTCATCATAGGAGTTAAATTTAAAAGATATTCTAAAATATATTTTAGACACTATTGAATAAAAAACTAATAAATTAAAAGATAAAATAAAACTAAAAGACACTTGAAACATATATTCAGAAAATACCTCCAGTCAACATTAGCTATTTTATATGATTATAGTAAAGTCATGCTGAAAGCACTGGTTCCCACAAGATCACTGAAGTTAAGCCGTCTGTTCAATACTTAAATGGGTGACCACTTAAGCAACAGCTGGTACTGTAAGCAACTGGAGTTCTTTCTTTATCAAAAGGGCTTGATATGGCATAAAACAAAACAACCAAAACTATTTTATATGGTTATTAAATTTAATTAACAGGATTTCAAATTCAAGAGACATCACCTTAAGACACGAAATGAAAAAGACCCCCCCCCCCAAAAAAAAAACCCTCTTGTTTTTAAGCAATAAACTAATGCAAAATAAAAGATTTTAAAATGTTTGAATATGAGAAAGTAATCTGTAATAATATCCAATATATTTCAGGATCTTGAATTTGAATTAGCATTTTATCTAAATGTAAGATTCCATTTGTGACAACTTAAAACAAAAATATTGATCTAACAAAGTAACCAGAAGAATTACCTTGCAATGAACAAAACTGACACAGAAAATTTCCACAAAAAAAAGGAGAAGCAAATACTAAGAATTATGGAGATAACCTCACCAAAACTAACAAAAAAATTCTTCAAAATGAAATAATTCTTCAGATATCAAAACATCCAAATTTTATCTGCTCAAATACACAGATACATATAAAAAAAAAAACAAGACATTGAGCCTAACAACAATTAGGAGAAAGAAGTTTTCATTTGTAAATTTGCTGAAGAAAACACGAGTGAAACTAACAATAAAATAAATTACATGCTGTAGAAATTTTCAAATAAGTAAATATCAGTTATTTTCTTTTTGCTGCTGTTGAAATGTACAGGACTATCAAGATTGGGGCTAATAGCATTATTAAAGTAGAATAAAATAATCTGTTTACTAATGAGTGCTCTGCCAAGTGCATCAGAAATAACATCCATTCAACAAGACATTCAAATAAGAAAGAGTGTAAATGCTATCAGGACACATACACACATAAGAAACTACCAACAGAAATAAAGTGAATTAGTTTACAAAAGTATATCTAGTGTATCGGTAAACCTTTGATTTATGGTCACAAAAGTCCCTAGTCCACCTCACTGTGTGTGAATTTTTACTTATGTATAGGTCAAGACTAATTTTTTTTTTTTTGCCTTAAAATGAAGTCTTCCAAAATTCAACCTATACATGTGTGTATAATATATATATATATATATATATATATATATATATATATATATATGTGTGTGTGTGCGGTTTTTAAAAAATCTGCATATAGATATGTAATTAAATTTTAGATCCTTCCAATTTGATGCTGAAGAGAAAGAGAAAAAAAAAAAAAAAAAAAGGAAAAAAAAAAAAAAGAAAAAATTTTTATGCCTGAAAATTTTTCCAAAAATTATTTTCAATGAGAAAGAGAAAAAAATAAACAAACATCAATGATAACAAATCTTTTGTACTTACAAATTTCAGCAAGTTCCAGTCAAAAACGTAATCATAAGTAAATCCTTGCCGATGGAAGAGGTTTCTAAAGAGCTGCCTCAAGTAGGAATAATCGGGTTTGTCGTCAAACCGTAAGGACCGACAGAAATTCAAGTAGGTAGCAAATTCAGCTGAAAAGTAAATCAAAGACATAAATATTCTATCATCTTTATAATTAAAATGCAGTTTATGCTGATAAAAATAAATGCATTTGTTAACAAAACAAAAGTTACATTAGGTGCATCCAAAAATAATCTGACCTCAAAATTACCTACATAGCGGAGGATTAGGATCTACAATCTCCCCCAGTAAATTCAGGGGTAGGCTCTAGAAAATTCCCATCAATTTTATTTTTTCAATATATTTCATTTGATTGGTTATTTGCAACAACCAATCAGGTGCGCAGTAGAAAGGTCTACACTCATTAAAAAAATCAATAAGAGTCAAACATTTATCAAGCGTTCAAAGATGGCGGATCAGAGATTCATCTTCTCTGATAGGGTCCACCTGATGAGGAGTGTATGATGTTGTAAGACCCAAAACTCCCCAAGGAACCAAGCATTAACATCACTGACAACGCCCTCCAAAATGTAATAATGTGTGTATATATTTAAAGATTAATTTTTTAGTTAAGTATTTTCTTCAAATCTCCTATTGTATACAAGTACCAAGCAAGTCTCTGCATGGCTGTTACGTATCCCTGGGCCAATATATAAGAATTTATGATCTATTCATAAAATACACAGAGCAAATCTAGAAAGGCGGCGGCCTAAGAACATGTCTTGGTCTACCGATAGAACAGATATAATGTTACGAAACCCGAAATCTGTAAGGATACTGGTGTAACATCACTAATGACCTCCTTTAGTGCATTTAGGGATGTTTAACAGGATCATACTAAATTTAAAGAGTCATATGATGAAAAATTGTATTTTACAAACAGTAATTTCAAACCCAGTTTCCAAGATTATTGGGAGAGACAGAGAAAAAAAAATTTATAAAATTTTTAATGAAAAGATTGAATACAAAGTGTGAAAAAAAAAAACAAAAAAAAACAAAAAAAAAAAAGAATGTTTTTTTTAATGATTGCATTGCTTAAAATGTTTATGAAAACCAACTTCCACCTTTTGAAATAAGAAAAAAAAAAGGTGAGGAATATGTCTGATTCTCAGAATTAATGTGGGTCAGATGAAAATGACTAAGCAAAAGACTTGTATTAAAAATCTGAATAAAGATAAGGTTTTGCATCAAAAAGAAATCAGACACTTTAATAAAGGGGTACAAATAGTATATATATATATATATATATATATATATATATATATATATATATATATATGTATATATGTATATATATGTGTGTGTGTGTGTGTGTTTGTATAGACAAGTGTAAATAATGAATTAAACTTGCTCCAAACATAAAAAAGTGTCAATGCAAAACCATTTTACTATGTTGACACTTACAAGGGAAACCTTTACACAGCTCTTCAATTGGTGTTGACATTTTCTTTTCACTTATTCTTTCATATTTCTGTCGTTTGGTTGCTGCTTTCAATCCCTGCCATGGCAAGCTTCCCCTCAAGAAATACATAAAAACATAGCCTAAAGACTCCATATCATCTCGTCTACTTTGCTCTGGAAAGAAAGACAGAGAGAGAAAAAAAAAACATGTAACAAATGTTAAATAGAAGCAATTAACAATCAAGCAAATCTTGTGAATTAATATTACAAGGAGAGAAAAATAAAAATGGGGAAGAATCTGTAAATATAAAACATTAGAAACCTTATTAAATGTTAAATGAACAAATCTATACATATATAAAGGGCAGTTGTGTGTGTGTATGTATGTCTGTATGAAACTACAAAAATAAAACATAACGAATAAATAAAATATATACACACATCAAATATCACTGGTTCTTGCTTTTTGTGCAAAAATTATGAAGATTTGATTTATATTCAAACATATTTAAAAATTAAAACATACATAGAAATAGCATTGAAATTCAACTTTCAAATGTCCAGAATTTGTAAATCTCAAAAAGTAAACAAATCAAATACACTAAGTACCCCCCCCCGCTCTACCCAGGTGACACTTCTAGTTAACTTATAAAAGAAACTCACATTATTTCTATTCATTTTAAAGTTATTCTAACTGTACAAAAACAATATTACTGAAGCTTTTATTCTTCATACAAATCCGTGTGGAGAGTTTACACAAAGTTCATTCTTGACATAAACACAATTTCTAATATTACAGAGTTCACTGTGTTTATTGTCCAATACCAAACTTTAAACAATTTTTTTAAAGCCATTTCAAATATATACCAAGCGCAAAAAACATTTTCAAAGTATTGTTTGGAATTCTGCACTGAAAACTAAGAATTCTAAACAAGTATAAACCTTGAGAAAATTCTCTTTAGAATTAAAGCTAACATTTGAGTCTCAGATCAGTTTTATATACATCATGCTAGATTTGAATCTAAATTTTACTTCTATATATAAGCATCTCTTTATCCTTCATCATCTTTAAAGCTCTTTACTTTTCTCAAATGTAAAAAAATCTCTCCACATTGACAATAAAAAAAAGGTCAGGCAGGGAGTATGTCAAACTTTTTCTTTCTTTTTTAAAAATCTTTTATGAGAGCATGAATAAATACAAATTTCATAGTAATTAATTAGAAGTAATGTCAGTAATAACTAAACCAAGATGGAAGAAAAATGCCAAACATATGCAATCCTTTTTAGGTGAAAAAAAAGATTCAAGGAGTTATAAATATCTAATGCAAACCCATAAAAAAAATTTTTAAAAATCTTTTTGTCAGGGTCATTTTATGCCTAGAAATAAGGAATTGGGTACATTTATATTTTGTGTACTTTCTTAAGAGTTTTTTTTTGCGCAGTTATAAACCAAGTATTCCTATATAAAATAAATAATTTGCAAACAGAGTGGACCTAAGAGTAATGGCAATGAGACCATACTCCCCAAAGCTCTAGAACTGGAATCTCACCACAAAATGCAGTGTAGTGTCATACCCAGATCAACCCCCACTCCTTTGGAATAGATCTTACCCCTCTACAGAGGGATACTATCAGCATATTCTAAGCCCCCTATCAACATGGCAGGCAAACGCAGTAAAAGAAGAAAGTAAGTTGAGTAACAAAAACTGTGGTACAAAGCAATATCTCAGTTGAACACTTATCACCTCATTTAGATTAATAGAAAAAAAATAATGGTAAACACTAAATCAAAATAGTCAATGAAAAGAAAAGATTTTACTCTAAAATTGACAAAAAAATATACCTACAATAAACAGTGTTATTTCATTATAATATCTATTTAATATTTAGTATGATGGTAAATTGTTGAGAGACAATTTAATTTGATTTTTTAGAATAGACAAATAGAATAGATAAAAGGTTTCAGAATTTAATCTAAAGCATTTTTGGAAATTTTCCAGGAAACAACAACTCTTTAGCCAAATGGTATTGATCTAACAATGATTATAATATAGAAGATTCATATAAATACATAAAATTTTTAAACTTTTATATCTAAAGAGAAATTCTTATAAGTTCTGATACATGTAAAACTAAAGTTAATAAAAGGAAAAAATATTCATAGACGATGAAATACATCTGCATTTCTACTACCAACAACAAAACGTTGTGTGTTTGGAGCTGGAAAATAATTACCACTAACCAAGTAGTATCTCAAAACTACAAGATTTTGTCAATTGAAAGATTTACATCATGTAGCTTATATACTTACTACACTTGGCCAATACAGTGATTGTCTTATTTTTGCAATATAATTTCTTTATTCAAGTTTATCCATTTGTAAAAATCACAAATAGTTTAAGCTTGATGTGGCTATAAATAACCAACATCCACAATAAGTATATATTACACAGCCATTCCTTTAAATTAACATTTTAGATCTTCATATTTTTCCAATTTGCACACAGATCTATTAGATATCATTAGTGCCACTAGAAGCACCATTTTATTTTAAAATTTACCAACTAGATAACTAAATCTGGATACATTTGTTAAAGCAATTTTAGTTGGAAATACAATAACATGTTTGACGTTAGATGTGAACTAACCAACTTGCAGCACAATATTCATTTAATGTTTCAGGCTGAAGTTTTTGTTTTAAATTTCACCTTTATAAAATTCTGTACAGACTGGCAAATTGAAGAGATCCTTATTAGAGATATCACAAAAAAAATGTTAAAAAGAACTTTCATCACTTCCATTCTGTATATAATGCTCTCAACAACAATTTTACTATCAGTGAATATACTTAAATATTCCCCACACTTATTGCAGGGAAAATGATGACGAAAACTTGTATGGTTGAGAGAGAGAGATGCCAATCCTTTTTAGGTGAAAAAAGATTCAAGGAGTTATAAATATCTAATGCAAACCCAATAAAAAATTTAAAAAATCTTTTTGTCAGGGTCATTTTATGCCTAGAAGATAAGGAATTGGGTACATTTATATTTTTTGTGTACTTTCTTAAGAGTTTTTTTTTTGCGCAGTTATAAACCAAGTATTCCTATATAAAATAAATAATTTGCAAACAGAGTGGACCTAAGAGTAATGGCAATGAGACCATACTCCCAAAGCTCTAGAACTGGAATCTCACCACAAAATGCAGTGTAGTGTCATACCCAGATCAACCCCACTCCTTTGGAATAGATCTTACCCCTCTACAGAGGGTAG
>CM042145.1:13376473-13489327 GCA_023376005.1 Doryteuthis pealeii | reverse complement strand
GGGATACTATCAGCATATTCTAAGCCCCCTATCAACATGGCAGGCAAACGCAGTAAAAGAAGAAAGTAAGTTGAGTAACAAAAACTGTGGTACAAAGCAATATCTCAGTTGAACACTTATCACCTCATTTAGATTAATAGAAAAAAAAATAATGGTAAACACTAACAAATCAAAATAGTCAATGAAAGAAGAAAAGATTTTTACTCTAAAATTGACAAAAAATATACCTACAATAAACAGTGTTATTTCATTATAATATCTATTTAATATTTAGTATGATGGTAAATTGTTGAGAGACAATTTAATTTGATTTTTTAGAATAGACAAATAGAATAGATAAAAAGGTTTCAGAATTTAATCTAAAGCATTTTGGAAATTTTCCAGGAAACAACAACTCTTTAGCCAAATGGTATTGATCTAACAATGATTATAATATAGAAGATTCATATAAATACATAAAATATTTTTAAACTTTTATATCTAAAGAGAAATTCTTATAAGTTCTGATACATGTAAAACTAAAGTTAATAAAAGGAAAAAATATTCATAGACGACTGAAATACATCTGCATTTCTACTACCAACAACAAAACGTGTGTTTGGAGCTGGAAAATAATTACCACTAACCAAAGTAGTATCTCAAAACTACAAGATTTTGTCAATTGAAAGATTTACATCATGTAGCTTATATACTTACTACACTTGGCCAGATACAGTGATTGTCTTATTTTTGCAATATAATTTCTTTTATTCAAGTTATCCATTTGTAAAAATCACAAATAGTTTAAGCTTGATGTGGCTATAAATAACCAACATCCACAATAAGTATATATTACACAGCCATTCCTTTAAATTAACATTTTAGATCTTCATATTTTTCCAATTTGCACACAGATCTATTAGATATCATTAGTGCCACTAGAAGCACCATTTTATTTTAAAATTTACCAACTAGATAACTAAATCTGGATACATTTGTTAAAGCAATTTTAGTTGGAAATACAATAACATGTTTGACGTTAGATGTGACTAACCAACTTGCAGCACAATATTCATTTAATGTTTCAGGCTGAAAGTTTTTGTTTTAAATTTCACCTTTATAAAATTCTGTACAGACTGGCAAATTGAAGAGATCCTTATTAGAGATATCACAAAAAAAATGTTAAAAAGAACTTTCATCACTTGGTTCCATTCTTGTATATATGCTCTCAACAACAATTTACTATCAGTGAGGATATATCTTAAATATTCCCCACACTTATTGCAGGAAAATGATGACGAAAACTTGTATGGTTTGAAGTTTACAGGCACAGGTAATAAAGTCTTTATCATGAATCTTACACAAATGTATTTCCATCAAATTTTTGCTAAACATTATCCCATGTCCAGGCACTTTATTTTGTTAATCCAATAACTGTAGAAAGATACTACCTATTTTCAAACTTTATCATTCTTCTACTCTGCAGTGTTTTTAGATCACCATTGTAATGTTTTCAAATTGAATTCAACTTTTCTAATTATCATGGCACTGATCATTTCTTACACCAAAAAGACAATTCCACTTCTATTTGTTTGGTTTTACACATTCTTATAATATTAACTTCAAGATGAATAGAGACTGATCTGTGAATCTATGCATACTTTGGTGGTTTTTATATTCATCTACAAAAGATGTTTAAATAATTTTGATATTTCAGACTGTTGTCCTCGTCTTTATTGTGCATAAACACAACATTCAGGCCACAGTAACCTTGGGCTTCGTTCAGATGTTTTTTTTTTAAATACCTTAAAATAAGTTATCTTCAGACAATTACCCATGAATTCAAACGTGGTTTCGGAGCTCAAATTGTTAACACTTACTCAAGGCACTCAAAGCAGCATAAATGCCACCAGACTTATTTAACAGAAATGCGATTAGATATAGAAAAATAAAATGGAAGTTACTTATTAAAAAAAAAAAAAAAAAAAAGAAACCCCGAAATGTCATACCTAACTGCTTTAATCTGACCAGGGATATGAAATGAGAAGGCCCCAAAATGCAGTTTAGCATCTTACTACCTCCAATTAAGACCATTCCATGAACACTAGCCATTAAAATTTTAAAGTAAATAGGTTTGAAAATTTAAATTTAACTATTGATTGAACAGATATTTAGTGTTTATAAAAATAGATATAATATTTAAAAAAATTTAAATTAAAGTATAAGTAAGAAAATTAAATCAAATTATATCTAAGTTAGAGGAAACCTATTTAAGAACATCTTTTAAATGCTAAAATTGTGAACTTAGATTAGAAGAGAGTTTATTATATTAAGGTATCTTGGAGATTATCTCCATTTTTTTTACGTATCAGGTCCATACTTATACTTTATATATATAAATACAAAACATTTACATCTAAAAACGGACCTAATTATCATTATGCTCTGATGATGATTTTTTATAAATCGAAATATTGTCAATATTAGCAATGAAAATGATATAAAAATATATTCATTTTAACAACATTGTGTGTTTTCATATCCTTTTTATCTATACTTAGACTATTTATGTGATAAGGCTTAATATGAAGAATTTTGATATTTTAGACTGTTGTTCTCATCTTTATTGTACATAAATACAGCATTCAGGCCACAGTAAAAGATGAGGACAACAGTCCGATATATCAAAATTATTCACATCAAGCCTCATCTCATAAATACATATAAGTATGTTTACAGTAGTCTTAGTTTTGATTTTGCACAGCCATTTCCTCAGATTTGTGCTATTTGCTCCATTTTTGTCAGTGGTATCTTATAGAAATGTAATAGTCAAAGCAGTTTAGGAAAAGGCACTATATTTTGATATAAGACTACATTTATTAATGATTGTATTCCCACTTTTAAGTGGTTTCATTACATTCCCTTGAGACTGATCTGTAAGTAACAAAAAGTAGCATTGTCTAAGACTGTTTGGTTTCCCATATAATGTTAGTATTAAGTCACATCAAATTTTATCTCTTTCATTTTGCCTTTTATGAATGAGACTCCAACTTTTTACAGCACTTCATTTTCATTACTGTTCATATAAAAAAAATAAATAAAAAATAAAAAAAAAACTAATGAAAGTAATTTAGTTGATGTTTTATATCCACCCTGGACATTGAAATAATGCTATCCATGATAAATTATTATAGTACATCTAATATATAAATAAATGGCAAAAATATCTGGAAAGTAAAAGGTCATCATTTTATTGATGGAAGCTTACAAGTTATTTTTTGTATACATTCAAGTTTTACTTCTATACTTTTCAGTCTTACAATTTGTGTTGTATGCTTTAATTCTTTAAAAAAGGTACATAGACATTTAATCAAAACTAAAGTGGATTGTATGGTAACTGATAAATATGATTAATTTTAACATGAAAAAAAAAAATCAATTGCTATATAATTAAGATCTAAAATCCATTAATATACAATTGTTTCCACACAAGTCATTATATCTAGTGTTATTCAAATATAAAAATTGAATTTGCAGACATATGTATAAAAAACAATTTTTTGTTATTTTAAGCAAATATAACTAAAATCCACCCCAAATATGCTATAAACTCCTTATTAAACACTGAAGAAACAAGAAAAGTAAAAATTCAGTTTTTAGTTCCAATTTAGAGAAAGAAAAAAGTAACACAAATTTTGATAAATTAATAATACTATGTTTGTCCTTATAATCAAATGAACCAAATCAAAAGTAGGTTTGGAATATTTTGATTAATTAAAATTTTCAACTCATTTTCCTTTCTTCAAAAGAAAGCTTATCAAGTAAGTTTCACCAAATTATGAAAATAAAATAGCATAATATATCTGATTGTTAGTGTTATAAATTTAATATTGCCATTTAAACTAAGGTTAGGATTAAAACAAATTGATATTAGGTGTCTCATTTGATATTTTAGTAATTTAGCTACCTTAGTTAATAATATTGATTTTTTCTATTTTATTGAAAGGAGAAAAAATATATTTCTTTTAATACAAGTTATCTAGTCAAAATATTTCATTCATCAACTTTTGTTTTTCAAATTTACCTTAGGAAAAAAACCAAAAAAAAACTGCCTTTATTATAAAACTACAAATCAAAAAGTAATAGAAAAATATTGTTCAAATATAAACTGAACTGAGTAGTTAGTTTTTAAATGCATTAAAAGAACCATTTCATATTGAAAAGAAAGAAAAAAAAGAAAAAAATCTCTACAAAATAGGAATAAGGAATATTATGAGACAGGATATTAAAGTTTTATAGACTAAAAATAAAGTAATCAAAATAAGAGCATACCATTCATCATTGGAGAGTGTAGAGTTGCTTACTAAGGATTTTTCATTTTGTCAACTAAAAGTTTACAATAAATATACATGAACTGGCAAAATTGTAATTTAAATAAATTTGAATTTATGTTAATTTTCATGAAGAGGATTTTTTAATTCTACTTAGTATTATTCATTACTATATATTTTTTAAAATGTACATTTAATAATTATACTATCCATTGCCATAATTATGTTTAAATTACCCTGTTCTGCAACTGAACACTATACTCTTATTTTATCAGTCAAGCATTAAGCATTTAAATTTGTAACCTTATTTCATTACACCCAAATTTTTGGATTTAATAACTAATCCTACTCGTTTCTATGTTATCAAAATGTGGCATAAATGTGAAATAATTCTGAAAAATATCTTCAAAAAGTTATGAGAGAAAGTATTACATCAAATATATAGTTTTTAACTGACAATTTAAGGCCAGACCAGGCCAGGGAGCTTTCCTTGCTGCTGGTACTCTATAACCCAGTACAGCTTGTCACACGTTACTTATATAGAATAGGAGTACCAAGAAGTAACCCCCAATGCCCTGACAGATGCCACAAAGAAATTCTTAGAATGTTACCGATTACTTAATAGATTATGGAAAATGCACATACACACAAGGTAAACAAAGGTAAAATAATTAGTTTGGAAACATTTTAGCATCCTGATATTCAATAAAAATATTTATATACCGAGAGCCTTATGAGAAAATGTTAAAAAATAAAAACAAAGAAAAGGAAGTGTAAGAACTAAAAATTATAACAATTCTGATTCAGATATCCAAAAACAAATCAATGGGAAATAGACAATAGATAAATTACAAATTTTGTGAAACAAACACATTTGAGATTTTATGAAATCTCCAACCATGAGAAAAAAAATATTAAATTCAGGAAGATTCAAATTTTTCTCACAAGAACTACAAACAGAAGATAAAATTACTCTTATGCAATTATTAAGTGTTGAGAGAAATTGATTAAAAAAGAAATTCCCATCAAATGAAACAAGTGTTATCTACTTGTCATAAAATTTACATAAATCTTAAGCCAACCAAAAGAAACAAATCCTATTTGAGTTGCATATCATAAAAACCTATTTGGAGTTGCATATCAAACAGAATACTGACATGACAAAAAGAAGAAATTCCCACACACTACTCACTATACAAATGTGTGTGCATTAAATACAAATAAATCTTAAATAGAAGAAACAATACAGGATATTTGATAAATTTCTTTATCCTTTTCACATTATTTTACTGTTAAAATTTTAGGAGAGGGAGCAATCTACTGTTAAATATTTTCTATGACATTTATACAATCAAATTTAGGAAAAGAAAAGAAAAACCTAATGCAAAATTCTAAATATCTTTTAGAAAATAATATTTTGCAAACATTTGTTCTTAAATTGATTTTGTTTTTTAAAATGTACACTGCCAACAACAAAGTCATTTTATCATCAAATCACATCATGAACTGGTTTTCTTTTTCTTTTTCTTTATTACACTTGACTTCCTTTAAATGAATAATGGGTTGTTTGATTATTTCAATAAGTTTTTTAAAATAGTTTTAGTCCTCCAAATATACCAAAGATAAATCACTGCCTACACCCAATCATCTTTTCAAAAAATCAAGTAGAAAGTTCCATGGGAAAACTTCCAAATGCCTAAAACACATCTTCAATTATGAGGATACAAATTAAAATTTGAACAGTTTATAAAACTGCCTTAGTAATTAGTTTTCAATAAATATTAAAATATAATCTTTTGTAAACAATTATCTAAAGAATAAAAATAAAAATCATTCAAAAATAAGATTATTATTTATATTAATTCACTCTTAAAAACTAATTATATTATTAAAGTACAAAGAATGAATGCCATATTTGTAAACGATAAAAACATAAATAAATAAAAAAAAAATTAAAAAAATAGTAGTTTAAATATAATTAAAAAACAGAATAACTTGATTGTTTAGGCATACATTTTCATTATCCAAAATAAATAAAAACCACTGTTCATAGGTCCATTTTTTAGTAGTTGTCAAGCTGAAGATAAGGTTTCTGTGATTGTAATAAGAATATTAAAATGATAGTGGTATTAATAAGAAAAAATTAAAATTATAAAGTATAAATTTGATAAAACCATCAATATCTCTCAAATGTTGGATTCAGCTTTGAACTTTTGTAACAAATGTGATTATGAATATGAAAGCTTCAAAGAATTAAAGAGTTCCTATCAATTTAGATTAAATATATAACCAAAATATATTGCCAAGTTGAAAATTTAATTACTCTAAACTAAGTTTCAAAAGTTTCATAAACAATTATTTCCTTTTTAGATAAAGAAAAAGAAAAAAGAAAAAGAAATTTACATTAAAACAAATGTATCTACTATCTATTGTAAAGAAAAGTTTTATTAGTAAACTTCACAAGTAAAAATTCTATTAGTTCAATAGCCATAGAAATTATTAATTTTTTTTTAAAGGTAAAACCAGCAACAAAAACATAAGTTTTTGGATAACAGTGTTTTATACTTTCCTTTTGATTGGAATAAACAAAAAAAAAAAAAAAAAAAAAAAAAAAAATAATATATTTAATTTGTTAATGTGTGAAAATGTATCTAAAATCATTTACAAATTCATAGCCTCTACACCCATGTAAAAGTAATTAATTTCTATTTGATTTTGTCTATAAAAAATTATATTGTCAATATGCTGTCTGATGTTAGACTATGCAACTCATCACCATAAATTCAATTAAAAGTTGTGAAAATGCCTTGGACAATTGCAAATTTAATTATCTGTGCAAATAGTTTAATTACCATGAGACACAAGAATAATTTGTATTAAAAAAAACAAAGGATAAGACAAAGAGAGGAAATTTAATACATCAAACACTGATGACAAAATTGTTTCAATTAACATCAGTTTATACTGAATACAATAGTTTATAGTTGGTTGCTTTATATAAATTGCTTATACAATTAAGACTGAAATAATTAAAATAAAAACTTATGGGACTAAGAAAAGAATATGTAAAGAATAAAGAACAATAAAGAAAGAAATGAAAATTGAGTCATTAATTGTAGGATTTAAAATCAGTTTCACAAGAGATTATATATATATATATATATATATATATATATATATATATATATATATATATATCTTTTACAAATAAAAATAACAGATGCAAAATGCACTTCTCAAGTGAAGTAACAGAAAATACAAAATACACTTGGTGTTTAAAAGAAAAAAAAAGTTAAGCATCTGTATAAACTATTACCAATAGTAAATTATACTACCACTGCTCCAGAATAGTTTTTACATTTAGTATATACAATTCATAAGTATATGTAACAATAATTATGGGACAAGAGGTCATTTTTTTTTTTTGTTTTTTTTGGATAAAACACATACTTCTCACTTTATCATCAATTTAGAGAGATCATGAGTACATTTTCTTTAAATAAAATTGTCAAAAATAATCAGTTTTAATCTTGTCTTTTGTGAGTTTTATAAATAAGCAATGATTTTGTAGATAGCTTCTATAATAAAATTGCTTACTTATTCAGATAGAATTATTTTTGTATTAAATTTGGAAATGACCTCATTTCTGATTTAAAGGGAAGCAAATGTACTTTTTTTTTTAAATTATAATTTTATAATTAAATATAAATGAGACAATATGTGGAAAGTGCCAAATAAATTAAATAAAAACAAAATATAAATATTATCTAAAAGTTTTTTTATGTAATGTTTTTCAATATTTTTATGAATTATAGAATTTTTTTTTTAAAATTGAAGCAAAAAGGATTTTTAAAAGATGTAGCATCTAAAACCTTAAAAAAAAAATCAAAATAAAATTTCTATGAGAATTTTTTTTCCTTTTTCTTGTGGCTAAATGTTATTGAATAAAATAAGATAAATAAACAAACTCTAAACTTTCCAAACAGCTTCATTGCACTTTTTATCTAGGGCATATTTTCTTTATCTCAAACAAAATATTTAATTAAAAATTTCCCCAGGTACTTATGTTTATAAAAATGTAAATACTTAGTGTTCTTTTCTTTTTTGCATATGTAACAGTTAACTATGCCTACTTTAAACTGCTCACAGCAGCTTTCTCACCCTTGTAATCCTACCTAGAAAAACTGATGGTTAGTTCATTTCAATTGAGCAGAAGGACTCAAATTACAATAATAATAGGACTGTATTTGAATAGAATGAGTTCTGAGGTGAATAGATAGTGAACTTTGAAATATCCCACCATACAGGTAAAAAGTACCAAGAAAAATTTGGTATAGCCATGAGGGAAATTTGGTAGGCAAAGAGTTAAGGATTTATTTTTTGAGTTTATGCAAAAAATAAAAACAGCAAACATTTTATCTAAAGAAAATAAAAATTGTTTTGATTGATAATAATAAATTAATGTTATGAATATATAAATAGAAATATTATTTGAAAGTTCTTGAAAGGTGATATTTTAGAAAAAGCACCCCAAGTCTCCAAAACTTTTTATTGCTGACCCCACCCACCCCCAAAAAATGATCCTCCTCATTCTCCACACCATCATCATTACTTCGTTAAATTCACAATATGTATTAAAAAATTTTAAAAATTAAAAAATAAATAAAAAATTTAAAAAACCAAAAGAAAAATTTTAAAGTTATTTTATTAAGTTATGTAAAGGTGGTTTAATTTGCAATATACATTCATGGTAAAATGGTCCTTAACTGATTCTGGTGTCAGATTTTAGCATTAACTTTCAGAAATTACAATTGCATAGGCAAAATGGGGTTTATTTGAAAGAGAATGCTAAATCTGACACCAGACACAAAGTCAGGGTGCCATTTTAATATGAAGATGACATTGCAAAATTGAACACTCCTCTTAAAGCCTAATAAATTGCATAATCTAAATATTTCATTATTTAAGAATATGAAGACATATTTGGAAAAAAAATAAAATAAAATAAAATAAACATCTAACTGCTCACTTTTTATATTTCTTTTAAATGTTGTATGTTTTTAAAAATCTTTATGCATTGTAAAATTTAAGTAAGAAAATAAAATTTAAAAAATTAAGCAAAAATTATTTTTAATAATCCACATTAAAACTAATTTTTTTTTTTTTTTCAAAACTGGTAGAAACAAACATTTTTAGGGTCAAAGTCTTGATCTTTTTTCACATGCATAAAGATTCAATTTGGCTCCAGTCTTACCTATACTTATAATTACTACTATTAGTAGTTTTGTGCATAGCAGAGACTGATAGAAAAAATGTTTTAATTAGTAGAATGGCCAATTACATATGTCACTGTCTTATAAGTTGGTTTGGTTTGGTTTGGTTTGGCATATCAACCTCAGTGGGTCATTTAATGCTGATAAAGTTTTGAAATAAATCAATTCTTAATGGATAATACAATTTTTTTTATAAATACATTTTTCTATTTAACCCATAGATGGGACCCTAACAGGTACTACCACTCCGGGTCAGAGTGGACCAGGGAACAATGGTGATGAAGGGGTGCTCCACATTCCCCAAACCTCCAAAACTGGAACCTCACCATCAGATAGAGTTTAATGTCATTCCCAGGACAGGAAGACCCTCAGCCACCGCCTTCTAGCACCCATATGATAAAAAGGGGTTGGGGCTTGCCAGAAGGGCAATAGGGTTGGGAAAATCATATAGGTGCTAGGGCTTGACGTGACCAGCCGATTGATCGGAGGGGCCCTCTCCGACTGCCCATCTAGCCCAAGATAGGGCCAAAGTGGAGTATTGCAAGTCATGAACTGATCATCAACCTGGGTTCTATCCTTAAGCATCATGGGTCGCCACCCACAGCCAACAGGTGGCCCCATTGGAGGAGTCTTACCCCTCTGCAGATGTGCAATCGGTGCATTCTAACACCCCCAGCCGACAGGGCGGCTTTTAAGTTGGATCACCAAATATTCTCAATGTGTATATGCCACATGGAAAGACAAAAAAACTGTTGTGCGCACATCTTCTCTTAAAACTCTAATAAATATGATTTCACCCTGTTTAAGTTCAAAGTTAGATTTGTACACTATGTTCCGGAAATATTAAAAAACGGAGTGTACCTTTTACTTTCAAAAAGGAAAATTTCTATAGCTTTTATTTTTAGTTTAAATTCACCTTGTCATTTGATTATGACAATAATTCATTTTAACAATTTGCATGTAGGGATCTTTTGTTTTTTCTAAATAAAAACATAACATAAAAATCTTGACATCTAAGTAGTTAACAACCAGATACACCAAACTGTTAAAAACTTAATACATTTTCAATATATTTGAATTATTGTTTTTTTATAATTTAACTCGATATCCCCCTGAATTATTAAAGGTAATTATTCTTTAATAATTAACCAGGGACCTTTCTAAAATTAATGTATACAATTTTTATTATATGTACAAAAAATTATGTACTATTTATGGGACATGGGCAGGATACAAAATATAAATATAGCAATTTATAGTAATGAGATGATGATACCTATTGGGTTAAAAAGACAATTTTACTGTTTATGATGCAATTTACCTTTACAAAAATGCATAATAAAACAGAGCAAAGAAAACTTTAATATTTACATTAGTTACTAATTATATGCCACATAAAATATGATAAGAGCTAATAAAGAAATCTGTTCAAAGGAGAATACATGGGAGGAAAAAGATTCTAAATTATTAGGTCATGGCTACCAAATAGGAACTGAGGATGATTGGTAAGAAAATTTCAATCAATACATTTTATTATATAACCATTCCTATTATTTATATGAAATATCATTGATTTACTTAGTAACA
Organism: Doryteuthis pealeii; assembly: GCA_023376005.1. NCBI lineage: Eukaryota > Metazoa > Mollusca > Cephalopoda > Myopsida > Loliginidae > Doryteuthis > Doryteuthis pealeii. The sequence goes on along the minus strand of CM042145.1, from coordinate 13,478,157 downwards.
AGCATTTATTTTAGGAAGAAATATGAGGATTAACTAAAATTATAAATGGTTAAAAAAAAAATAAATAAATAAATAAATAAAAAAAAAAAAAAATAAAAAAAGCTGTTGCCTTTAATTGACAAATTTTTAAATAGAAATAATGTCTAGATTTCTCTTTTTAAGAACAGGATCAATATCCAACTAATAACAAAAATATAATTGATTTTAAAGTGATTTTTCACATTCTATGCACAAAAGTGTAGATAAAATATTTCAGATTAATTTTCTTATAAAGAAATAAAAGTGATATTAAATCAAAAGTTTGTTGCCAGATTTACAAGAAGGATTTGAAATTAAACAAAGTAAAATTTATTATCTTATTTAGCATGTTTTCTTCCTGCCAAATACTACATGCCTACACACATTTTCTTCAATTCTTACAGCATAAGATATAAACAAAATTACAGTGTAAGAAAGAGAGCACAATGACCTGCTCTACATTCCTACAATAGAATGATTGAAATATCTACAAAAAAATATTGATTTTTAATGAAAGAATGCAAATGTGTAAATCATATGAGGAGGAAGAGTTAGTACATGTGCTATCAATAGTGACCATCTCTAGTATCTAGCACATAGGAGGATTAATCTGCATAATTATAAAAGATAGAAAAGTTTTAGATGTCTCTCTACCTACGGATCTATTCTAATTAATTCAGAAAGTTAGCTTAGAATTCAGGATCCAGCCTGAATTTATAAAAGTGAGTGTCAAACAATCCACTCACACCAACAAATCCTTCTTGAAAAGGATCAGATAAATACAAACCAATTCATAAGGAGCCATAAATAAGAGAATTTTACCAAAAAGGTGATTTTTAAATTGGAAACCCAATTATATTCCAGTTAATCAGAATTAATCTCTTACCGAGATAATCACTTTGTATAAACCAGTAATAAATATATATTATCATAGACATATTGACCTTTTTATTAATGAAGAGATTCTTTTAAAACTACAGAGGTAAGATTTAAAAATCAAAGTTAAAAACAAGTAACATATCTTCAAATCCTTCAATATTAATACTCTTGTTCCTTAATCTTCCGAGCATTATCATCTTTCCATACCCTCTGGTTAAAAATGAAATCGTCCAAGAAGAAATGCAAAAATTTAAATCTTCATTATCTGGTGTCGCTTATCCACCAAATTCCTATTTCTTACGAGTTACTTCAGGTAAATAATGGACCATTCCGTTTTTATTAGAAAGAAAGAAAGGGCAGGAAAAGGACATGCAATACAGAAAAAAAAAAAAAAAAAAAAAAAAAAAAAAAAAAAAAAAGATAGGGGGAGCGTGAGGAAAATAACGCTAATCTGTTTCAATTGAACATGATGAAAAGAAGAAAGGAAAGAAGAAGAAAAAACAAAAAAAACAACAGGGTGTGCGAGAGTTAAATCAAGACTATTATACTTTTTACATACTGAACTATATTGCAAAAGCTCTTAAGTAAACAGATCAAATGTTGTAATAATTAAATTATTATACTGTGGTATATACACAGGTCCCGCTAGTTTAATAATTATTCTTTCATTAGTTACACTCGGCAAATAGTGAATAGATTCTTTTAATGACTCAAAATGCACAAAGATGATAACCAAGTAAAAAAAATTTAAAAATGGACCAAAAAATACTTAATTTTAGCTTTGCTTAAAAATTTTTTTGCTAGGATTTATAGGTAATTACATTTATATAAAAAGTAAATTAGCTCTGACAATCAAGATTCTTTTTTATAAGTTATTTTAACACAGTTACTACACCAAACCAAAGTTCTATTGTAAAGTTCAAGAAAAATTCCATTGCAAAAGTTAAAATCTTGCTTTATAGTACTGTTAAAGCTATAAAATGTGTCCTGTTATCAGTCATAAATCATCTTTCCTTGTCTCCTTTGCAATCCAAAACTATCATTAGGTCAATATACTCTTGTATATAGAGGGAGTTACTCTTTAACACATTTCTTTGTAACTTTTCCTAACATACACTAATCACCAAGGACCTATTAAATAATGGCAATTCAATTTCCGTAGCTTCTAGAAAAGTGCTTTCACCTGCCCATTAATGAGAGGCAAGTAAAACATTTAAAAATAAAAATGAAACCAATTCTTCCTCAAGGAATGTGTGCATAAATACGCCAAAAATTCTATGTAATACAAATACACCGACTAAAAAGAAAAGTTTTGATTCATTCATTTAAACATTAATATACAATTTTCTTTAAGCAAACAAACAAAACAGAGAAAGAAAGGAAAATGTTACTCACCTATTCCTAGATGTGTGTTTATACTAGCATATCTTGCAGTCCCAGTAAGATTTTTATTTTCTCGATAAGGAATATGTTGATGTGTCCTTGCATCTCTGTACTTTTTTGCAAGTCCAAAGTCAATAATATAAACTAAATTTCCTTTTTTGCCTAATCCCATAAGAAAGTTATCGGGTTTCACATCTCGATGGATGAAATTTTTTGAGTGAATATATTCAATCCGACTGATCTGGAAAAGAAAAAAAACATATCTTAAATGAATTGAAACAAAATCTGGAAACTATAAATCATGATTGTTATTTAGCAAAAATTGAGAAAAATTAGCAATCAAGATTTAATTAGTTTAATTAAAATACTTTTTTTAAAATAATTTACAAGTGACTGATTACCAAACCAAAGTTTAATATGAAGATTGAACCTAAATATCAAAAGATTGAAAATACTGAATGTCAAAACTTGAAATAATGAAAATAGGATAATTTTGTCACTTGCTTCTAGGGTCATAAAGGAAAAATCTATTTTTAAAAAAACTAGAAGCACAAAGGCTAGTTTTAGCTATAAAAAATTATTAAAAAGGAGGGGGGGTTGATTTTACAAATTCAATATGTACTACTAACAAATATGAGTAACAATTTTATCCTACTTCAAAAGTACAATCAATTGCACTCACTTTATTTTTAATAATGACTTGTATAGTGAACTATAAAAGCCAAAGGTCAAATCAGAGTTGCTGAATAGGGCTGCTTTTGAAATCTCAATACTACTAAATTTTGAATTTCAATACTTGACTTTTGGGGGCAACTTTTAAAATAAATTGGGCTAATTTGGGTTATTTATGAGAAAAGTCAAATGCAGTAAAAATTAAATCTAAATACTTTTAAAAAGAAACAAAAAAGATAAATGCTAGTAAATTATACTATTATTACATTTTCATTAAGTAAATGTGGATATAATATTAATAAAACCATTAAAATCATAGTCTGTTCTCTATTAGAATGTATTACGCTGAATAAGTAAAACATAATAAATAAATAGAGCAACTTTTATTGTAAATTTGCTGCTTAAGTAATTCTAATTTTTGCCTTATCAAAATACTAAAAAGGAAAAAAAAAAAAAAAAAAAAAAAAAAGTTTAATGAAAAGATAATTTAGAAAATAAAAATAAACTAGAGTTGATGGAAAATAACTTACCAGTTGATCTGCAAGCAACAGTACAGTTTTGAGACTGAATTTTCTTGAGCAGAAATTGAAAAGGTCCTCCAGACTTGGGCCCAGAAGTTCCATTACCATCACGTTGTAGTCTCCCTCAGCACCGCACCATTTGATGGTCGGAATGCCAACTGCAAGACAAAGAAAGCAAAACATTCAAGTTTTTCAACAACATTATCATAATCCTTTAGCTACAGTATCAACTTTTTATTTCAATTTCTTTGGTAAACAAATCCCAAGTAAACAATATTCTCCCCATTTCACAGCAACAAAAAATGCAAATTCAAATCCTTTCATTGAGAATCTAACTTATGGACATAATTAAAAAAGATCCTAGAAACTGATCAGACAATTAAATCTCTACTCTGTATTCTTAATGTCATTAACATGTTTTAAATGATCCATTCTTCAGCTTTCATCAGTAATTTAAGAGGAAAAAAAGGGAGGTGGTGCACAGAAAATGCTAGAATGGATTGGTCCAGTTAGTAACTATTTTCTGTGCCATTTTGTTTTTTCCAAGGAAGAAGAGATTTTTTCCCCTCTCTCATTATATATATATATATACACACACACACACACACAGTTAATAAGATGAAGAATGGATCATCTGAAGCTGTATTACCAACAACAATTCAAAGAAGAGGTCCGATTGTCCTAGCAAAAAGATAATTCTCAATTATAACATTAATAACCATTTCATAATGCACTTTATGATAATAAATAAATGTAACTTTGAAATTGAAAATAAACTTCACAGTCTATATTTTGATGTATTCTATCCCCATACAAATGTAGCACACATGTTGACCTCTTTGTTTGTGAACAGTTTCTTGGAAAATTACAAAAGTAAATTTTGAAGAAAAAAAAGTTATAAAAAAAATTAATTAAATTCTTGTTTTCTTTCACACACATCAAATGTAAATTGTATTTTTTCTTTAAAAGTCAGCATAGAAACAAAGCCAAAGCAATTTAGACAGACAAATATATCTGGTTATAAGATAGTTTTCATTGAATTATAATAAGGTTATGATTTCTTAAACGAATATAAAACATCTGTGACTTAAGTAAACAGAGGAAAGTTAACTACTAATTGTGCCATGGCAAGTTTATTAGAGCAAAAAGTAGTGCAATGTTCTTAACAGTTACCCTATTGTTAATATTAAGGTGAAAGCAAGTTATATCTTGTAATTTTCATCAAAACTTCATTAAAATAAAAATAGGAAGAAAGATAAGAATCACAGAAAAAGCAATACATTTGGCCAGAGATGTCATTTACTAAGCTTAGTTTGATACAAGACCAGAAGAATGGAGCACCCAGTGAGAATCACAACTTATAAATAACATTTTTCCAGCCTAACTCAATAGCTATCATGTCATATGAGGTGCCCACATTTGACCAGAGATAATTAAAATTTAATAAGCTACTTGTGAATAATTAATGCCAAAAAAAGGAGAGACTCAACATTCAAGATGATTTACATATCTCTCACAGCAAAGGAAATATAACTAAAAATATCCCCATTACCTCTGAGAGATGGGCTTTGTCAAAATGAACTTTCCAGTTTAAATAAATATACCAAGGCTAGTTCACAACTAATTATTTAATTGAGAATAAATATATCGAAGATGATATGCAAGAGAAAGATTAAATACAAACATGAAGCAACTAATTCAAACAATCAGAGTACATCAGTGTATAATAATAATGATTATTCATCTCAGAAACATAGAAAAATTATCAAAATTATTGAAACTTTGTAGCAATGTTTTTTGGAAATGATTTTTATTGAGCTAGCAAAAATTTATTTGAATCGAGGTTAATGATAAAAGAAAACTTTTTTGATAAAATTTAAAAGCAAGGTAATTATATTAAAGATCATAATGACTGTAGCATAAAGAATTGCAACACATTACAGTGAACTGCTAGATATTAACTAAGTATCAACAAAGTTGACATCATAGACGCATTTTACAAAATCAAATCACCCCCCCTTGATTGAAAAGATTTTACCAAAAATCAGGGAATCATCCGATTTTAATGAAATTTTCAGTAATGATTTATCAATGGATTTTTTTTTACTCTGTTGTTTATAAAATATAATTGTCTTTTAGATTATCAGTGAAAAAAATATACATCAATATTTGTTCTGTTTAAAAGGATAGGGGCCTAACTTTTAAACCGAGATATTTTAATTTGACTAATACATAACCATACTAAAGTAAGCTTGTTATTAAATAAATATTTGTTTTTAGAATCTAAAAATATGAAATTAAAAACTTAAAATTATGCAATTTATATTTTGAATAAATTTTATCTATTAATTAGGTAATTAAATTGTTGTTCTAGATGCTACCGTGGATTACTATAGCAGTAACATTTATTTTAAAGAATTTCGATTTATTTCCATTGAATTAGTTTGATTGAAACAATTCAGAAATTTAAAAGAAAGAATTCATTGATTAATAAGTTAATACTGAAAATGTTATCAAAAATCAGATGATTCTGATTTTTGGTAATCTCAGCCACCATAGTGTTAACATCAGAAAAATATATCCCATGACATTTCCCAGTCAATTCTTTTGTAAACAAAACCCACAAGAATTATTTAGAGTGTTTTAGTTTTTCTACGTGTTTAGAAGGAAAAAAAAAAAATTTCAGTTAAATAAAATATCAACAAGTTAGTAATTTTTATGTATATAGTGTATTTGATGTTTTTTGTTATTGATTGCTAAGAAGAAACTATTATAAGTTTTTTTTTTTTTTTTTAACTTTTAATAACTTGTTTTGTTAATTTACATATTTAGTAAAATTTTGGGATAATTCATCAATGTTTAAATTTATTAAAAAATAATTACATTTGTAATATTATGTTTTTTTTTTTTTTTTTTTTTTTTTTACTGATGCTTATTATGTTACTACTTATCGACTAAAACAAAACTTTGACCTTAAATAATCAATTTATTTAATTTTAATTCACTTTTAAAGTGAAAAACCAGCGCTCATTTTGTTGATACCTAATATCAACTATACTTTATAATTTATCATTTGAATTTTAGGATCACATTGAAAATTCAAGCATTTTAATATTCAAAATAAATAAGAGAATAAAATACTTACCTCCACCTTGCATCATTCGGTAGATTTTACTTTCGATGTGAAGCTGAGGGTGCTTGGTTTTCACACATTCTAACTTAATTGCAACCTCCTCACCATTGGATATATCGGTACCTGTAATAAATTTTTACTTTAGTAAATATCAATTAACTAAAATGGGGAAAAATTCTGAAACTATTAAAATAATCTACACACAAAAAATCTTACAATAAGACTGCAAAAGAAAATGCTAATGCACCTATCTGGGATTTAATGAAGGATTAAAAAAAAGATCATAACAGTTATCAAAATAGGATGAAGTTTAAAACTTGAATTTTTCAAGAACAGTAAAGATAAAATAAATAAAACCCATTGGATTTTGGAATATAAATATTTTTTCTTAAAGCAAAAACACTTGAGAGAAGAAAAGCAAGACAAAAATTTTAAATATAAGTTTAACTTATCCAGAAAACAAAAATTTTAAAATCCAACAGAGACTTAATTGAATTAGTTAATCTTCAAATTGATGAATGTGGAATTGGTTAAATAAAAAAATCCATAATTAAACTAAACTTTTCAAAATAAAATCTATTTATAGAATGAAATAGATTTTTTTTAATATTCATACGAGTCATGGGACATAAAACATAAAACAAAAATAAAAAAATAGTTGAACAGAAAACTATAATTTTCTTCCCTTTTTACTCCTGTGCTACTTACTACAACACACACACACACACACAGTATTTAGTTTATATGCTTGTATGCCCAGTTTTGCTTTGAGAAAAGAAAAAAGTTGACAAAATAAAATACAAGTAAATTAGCCCAAATGATTATTTTGTGAATACTTGAGAAAATACTTGATATCAAATAAAACCAGTCATGGAAACATTCAACCAAGAAAAAAAAAGCATTAGAAATTACTTTGTGTAAATATTCAGCTTTGACTTACTCATATTGGGATAGTCTATCACCTGCTAAATATTAAGGATAGGAACCATTAAAAGGATTTTGAAAACATTACCATCAGGTTTAAGGTTAAAAGAAAAAAAAAGGAAATTTACAAACAATATTTGAAAGCCATAATTTGATCAGCCATTAAAATATTTCAAAATTATAACATCAATTACATTAGATGTATAGTGATAATAAAAAGAATAATTTAATACTCAACAATTGAAAAATAAAAATAATAAAGAGTCAAGTTATAAAATAACCAATCTTGTTTGGTTATTTAATTTATCAACCATGTTTCCTTTTATACACCACTACCACAAGTAAGTTACAACCAGGTTTTTCTTATTAATGATACATAGGTACAATGTAAAAATGTTAACACTTGAACAAAATGTTCCATAGGAAACCTAGTTTATATAATGATTGTCCTTCTATGTCTTATTTATGGAAAATTGATTTTTTTCCCCATTGATCTTTAGGCAATTTCTGAATAACAACCACATCTTATTTGTTGCTAATAGTCAGCAATTGGGAAATTTTCAAATTCTGATTGACTATCAAAGGAAACTATTATTACAATAAATATCTGTAATGAAAATCAGAATCTGCTGTTACCATATCTGGTCAAAAGAAATTCAATTCCCTTCTTGTGGATATAAATGAATTCAATTTTAATGACAGCTTTTTTTTCTTCAACATTAATTCAACTTTGTACACACCTGGTCAGATCTAAAGTAATTATATGGTTGTCACATTTAATTCACAGGAGATTCAAAAAATATTCAAGTTATAAAGATATCAGTAAGTTCAATGTTTAGGTTGTTTGGGCTATTTAATGCCAAATCTTTACACACACACACACAGATGCTGGTAGCTTTTTGATTTAGTGCGTCCTGGGATTCACATATTTGCTTTGACACAGTCCCCGGGAAAATTCATGGGTCCCAACTAAAGCCATCTAACTCCTACCTTGTAACCTATCCTGTGTAATTCATTTCTAAGAAACTATTGAAATGGATTTACAGTTAGCTTGAAATGGTGGAGGAAGAAAAAAAGAAAAACACTGGGACACAGAATGCATACCTATCAGTATATCTCTCTCTCTCTAATATATATATATGTTTTGTAAGTGAAGAGTTTGTAGGTAAATATTTTTGTTTGACTAGTAGAAATATTTTTAACTATGTGTATCAAACTGATAAAAAAAATAATTTTCATTAACTTGCAAACAGATCTATTTGACCCATAGATAAGACCTTAAAAGGTACTACCACTTTGGGTCAGAGTGGACCTGGGAGTAATGACAATGAAGGGTACTCCATTCTCTCCAGAATTGGAACCTCATCACTAGATGCAGTTTAGCATCATATTCAAGACACTAAATTGGTTGAAATAATTTTAATATTAAATTTTTCATTAACTTTGTGTATTAATAAATTAGAATAAATAACTTCATATATATCAATAAACTGCTAGTTGACCCTCAGTCACTGCCTTCTAGCCTCAATAAGACAAAAAGGGTTAGGTGTTTGTTTGACATAAGAGCAATCTGAAGAATACAGTCGGGACAATCATATAGGTGCTAGAGCTTAATATGACCAGCTGATGGATTGGATTGGGTCCCTCTGACCAACTGTCTAGCACAGTAAGGTATGAAGAGTGTTGCAGGTTACATGACCACTTAATATTTGAGTCATGGACTCCTTAGCCATAATGATCCCATCCTAAGGCATTAATGGTTGCTACCCACAGCTAGTAGGTGGCCCCATTGGGAGGGGGGTGCTGTCTGCAGAGACGCAGTCAGTATATTCTACAGACACAGCCAATAGGGCAGGCTTAGTGTTTAATTTGTGTTTTTAAGATAAAATTTATAGCGGCTACACCAATCTATCCTAATTTTTTTCACCTGAATATTTTTCTAAACAGAGTTAGAATTAAAAATCCTGAAAAAAAAAAACTTAGTCAAACTCTAAATTAGAAGTTTCAAGCAATTATATAGAAACTTATACTACAAGCTCACATACTTTGAATGCATTTTACATTATGTCTCCAGTTTAAATACAACTAAATCTGTAGAAAAAAAAAATAATTCAGCAAAACAATCAAATTACTGTGTTATACAAATTACACATAAATAATAATCATATTCAATTCGTAAAACTGTATTAATTCCTGACCCGTGACAATCCCTTTTTCCCTTATTAGCAATGCACAACATGCAGATGGAGTGCAACTGAATTGTAAGATTCAGTTTTAATCAATATAATAATTAAAGCAAATCAAAGTTTTAAATACCTATGATATCATAGGCTACAAAACAGTTAATTTTTAAATAAAAATAACAGATTATGCTAACCTTGCTCATCTAAGATTTTCCCCCTGAACCAAATTTAATAGCACTAGATTCAACAGTTGAACATGTCTATTTAAAAAGTATATATTCACAAGGTAATATAAATACTTATAATTGCTTCTAAGCCCAGTCAAATGAAAGATAAATTTAGCAGTGTTACTATTACTATCTCTATGCAATGTTGCAAAGTAATACTAAACACCAATAGATTACTGATCAGGATCTTTTTTTTTAAGCCCATACACTAAAATACATTCTTTGTGAAAAAGTTGGTATTTGTAATAATCAATAGGTAAGATTATGAAGAAATATTATTAACCATTCAAAACACTTCAATAAGAATATTATGTAATAGTTTTCTTATTAAAATTAACAATAATTACAATATGAGAAAAGGCAAAAACAAATTCATTATTACAACTAAGTTTCAAGTTAATAGGGAAAGGCAAGTTAAAATAAACAAATATAAAGAGGAGAAATTATTCTTAATGAATATTTAACTATTACAAACCAAGTTATTCAATAAAATCTTTACAAAAGTATGTCATATATATATATATATATATATATATATATATATATATATGTGTGTGTGTGTGTGTGTGAGAGGAAGTAACAGATTGGGTAAAATCCAACAATGTGAATAAAAGTTGAACAAAAGTGGATAAAAAAAAAACCCAAATGATTTCAATCAATTAATATTTACAAAGATTCAGAAATTTTTTATAAAAATATTCTGAGGCAAAGTATTGATTTAAATTCTTTGTGTTGTTTTATCCACGTTTGTTCCTCAACTTTTATTCACACACATACACACACACACACACACACAATGATCACTTAAATTAGGCAAAGTATTTTCTGCCTCTGGCTAAAAGTCCATTAAGACTATTGAAGACTTGCTACTAGAATACAGGAAATGATACAGCATTTGCTATCATAAAAAGAAATGAGAATAATCTTTACATCCTCATGCGGTCAGAAAAGAAAAAAAGAATTTTTCTTTCAAGTGGAAAAGAGACAATAACTACTTGTGATGAGAAGATAGAATAAATTAATCCTTCCCTAAATGCTAGACATCAATATTAAAAAGGTCATTAGTACATTGTCCATTTTTATATTTTTCTGGCAAGAAAACACATTACAACATTTTTCATACTAAAGCAAAAAATAATACAAAATTTGTCAATGTCAGTTATGTTACAGCTGACAAAATTGACAATTTTCATGATTATAATTTCTATTTTATCAACAACAAAAGTGTGAAATTTAACTAAGCTTACATAAAAATAGCAAGGAAATATAAAAGACTAATCCTGTTTTATTTAAAGCCAGAGGACATTTGTCAGATAGCCACCAACAATGAAGGAATAATCTTGATAAAGTTGAATTTAATTATAGTGTTAATAACTGAATCCAATTAATGAGTAATTTAATACGCAGAGTGGAGAAATAATTATCAAATACATAATGATTCTATATTACAAACTGCCATCTTAAAAAATAAATAAATAAACAAGATTTGTGGTTCCTCTGCTAAAAATTGGGAATTCTTTCATAAAATAATTAAGCTTTGTTTTTTAAGGCCCAGCAATAGGCATTCCAAGTTTGGAAAATCTTTTATCAAATACACACTACTGTTTAGTAAAAAAAAAAAAATTACTCAAATCTTAAATACCTGGAATATATATCTTGAGTTTATAAACAATGATTTTAATATTTGTGATCTAACAGTCATTATCATCAGAAAAAAAATTCAGAATTTAAATAAATATCCATAATTTTAGAAAAAAAAACCTGTCTGCAGCAAAAAAAGATTTAATTAAGGTAAAATAATACCAATAAGGAATTGAAATTTTTTAAAAATAAGAGTGAACAGCTAAAAATGGATTTTTTTCTTATTCTAATGATACAAACATTCTATCAGATCAAGTATAAATCTTAAGAAGCTACTACCTTTAACATTCTCCAAGTTACTCTGTCAATTAAATTGTTATAAAGGATCACTATAAATAAAAACTGAAATGAACTGAGAAGAATGCCAAAATATTTGTTTTCAAATATGACTGAGGGAAAAAAATCTCAAAGATTGACAAAAATTAACCGATAAATCAAACTGAGCTGTATTGATTCCAGAGGAATTCCTCTAACTCAAACGGTTCTATTTCTTATATTTTAGAATTCTAGAGCAAATTACATAATAACAACATTTACTAATTAATTATTTTTCTTTAATTTACTAACAGTAAAGGAGCAATCATTTAATTTGTTCAAAAGAAGGAATTTTAAGGATAAAAAAATTGGCACCTGGCAGACAATTTGTGCCTAGCATTTATGTATCTAGTTGGACAAATTTTGACAGACATACTATTTGGATTCCATGACAAACTTATTACTAACATGAAATAAGTACTGTTTATAAACAAGGTAAATAAGTATATTATGACTCATTACTTAGCATGTTATACATTTTCAAACTTGAAATCCATGACTTAAATGAAATTATGTAAAATCATTAACAACTTACTAGTTGAACCCATGGAAATCCCATTAGTATTGACAACTAAGATTATCCATTGCCCCTTCCCTTTTCTCTTACCCTTTGAAGTTTCTTATTCTTTCACTTATCTCTTCCAGTCTATGTTGATTCTTACCTATCCATGTTTTTGTCAATATACATATACAAACATAGATTAATTCCATATGTGAAAAAGAAATATACATATATTATATATATATATATATATATATACACATACACACACACAATTTTCCTTTTATATAGATATATTAGAAAGATTTTTTCCTAGTCCACAAGAGAGCTCAATGCATGACAATCATATATAGAGCAATATTTGTAAATTTGAAATAAGAAAAACTTAAAATCCAGTCTTATTGGCTATAATAAATATCTATTTCAACCAAACTCCTCTTTAAAAGAGGTCTAGCATCTTCAGATAGCCAAATTCACCATGAATTTATACACAAGTTTGAGTAGCGTGGACACAGAATCAACACCATTTGGTTACGGACAGTTTCTCGCCAATGTGATTTTCAAACCAAGTCATATATATATATATATATAGTGATAGAAGACCTGCAAATAAGAATTGTTTTTGCATAAAGAGTACTTGATGGTATTATGGCAGAGCAGGTATAAAACCTATAAATAGTAGAATTATGGTCACTATAATCTGTTACATTAAGTTTCATGTGTGTGTGTGTGCCTCTATTTTTTTTTTACTCTATTTTAATGTATAGTAATTTTTCCCCATCTTTTCATCCTTACTTGCCTTTCAATCATTGCCTTTTTGATATCTAGCCAACAAGCCTGTCTTTCCTATCCATCCCTTCCAACTTTCTATACATTTCCCTTCCACCTGATTTTCTTTTCGTTTTTCCATAGCTTTTACTGTATATTTCCTCCTTTACACATTTTCCCAATTACTTCTTTGCCTAGTTGTATTTTTTCATTATTTATTTATTTTTTTTAATAATAGGTTATGTTGGTTTTTCAGCCAGAATACATAACGGATTCTAGTTCAGAAGGAACACAGATACTACACTCTTGAAAAGCACAACGGTCGTACATACAAAACAGAATAAATGTATAATTGTTTTCATGTTTATTCATTTTCTACTGTTTTTATATCTACAAAAATTCTATCGATTCTACGTAAAAATCAACTTATAATTAAGATTTTTATGCAGATAATTTTACCATTAAGAAGTGAGTGATATAAATGCAAGATTAAAAGTGATACAAGACTTTGGTTTCGTCTTTATTCTTTTCTAGTCAACAAAATATGAAGGAGCCAAGAAAGGGGACAAGACGTAAAGAAAACAAATAAACAGTAGTCGAATTGGTTTTTCACTGAAAGTTAAAAATTCACAAATTTTCTTTGGCTTATTTATCAAACTGTGAAGGTCTGTGGATTTTTGTAAATTCTTTTAGAATTATCAACGATGAAAATAAAATAGCCCGAATTTTAAAACAGTCTCTTCAACGCGCATACGCAAGAAAAATAGTTGAAAAAAGATGAAGGAAAAAGAAAAGAGTCCGAACAAAAGATATTTACTCAAACAAAAACATTTAGTTTTAAATTATGAGAAAGACAGAAAAAAATATTCGTTCAGGGTTCACTTGTGGAGACCAATAAAATGGACTATGAGTGAATTCTTTTTTATTTTATTTTATCTTTTACTGCTATCATATATAATGGCATAAAGCAAGTAAAGAAGAAAAGAAAGAAAAAAAAAGAAGAGAGAGGGAGAGAGAAAAAAAAAAAGAATGATTTATTTTCCTCATCCTAAACAACACTAAACAGGAAGGAAAGCATCCGCCATGTTCAAACCCGAACAAAAGAGCTGAAGCAAGTTGTTGGAAAGAAAAAACAGAAAAAAGGCATTGCTTCTTAGGGACCAGATATGCAGTAGATAAATAATTATTGATTAATACTATATTTAGGAAAAAAATACAACTAATTGTGCTAGAAACGTACGTGTAAACTTGAACAGAGTTCGCTTCTTAGCACTAGAAGTAGTATGTTTTAAGTGGTACTAAAAATTAATTTATTTACAGTAGCACACACACACACACACACACAGATTCAAGTTCAATAATCGAATGAATAAGCAAAGGAAAAAAAGACAAATTCAATAATGATTCGTCAGTTTTCCAAATAATACTTTTGTGTGTAATGAAACAACTCTTACACATTTAGCAACGGGTTTGAATGCTTTGCTAGGGTAATAATAATACAAAAATCATAGACTACTACTACTCAATTACAACAACTCAATCAAGAGTTTTTCTGCGTGTCCATTAATATAAATATATATATATTTATATATATATATATATTATGTGGCCATCCCAGCGAAAGACCGAAAGGAAGATAATTAATGATGACGATAAAGTCAGGTGTAGCTCAAAATGGGAGGGGGAAAATGTAGAGAGGTTATTACATCTGACACCATAACTATGTAACATTTATACACACACACACACACAAAATGAAAAATGGATACAAAATCGGGGATCTATGCAGATCTCGTCTTTTGTATTAATCGATTGGGAAGTTTGCAATAATCCCATCTTTGTCATCATCATCATCATCATCATCATAGTCGTCGTCATTGCACCACCCTCTCCATTCTCATTGTTGTCACGTCAAAAGCAGGCACCCACTCATATCCACAAGAGTATGATGATCTAATAAATAATCAATGATCGATTATCAATTTGTACAAGAAATGAATGTAATGATTTATTTTCGTGTCTCATAGTGTAATACTACACGAGCAATATTTTTTTTAAGAGTTGAATGAAGATATGTTGATTTGCATTTAAGCTTTATTTTCATCAACAATGATTTTTTTTTTGTAATTTTTTATTTATTTATTGTCGGAGTCATCAGTGTGACAAGTTTAGACTGGCAATATTTTGGGGTCAGAGAATAGACAAAAAATAATAATAATACAATACTTGTAAATCATAAGTTTAATGTACCAAATAAAGATTTGAATTAATTAGTTCGTGGAGGAAAGTGAACAGATAAAAAAGTCGGATTGGTTATTCCCAAAAATTAACATTCGTTCTTAAATTTCTTTAAACATTTTTATTCTATAATTTTTTTTTAAAATCTTAAGTATTTGGCTTTTTTTATTCTTCAAAATTAAAACAAGTAACGGAGAATTTATTTAAAAAAAGAAATAACTAAATACAGGTGACTTTAAATGGAAAATTTCGCCAGAGCCCCTACTTTCTTAAGCAAGAAAAAAAGACGATGTTGACATTCATTCAATATTGACATACAAACAACCAGCAAAAAAGTATCTTAATTCATTTACTTTGGTGACAATATTACAAAAACAACCAATGAAAATATTAAATAAAAAGACCTTTTTTTTTTTAGTTCGTTTCAAGACTAAAACTCGAAGCAAACATGAAAAATAAATGAAATGAGATTCTCTCTTCGGTTAAAAGTGACAAAAAAATTCAAAGCAATTAATCCCAATCCGACTTTAAAATATTCATTCTTATATAAATTATAGATGTTAATTAGGATCAATAAAACCTCTATAATAGGACGAAATTAAAGAAAGGCTGTTGTAATACGTATGTATTGAAAGTAGAGATGAAGAGAATGAATTCGATATGGACCCTCACTTTATGACCAACATGAGAATTGTGGCCAGAGAATTCGTCAGAAAACATCTTTAATTTGGACTTCTTTTCTTTTCATCTATATTCAATTATATATATATAAAGTCTACTTACCAAGGTAGATATCTCCGAAAGAGCCGCTGCCAATCTTCCGGCCAAGACGGTACTTATTACCAACTCTGAGTTCCATCTGTGATAAAACAGCCACCAAGGGGAAAAAAAGAAACAATCAAGTTAATGCACTGCCACTATAACATTTTATCATTAACACACACACACACACATTTCCATCGGTCCACACAAATAAGTAGCTCTTTTTCCCCACCAATCAAACACATAAGAGAATTAAATTTATCATATTCGGGGATTCTAGATCAAGACTTAACGAATTTATTTATAAAAAACAAGGTCTCTTTGAAATGTAGAAGCAATACATCAACAGAGAAAGGGTCAGTGTCATATGCTGACTCCATCATGGGATTTTCATTACAACTGAGAAAACAAATCACAACATACACAAAACGAGAGAGGAGGTATATTTGGAATTAAATTTTCTAGCGTACCTTGGCAGCGGCAATACACCAAAGTCCTACGATGGAGAAGAGAACACACGGATTTATCAGCTAAGGCAACCGCTGGGCATCTCTATTCCCAATTTGAGCCAAGATGCTAACGATCGCATTTGGTACTATGCGATTTATGCCGCCACCATTATTTGTTCTATTGGTTGTTTCTGTCATCTGCGCGCATGCGTCCTTTCCAACGTAAATGCCCGGATCATGTACTCATACGGCTGCTTTGCCTTAACATTACACACACACACACACACATACCAACAACACCAAGATGCATGGAAAAGCAAACAGTCCCAGAAAATATTAATTAGTACTGTTTATCATCAAAATAAAAAGTATGTGTGTTAACTGGAAACAAAAATAGGTTCCAAATATAAACGGAGAATTATTTTTTACATTATAACACTAAGAATCAAATATTTCATGTCCTCAGCATAAAGTAGTATTTTAACTTCATTCAGAGAAATTAAGTATTTTCAAATTAATATTTTCTTTTAACTGTATAGTACCCAATTTTTAGAGATTACACATTGAAAATATTCAATTTATTTTCCTTTTTCTGTTTTGATAGCATGTTAGAATGCCATAGATAAATTACCATAATTTCTTTTTCATAAGAAATCCCAAATTGGCTTGCACTAAGAAAAGCTTAGAAAATATAAGTTCAGCTAGAAAGTCTGCTAGAAAGACTTAACTAGAACCAAAATAAATAATGTCCAGTAATAAAACAAAATTGAAATGTAAATTATGAATTTTTTAAAGTCATTGTAAAAACATTTTCTCCTCACTTCCATTACAGGTTAGTTGAAAAATTTAACATGTTCAATTAAATTTTTAAAAAGAAAATGTACATTTATATGTAAATAGGTTTTTAAAAATTATGTATAAAGATGGAGTAATAAATTTACAGTTAGTTTGTATGTATAAAGATATTGTTCATGTGGCCAATAACTCTTTTTCAAATATAATATTGATTTTAATTTTTGAAGATTTAACTTTGAGTATATTATAATGAAGGTAAGTTTTGTAGCAGCATTCCTCACAAACCCTTTTCTGTTGATCATCATGACATACTAGTGAGAAAACTACTGTCTTTATTTTTTTAAATATATAAAATAGAATACAGAAAAACTTGGTTTCATACCTTTATAGATGATAAAGATAATTTTCAAATAGATTAATGAAGTACAGATAATTTGATAATAATTATTAACCTCTTTTTCTTCTCCATTATATTTATATCAGCTACTTGTAATTATCAAATTATCTAGAGCAGGTTTTCCCAACCAGGGGTGTAAGCATCATTCCAGGGGGTGTGAGAAGCATCCATTCAAATTTAGATTAAATTTTTTTCTTTCGTAATTAATATTATTTATATTTTCATTTCTTTATTTCAGATTATTATTATTATTATTTAGAGATTGAAATATATATGATCTTTTGATAAAACTGTAGTATGGATTCCCATTCTATATTTTTAAACAAAACTATAAATTGTAGTGGTGCGGGGTCAGAGCAAAACTCTTTTAAAGGTGTGGGAATAGAAAAAGGTTTGGAACCACTGAGTCAATAGAATCAACATTAAAAACATTATAGGAAGAACATCTCTACTTATATTCTTTCCTTTCAGCATACATCATAATCATTCTAACAGGATTGAAAACAATAACATATCAATTGAAGATGATCAAAAATACAAACAGTAAAATATAACATTCAAAACAATAAGTAAATACAACAATTCAAATAAACATATTTTGGGAAGTAAAAAAAAATAGTAAACAATAAAAGATGCTTTATTAAGAGTTTTAATTGGAATTTTCAAAACATTCATATATTACTTTCCACTTGTACTAATTAATGGAGGATCAATTCCACTCTGCATTGCTTGCATCATTATGGATATAATTCTTCCTAAATTAATTTTATGTTTGCTTTTAAATGTATAGTAAATTCATTATGTACTAGCAGAAGTGTCCATTTATGCTGGGTAATCAAAACTTGAATTACAGCTGGTTATAATAGCAATAAAACAGTTCCTTAGTCCTGATGTTGATCTGACAAAAGATAAATTAATATAACAGAAGAAAAAAAATTACCAATTTTTTTAAGAATTATCTTCTGAAGTTAATATTGTTTTGTGAAAAATTTCATTGAATTTTATAGAAAAAGTAATTTTTAAGTGTTTGATTCCTAATAGATTTATTGGTTTAGATATTTTTGTCTTTTGTCAAAATTATTGGTTATAATTAAGCATTAATGCTATGTAGTTAGTTTATATATTCAGCTTAAAGAATTACCTATAAACCTAATTAGTAATATTTAATTAAATGTGAATAATTATTTTAGTAAGACAATTCACTAATTTGTTTGTTTTTTTTTTTTTTTTGAGAGGGGGGTGGATATTTTGTTTTTTGACATTTAGAAATTTAAATTCTTTATGATTAGTTACATTTTGCAGCAACATGGCTTCTTGATTATTATGAAAGCCCCTCTTTCTTTATAAGAAACCAATTTTTTTAATGCTAAAACCTTCTCCTTGATCCAATTAGTAAGCATACTGCAGCTCTAAACCAAATTATTTATCTTTCTCTCTCTCTCTCTCTCTCTCTCTTTATATATATATTATATATATATATATATATAATATATAATATAGATAGAGAGAGAGAGAGAGAGAGAGAACAGATAAACAAATTCTTCCCATTCTTTTTTATACAGACAAAAATGACTTTAAAGCTTTCAATAAAGTAATTCCAAGAATTATTAATTCAAGTATTCATAGTGACAACTTAACTCCCAAAATTCCCTTTCATAATCCAATGTATAATTCTTGTAAAACAAATAAATGATGATATGGCATTTTACTTGATACTGAATAAGTAACAACTAAAAAGAAATTCTATACACTTTATCACATACAGTTCAAACTTCAAAAGTATTGATCAGCACTCAATTAAAAAAAGGATTTTGAAACATTGGATATGTTGCTTTTTGCAAAGATTAAAAAAAAAAAAAAGAAGAATCTACATGTAGAATAAAGTATAACATTGTGATTAAAAATAAATTTCAACATTATTTTGATTATAAACAAACTTAATATTAAAAACAAAATAAACTCTACTTGTATATTTCCTGGGATTTTGTCAACTTTCCCAGCAATATGTTTGTATAATGAAATATTTGACAATCCCTTTGGAAAATTTATAATGCAAATAAAACTATATCAAAGGGATATCAACTTTGTTTTATATTCAGTAGAGAACAATTTAACAATACTAGACTGAAACTTGCAAGCGAAAAAATGAATTGCAAAGTTAGTCTCAGAAACCATTATTACTCTGTCCAAGGGGTTCCTGATGGACGCTTCTCGCACCCTCATTCCATGGGGTGCGAGAAGCGTCCGTTCAAATTTAGATTAATTTTTTTTCTTTTGTAATTAATATTATTATATACATATAAGCCAGAAACAGCAACAAAAGAGTCATTGAATTAAAATACATTAAATCTTTTTGAAGTCAGCCTTCATTTTTATTATTTTGTACATATTTTAAGCAAGTAACTATTTTTTGTAAAGTTTATTCAAATATTAATGTCAGGAATTTCAGTTCCATATTAAATTTGAGTCAGAAATTAGCAAGTAATTCAAATATTAAATTTTGATTTTTGTTTACATATTATATTAGATTTAGAGAGTGAAATATATATGATGTTTTGATAAAACTATAGTATGGATTCACATTCTATATCTTTGAACAAAAGTATAAATTGTAGGGGTGTGAGGTCAGAGCAAAATTCTTTTAAGGGTGTGGGAATAGAAAAAGGTTGGGAACCACTGCTCTATAGAATGTTCAATCTTCACTGAATGATTTATAGTTGTGGCCTTGTGACAAACTATGCTAAGCAGCAAATCTAATTTATCAATGTATCAGACAAATTATATAACTAAATTACTACCTATGTCCTATAATAGTTGTTGATTTTACATATATATTCCATGCATTAAATGCAACAACTATATTAGGACAGAGTAAAATACTATTCATAATAGTTATACTATAGTTGTTGGTTGGTCATTTTGTTTTATGGCATATCAACCCTTTTTGGGTCATTTAATGCCGAATCAAGTCATTTTGATAAACAAAGGACTCAGGTTGCTTACAGTATCTGCGGTTGCTTAAGAGGTCACCCAATTAAGTATTGAACAGGCTCATTGCTGCTTAACTTTGGTGATCTTGTGGTAACCAGTGCTTTGAGCATGACTTGACCATAATTATACTATAGTTAATTTACATTCTGATTTAAAATGTTAATAACAATATCTAAAACTATTTCCAATGTTATTTTTTACTATTTCAAAGAATTTGATTCAAAACACCCACAATCAAAATGCTTATAAAAATAAATTTAAAAGAAAAAGTTCCCTTTTAAATGCAATAATTCTTAATATAGAAGTACAATTGTTTAGATTTTATTAATTAAAGCAAAAAAAGAAAAAAATAAATAAATAAAACTGAAATGGAACAATGCAAAGTAACAATTTGATATGAGCTATTGATCAGTTAATTTTCAATAAAATCTGTTTGATAGGGACATGAAAA
The DNA here is from genome assembly GCA_023376005.1 of Doryteuthis pealeii. Classification (NCBI taxonomy): domain Eukaryota; kingdom Metazoa; phylum Mollusca; class Cephalopoda; order Myopsida; family Loliginidae; genus Doryteuthis; species Doryteuthis pealeii. The sequence goes on along the minus strand of CM042145.1, from coordinate 13,456,908 downwards.
TACCATGTGCATATTTACAAAAAATAAATAAATAAAGGATTCAGAAATAAATATTAGCATAAGTGGAAGTAAAACTGACCTTTCAACAAGTGACTTTTTGTTTACAAAATCTTTTGTGCAATGATTTAATTGAATATTATGTTTTAGAAAAGTCTGTCTTTTTTTTTAAACAGCTTTGTTCCTAGTAGGTTTTGTTGACAAACATTTAAACAAATAGAAAGATATTGTAAAATTCTGATACAAAACAAGCCATCTGCTTTCTTTATTCAAAATTTGATTCTTGTTCAACAATTTCCCAAATATAAAATTAAGACAAAAATTGTCTTATAAATATTGGAAAATAGGCAGACTTTTTGATTTTATGGTCTCTTTTTTTTTTAAATATGGGAAAACATGAATCTACTTTTGAATTTCTCTATGGAAGTGCATGTTTGAATCATTTGCAGATAGAAAAGAATCCCATGAGTACCATTCATAGTTAAAGGTCTATGGTTGCTTTCTGGGGGTTGAGGAAAGAAGGGGTACTCAAATATGAGGGTCATTCAATAAATAAGGGGAATTTTTTAGTAAAAAAAACAAAATTTTTTTTTTTCATAAATGTCACTCTGAATGGTCTGGAATTGGTTTATACAAAAAATTATTTATCTCACAAAAATATTTGTTCTGAGGCTATTCAAAATGATGGCAAGTCAAACAGTGCTCCAGGCTTGAACAGAGGTCTGTCATCAAATGTTTGGTGGCTGAGAAGTACAAACCATGTGAAATTTACAGATCTTCCTATTGCCAACTCATTAGGTAAAATTCCCTTTATTCAATGAATGATCCTCTTATTTAGAATGAAATTATACTTGGAATTTTTTTTTAAATGGTATACTATTAATTTATTTACTTAAAAATGATAAAAAGATAATCTGATATGTATATTTGAGAAATCTAATTTGATCAACTTGATAATTTTAAAATGTTATTAGACAACCACTTTCAAGCAATATCACTTTTGACCACTGTTATCTCATCTATTGATAGTGAATTCCTTATCCTCTGGTGTCTAATTGGCAACTCAGGTAAGGTAACAGTGTGCTGGTCAAGTGGCCATTAGAGATTTCAAAACATTGCAAGAAACAAAATCACCATTATTCACAAATATTCAGTCTAGTACTGTTAAATTGTTCTCTACTGAATATAAAACAAAGTTAATATCTTTGTAGAACAAATAATATGAATTATAATTCTGTAGAGTTAACTGTTATGGTAATTTACCACGCACGCATGAACTCTTCCAATTATAAATAGCAGCAGATTCTTAAGCACTTAAGCGAGAGTTAGTATTTCAGCAGACAGCCGATAAGACAGCCTCGCATGTAACTGAATCTTAGTATATATTTGTACTACTGTTCTTTGTTAATATATTTTTTTAATTCATTTCCTATCTTTCTGTCTTTATTCTGGCCCCTAACCAGGCCACAACATTAACCAATATCACTTACATTTGAATGTTGACTGTAATGTGATGGTTAGCACATTTGTCTCACAAACCAATTCACTAATGCAGGGGTCACCAAACTACACATTTTATCAGGCTTGCCGACAGTACTTGAATTTGTTAGTTAAAATGTATGGAACGCGAGACATTCTGATACCATTTTAATTTAAATATCATGTTAAGCTTACTAAATCCTCATGAACTTGACTACGGAATCAATCAAACGAACGAAATTGATTGATAAACATTTGAAAGCAATTCTTTTGATTGGATGTAGCAATTCCAAACCAATACATATCTTGAAAGGCAAACTTCAGTTTCACAAATCTCAATAAACCTTTCTGCTAATGTTGCATTCTTTGATAATGTTTTAAAATAAAATATGTTGGTAAATTTGTTTTTGTGAATCTTACGCCACTCATCCATAAATATAATATGGAAAGATAAATTTTGTTTTACATCTTTTTCTCATAGCTTTCGTTCTGGCTAGCAAGTATTGAACACAATAATAATGTGGCCTGCATGCATTATTTTTTCAATTATCCCACCCACGCTCGTTATTTTTTCAATTAAGCGGCCCACCATGAAAAAGTTTGGTGATCCATGCACTAATTGTCCCATTATTGTGACCATGTGTCAGATTTAAGCTAAGCCTAATAAATAACATTTTAAAAGCTGAAATAGTTGTGCGTCTGTCACTGATATGAATGGTCAGTGTTCAAGCCCCAGTAAAAACCATGGGTCACAAAGCTTAATTTAGGAGTGGCTGGGACTGTGATCTTAAAAGTACAGAAAAAAACAGCTAAATTCACAAGGTAATGTTATATATATATTTACCAACCCCTCCACACGAACAGGATGTGATACAAGGTCAATTTCTTAAGCAGAGTTTAACAGGTTTGAATTCAGAGTTTTCCTTCTCTTAGACTAGTTACCTAACCAAGGTTAAAGAGCCCAGTCTGCCCTACTATTTATCCATAGCTGGAGGAGGAGTAGTTGGATTCATACTTTTCCCAAAGGTATTAGTGCTATGTGAAATGCAAACAGTCTCGTCCAGGATTTGAAATCGGGTTGTCAAGTCCATTTCTTATGACTAACCATTACACAACACACCTCCATTTTCATTGCACAATATTTTTTCTTAAAATGTTTTGCCTACAACTCTAACTGTTACACCATGCACCTCCAACAAGGTAATGTTATAATCTATATCAAATTTTGCCATGATTCATATCTCTTCATCAAGGTTCAAAAAATAAGATGGTACCCGTCCACACTGAACCAGCTAACTTCTTACTCTATTGATGCAAGGTAGGGACTCCTTTTGACCAATTGGAAGGCACCACAGGTAATACCCCTGAAGCATATAAATACACCAGTATACCAGATACCCTCTCTCTTGCCCCCTGGCAGCCATCTAGCACATATGTGTCAGGGCTTCAGCTGTAACATGTGCTGGGCCACTGGCCAAGCAAATGTAGCATACTTTTCTTCATTAGCTAAACATGTCAGTTAAACACAACAATGAACCAGTGGTCATGCAAACCCCCAAAACAAGTCATCATGCAGCACAGCTATTTCCACATGTCGCTATTCTCAACTTCACAGCTTGTTAACAGATAGAGCCCTCGAAATGAGACAGTGAGTCATTCTACCCTATTGGTTCTATCCCATCACACACAGCCATACCCTCTCTTCCCATGTAACCAAATGCAGCACAAGAGATGTTATGTCATCATCCTCCATAGCAATGGCAATATCAACCACTCCTAACAGTTCAATCCCATCACACACAGCCATACCCTCTCTTCCCATATGACCATGTGCAGCACAAGGTACATTAAATCATTATTCACCACACCAGTGCAGTATATCAACCTCTCCTAATGGTTCTATCCATCACCAGCTCTTATCTGCAGCCGTCCCAAAGAAGAGAACACTCATATGCACCATTCATGCAGCTAGAAGAAATTACTTCCACTGCATTACTTCCAGTCCATGCAAAACATGTGAAGCCAAAGGCATGAGTGCTAAATTTCCCCCCGTGTCTACTACTTCATCCTGAGTACATGTACTACTTTAAAAACACAAACAGAACTCTTTGTCAAACAAACTTTCTGACTGTACACATTTCCATTCCATTGATATTGCATTCATGAATAGACCTTTCCTTTCTCTCGGAATTTTTGAGATGAGGCTTGATAATTAGTAATATTTGGATTATTCGGACTATTGTCCTCATCTTAATTGTCATCTGTACAACATTTCGTCCGATGTGTCTCCGGCCTTCTTCAGGTATTTCTTGTCAGACTCGGGAACCTTCTTTATCGTAATCGGGAGCCATCACGGAACTTTGAACCTAACCCTTTATTCAGTCCACGGGGGTATCCTGTTCTCATTCTGCTAACCATGGCTGGGGTACAAGTGTTAAGCTGTGTGAATATTCCCGAGTCTGACAAGAAATACCTGAAGAAGGCCGGAGGGCACATTGGCCGAAACGTTGTACAGATAACAATGAAGATGAGTACAATAGTCAGAATAATCCAAATAATACTAGACCTTTCCTTATAATACCTTGCATTATAACAGTAACAATCATAATTTATTAATGAGACATCTGGTGTTATTTGCAATCACAAAAAAAATGTAATATCAGGATTAAATAAAAAGGTTGACAGAAGGAACATGTCCAACAAGTGATGATTTAACAGATGCGAACTCAGTGTGATCTTAGCATGATTAATTTTAGAGAGTGTCAACCATGCCACTATTTGGTGGGTGTGGGTGTTAAGGTTGGGGGAATTGTCCAGATAGAAGCACACGGTTCTTATAGAAATTGAGAATGTGGCAAGCAAGAAACTTAGACTTGAAATCTTCTGAACACTAAAAATCAATGAATTCTATCTGTAGAGTTAATGGGACTTCTTCACAGTCAATATCAAAAGGTGAAGAGAAAATTTTAAAATTTGGGTGAATGGCTGTATGGATGGGCCTTGAGAACCACAGATTGGGGACCCCTTTTGTAGATTGTTTCCATTCCACTGTTCATGCTTAGAAGATATACTATATCAGTTAATTATTCCTAGTTATGTTAATGTTTCCTTATAGAGAATAACTATTCACAGATGTATGTAGTGCCAACCATGGTGAATGTGGGTGTTAAGGTTGGGGGAATTGTCCAGATAGAAGAATGTGGCAAGCAAGAAACTTAGACTTGAAATCTTCTGAACACTGAAAACCAATGAATTCTATCTGTAGAGGTAATGAGACTTCTTTACAATCAATATCAAAAGGTGAAGAGAAAATTTTGAAAGTTGGGTTGAGGGCCACACAGGTGGGCCTTGGGGACTGCATATGGCCTGCGGGAAATGTATTGTGTAGCCATGCTTTAAATGCTAGTCTTACAAAAAAGAAGATTATATTTCCTTCCATTTGACCTTGAATAGATACTAAGCTGAGTAAATAGATATCTATGGAGATTTGGTGTCTATCTGTAACCAAAACTATGTCACTGCTAATATCCTAATATCCTCAGGAATTGCGTAAGTTTATCAATGAGTATTTAATGAATCTTATTTATTAAAGATTTGCCTCAAAACAGCCCATGTTATTAGTGCATTTAAAATCCTGCAATGTGTCTTATATGTCACTAAGAAACAAAGGTTTATATAATATATAGTGTGCTTAATTTGCATACTGGTTTTAAGAAAACCAGGTTTGATAAGTAATTACTTGATGTTATTTATCTCTTATACTGTTGTTTTATTCTCCAACACATTAAAATTAATCCTATGAATGATTTTATATAGAAACCAATTAAAACATGATTAAAATAAGTGTTATCTTTTTGTATGCGTTCTTATTTAATTTTGTTAATCTTTCTGATTCACGGTTTAGCTCAGTCGGTAGAGCGTCTGTCTAGGAACCACAAGGTTCCTGGTTCATTACCTGCCCTCACCAACTCAGCGTATAAAAAGCACAGGGATCTGTGCAGTAAAGTAAGGAGCTGATGGTAGGTGTGGCGCTCCACCTCAGATACAAAAAACAATCCCCTTGGTCTAGCGCAAGTGAAAAGGAGATAGACTCACTCGCTGTCTGGCTGATACCGACTTTAAGCTACCCTGACAACTATACTTTACTTTTACATTAAAACGTATATTATTGCTTGTCAATATAATTCATATTCTATATACTTGGATATAGAAAATATCATTTTGTTTTGATTTTACAAGTATCCAAAATTGAAAAGTAAATACCTTGTCAAAAAAGTGTTAATAAGAAAGATTAAATAATTTCCTCACAAGTTCCAAGAGGTCAACCTATCATTATTATTCAAATTTGAAAGGTCAAATGTCAGAATAGAATTTTTTTAAATAAAAAAAACATGCAAAAAAGTCCATGATATGAAAAAATGAAACTGATCTCAAAAATTGGTCAGAGGATGAAAAGAACCAATAAACAATTTTAAGAATTTTTTTTGTAAATTTCCAGAATTTGGTAAAAGAAAAGAGATCAGATTGAATTGTATAATTGTAAGACTTTATTATTGAATCTGAACTCTTGGAAATGCTTTACTACAAGAGGAAATTGTAGAATAATTATCTATTAAGGTGTATCAAAAGTATTTTCGTTTGTTACTGACTTTTATTCAAAAGTTTATTTCATGTACATATCTACAGACTATCTATTACTCCTTTATATTATTATTATTATTATATTAATAATAATAATAATAATAATAATAATAATCACTTATAGCTTTTGTTTTGGATGTTATAATAGTGTATACAAGTATTGAGTTTTCCTTTTCCTAAATTGGTTGCCTTACCAAAGCTAAAAGACCAAGTCTACCCAACTATTTACCTTTAACTGAGACAGAAAAGAGATGAATCCATGCCTTTCCCAAGAATATTAGCAGCAAAGTTAAATGCAAAAGAAACTTGCCCATTCCAATTCCTATGATGATAATTATTCTAAGTGTACCTTCAACAAAGGTTATAGCATGGACATTAGAAAAATGAAATATTACGAATTTTTAACATCTATCTATTCATATATAAAGGGTATTTGGTGTGTATGTATGTATGTCCGGATGAAACTATGAAAATAAAACAATTAACGACAAAGTAAATATATATACACATTAAATATCTCTAGTCCTTGCTTTTTGTGCAGATATTATGAAGATTTGATTTATATTCGAATTGTCAGGAACATGAATAGCATACAGTAACAATATACATGTATGTGAGCGCGTGCATGCATATGTGTGTTGTTGGATTGTTTTGTGGATATAAGCCGTGCTACCATGCACCACTTGAATTTATAGACCAGGCGAGGTCATGTGGTTTATTCTTCTGCCAATCAGCAGCCATAATATGTGGCTGGTTGACTACTTAAGCACTGATACTGAGAGACGTGCATTTCCAATTATTGACGAGGAACTTGCAATACTGAGGAATAACCAGAGGATTCTTTACCAAGGATTTCCACTGGACAAGCGCTCTTGCTTGAAGCCTAAAGGATGGCCCATAAAATCATAACATGTATAGAGGTGGGTATAAGGTATAGTGTTAGTGGATAACTTTTGAAAAATGCAGTGTTTCAGTAGCCTACAACGGATGCAGGCAGTTTATTCTATGCCTTGGCAACTGTGTGAAAAAATGTTTCTGAAAGTCATGTGAGCTATGCTGTTTTCTGACTTTGCAAGCATGCCCACATGTATTAGAAACATGGAGATTTCGAAGATATTTAAAAATTAAAATATACATAGAAATAGCATTGAAATTCTACTTAAAAATGTCCAGCATTTGTAAATCTCAAAAGTAAATAAATCAATACACCAGGGTTACCCCACTCTACCCAGACATTGCTGGGTAATCACTTCTAGTTTGTCTATAAGTCTTACTGCATCTGTGATCAGGTCTTGACCTTTTATTCAACAAAAACAGGTACTTCAGCTAGTATTTATATATTTGTTCTAACCTTTTTATATATACCTTTGGTTGATGGTCGTGACAATGAAGTGGTTAGGACACCATGTTGTTGCCATGAAACTGTTATAACAGAAATATATATCTCTCTTTATTCACAAATTTTACTAACTCAATACACCCACTCACCAACAAAACAAATTAAAAACAAAACACTTTGGAATAATCTAAGTTATTAAGAAATGTAACACCAAACAGATGTTGACCTGACAGTAGTTTTAAACAAAATGAAAACAAGTTTTCTGCACATAGGCTCCACACAATCTTCCAGGTGAAAAACCAAATTTATTAACAATTAAAAATATTCCCTGTTTAATGTTTTTCAACCAATCATAAATTTTACTCCCAAAACCTTTCAAAGCGAATCTTGAGCCTATTCATAATTATAAAAGCGGCTGAATAAAAGTTGAAAGGCAGTTGACTACAAGCGCTGGTACACTGCGTCACTCCTTCGGGCAAGATCAATGGACTACTGAACCTACCGAGCCACGCCACATCCCCACATCACACAGAACCAAGTCATCAACCAAGAACAGATTCACACCCCTCACCTACTCTCATTTTACTGACTGAAAGAAGACTTATCATCTCAACATTTCCAGCTTTTGTTTATTTTTAGATAAATGAAATTAATCTAAATTTTCTCGTCCGTTTTTCTTTTGCTACCATACGCTTTCTTGTGATATTTCAAAACCCAGGCTAGAAAAATAGTAGATATATGAATCAAACAGACAATGCTCGTTTTTGAAGTAGCGTATTTAGAAAATGGAATTGGTAAATTCAGTTTGAATTTTGGTTAAGGATGATCTTGTTCACTTCATACTAGTACCTTTGGTATGAATCCATCCACACCCTAGTGCTCTATCTCATCACCAGCTATTTTAATCAAAATGTCTGCTCTGGTATAATAGAGAAGAAAATAGGTAAGCAAGCAAGCAAACCACTCTCACATAACTATTCAGACAGTAAGTAAAAAAGTAAAGTCGTCGGGGTAGCCTAATGTCAGTATCTGTCAGGAGTCTATCTCCTTTTCACTAGCACTAGACCAAGTAGATTATTTTAGTGTCTGAGTCAGAGCACCACACCTACCATCAGCTCCTCACTTTACTGCACAGATCCCTGTTCTACTCATATGCTGAGTTGGCAAGGGCCTGTATCAACCCAGGAACCATGTGATTCCTAGCCGAACGCTATACCGACTGAGCTAAACTGGCCCTAAATAGTTATTACACCCACTGTCAACCTTGGCAAAGATCAGTCAATTATATATCTATATCATAATTTGTTTTTTTGCATGTTTTTATGCTACCATAACAAAAATTGCACATCATACCAAGATCTTTGTACATGCAATTACATTAAAAAATTTTAACTTAAAAAAATAGAACAATTTTCAATCCAATTTGCAACTTAATAATAGTTTGTGCTTACTCCTATCATCATAATTTCTCAAGGGAGAGAACTCTGTGTCAGTTCGCTCAATGCGCTACTGGTACGATGTAACCCAGTACTACCTGTTTCATCGTTGGATCATCGGCAATTAAACCGGTAACCACACAGATTTTATCTGATGATGAGGGTGGCTAGACACCCTGCAGGATGAAAAACAAGACCTGTAAAATGGCAGAGGAAAATCTTTGCTCAACAACCACCTTGCACATTATTTCTAAAGCCCAACGCTTCCTCATCAAAGCAGGGTGGTGTAAATGTGGTAGTGTCAGAGCCATAAACTGGCAGTTATTTCTTGTTCCTGTGTTTACTGGATAATCTACAGCAAACAAGAGTGTCTGTATGTAGGGTTTTGGAGTCTGTTTGCGTACTTCATATTCCCATGACACTCCATCTTTGAATGGAGGGAGCCTGCTCAACCCACATTGGGTGAATGCTGCCACAATAACAAACAAGGGAGAGAACTATTAAATGCTAATTATGAATTATTATGATTATTCATTTATTTGTAATTATAATATAAATTCTATAAGTAGGATATGACTAGACATTGATCTTTTATGCAAGTTTATGAATAAAAAATGAATTGTTGTGAAATAATAGTAGATATATGAATACATGAATCTATTGTTTAAAAGTGAAATTTAAGTTGAGCAAATTCTCATGTTAAACTTAGTGCAATAGATTGGATTGTTGAAAACAAAGTCTGAATCATCATTTTATAGAGTAAAAGCTTTTATCATATACTAGCAAAAATACTCGGTCCATAACCAGACTAAATTCTTTTAGGAACACTAGTGAGAAAGGGAGAAAACAGGAGTAAGAGAGAATAAGAGGAAAATATTTTACTAAATTAAAAAAAACGTTGAGAATTCGTATATTACAATGCTTTTTTTTTTAGGAAATGCTTTTTTTGTTTACATTTAAAATATTATTTAAAAAATATAATCCTAAACTTGTTTTAAAACAATTTTATTTGAGAGAGACGAACACAGAAGAAAGAGAGAGAGAGAGAGAGAGAGAGAGAGAGAGACAACAGACTGGGTGAAAGAGAGTTAAAGTGAAATGTATTAGTCTAATTTATTTCCTTTTTGACCCAATTTTTCCTTACTTTATTTTCCTTACTGTGAAGAGTTCTAGAAATTGGTTGATTTTTGATTAATCATTAAATTATATCACTTAATTAGTAAAAATCAAAAACCAAATTTCGTGTTTTTCTTAGTTAGAAACACATTAATGTGTCTGTGAGATTTCAAATCAGAATAACATCTCTTTTCAGATTTATAAGTCGACACATACATACCAGAAACATTCTTTTATATATATATATAGATGAAATATATATCTAACATTTTTTATTTAATCAAATTAAATCCAGGTAAGAAAAGAGATAAAATTCCTTGCTTTTCATTAAATTTCATGCTTGTAAAATCTTAATATCCAAATCCAAATATATACTCATTTCAGTTCACACAAACTTTTTGAGAGACATTTTTTAATTCAGTTTATTTTAAATGTGATTTCTCTCAGTAGGGAAAAATAATAAATAGATATATAGGACCAGTTTAGCTCAGTCGGTAGGGCACTTGACTAGGAATCAGAAGGTTCCTGGTTCAATACCTGCCCTCGCCAACTCTGCGAATGAGTAGCACAGAGATCTGTGCGGTAAAGTAAGGAGCTTATGGTAGGTGTGGCACTCCACCTCAGATGGCAAAACAATCTCCTTGGTCTAGCGCAAGTGAAAAATGGATAGACTCCCTCGCTGTCTGGCTGATACCAACTTTAGGCCACACCAATGACTTTATAAAAGATATTGGAGGCATTTGTGGCATAATAGTTTCTGTCAAAGGAAGTGGACTATGCTACTCAAGTTCAAATTCACATAGTGTTAATACCTTTTGCATAAAATGCAATATGATTTTTTGGGCCTTCTAAAAATAACCTCAAATCCTGAATGAGGCCGTTTCCATTTCATATAGCAGTAATACCCTTGGGAAAGGTATGAATCCAACTATTCTCTCTCCAGCTATGGGTAAATAGTAGGGCAGACTGGGTTCTTTAATCTTGGTATGGCAACTGGTCTAGGATAAGGAAAACTAAATTCAAACCGGTTGTAGACCTGGAGAGGGGTAGGCTCTGCCAGGCTATATTTGCCCAAGACACACTACATGAGTAGTACTTCCACAACCAAAACCAGGTTGCAGGACAAGTGAGATAAAAAATGTTATATCTATTTAATTAGAACAGACCAATTATCTATTAAGGTGTATCAAAAGTATTTTCGTTTGTTACTGACTTTTATTCAAAAGTTTATTTCATGTACATATCTACAGACTATCTATTACTCCTTTATATTATTATTATTATTATAAATTTTTTCATACCAGTGTTAGCTGATGGTATTTCATTGGTGTTTGAGTGACAACAAGTATCCTCAGGTCTCCAGGACTCTTCTGAGTATTCTAGCCGATTACAGCAGTGCAGTAGTCTGGATGGTCCCAATTCTTCCTCTGATTCCCAGTTCCTCCAGTCTTTTTTCCAAGCTTTTTGGGACTGTTTCAAGTTCACCAACTACAATTGGTGTCACTCTCACCCTCATATTTCATAGCTTTTTCAATTCTCTGGTAAGGTCCAGGTATTTGTCTATCTTTTCATTTTCCTTCATCTTCACCCTGTGATCTGCTGGAACTGCAAAGTCTACCAGTTCTCTTTTTTTTTTGTTAATCAATACTAGGTCTGGTCTCCTGGCTGGGATAATGTAATCTGTCTTTATCTCAAAGTCCCAGAGAATTTTATACATTTCATTCTCAAGAACAGATTCTGGTTTATGCATATACCATTTTGTTGTATGGTCAAAATTTAGTTTTTTGCATAATTCCCAGTGGATCATCTTTCCAACCCCATTGTGCCTAGCTATGTATTCCTGTTGTGCTAGTTTATTGCATTCACTTAATACATGGCTTATGGTCTAATTATTATTATTATTATTGTTATTATTACTAGCAAATATATGCACCCTCCGGGTGCAAGTATTTAAGTTTTAATATAATAAAATATCATCTTAAATTAGAAAGGCTAATGAAACTGAATAAGAATTCAGATAAAAATATTTGGAACAGAGGGGGTATAATCGGAAAATAGAACAACTTTGAAACTAACTGTTCCACCATTTTCTCTTACTCCCGTCTTTCAGTGGTAAATTTCCTTAATTTAACTATTTAGTTAAAATAGGAAGAAAAGAATAAAATTACAGTTATTTCTTTATGTTAATAGATTTCTGTTAAGATTTATCCCCGAGATTTTTGCTCATATTTATTAAGATAAAACCAAACAATTAGAAATCAATAATACTAAGCATATATTTATTAAAATCAATTTTTTTAAGATCAATATGCAAATTAGCCTTCCCATTCACACTGTAAACCGCTATTTCGTTGAATATATAAATATAATTGCATGTTATTAGTATGTAGATATTGTTAACAGTCTTAATGATGTAAAACAATTTTACTAATAATTGAGGTTTAAATAAAAAATGAAATCATGGAGAATGTGTGTAAATAACAAAGGGAATTGTGACTTGAGTAGTAATATAGTTTCGGTTACAGACAGAAAAACACACAATCTCCATTATAATAAGATTATTACCTTATAGCTTTTGTTTCGGATGTTATAGTAGTGTATACAAGTATTGAGGATCTAGCAGTTCTGAGGCATTATTTTAAACTGGACCTCAAAACCATTGTAACTGCACAGTAAAAGGAAATGAAGCTATACTGGCCATTTTAAGGGTGGTAACTTATCACTTGGAATAAACCCAGAAATGGACAGCCATCAGTTGTCAATTGTTATGCTTTAAAATCTATCTATACATATATAAAGGGCAGTTGTGTGTATCTGTATGTCCAGAGGAAACTTCAAAAATAAAACAATTGACAACAAAGTAAATATATATACACATTAAATATCACCAGTGCTTGGTTTTTGAGCAAAAATAATGAAGGTTTGATCTATATTTGTGAAGATAAATAAAAATAAAATCTAAATGATAGCAGCAAAGAATTTTTTTTTTTTCATTTAATATTCTAAAATAGTAGACATTAATTTTTCTTTTCAGAGTTGCTGGATCAACACAAGGTCTTCTTTTTACATAAGAATTTTAATGGGGCATACTGCAAGGATCTAATTTGTGATTCATTAATAATGGATCTGCAAGACTAAAGTTTTTGCTACCCACTACCCAGGCGATGTCGGGTAGCCACTTCTAGTGCAAAATAAAGGACAACCCAACCACCAGCACTTAAAAAAAAATTCAGAAGAGCTTGAAACATTGATACATACCATATCTAAATCATTACATAAGCTTCAAGAAACACATAGGAACTCTTTATTAAAAAAAAAATTAATGAAAATATTTTTGAGACATTCCAATAAAATGTGAGTGTCATCTTTTTCAGTTGAGAAAACCTTTTCTTCATCACCAAATATCTCACACATACACACACTGCCCTGGTCTAATGGTTAGAGTCGTAGGAAATGGGCTCGTCGACCCGAGTTCAATTCCTGGACAAAACTATCTGCATATCACATAGCGCTAATACTCATGGAAAAGGCATGAATTCAATTCTCCCCCCAGCTATGGGTAAATAGCAGGGCAGACTGGGCTCTTTAACCTTGGCTAGGTAACCAGTCTAGGAGAAGGAAAACTCTGAATTCAAACCTGTTAAACTCCACTTAAGAAACTGACCTGGGTATGACACTAAACTACAATCCAGTTTTGGAGCTCTGGGGAATGAGGAGTCAACCCTTTTGTTGCCATTTCTCCCAGAGTGGTAAGTAGTCATCGGGGTGGCATAAAGACGGTATCAGCCAATCAGCGTGGGAGTCTATCCCCTTTTCACTAGTGCTAGACTAAGGAGATTGTTTTTTAGTGTCTGAGGTGGAGTGCCACACCTACCATCAGCTCCTTACTTTACTGCACAGATTCCTGTGCTACTCATACACTGAGTTGGTGAGGGCCGGTATCAAACTAGGAACCTTGCGATTTCTAGCCAAATGCTCTACCGACTGAGCTAACCTAGCCCTCAGAGTGGTAGTACCTCTTAAAGGTTCTGTCTATGGACCAAATGGATTGGAGAATATTTACAATGATTTTAAACTACATTTTCTCTTAAAACATTGATATTGTAACTAAGTCTAAAGTGTTTAAAATGATTGGACCTTATGCATTTATACTTTAGAAGACTATTGCTTATGAGTTCAACTATTTCTGTGAACACCCCACTATTGTCAGACTAGACTAAGCTTAGTAAATAAGCTAAAAGTGTGAGAAATATGGACATTAATTTCTCATAATATTAAATTCATGGGAATTTGACATAAAAGCTACAAAATGTGGAAGAAGGTTTATTATTAGTCTACATCCCCTGAAATTCTATTTGACATACAAAAATCTGTTTTTTAATGTTTTTTTTTTAGGGGGGGGGGGTCACAATTTGACTCATGATTACAAAAAATATGTTCTCAGCATTGTATTTCTTTAATAAAGCATTTTCAAAAATGTTTTTTCTAATGAATTATCTACAAAATGGCCACAAAATTCCTGGGCAAAAATGTTTATACAATTTCATGCACGTTCATACCATAAGGTGATTTAAATGGTCTTAATTTAAAACCTTGTCCATCCCATAATTTTTCTGACAGTGAACTACAGAAGATTTTGTGGTAATCTGAACATTAGCTACATAAATGAGAGTAACCTCCCCTTGTTGATTTCATTTTGAGGAAGCCATATGGTTTGGTCGGCCATTTTCATTTCACCATAAATCTACACTGAAAATACGAATTTGTTTGAATCAATACAACTGCATGTTTTAACACGAAAATATCATAAAATGTGTTCTTAATTGTGCTTGCGCATTATTTGAAATGAACTTAATTGTTATTAAGAACACGTTTTATGATATTTTCGTGTTAAAACATGCAGTTGTATTGATTTACAGTGAAATGAAAATGGCCGACCAAACCATATGGCTTCCTCAAAGTGAAATAAACAAGGGGAGATTACTCTCATTTATGTAGCTAATGTTCAGATTACCAATTTTGTTTTAGATAAAAAATGCATTTACTAATTACATTTTGAGGCACTCAAGCACTAGCAATGAGGCTTTCTTTTAGTAGTGATACCAGAATCCGGATCAAGTCTCCAATAAACAGCCTAGTTCATCAAGCTAATCAAAGGTCCACATTTTAACTCATCACCGGTAAGTTCCACTTCAAACATTTGTAAACAATCCAACAGACAATTTTTTGCATTTATATTGTATCTGATAAAAACAAATTTTTTAAATTGTGTGATACAATTTCTGAACAAGTGCCGGGTTAGCTCAGTCAGGTAGAGCGTTCGGCTAGAAACCACAAGCTTCCTAGTTCGATACGCCAACTCAGCATATGAGTAGCACAGGGAACATCCTTTTATTCAAATAAACATAAAAAAATATTTTGTAAATAAAACCTGTATTTTTATTTGAATAAGCATATCTTATTTGTTTTTGTCAGATACAATATAAGTGCAAAAAATTGTCTATTGGTTTGTTTACAAATGTTTGAAGTGGAACTTACCGGTGATGAGTTAAAATGTGAACCTTTGATTAGCTTGATCAGCTAGGGTGCTTATTGGAGACTTGATCCCAGAATCCTTTATATTCTAAGATGTTCTAAGTTTGTTTTTTCACTAGCATGATTATGTACCCAAACACTAGCTCTGAATTTCTTGTCTATGTATGGTAAATAAATTAGTATCACTCTTAGAATTTGAACTACGGGAACTAAATTAGAAAGAATTCCAAAAATTGGTTAAAACCACAAAGATCAGCATGAGTTCAGACCCAAGTGGGAGTACCATACAGTGTATACCAGTGCTTCTCAACCTTTTTCGGCTTATGGACCATTTTTTATTTTAAAAATTCTCATGGACCAATCCTACTTTTACTTTTAAGCTATTCCATTTTTACACTAAAATACTTAATGAAAAGACAAAATAGTCTATTTAACCTTTAAAATTTATTTCAGTCCATTCAGCTAGTGACTACCTTGATCTTGGTGTTTCTGACACAAGATATCATAATTGATTTTGATGGAGTTATTCAGTCTTAGTCTGATAGTTCCTCTGCTGTTGAGATCTAATTTATTTCTTTTTCCTACTGAAAACATCCACAACAGCTGAAAATCCCGATTCCACCATCCATGTAGTAGGGAAAGAAATGATGCTTGCTTCTACATGTTGAGGGTCATTATAAGAAGTGCTAAATTAGTTAAATATTTGTGAAATGGCTAAAACATTTTTGTGGCTTCGAACTCTCTGTGGACCACTAGAAATGTTCTGTGGACACAGATGGTCCAGCTGGACCACGTTGATAATCACTGGTTTATACAAGCATTGTCCAGGATTACTCCGCTTACTATGGAAAGTAATCTGGCAGAGAGGAAAAATCACCGAGCAGTGGCGGCGTGCAGAGGGTGGATGGATTCCAAAGGAAGAGAATTGAAAAACACTCAAGCAATTTTATATTCAGTTCTAACTTTTTTTTAATAGTGAAATAGATCACTAATTAGGACTGAGCCTATTCTAGTAGTGACCACCCCAAACAGAGTTTTAACAGGTTTGAATTCAAAGTTTTCCTTCTCCTAGACTAGTTGCCTAACCAAGGTTAAAGAGCCCAGTCTGCCCTACTATTTACTCATAGCTGGAGGGAGAGTAGTTGGATTCATACCTTTCCTAAGGGTATTAGCGCAATGTGAACTGTAGCTATGTCCAGGATTTGAACTCGGGTCGACAAGTCCATTTCCTATGACTCTAACCATTACACCATGCATTGATTTTTTGTAACAACTGTTATATCAGATTTCATGTTTTTAATTTATCAAAATTGGAATATTTTTGTTTATTCTTTCTAACATTGAAAATTGAAGAGAAAAATAAGCAATATTTTTGGCATATTATGTTTTTCATCTTAAGAAAATTAAAAATGCTATTCAAATAAAAAAAAATTAGAAAATGTGTGCAGCTTATGGAGATGGTCCTGTTATTAAAAAAAAGTAGCCCCCCCCCTCCTTGTTATTGCATGAATATATTTTAATTACTTGAGGCAGTGAAAAGGAACAAATTGTGATTATTAAAATATAATTTGACCTGACTCTTCATATAACTTGTGATATTGTGAAGTGAAGTAAAATTGTTGGGGTGGCCTAAAGTCGGTATCAGCCAGACAGCAAGGGATCTATTCCCTTTTCACTAGCACTAGACCAAGGAGATTGTTTTGGTGTCTGAGATGGAGCGACACACCTACCATCAGCTCTTCACTTTACTGTACATATCCCTATGCTACTCATATGCTGAGTTGTGGTTCCTAGGCAGAGCTGGATTTTAGAAGTACACAAATTATCATGAGTATGCAATTTTCTAAATTATAAAAAAAACAAATGTTTTATTTTATAAAAAATAAGAGCTGTTTTGAAGTATGAGAAATCTTTAAATTTATCTGTAGACTGACACATGAGTGGATATGGAGAATTTTTAGGGAACACATTTTATTGTTTGTGCAACAAGGGTCACTAGGGATAACCTCAAACCAGCTAAAAGGCCAGTAGGATGAATTTTTATAAATTAGTTTTTGAAAACAACAGGTTGGTACAATGTCAGAGCTTTTGAGGAAATTACCTTTCACCCTACCTGTTTTGAAAAGAGAATTGGGCAGAGTTGAAATAGAAAATATTTCAACTCGTATTTTGTTAATTAGAATCAAAGAAAAAAACATTTGACCCCAACTAGAAACAATAGTAAGTATTGTGAGTGAACGTAGTTTCAAGTCAGATGGTATGAGTGGAAATTTAGTTTAAATACCAGCCTGAGTTGGGACTCAGGAGAGTTAAAAAAAAACAGGTTGACAAGAGAATGAGAACCTCATACTTTCCAGGTTTAGTCACAATTTCATTCTGATTCACTGCCTCTCATCATTCCAAATCATAATGTGCTTTGTGTACATATTTTCTTTACTAGTATTAAATTCTGTTATTGAGTTAACCACTGGTATCTGTGGGGATTAAATAAAACGAAAATAAAAAAAAAACCAACAAACTCCCATGGGGCCTTCACCGGAAGAACCCTCTGCACATGTCCGACAAAAAGGACTGTCCCCGACCCCCAAAAGAATCTCTCGGTCATTTCAAATCAGGCCGCAACTGGGTCTAGTTGCTCCTGCTAGCCACAGGCAACTATGACCTGGTTAACAAAGCCTAAGTCATAAAGCCACCTTCTGTCTTCGTCTCTTTCTTTTCATTCCTTATATTCCTTCTTTTCAGCACGACCACCAAATGAGATGGGGTTAAAAAGCAAAATCCCTAAGAACACACACCAAAAATATCCAGATACCTTTAAACCATAAAACAACCAAACCTCTTCCTACCCCAAAACATCATCCTACCCCATATATCTCCCTTTTTCTAGCATTTAAAGGAGACAGTAGAATTGTTTTCTTTGGCTTTGATTGCAGATTTTAAAATACAACTCACTGAAAATCAAAGAAAAGTTAACTTCTCTTTTTCAGCAAGTACACAATGAATACAAAGATCCACTAGATAAAGTGACCAATAGACTGGACATTAATTTTATTTATATTTTTATATATTTTTAGTCCAGTTTTTCCCTGTAATCAATACAGGCGGAGAGGTGACTCCAGCCTAAGAAATGAAGGACACATTGGAGCTGTGTGTCTGAGAGAATTAAAAAGATAGAAAGGATTATTGATTATTCTGTAAAAGATTGAAAATGTCAAAAGTGGTTTGAGAAGTTTCCAAGCTGAAAATTTCTCACTGAACAATGCTCTACAGTCAGTTAAATCCAGTAGAAAGTGATCAAAACATTAATTTGAGAATATATGATCTTTTTTATTGGGCCTCATATAATTTCCCAGGTTAAAAAGTAGGCAATTAAATTCGGATGAAGAAGAAAACAACAATTGAAAATACAAAAACATATATTCAGAAAGGTACAAATTACAAACTTAATGGCGTTTGCAACAAGACTTATCTGCTGAGGTTCTTCTAAGTTTTGGGAGCGTCTTGTTGCTATCGCATCAACACTATAAGTAACTTAGTCATGGAATTCAATTTAGGTGCCAATATTGTATATTGACGATTTCAGCCCCTGGTGCCTAGGGCAGATAATTAAGCCCTAATTTTTCCAATATTACTAATCCCTAATTTTTCCAATAAATAATCAACATTATATGAAGTGGGAGAAAGACAACATTCAAAATATTAAAATCAGGAACTGAAAATCATTTCATCAACTTGATTATTTTTGCTGATGTGTGGCTTCCACTTGAGTTAAAAAAAAAAACAACTACTGGATAAGCACAACTGAACTAGTGCTCAAAACAACTGGTACTTATGGAACTCAAGAATAGTCCACTTATGCATTTGGGGGATTCCATTCCCTGAGTCCTGATTGGCCGCTTGGTTTTGATGATGTTATGAGGCTTCATAAATACTCTGGCATTATGCAGTAGGATTGCAACAAGGTTAGATCCATATTGGGTTATGGTGCCTTGTTGCCTTGTCTTACCAATTCGACAGTAATTGGAACTTAGTATGATTATTTTACACTGGATATATTTTATATTCAACTTAAATGCAATGAAAATGTTTCATTTTTAGACAAATTGTGATGGGCAATAAAAAGTGGATTTAAAGTTTGGGATCTTATTTCATGGGTAAATTGCAATAAATTATACTATGAATATTGTTAAAACAGAAAACAAAAAGCAAAATTTAAAGTTTTATCACATTTAAAGAAATAGTAGACCCCTTCTCAAGGTAAAATAAAAAGAAAGATTCCTCCTGTTCTGTTATGTGAGTTAGTCTTCTATAACCCCCCCCCCTTATCACAATAAGTCTTTCAAACAAACCAATGTGAATTTCACTAAAGTTCTTATTAAGTTTTTTTTTAAATGTATATAAAATTGAATTATTTCTACTTTTCAACTTTTGATCTTCAAGTGAAAGCAACTGAAAAATATTAAAGGGCATTCTACTTTTCTCTGGGGAGAAACATGGTCAGAGTTGAGGGACAAATTATCAAGTTTTAGGAAAATATTAGTCACAAAAATTGTTCTGCTATGTACCATAAAAAAGTAATTTTCTCGGCACATGTTTGAAACCCCAGGTATATATTATAAAAATAGGGTTGTTTGTTGGCATATTTCTCAGTAGTGAAAGGGTTTAGTGTTCAAACTCAGTTTTTAAAAAATGAAATAGGCTAGGATTTTGAATGATGATTGGGAAGACTGGTGTTGAAACACCTTCCCCTTTTACATATCTCCCAATTTGATTTGGTATAAAGTTATCTTTGTTAGGATTACAAAGTCATAGAAAATATCACAAAAGCAATTTGATAGCAAACCTAGAAGTTAAAGAAAAGTTTAAAGCACACACTTATACATTATCAAGTATTCTTATCTAATACAGTGGTATCTTGACTTACGAGTTTAATTTGTTTTGCTCATAATTCAATTTCCTTGTTTATCAATTTTTCTATTGAAATAAAGTGAAATGCCATTAATTCATTCCAGCCCCACCCAAATACCCTAATTTTTTTGTTACATTTTTTTAAATAAGAAAAATAGCACTGTATTGTATAACAAACATAAAATAGAAAGTAATGAATTATGTGCTGTAATATGTTTTCATTTTCATTTTTTTATAAATAAAATTTTTATTTTTTTATAAATAATATTTTTCTTTAGCGTAATAAATTTGAAAACATAAATGTTTTTAGAGAACTTATTAATATAAGCATATCTGTTGGGTCATCCATTGAGCTCTGGGTAGATAATTGGGATTAGGAAAAAGTGAGTCTGCAAAGTGAATTGAATCTAAGAAACAAATAGGGCCAGAGAATCTTTTTAAAAAAAACAAACATTAAAATCATTTTGTAAGATTTCTAAGAAAGGGAATGTTTGACCTAATTTAAGCTACGGTTCGCTGCTTATGAAATTTAACATATGAATACATTTCAAACTCTCCTATCTCTCTCTCTCTCTCTCTCATGCATATATAATGAGGAGGAGGTAATCAAGATATACAGAGGGAGGGGGGAAGTAATAGCAGAATGTGAAGTAAGAGATGGGTCATTTTTTACTTAATTGCAAATTACGACTAATTAGAACCAATTAAAATGGATTTTTTTTCAAACATAACTCAATCCTAAAACTAAGGAATAATTCAGTATAACTTTTGTGTCATTAATCTAAACAGTAAAAAAGCCTTTATGAGACAAACATTGATTCAATCAGCTTTAGTATAATAATAGATGATAGATTGATGAAACAACTATCACGAGACAGTAATAGTACTTTTTAAATTTTCATAGATTTTTATTGGAAAGTTCTCTAATTTTATTTTTTGTGTGTTGTTAAAGAAAAATACCTAAATATAATAGAAACAATTATTATGCCTACTTTAAAATGCCCACAGCGGCTCTCCCACTGCAATCCTACCATAAACTGCTGGCGGCGACTCTTGCATATGTTACTTATTGACACTGAAAAATCACTACGTGAATACCCCTGAGTTCTGTGGTGAATAGATAGTGAACTTTGAAATATCCGATAATACAGGTAAAAATACCAAGAGAATTTGGTACAGCTGTGGGGGAAATTTGGTAGTTAAAGAGTTTTAATTTTTCAAGTAAAAACTCTGAATAATTGTTTTATATTTTCTCTAATTGTACACCAATACATTAAAGACTAACAAAAAAATTATGGAAAGTCTAAATAAAAACTTTGATGGTATAATTATATATACACTAACTGAAGTATTTGCCTACACCAGGTAAGATGTCAAGAAATGTATCACAACTGATTATAGTACAGACAGGGAGGATCTGTCTTTTGGTACCGAACATGTATGGTGAAAAGGGGGGGGGGGGGTGATATTGTAAAAAGTACTTGGTATCTATTACTTAAGCATAACATTTATTATCTAGATGTAGATATGATATAAATAATCAATTTATATCTTATTATAATGTAGATTGTATGTTTGTAACTGAAACTATATCACTACTCAAGTCACAATTCCCTTAGTTATTTATGTCACATTCTCCATGATTTTATTTTTATTTAAACCTCAATTATTAATAAAATTGTTTTACATCATTAATACTGCTGGCTTTATCTATGGGTATTTGCCTCTCATCCCACTTATGAGGGCGTGACACAAGGACATTTTTATGTGGGCCCACCCACAAGCCGAAGCTCATGAGTGGTAGGTGGAAAAATTGCGTTGATCCCATCGATATTTCCCCTCAAGGGGGGGCGACGGACAATAAACCCAGCCCTGCCCCTTTAAATCGAGGGGGCAGGTATTGCCTGGAGGGATAGCCCCCTGGGATCGACGCTATTAACTTGTAAAGATCCAGGGCCGATTGGCCTTATCTATATACTGATAACATGCAATTGTATTTAGATATACAACAAAATAGCAGTTTACAGTGTGAATGGGAAGGCTAATTTGCATATTGATATTAAAAATTTGATTTTAATAGATATGTGCTTTAGTATTATTGATTTCTAATTGTGTTACAATTTATGGGTGTCATAAATTGTTGGCAGACCCTGTAGCTGAGAATAAGGGCCGTTAACTTTGAAATCAGGGAGTGGAAATTTATCAGTGACTGTTGGTAACCCCCTGACCCCTAAAGGCGCGAATCTCCCGAGCCATGAGAAACACGTGATTAGTTTTAGTTTTTAGATTCAGCCTGGCCGTCAAAGAGTTTAGACATGCTCTGGGGCTGGTCTCCCCACACGGCGGATAAGAATCATGGACTAGATAAATTAAAAGCTTGATCAGGCAACAAAAAAATGTCTTGTTAATTCAATTAA
Organism: Doryteuthis pealeii; assembly: GCA_023376005.1. Lineage (NCBI taxonomy): Eukaryota > Metazoa > Mollusca > Cephalopoda > Myopsida > Loliginidae > Doryteuthis > Doryteuthis pealeii. The sequence goes on along the minus strand of CM042145.1, from coordinate 13,434,040 downwards.
TTGCAATGACCAAAATCAGCCAAAAAGAATCCCTTAGTAGAAGAAGTTAGATAGAAGAACCCAACTAGACGAGATGTCGGCCAAGGAAGAAGAAGGAAATAGAAGACAGGAAGATGGCAACTAGAAGAGTAAAGATGTCAACAAGTGATAAAGTAAGACCATCTACTCTCCAAGTAAGTCTCTAATCTGTCTGTCTGTCTGTCCGTCTCTATCTCTCTCTCTCTCTCTCTAATATGTCTCTCTATAATCTGAGAATTCTCTCACTCTTGTTTATATACCCAATGTTTGATGTACGATGTCAATGTGGGTATATAACAATTGTTTGATTTTATCTTAATGAATATAAGCAAAGATCTTGGGGATAAATCTTAAAAGAATTCATTAACAAGAAAATAACTGTAATTTTATTCTTTACTTCCTAATTTAACTAAATTGGTAAATTAGGAAAATTTTCGCAATGAAAGACGGGAGTGATGGAAGAGTATGTTTCAGTTGTTCTATTTTTCGATTATACCCCTCTCTATTTAAAATCTTTTTATCTGCATTCTTATTTAGTTTCATTAGTCATTCTAATTTAATATAATATTTTATTACATTAAAGCTTAAATACTTGCACCCAGAGGGTGCATATATTTGCTAGTCTGGATAATAGATTAAAATAATTTATAATAAACTATTTCAATTTTTTCAAATGCATTTGATCATGTCAATTTTTCTATTAACTTTTAACTTAACTAATCAAGTCCTTTAGAATCTAATAAAGATAGAAAGTTCATTCAACTGTGGCATATGAAAATCTAAGAGATTGCAATGGAGTAATCAGAATAACAATTTTATTTATTTTGTTTATGTCTAAAAGAACTACAATGGTTAAATTACAAAATACTAATAGTACTGAGTACTCATTTGGTTACCTCATTTTAGGAATGACACCCCCACCCCCACTTAGTGGTACCAAGTACTTTTTACAATATCACAATTTTTCCTTAAGGGAACCACACCTTTTTTACATACATATCCATGTAACTAAAATTTGACCCCACCCCACCCTGGTACAGATGATGAACCTGTTCCAGTAAAGTTAAATTATGTCAAACACTTAAATAATTTAATTGAGTGATACTTAAAAAGATTTATCAATTTAAATATTTTTGTTTGTTATCCAATTGTTAGTGAGAGTCCAACCTTTCCCTATGATGATTTTCTTTTACAGTAAAATTCTCCTTGGGTCTATGTGGTGTAATGTTAGCAGGCTAGATTAACAGACTAATGTTAGTGACTGATTCTCATTGGATGCCTCATATTTCAGGCCTTGTGCCACATCTAAGCTACGCGTAGAGGAAAGACTAATGCTTCCCAATTATTAATATAGATATATTACACACATACATAAATAAAATAATACTTCAAATATATGGGGTATTTCAGAAAAAATTATATATAATTTTGTAATTTAATAACTTGACCAATTGTCATTGAAATAATCTCAAATTTTGACAGCATGTGTAGAACAATTCAAAATTCTATGTTTAATGTTTTATGTTGTTTTTTTTCTTTTCATGTATAGAAATGCCATTCACTGGAAAAAGAAAGTTTTTTTTTAGAAATGGCACAAAAAGTTCATAGAGGAAGTCTGTTTGTGCAGGGCGAAAGTATATAGATGACTACTAGTATCAAAAATGGTCAAAAACTTGTGAAATCGTTTATGAAATCCACATATCCTTGCATTTCTCATTCAAATTAAGCCTGTTTAGTTTCATTTGCCTAGACTATGTAGTTATTCAGATATTTACATCTCAAATGATATCAAATTTTTTAAAATGCCCATACTTCAATATAGTAATAAATATATCCTTGCAACTTTTATACATATCTTTCTAAAGATGTATCAATATTTATTATCCTTAAATTATTCTACTTCAAATTACACAACAGGAACCAAACTCATTATGCTAGTGAAATTCTCTTCAAATCTAGATAACAATGACTCAATAAAAAGCAATCACTTCCTTCAAAAATAGATATATTAAAGCTTTTTTTTTTGGGGGGGGGGCTAACCAAGGAGAAGTAGGGGTGAGGAGCTCTCAAAGTAGTTTTGACTAATGACAAGAGAGCCCCTTTGGTCTGAATTCAAAGTTTTCCTTCCCCTAGTCCGGTTGCTATACCAAGGTCAAAGAGCCCAATCTACCCTACTATTTACCCATAGTTGGAGGGATAATAGTTGGATTTGTACCTTTCCCAAGGGTATTAGCTCTATGTGAAATGCAAACAGCCACATCCAGAATTTAAACTCATCTTGCCATGTCCATTTCCTACCATGATAACCATTACACCACACACCTCTATCATCACAAGGTTAGAGTAAGCTAGGAATGCTGATTCTAGAAATGGGAATTAACTTGATCCACTGACAAGAGATTTTAATGATATAATATTAAAAAAACAGTCTATTTATTATGAAGACTCAAGATCAGTACCCAAAACTTGAGTATTATTCGGACTATTATCCTCATCTTTATTGTTATCTGTACAATGTTTCAGCTGATGTGCCCTTTGGTCTTCTTCAGGTATTTCTTGTCGGAAGGCAGGAGGGCTCATTGGCCGAAACGTTGTACAGATAACAATAAAGATGAGGATAATAGTCCGAATAATCCAAACAATACTAATCATCAAGCCTCAGCTCAAAAATTCAGAAAAATATCAAAACTTTGGATTGACATAAACTGCAGTGAAAATATGATATTCAATCATTCCCCTTAACTTTTTCTAGACCCTGACAAAATTATAACAAATAACACTGTTCTTTTGTTGCTCTAAATAAAAACAAAATCTACCCCCCCCCCCTGTGAGTAAAGCCTTTGACCTGTTGATAGCCTTTAAATGTCAAATCTGTGTAGTTACTCCTTCCCATTGTTAGGGACTGCAGATAAATAAAAATTAAAAAACATAAAATATAACCCATCCGAAAATCAATAGCTTTTATCCCCCCCCCAAAAAAAAACAATCACAACATATCAGCTTCAAGCGACCAAAAATGCTTTGTTTCATATCAGCTGCTGATGTACACGATCCAACCTTTTAACCACACCTTTCTGCACTAGACAACTGCATAAAACTTTAACAAAAAATCATATCAGAAAAAATGATGAATTTCATAATAGGAAACTGCTTTTTAAGTTATTGGTAGTGACGTAGTCAAGAAATACATATTGATAGTAGTAAAGTCTGCACCTACCACCAGCTTTTCACTTTACCTCACAGATCCAAATAAGTTGGAAGCGCATGGTGTAATGGTTAGAGTCGTAGGAAATGGACTCGTCAACCAGAGTTCAAATTTTGGATGAAGCTACAGTTCACATGGCACTAATATCCTTGGGAAAGGTATGAATCCAACTACTCTCCCTCCAGCTATGGGTAAATAGTAGGGTAGACTGAGCTATTTAATCTTGTTTAGGCAACCAGTCTAAGAGAAGGAAAACTCTGAATTTAAACCTGTTAAAACTCTGCTTGGGTTGGTCACTACTAGAATAGGCTCAGTCTTAATTAGTGATCTATTTGATTAATTTGATCCAAGCTGTGCTACATATACACTGAGTTGGCAAAGGCCAGTATTGAACCTGGAACCTTGTGATTTCCAAAGCGGATGCTCTACTGACTGTGTTAAACCAACTTTAGGCAAATTTAAAACTGGCATTTAATGTGGACAAATTTAATCCTTAATACAAAACTTGTATACACATACAAATAAAAAAACAAAAAACTATGAATCTTTATGAATATTCTGACAAGATACTGAGAAAATTATTTCTTCTAATACTGGCTTTTACCTGAGTTTAAATAATAACTAACAACTGCTGGAAAATACTCAACTATCTTAGCTACCAGTACAAATAGTTGTTGTTCAAGCCCAGTTAAAAACTAGGATTTCGAATGCTGATTTTGTCAGCCAAGTTAATTGGGTAGCTGATGTTCAAGCCTGGGTAGAAGCCAGGATTTATTCTGAATGCTGATTCTTAATGTAGGCCATTATTTTTTTCCCCTTGGAAGACTGACAAAACACAATTTTCCTCACACCTATTCCTCTTTACCTGGCCTTGTGCTGAAATAAATTCAACGTATTGTGTTGGTAAATACACACATACACTCCTACACAGCTTTGTCTAGCATAAAAACAGGTATATTCAATCTAATGCTTAAATTCGAGAATTCTATATACTATCACTCAATATAATAAATTTTAATCAACTTTGATTTTCTGAGTACAGTATTTTATTTGTGTTAAGTGCAGTTTACCTAGATCAAAAATAAAAAAGCATAATCACATTATTTCTAGGTAACTGATGCAAAAATATACCTTACAGTTAATATCCTTACAATGATATCAAATCTTTGTAAACTTTATTTCATGTGCAGCCACACATACAAATGTTGTCAGGTATTAGAATACACTGATTGTATCACCTGCAGAGGAGTAATGACCTCCCCCAAAGAGGCGTTCTGGTTTTAACACAGAACTGCATCTGATGGTGAGGCTCCAATTCTGGAGATCTAAAGAGTGTGGAGTACCTCTTCATTACCATCACTCCCAGATCCACTCTACCTGGAGTGGTATTATGTTAAGATCTCATCTATGGGTCAAATAGACATTTAAAAATTATTCGTATTCGATAAGACCGTGTGCAAAAAAAAAAAATCTAAAGAAACAACTACACAAAAAATGTTAATATAAATAAACGTACAATTAACACGATTCCCTGACCTCTAGGCTTAAAATGACCCTAGACGGTTGACATGGCGTTACAATCAATTAATCACAAACACACACACATATATATTATATATATATATATATATATATATATATATATATATATATATATATATTAAAAGAGAAATCAACAGATAATGCAGGAATAGTGGATGAAGCGAAACCCTTCTTCTTCAATCAATAAGGGGTTCGGGTTCATTTAACAAACTAAAATTCAAAAGACCATTATCTTTCCTTATCCTACCAATAAATTTAGCTTTTTGTTTTTCAGATTAAACTAATTTCTTCAATATCTAATCGCCCGTCTTATTTTTTTTAATAATCACAGAGGCCATATATTCTACGGCGTAAGTAACAACACACACAAAATTAAACTTGCATTATTGATACTGACGTAGTTTGTTTTGTTTTTTATTGTTTTTTTTTCTGTTATTGTTTTTTGTATATGTTTTGTTTTTCAAACAATGTTAATTTTTAATAAAGTACAAATAAATTAGCCAGCGTATTTGATTTTAACTTCAGATTGATTCCAATCAAAAAATAAATAAATCGCTGGTTGTTAGTTTAATTTTGTTTGCAATCAAAATGAAAAAGATTATTCGCTACATGAAACTTTACATTAATTGATTCATCATATTGTATTTTTTAATCAAGTCCAAACAACATAAACATTTAGGAGTACAAAGTATTTTTTTATTTTTTGACGTTACTAAATTTATTATTAACAACATAACACGAATCGTCCTGTCATCGTCGTTCTAAAAAATCTTGACTACATTTGAAAAAAAAAAAAGCAAAGAAAAACGAAGTTATTTTAAATGATTAGATTTTTATATATATATAAAACTCGAAAAAAATTCCCAGTGACATAATCACAAGTAGGAATTTTACTTTAGAAGCAATATTTTGTCAATTAAGAATCCCAGCTGAGAAAAAGCGAAAAGTCCGCGTGCGCAGTGGAGAATACGGACAAGGGAGGTAACCCACTTAATTTAGTCGTCGCATCATGTTTTCGGACGATATAGTGGACCCCATAATTGAATCTGGGTCTCGTACACTAAACATCATTATTATTGCTTTTCGCCCAAAATTTTATTTCTGCAAATAAAAAAATATCTCAACAAATAAGTAAAAAAAAAAAAAAAAATTGTGATTTTACGATTCTTATAAAACTGGTTTCTACAAACAAAGACCAATGAGTTGGGGGGGGGGGGCATGTTTCTCACTCTTACCGTCTTCATGGCAGCTTCATGCGTGGTTTGCGGCCTTAGCGAAGTCATGATCCCTTGACTGTGAATGCAAATGTGCGCTGCTGCTACCTGGCCATTTCTGTAATCTTTGAGCTTATCCACTCGAACTATTCAATTTATATATCTCTTCTTTCAGTGTAATCGCGACGAAGTCGTTGATCTCATTCGGTCGAGACGTGTAGGGCTGTTTTTCGGCGGAGGTAACAGAGACGACGACAGCCGCATTCGTTGTGTGATTCAGTTGAAGACCCGAGGGAATGGACCCACTGAGAGTTACTCCCCTTGCCTCTTGTCAACATTAATATCATCAAGTCGAGGAGGAAGAAGATGGAGTGACTGACTTCACGTTTGTGTATGTGTATGTATGTATGTATGTGTGTTTGTCCGTGTGTGTGTGTGTCCGTCCCCCACCCCGCACACATTTTTTTCCTTCCCTGGCTTGAACATGACACTGCAAGTGAGCAATATCTAAATAAATCCAAATTAATATTATGAAGTTATGGAAAAGATAGTACTATATGATATATATTATTTAAATACAGAGGATCGGCTTAGAACCGTTCCGGATTTATTCATTTTTCGGACCAACGGAGATCGTAGTATTGCAAATTCTGAAATTCAATACACCTGTGTCCCACTAATTATGCACATCTCATATCTTTAACAACATTGGGACTGTTAGAAACATTAAATTCAACAAATACTTTGCACATTAAAAATTTTATGCATCTTGTTAGAATTTTACTACATCTAATAAAACATACGCTTCGTAAAGTGAGCGATACTTACTTATTTGGCCTTCAATAGAGCGCAGTATTTATTGGCCTTGGGGGTTGGATAAGGAAAGATAAGGGATGTACAGTTTGGTGGCAAGTACGCTCTCTTACACAGCAGTTCGGCTCTAGGATGGAATAAGAAGAATTTTGCAGTTTTCCGGTAGACGTGCAGTGTGCACGTAATTTTGTCCGGATTAAAAGAGGTTACCGGAAAATCGGTGGTCCATCTCTATTTAATAGTTCTACAATTTTTTAGAATTTTTGTATGACACTTTCATATAAATGAAGATAGGACACAATGATAAATCTATTTTGCAAAGCGGACCAAAAACAGTATCATAAATAACGTTGATTTTAATTCATAAAGAGTCCAGTATTTTAAAAATCTTTTGCAATAGAATATTGAATAAAAATTAATAACACTTTCTGTGTTCCATAACCCTTATTTTCTTTAACTTTTCAGATATTTACTAAACGAAGTTGAGCACAAATGAGAAAAAATAAGGAATTAGGAAGATTGCATAGCTTCAGTTTGCCAAGTGTTGAAAGCTTGCCTGTTTTGTTTTTTTTTTTTTTGTTTTTTTTATCAGAATTTGAACTTGTAGCTTTTTCACTTAAGTTCAAACAAACATTGACCACAAGCATGGATAGAAAATATACAACTACCTCAGCCATAAGGTAGACTCTCCACTGATTTTTTTAGAATCACTATTTAGCTTTACATTTTCAGCAATTAAAAAAAACTAAAATCCTTAATATCATTGCTGGTGTTTATTTATTCTTATTGATGTAGTAGACTGACAACCATATAGAAAGATTCTGATGGAAAAAAAGATACATAATATGTCAAATTTTTTCCCCTGATCCTTATGTGAATCCTGAGTAAGATTGATTCTTTTGGGTAGAAAGCGCTGGGCAGTATTATATATATATATTATATATATTATATATATTATATAATATTTTAATTATATTTTTATATATATATAATATTATATCGCTGACTTACCCTCTTGAATTCTACACTTACTAACCATCGTGAACAAATTCACCGGTAAGTCACTTTTCCTTTATAAATGTATATATTATTCTATACACATATTATATTTTATATATATATATTATATATATTATATATATTAAATATATATATATTATTATATATATATATATTTTATTATATATATATATATATATACATAATAATTATTTTTATATTATATATAATATATATATACATATATTATTTTAATATTAATATATTATATTATATATATTATTTACATATATTATTTTATATATATATATATATATATATATTTTATTATATTAATTATATATATGTGTGTGTATATGTATATATATATATGTGTGTATATGTATATATAATATATTGTGTATATGTATTATATATGATATATAATATGTATATATATATTATGTATAATGTGTATATATATTAATATGTATATATGTGTATATATATATATGTATATATATGTATATATTATATATATGGTATATATTATTGTGTGTATAATATATATATATATGTATATATATTTGATGTATTATATATGTATATTATGTATATAATATGTGATATATAATTATGTATATATATATATTATTATATTATATATGTATGTATATATATATAGTATTATATATATATATTATATATATATTATATATATATATTTGGAGATTGGTGTGTTTTTCTGTCTGTAACCGAAACTATATTACTACTCAAGTCACAATTCCCTTAGTTATTTATATCACATTCTCAATGATTTTATTTTTATTTAAACCTCAATTATTAATAAAATTGTTTTACATTATTAATACTGTAACCATATCTACATACTAATAGCATGCAATTATATTTATATGTACAACAAAATAGCGGTTTACAGTTTAAATGGGAAGGCTAATTTGCATATTGATATTAAAAATGTGATTTTATAAATATGTGCTTAGTATTATTGATTTTAATTGTTTGGTTTTATTATAATGAATATAAGCAAACATTTCTTCAATGAATCTTAAATGAAATCTGTTAACAAGAAAAAATAACTGTCATTTTATTCTTCACTTCCTCTTTTAACTAATACTTAAATTAGAAAAAATAACACATGAAAGACAAGAGTGATGGAAGGGTAAGTTTCAGTTGTTCTATTTTTTCGATTATACCACCTCTGTTCAAATCTTTTTATCTGCATTCTTATTTAGTTTCATTAGCCTTTCTAATTTAATATAATATTATTAGTTAAAACTTAATACTTGCACCCGGAGGGTGCATATATTTGCTAGTATATATATATATATATATATATATAATATATGTATATATATAGTATATATTTATATATATATATATATATAATATATATATATTATGTATATATAGTATATTATATATATGTATATATATATATAATATTATACTGTATATTATATATATATATATATAGTATATTATTATAATATATATATATATATATTTATATGTATATATGATAATATATATATGTAGTAATAATATATTGTTATATATATATGTATATTATATATATGTATATATATATTATATAGTATATAGTATTATGTATATATGTATATATTATATATATATGTATATATATATATATATATATGTATAATATATACATAATATGTAATATATATATATATATATGTATATATTGTATATATATATTATATATTATATTTATTATAATATATTATATATATATAGTATATATATATATGTTTATAATAATATATATAGATATTATATGTATATATTATATATATGTTATTATATATATATATATATATATATTATATATATTATAAATTATGTATATATTTATATATATATATTAATAGTGTATGTATATCATATATATGTATGATAATAATTTATATATATTATATGTATATATATGTATATATATTTGATATATATATAATATTGTATTATATATGTATCTATATATATATTATATTATATGTATAATATATATGTATGTATATATTATGTATATATATGTATTATTTATATGTATAATTATTTATATATATAATATATATGTATTATATATATAATATATGTATAATATATTATATTAGTATAATATATATATACTATGTATATATAATAATATATGATATATATATTAATGTGTAAGATATAATGAAAACAAACGATGTTTACAAATGAATAGCTCATCAAAGAGAAGTGTGCAACCGTTTCGGGGCAATTCTTTGACGGTTTTGCACACTTTCTCTTCTGATGAGCCTATTTCAGTTGTAAACATCGTTTTTTTTTTTTCATTATATTTCATTCATACATGTCGAGTTATATTTCATTTTTATTTTCACATATTATATGTATACTATATATATATATATGTATATAACATATACATAGGTATCATATCATATAATTAATTAATAAAATATATAAAAGGTTATTACGTATCTATTTATTTGATGCAATAGAAGAACAGTCACAAACTATAGGTTCATCTACATGCAAAATTGCATGCATTCATCAGGTGACGTTGATTTCGCAATACAAGGAAATAAAAAAAATTCAAAACAGGTCCTTTACGCGCATAAGATGTTATGATTTGGATGAGTGATATTTCGTATGTATTTAGTGTATTTGGGGATCGTATGTGTGTTTTATGGACAGTGCAAAGGTTATGTTATACAAATTGGTGGATATATATATATACATATATATATATTATATTAATTATATATATATATAATTATATATTATTCATATATTATATAATATTTATATTAAACATATATATTAACTATATATTATGCATAATATATATATATTACATATATATATATATAACTATATATATATATATCATATATATATTATATACTATATAATATATTAATATATATATATAAACATATATTATAATCATATAATATATTATATACAAATATATATAATTTCATCTTTTAAAACATATTTATTAAGTATATACAGATAGCTCTCATGACGAAGTGTATGTGGAGCTTGTTTCAGTCGCACTGGTCAGTAGCGCTATAGACGCTCTGGGAGCGTGGGCTATCTCGAGCGTGTGGAGACAGGTAGTTGTAAGTTAGCTTGGGGCATAGTACTAATTAATGAGTATCTGCGTCTCAGGAGCGGCACGACTCTTATGCTAATAACTGCACTTTAGTGGGGTTGTACATACTGCTTGTTCGAGTGCGGTTATAGACGTAGAGCTAAAGAACACGATTGATTAAGGTAAATCCAGACTGTTCGGCTAGAGGTGTTAGAGGTCGATGCATCTGAGAATGCTGCACCTATCACGCTGATACTGGTCGGCGAAGTTCAGTGATCTGCAGTAGTGTGCCTTCTAGGCTCGTGTGATAATATTGTTTCCTGTTAGATGGCTCACACTATTGATGAGATTAGTGCCTATTTATATAGTAGGTTTGCGTGGCGAGCTCTTGTGTGTCCTAAGTCTTCTGATTAGCCCTTATCTATTTACTTATATTATAGATGCTCAGTTAGAGCTGTCGTCAGGTGTTCGACGTTCAGGATTGTCAGTATCATGATGGTTTCAGTAGGCGTAATAGATGATATAATGAGTTCCTATCTAGTAGATTAACGTGTGTAGGTGTATGAGGTGTGGCCATAACGTGAGCGTCGCGTTCACTGGACCGCGATACGGTCTTATATGTAAAGTGCGCTGAGTGTGTGAGGTGGACCATGCGAGCTCAACGAGATATTAGAGACTTGGCGGGGCTTACATGTGATTAATGTGTACGGATAGTCATCATGTAGGTTGTATCGACGTTGTTATGGATCAAAAGATCGTTACATCATATCCTGAGATATCACTGCGCACTAGTCTAGGTGTTGTGTGGTCGGCCTAGCTCGAGCTGAACGCTGTCAGTCTGCACGTGTAGAGCGAGTACGACATCGGGCGTAGTCGTAGACAGGATGATGATGTTTGAGCGCCGATAAGATTCTTGGTTACACCGATGCACGCTTTAGATAGGTAGTGTGGTAGAGACTCTATAGTACATATATCGGGATCTTAGAGTATATAAGGAGCTATCCGTATTATAGCTACATAATATGATGTGTGTAGGGTCGTATGTACTATGTAATACGTATTGTTAATAGATTATTCGTTGACTTGTATGTATAGTGAAGATCATTATTGAGTGGCGTAGAGGTCCATATAACGAGAAATGACGAGTGATATTTGATATATATATAATATATATAACATTATATAATGGAACTCAATTGCGCGGAGCATAGTGATAGTGATGTTAGATTCTTACCAAAGACGATGCGGTGCTGCGTGTATTTCTTTATGTATTTAAGGCTGTGTGCGATATTGCTCATGACGGTAACCTTAGCGATAGTGGCTGTTAATAGCAGAGCGCGTGCGATCACTCGAGTCAGATGAGTACTGGCATACACGCTTCGAGCTTTGGCATCGACTGTGCGTTAGTGGCGTGTCGTGCGAGCGTGTACCCGTATCTATATTGCGCATCTGATGTGCTAAGCTTAGCTACGAGCGTATTAGTACGTAGCGAGGTTGCAGCTCAGGCGTGCTATTGATCGGATCAGAGGGAGGTGTATAAGTCACTCTGCTCACGTGGATCGTGATGATGGTCGATGGAGTAGTCAGCGACGACAATTCTGCATATATAGACTCTGTGACAAATAATATTACGGTATTGCATATTATATATACTGTTACATATATATCAGAGTAGGATCTGGGGACCAGTCCTCTATATGATAGTATTTAGGAGATGATATTATATTTATATCTATATATTTACATATTTAATATATTATTATATATATGTATATACAATTATATATATATATATATATATTGTAATATAGTATAGATATACATGAGCGTAGTATCCGTAGTGCTGTCATTCAGTGCCGCCGTTTCGCTGAGACCTTAGGACGCAGTTAGTGTGACTGACAAGCATGCCGTGATGAGAGTTCCTAGGAGCGGACATATTAGCGTGAGAGGATGTGGAGTGTATCGAGGCTTGCGAGACATGCACTTCAGCTAAGTGAGGTGGATACCGATACGAGGTGGAGTTGATGGCGCCATTAAGGTGATAGTCGTGTTGTGACCTCGCCTTCTGCTGGAGACTTGGGCCAGATCTTATCTCGAGGTACTCGTGCTGTGTGTTCTGGGATGATTACGTCATGGAGGGATATGATTCGTTGATCTTGTGAGTACGAGCCGCGGATTAGCGTACGACGTCGTTACTCTGGCCAATAGCGCCATCCAGTGTCTCTACGGAGGTGAATAGCTCTCTGACATTCGTGAGCAGCTAGATTTGTCCTCCTACGAGATATCATATGTGCTGAGTCTTCTCATCCAGGCGGTGAGGAGATACTTTCATACGAATTCTCTTGCTCTGTATGTAAGCCAGTAGTTTAGCTCCTCGGTTGTGTATAGCGTATGAATACGAGTATCGCGGCTGTGACGGTATATATAGTGTGGTATGATATAACGGCGTTGTAGGTGATAATATATTATTGATTATATTTATTAATATTATATATACCATATTATAGTACTATATATTATATATTATATATATATATATACATATATATATATATATATATATATACATTATACATATATATATATTTATATATATATACATATACATATATATATATACTATATATATTATAATATATATTTAACATATATATATATAGTATAATATATATATAATATAATATAATATATATATATATACATATATATAATATATATATAATATATATATATCATTCATATACATATATATATAACATATTCTCATATATCTATCATATATATAGTATATAACTACTACAAATCATATATACATATTATGTTATATATCATGTATATGTATATATAATATATATATATACATCATACATATATATATATACATATAGTATATATATATATTAGTATATGTATACATATATAATATATATATATATCATATATATATAATATACTATATATAATAGTATACATATACATTATCTACATATATAATACATATTACTAATATATATCATAATGACATATTATAATACATATTATATACTATCATATATAATATAATATTACATTACATACTATATACTATACTTATATATATATATATAATACTATATATTATATATACATATACATACAATTATATACTATATAACATATAAATATATATATAATACATATCATTATAATATACATTATATACATATACATATATATACATATACATATATATATATATATATATAATATATATATATGCATGGTTGAATTAAACAAAAGACACATTCCTGTTTAACAATTTCATTTGTGATTTCTTTCAAGTTTTCTGGCCAACTTTTTAATGTTTGGGTGGAATTCGTGGATACAGTCCACCAAAGTTCAGGTCCCGAGTATTCTTCGGCACTTCGAAGTGCTCACATCAGGGGTGATGTGTTCCAGTTTTTTTTAAATTATATTAATGTGGAGGCTGGAAGGAGAAAGAATTGATGGGAAGGTGGCTATAGGCATTTTAAAATGTGTGTACTGCATTGGAAATTAATTTTGTTTAAGGATGGTTTGTATTGTTTTATGTACTAAAGCTTCTAGTATTTGGCAGCTTTTTGTTTATTTTTCTTTGTGGCAGAATGTAATTTTGGTAGGTGGTATTTGTGTTGAAATGGAGCTATACTGTTAAATAGAGGGTTAGACGACGTGACAATGTGGTTGAGGTGAATCCAATGTATGTATTTTCATTTTCTGGGGACTGCAATCTCCTAAGGGACATTTAAATCTGTATAACTACATTGGTCTCACTTAAAGCCGACTTGTCTGGGGAGAGGAATTGTTGCGGACAACAAGGTTAGTTGTTTTGAATTTTGTATAATAAAACAATACAAACCATTTTTAAACAAAATTAATTTCCAATGCAGTACACACATTTTAAAATGCCTATAGCACCTTTCCCATCAATTCTTCTCCTTCCAGCCTCCACATTAATATAATTTAATTTGAACTTATTTATATTCCACTTTTTATTGACTTGCTACACGACAGTATGAGAGTGAGTGAGTTCTAAACATACAAAGAATCTGGGAATGGCCAGCTGGTGTAGTGGTTAGAATCTTCGCCTGTCAGCTTGGCAGTCGAGGTTTCGAGTCACACACAGAGCAGTCTCCCATGTCTATAACCTTGCTGATGAGACCTAATAGATGGAAGTGTACATTCAGACATTGACATTTTCTCGATTTGTTTAGCCTTACATTTGAACATATATGCCCATCTAAAATTCATTAATTATTAACTAATTAATTTTCAAAATTAGGTATGACTTCAATTAAGCACATATCCTCCAAAAATATATATGTATATACATATATACACATATATATATACACACACATATATACACACACACACACATATATACACACACATATATATATATATATAATATGTGTGTGTGTGTGTGTGTGTGTGTGTGTGCATGGTGTAATCCACATTCCCCAAAGCTCTAAAATTAGAACCTCACCACTAGATGCAGTTTAACGTCATAATAAAGACACTAACACCCTCAGCCGCTGCCTTCTAGCACATATATAATAAAAAGGGTTGGGAGTTACCCATAAGGTCTATATATATATATATATATATATACTAGAAAAAACGTGACCCATTGGGTCACCCATTGATCTCAGCTTAGGTTG
The DNA here is from genome assembly GCA_023376005.1 of Doryteuthis pealeii. Lineage (NCBI taxonomy): Eukaryota > Metazoa > Mollusca > Cephalopoda > Myopsida > Loliginidae > Doryteuthis > Doryteuthis pealeii. Next base: position 13,418,458 of record CM042145.1, on the reverse strand, counting down.
TTGGAAAAATCACACAATATTTTTTCATCAATTTAAAGTATTTTTTAAACTTTTTTTTTAATAAGATAAATAGCTAAACTGTTTAAAATTATTTTTTATATATATTTTATTTAATTTTAATTTTTTTTAAAAATATTTTTTAATTTTCTTATATATTTTTGATTTTCTTATATATATTTTTTAAATTCTAATTTTTGACTTAATGCCGATTTTTAGAAAAATCTATATATGTGGGCGATATATAACTCAATTGATTTATATTAAGACATCTGTCTTTATAGTAATAATAGTTATTTCTTAAAATAAAGAAGCTATTTTTTAATTTAAAAAAAAAATTAAAAATAATTCTCATAATATTTCTAACATTGATCTCAGCTTAGGTTGTTGGAAAAATCACACAATATTTTTTCGGCAATTTAAAGTATTTTTTAAACATTTCTAAATTTAGGAGTATATTTTAATAAGATAAATAGCTAAACTGTTTAAAATTATTTTATATATATATTTTTTAAATTTTAATTAAAAAAAAATTTTTTTTAATTTTTTATATATTTTTGAATATAATTCTAATTAATGATTTTTAGAAAAATCTATACTCAACTGATTTATATTAAGACATCTGTCTTTATAGTAATAATAGTTATTTCTTAAAATAAAGAAGCTGTTTTTTAATTTAAAAAAAAATTAAAAATAATTCTCATAATATTTCTAACAAAAAACCTATTTCAAAAATAATTTTATTTTAACATAGGGGGTGGGAATTCCCCCCCCCTCTATATTTAACACAATGAAACTTGAATAAAGGTTAATATTATCTTCAAAATTTTTAGACCATTCAAAAGAAGAAACAAAGTTTTCATAAAAATTTGAGGTCAAAAAAAAAAAAAAAGACACTTGAAAATTTTTACTATGACAAGGGAAAGGGATATTTCTCTCGACCGCTGATTTTCAAAAGCCAGCAGTTAGGCTGGCTTTGAGAGTAACTGTCCAAATTGCTCCCACAGATAGATTACTACATAATAGAGAGAGTGAAATTGATAGGGAGTGAGATTAAAGAGAGATTGGTTCCTTTATGACTTAATTGCAAATTACTGCTAAATAAAATGCTGAAAATGTTGTTTTTTTCAAACATAATTCAATCCTAGATGTAAGGAATAATTTAGTATAACATTTGTCTCATTAAACTAAACAATAAAAAAACCTTGGGGAACATAAAGTTGATTTGCTCAGCTTTAGTATAATAATATATATATATAATATATATATATATATGTATGTATGTATGTATGTGTGTGGTAGGAAATAGACTCGTTGACCCGAGTTCAAATCCTGGACGAAGCTGTTTGCATTTCACATAGAAAATTAAATTTAAGTTAAATTAAGGATTAACTATGGCTAGGTAACCAGTCTAGGAGAAGGAAAACCGCTCACCGGCTATCTATTTAAAGCTGTACAAAGCTATGGTGTGGCCACACTTGGAATTTGCATCACCAGTCTGGAACCCCTATCACGCTCAGAACATTAACCTCCTAGAAACTGTACAGAGATGTGCAACCAAACGAATACCCTCCACCAGGCATCTGCCATATTCTGAACTTCTTGCTGCCCTGAGAATGGATTCGTTGAAACTCCGGCATCTGGCAACTGACCTGGTAAACGCTCATAAGGTCATTAATCATCTCAACAAGAGCAACCTTGAGCACCTTTTTGATCTCCATGTTTCTAACACACGTGGGCATGCCTACAAAGTCAGAAAACAGCATTGCTCACATGACTCTGAAACATTTTTTTCACACTCAGAATTGCTGAGGCATGGAATAAGCTGCCTGCATCCGGTGTGGGCTGCCAAAACACTGCATCTTTCAAAGCCTCCATGCTTCCTGTAATCCACCAACACTATACCTGATTCCGCACACCACACACATATGCACATATGCGCACACATACATGTATATTATTACTGTACACTGTTCATGTTCCTGACACTAATACATTATTCTGTGTACTAGACATGAGACTTTGATGAGTTGTGGTGCACCTGAGCACTGTACACAATAAATTTCATTATTATCATTATTCAAACTGAATTCAAACCTGTTAAACTCCACTTAAGAAATTGACCTTGTGTCACATTCTGCTTGTGCGGAGGAGTTGGTAAATATATATATATATATATATATATATATATATATATATATATATTATGTATGTTATGTTCTTGTGAACGTGGTTTGTTGGTCTTTTGAAGCATTGGAAAAAAGAACAAAAACAAGAAAAACAGAACAAAAATCAGAATTTTTATATATTCAAACATTGCTCTGTTCCTGGTTTAATCTATTCCAATATTTTGGGTGAACCATCACCCTTTTTCAAGGTATATCAGACAGTCTGGAGAAAAAAAAATAAAATGTATATGAGGGCAAAAAAGTAATTAAATGAAGTGAACGGATTTGGCATTTTTTAACCGTTAATTTTCTTTTGAAATTGTGTGACGTAACTCATCCGAAATACGATCATGGTGATTGTTCAAAATGTTGCATGGCTTTGATCGTGAAAGTCATGTGCAACATAAAGAAAATTAAAGAATAAAAAATAATAAATAAATAAATAAAGAATGATATTACGTCACAGCATTAGTCTTCGGTTCCTCGCTGTGTTTAGGCCGAAATGCGCGTTTTCATGGAATTTCTGCACTTATATATATATATATATATATATATATATAAGTAAAAAATATAACAGAAGATTTAGATTTTTAGCTTTATAGCCTTTTTCAGGAAGCCTAGACCAAATCTTTAGTGTTCCCAATCATCAGATGCGATTGATGAATTTTTTATTTTAGTTTTAAGGCAGTTGAAAACCCGTTTTGTATTTTTTTTTATTGTCCTGTGTTCCTGTGTGTATATCCCTCTGGAAGGTAATAAGCTGTTGGTCATAAATTAACATATTTCCCAGTTTGTATTTTCCTGTAATTTCCCTTTGATGGGGTAGTCTTTAGTTGAAATCTGTAATAGATTGATTTAACCGTGACCCCTAATAAATAACCTGACAGCAAAATACAAACTGGGCAAAATGTTAATTCATGACCAATGGCTTCCAGAGGGGTATACACAGTGAACACAGGACAATAAAAAAAACATTTTTTTAAATCGGGTTTTCAACTACCTTAAAAATAATAAAGAATTAATCATTCACATCTGATGATTGGGAACACTAGACAATTGGTCTAGGCTTCCTGAAACAGGTTATAATGCAAAAAATCTAAATCTTCTGTTATATTTTTTTACTTATATAATTTTGCTCTGTGATTCTGACAATAAGAGTACACATTGAGCTCTGCAAACTACGACAATTTAAAAAAAAACTTCTATGTCGTAAGGAAGATTTCTTCTCCGGATTTTTGGATTATATATATATATATATACATACATATATATATAATAATATATTGTTGTGTGTGTGTGTGTGTGTGTGTTGTGTGTGTGTGTGTGTGTGTAAAAAGGTTATATATATATATATATATATATATTATATATATATAATTTATTATCTGATTACCTCAAGGTTTTCATTTATTTATTTATACTATCCTCCATATACATAAATATACATACATATGTGGATGTAAGTATATATGTATATACAAAGGTATATATATGTATGTGTTATGTAAACATTATTTATATGTATGTTGAGCTCTCAACTTTTCTGGTTGAGTCCTATCACTGAAATATTAGATATTATTTACCTATATATATATATGTGTGTGTGTGTGATAAAAGTAAAATAAGTAAAAAAAGAAAGAAGATATCTATGAACGGAAGTAAAATAAAAATCAATCTACCCATTAATCTATCAGTCTATCTATATCTCTTTTCTGTCTCTTTCTCTGACCTATGATGAAGAAGTTGAAATAAACAAATCCTTACTCCCATCTCAGTTTTGATGTTTGCAAGTTCAGGTGGCCTAAAAAAATAACAAATCCTGTTGTAAATGTCTCCAGCAGTTGGAATCTGGAGATTTGATTGAGGGGTCAAACTCTAATGAACAAGAAGGGACAGAGACATTCACACCTCTCTATAAATGCAGGAGTCCACAGTTATTTTGAGTCAGTATCTTCAACAATGACCTTCAACAGGGTCACTTGTTGAGAAATTTGTATACACCATGTATGCTTAAGCTCTTAAAAAGAGACGATGAGAACCAGGTGGAAAACTGTTAGACAATATGAGACACCAACAATTAGCCAAAAGAAACAAGAGAATATGCATATGTAAGAAAGGTTCAAAGTTATATATATTGGATACATGACTCCGACGAAGGTTAACAGACAAAACATTTAATATGGTACAGCACATGGATATGACGAGATACAAAGTACATAGGTAAAAAGATGAATACACATTCATGAATGGTACAAGATAACATATAAAAGCCACAGACATGAGACTAGGGATAGTCCATGCTGTGTTAATTCACTTACAGTAATGTAAGGGGGGGCGAAGCCCCAACGAGAAGGGTTAGACCAAAATCTACCCCATGTGTCTCGTGGTTACTGGAACAGGAAAAGGGGCAGAAGGGTTTGAACCTGGTGCTTAAATACTATAGCCCCCTAGCGGGCACCAGCAAACTAAATCGGGCAGACAACTCTCCCAGGCAAATACGAAGCTAACGCTACACATATTTACAAACTTCTTTGCACAAGCAGGATGTGACACAAGGTCAATTTTTTAAGTAGAGTTTAACAGGTTTGAATTCAGAGTTTTTCTCTTCTTGAATGGTTGTTATACCAAGGTTAAAGAACCAAGTCTGCTCAACTATTTACCCATAGCTAGAGGGAGAATAATTGAATTTGTACATTTTCCAAGGGTATTAGTGCTATGTGAAATGCAACCAGCCTCACCAGGATTTGAACTTATGTCACTATGTCCATTTCCTATGACGATAACCATTTCACCACAGGCACCTCCAACAAGAGAATATAATTTTCACTATTCATAATAAATGTCAAATGGTTTGTTGTATTTTTTGTGGATTCCAAAATAATACTTGGAAAGAATATCTGCCTAATGCACTTGGAGTACACTGATTGCACCTTTGCAGAGGGGTAAAATCCCCAGCCACCTGTTCACCATGGGTTGTAGCACTCTACTTTGGCCCTTATTTGGGCTAGACGGATAGTCAGAGAAGCCCCCTTCGATCAATCAGTTGGTCACGTCAAGCCCTAGCATCTATATGACTGTCCCATCCCTATTGCCCTTATGGTAAACTCCCAACCCTTTTCATCTTATATGTGCTAGAAGGCGGTGGCTGAGGGTTTTAGTGTCCTGGGTATGACGTTAAACTGTATCTAGTGGTGAGGTTTCAATTTTGGAGCTTTGGGGAATGTGGAGAACCCCTTCATCATAATTACTCCCAGGTCCAACCTGACCCAGAGTGGTAGCACCTGTTAGGGTCCCATCTATGGGTTAAATAGATTAAAAAATGAGCTTTAAGAAAATGTTTTTTACAAATTGAATACGCAATAAGAATGAACAAAACAAAAATGTCTTTGGTATAAAATAAGCCAAGAGTTGACATGCTGTAAAATCCAACCAAAACCAACCAACCAACCTACAAATGTCACACCTCTAAAATTTTTTACAGTTAAAATGAAATGACATGTAGACATTAGATTAATATTTATTCAGTTTAACCAAAATGGCAGAGGAGTGGAAACTCTTTGAAGGTTAAATTCTCTAACAATAACTTGCATGTCTTGCCAATCACTGTTTTCTGACAGATATCTATAAAACAGATCATTTTTTCATCCTCAGATCATATACAGTCACCTGGAAACAGCTAACAGAAAACTGAAAATTTAGCAAGACATATGTTTTTTAGAAAAATTTATAACTATATATATATATATATATATATATATATATATATATATATATATTTTTTACTTCTAAACTCTATCGGTGTGGAAAAACCCAGATAACTCAGTTTTGCAAAATAAAAAAAAATTTTCAAACTTGCATCTGGGGAAAAATTTAAAAAAAGAAAAGACCAGCATATCTGTACTTTCTGAAAATAATCAGTCTCATATGTAGTGGCCAAAAGAAAAAACACTGGAGGAGTTTTCTAAGTTGTTTATGTGAAAAGCGCTCAATACGCTAAGTAGAGCACAATTATATATATATATATCCTATTATAATAGAGATTTGCTGTCTGTTTGTAACCTAAACTACATCACTGCCTACATCACAATACCCTCAGGAATTGCATAAGTTTACCAATAGGTATTTAATTTATAGTCAAAATCATTAATACATAGAATAAAGAACAACCCTGTATTATATATACTCAGAAATTAAGTATACAACATTAAATAGTCCACAAAACAAGTTTTAATAAATACATACCCGGTAGTATTGATTTATATATAGTTAGTTTTATTTTAATATATATTTAAAGTTATCTAATGCATAGTTTTACGAGAAAATTATTTACAAACAAGAAATAGTCATATGATCTTCTTATACATTAAATTTGAAGATGTTTGTGTATTTAAGTGTATCATTATGAGTTTAAATTTAATTAGAGTTTCATCAATCATGCTTACTCTCTCTTCTTAAAAATAAACTCAGTAACAAAAAATATACTTACTTCCTCAACAGCTTAATACAACAGCTTAATCAATCATGCTTACACCTTATTTTCAGATTCAATGATACAGGGTTTTAAAGAAATAAAAAGTGTACTGTAGTTAAATTTAATATTTTTCAATAAAATTATTAATTAATATGAATAAGATTATAATATAATCCTAATATTAAGTAATAATTTATATTTTATTATATGGCAAAAAAAAATTGTTTGATTATTGTCTGTCATAAAACAAAACAAACATTTTTTTTTCATTTGATGCCCCCCAAAAGAAAATTATCATTCTATAAGATTCCAAAGATCTGTTTAAATTTTTTTCACAAAAGAGCATGGCGAAAATAATTTTTATACCACCCGGAGGGTGTTTTTTTTTTTTGCTAGTATATATAAAGAAAAAACCTTTAGGTTTTTAAGCCTAAAAATGCTTAAAATCCTTTTTTTAATTTCTTATATTTTGCTCTGTATATATATATATATATATATATATATATATATGTGTGTGTGTGTGTGTGTGTGTGTGAGAGTAGTAAATAAAACAATGTGTTTATTTGATATGGCTTTTTTAGCCAACAATTTTTTGAGGATATGTGCTTAATTGAAGTCATACCTAATTTTGAAAATTAATTAGTTAATAATTAATGAATTGTTCAAATGTAAGGCTAAATTGAACATATATGCCCGCCTAAGTTCATTAATCATTAACTAATTAATTTTCAAAATTAGGTATGACTTCAATTAAGCACATATCCTCCAAATATATATATATATATATATATATATATATATGTGTGTGTGTGTGTGTGTGTGTATGTATGTATGATACCATAAAATTGAAATAAACAGAGTAAATAACAGAGTAAAGAATAAAATAAATGAATTTAAGGAAACTACCCACTTATCAGACTTAGCCCACCCAAGGGATGGGTCAATCTAAACTAGGTTGGCCCCAAATTCGTCTGTTTGCGACAGATTTTTTGTTTTAAAAACAAATTAAAATTAATCAAATCGATTATTTAAGGTCAAACTTTTGTCTAAAACGATAAGTACTAACATAATGACCATCATTTAAAAAAGAAAAATATCATTACATATACAATTTAAAAAAAAAACATTTAAAACGATTTTTTCGGACAATTTCTATCGCTTTCGGTCTGAGACGCTGGTTTAAAATGGCTTAAAATGGCTTTTTAACAAATTTAATGTAACATTCGTGATTGCAAAAAAATTTACCAAAAATCAGGGAATGATCTGATTTTAATAAAATTTTCAGTATTCATTTATCAATTAATGAATTTTATAATGCATCAGTTATTTTATTTCAAAACTTTAATTAAGTATTTTGCTATGAAAAATGAATATATAAAATTCATTTAAAATATCAAAAGCCTGATGTTAAGTTTAAAATGTTATATTTTTAGATTCTAGAAATAAATATCTATTTAATGCAAACCTTAAGTTTTTAAGCAGAAAAATATCGATGTATAATTTTTTCTTTTATAAGATAATAGCCAATTAAATAATTATCGAAATGAGTAAAAAAGAAATCTCCTAAAATTTATTTTTTTATTATTTTTTTACATTTTATTTTCCGATTTTTGGTACTTATTTTCTCATAGAAAAGCCACCATAAAAATTTTTCTTTTCTATTCATAACTTCGGTCTTTTATCTCTTTATTTATACTGTAATTAGTACAGAAAATGATCAACTCAAAAAATGTTACACCCCCAAAATAAGGGGGGGGTCAAAATTAAGTGACCTGAAAAAAATGAGAAAGTTTTGAAATAAAATAAATAATGCATTATAAAGATCATTCGTTGATAAATAAACACCAAAAATTTCATTAAAATCCGATAATTCCCTGATTTTTGGTAAATTATTTTCTATAGTGGGGGCTAAATTCATTTTGTCAAAAACGCATTTTCGGCTAATTTTGGGCCACCCTAATCTAAACCCTTAGCCACTCCTCAGAGCTAGATCCTAAGTGAGTCACTACAAAGAGGCAACATAACGCACCCAAGCACACATGGACAAGACCAACACACACACACACACACACACAACACAAACACAAACACACACACACACACACACACACAAAGAATTTGAAAGAATATTAATATGTTCAGGTGCTAAAACAAACACACAAACACAAATACACAACACCAACAGAATGAATTGATACAAGCAGCCATGAGCATCCCTTTATAGGACTCCAACCTTTTAGAAGTCTTCTGATAAAGGAATCCCAAAATTGAATAAACAAATCATTTAAATTGTTTAATGAATATATATGTTATTATCAAGTTATGTATATATTTACCAAACCCCTCCGCACGAGCAGGATGTGACACAAGGTCAATTTCTTAGGCAAAGTTTAACAGGTTTAATTCAGAGTTTTCCTTCTCCTAGACTGGTTACCTAGCCAAGCTAAAGAGTCCAGTCTACCCTACTATTTACCCATAGCTGGAGGGAGAGTAGGATTAATACCTTTCCCAAGGGTATTAGCGCAAAGTGAAATGCAATTACCACATCCAGGATTTGAACTCGGGGCGATGAGTCCATTTCCCATGACTTTAACCATTACACCACGCGCTTCCTATGTGGACAGTACAGATTCCCATGACTCTCTCACACCACCCATTCTTATTGGTCATTACTTCTAAGAAGTCCTCAGCATGGCATCCAGTGTCCTATTCAAAGTAAGTTTTTACTGGTTGGCCAACACTGGTGAGCCTATGTTTAGGTGTCCACAGGAGAACATTATTTATGAGTTCATTTTTACTTCTCCAGCAATGTCTTATTCATTTTATTTGGATGGTTTGTGTGATAGGAGGTAAGTGGCCATACAGCTATTTTTTGGCTGGGTTCTACTTATATATATACATATATATATATTGATTGTTTGCCATATCAAGAGTACTCAATATCATTGATAGAGCATGGTAAATGTCTGTTTCTCGAAACGAGAAAGTTACCAAGCTATGGACAATTACCAAGTGTCGTTGACTTTATGTCTTTGATACCCTAACTTATATATATATATATATATATATATATATATATAGTCATGTTATTGTTATATATATATATATATATATATATATATATATATATATATACCAAGCGTGTTGGTAAATCCTTGTGGTGAGAAAAAACCCAGCAAATAGTTTGATTGTAAAAATATACTACCAAACATCAACCGGGGAGAAAAAAAAAATTTTTGAAAAAAAGAAAAGACCAAGATAGTCGTACCAACAAAAAATAATCTATTGGTACAGTATTTGGAAAAAAAAAAAAATTTATATGTATATATATGTATATAAGATATATATGTATTCATATAACTGCTAGGAGAATAGCTAATAAGTAAAAAGTGCTCAATACCTAAATAGAGCAAATAATAAAGATAAATTAATGAGGGCTAAGATCTGACGAAGTCCTGAAGACCATTAAGCAAAACTAATAGTAGGTTCGTCCGACTCATTAGATTTATCTTTATATATATTTATATATATATATACACACACACACACACACATTAGACAAAACATGACATGTTGGGTCACCCATTGAGCTGTGGGTAGATAATTCGGATTAAGGAAAAGTGAATTTGCAAAGCAAATTAAATTTTAAAAAATAAATAAATATGGGCGGAGAATTTTAAAAATAAACATTAAAATCATTTTGTAAGATTTCTAAGAACGTTTGTCCTAATTCAAATTTATTAAGAGCCAAGATGTTTGCCTGGCTGGCTGCTTCTGAGATTTAACATACAGAGACGTTTCACACTCTCCAATCTCTCTACACTCACTGAGAAACTAACATATATAATCAGGATATAATCAAGGTTTACATAGGGAGGGAAAAAGTAACAGGCAGAATGTGGAGTAAGAGACGGGTCAGTTTTTGACTTAATTGCAAATTACGACTAATTAGAATCAATTAAAATGGAATTTTTTTCAAACATAACTCAATCCTAAAACTAACGAATATTTTAGTATGAATTTTGTGTTATTACACTAAACACGAAAAAAGCCTTTAGAAAACAATCATTGATTCACTCAGCTTTAGTATAACAATAGATATAAAAGTTTTATATCTTTTTATCTTAAATAATGTTGGCAAATACAGAAGATATTTTGAAGCAGATTGAGCTAGGATCAATCATTTCAAGCTTTTCCTGATTTAGACTGGCAGTTTATCACCTTTTCTGACTCACTGCACAAACAGTTATGACTTGTAGGCTAAAGAGGTTAAACCTGTTCTGGATTTATTCTTTTTCTCACTAATATTGACTGTTGAGTGAATTCTTACACTTGATCTGGTTACAGCTATGAACTGCACTCAAGTAAAATGTTTATACTTTAGAAATTTTCTCCTTTTATCTTGTCTTTTCTTCTTTCTTTCATTCTACCCTTCACTCCCAATTTTTTTCTTTTCTTTCTTTCATTTCATTTTTTCTTATCTTCTTTTTCTTTTTTTTTTCTTTTTTTACCTTTTACTCATTTTTTTTTTTTTTTTCTTAAATTATAAAAAAAAGACTAGCTGGTTAATCATTTCTGTATAGTGAGTGCCAAGTAACTAATATTATGATGTTTGTTTTGTTTTACGGCATATCAATCTCAGTGGGTCATTTAATGCCGATAAAGTTTTGAAATAAATCAATTCTTAATGGATAATACAATTTTTTATAAATACATTTGTTCTATTTAACCCATAGATGGGACCCTAACAGGTACTACCACTCCGGATCAGAGTGGACCAGGGAGCAATGGTGATGAAGGGGTGCTCCACATTCCCCAAACCTCCAAAACTGGAACCTCACCATCAGATAGAGTTTAACGTCATTCCAAGGACATGTAGACCCGCAGCCACCGCCTTCTAGCACCCATATGATAAAAAGGGGTTGGGGCTTGCCATGAGGGCAATAGGGTTGGGAAAATCATATAGGTGCTAGGGCTTGACATGACCAGCCGATTGATCGGAGGGGGCCTCTCCGACCGCCCGTCTAGCCCAAGATAGGGCCAAAGTGGAGTATTGCATGTCATGAACTGCTCATCCACCCGGGCTCTATCCTTAAGTATCACGGGTCACCACCACGGCCAACAGGTGGCCCCCTTGGGGGAGTCTTACCCCTCTGCAGAGGTGCAGTCGGTGCATTCTAACGCCCCAGCCAACAGGGCGGTAATATTATGAGGTAAACCATGAACCTGTAGGGTTCCTATTGTAACAATGTTCCATGATAATGCTGATGCTTCTATTTAAGAAAGAGTGAAGGATTTTAATTAATAATTTATAATAATCAAGAATATATCCAGAATTTGGTTGATTAAAAAATTGTATTCAGCTCAAATGCTGACTTACAAATTGTCACTTATTTGTAAATTGGACTGAAAATTGCTTTATTCTCTAAGTTAGAACATTTTAAGTGTATTGCACTAATATAAATCTTGCTATGATGTGCCATTTTGCAGGGTTACAGTTACATACACATGTAGCAATAGCATAATCTTTACAGATCACTGCCGTCCCTCACAATCCTATAGCCCACCACCAGAACCTTTCCTCTCATGATCCCTCAAATAACTCATCAAACCCGCTGCAGATCCACAAAATTTGATCTAAATATGACATAGGAAGGACGTCCTTCTCATTGGATCAGATGGATCAGATGATAAAATTTGATGCTTATGCACCACCATATGTCAGAAGCTGACTTACAGACTTTGTTACAGATTGCACAAGACACATTGTTTGTTCCTGGAGTTTGCATGAATTGTCCCTGACATGTACACACACATATTTCTAGGTTATAATTTCACACACACACACACACACACACACACACATATATATATATATATATATATGTTTTCACTTTAACAGCATTTTGTGGTGTTTTCATATCTTTTTTTATATATATATATATATATATATATATACATATAAGTTAGCAAAGTAGCCTATTGTCAGTATCAGCCAGACAGTGAAAGAGTCTATCCCCTTTTCACTAGCACTAGAGTGGAGTGTCACTTCTACCATCATCTCCCAACTTTACAGCACAAATCATAGTTGTGCTACAGAACAATATTTGTAAATTTGAAATAAGAGAAACTTAAAATCCTGTCATGCTGGCTATTATAAATATTTATTTTAACCAAACTCCCTTTAAAAGAACTTTAGAACCTTCACACAGCCAATTCACTATGGAGAATAAACAAAAAATAACACATATCTTTTGCTGTGGACTTTTTTCTCTAGTTTTCTAAATTTTGTTATAGTATACATTTAAATTTTTGTGCTTATATTTTGTGTCAAGGTTTGGTAAAGTAGGGCTAGTAACTGTCTATCTTTTTAAGGTGAGGCAGCTTTTAAGTATCTGTCAGCTTATCCTTTCCCTCCTCTATGTTTCATTCAGTTTCAAACAATAGCAACAAAAATGATATTTTTATGCGATCTACTCACAACCCTTATTAGGTTGCAGTTTGAATTCTAACCCTAATTTTCATATTTCAACCTATTTTTAACCCTTTCCAAAACAATTTCTTATTTCAACTTATATTAAAATCTAGCTAATAACATATAGAAATAAGCTTGATCTTTCAATAATAAGGCTTAATCAATATATCCTAATTTTCATGTTTAACATTATTTTCTAAGTTATACCAATAATTAAAAATTATTTAACTTACCTACAAAGTGATAATTGAACTAGTAAATACAATGTATAATTATTCAAAATGAAATAAATACATAAACTTTACAAAAAAAATGTTTTCATGAAAGTTTAAATCTATTCTTATGGTGGCACTTGAAAATTAATTCATTTCTTTTGGTTCAGTAACTGGTTGGTAGTTTTATATTTAATTCAATTTAATTTTGCATTTAATTTAATCTTGTATTTAATTTTGTATTTAATTTAATCTTTTATTTAGTTTAATCCACATAATTTGTATTCAATTTAATCCAAATAATTAAATACAAATGTCTGCCTCTGACTGATATATAATGTGTTTACAACATTAATCTCTTAATCTTAACCTCATCTTAGGCTTTTAGAGGGAAGATGCCAAGATGATATTAAGACCGAAATTGTATTTATTAAGACAGAAATGAACAATGAAATGAAATACAAATTTTCTTCTAAATAGTCCCCTTGGTATTTAACATACTTATTCCAGTGAGTTTTCCATTGGTCGAGGCACCTATGGAACTCCTCTTTTGATATGGTGTAGAGTTGTGCTGTTATATTTTTAATGTCCTCCAAATCATCAAATCTTCTTGAGACAAATTTTCAGTTTAGGAAACAAGAAAATGTCATATGGAAATACATATGGAGGGTACTGCCCTGTACAGTGCTGTGTTTTGCCAAAGACTGCTAATCAAAAAGTATCAAGACTACTGATCAAAATTTACCAAGACTGTTGATTGAAAGTATTAAAACTGATTTGAGTCATTTTATCACTAAAGCATGTACAAAAGGTGGAAAAAGAATTAATATCACTGACTGAAGATACTTTGTAATGGTACAAAATTCTGTACAACATATTCAAAATTACTTTTGTTTCATTTTTGATAATTTTGTGACTTGACAGGTTGCCTAACCAAGGTTAAAGAGCCCAGTCCACCATACTATTTACCCATAGCTAGAGGGAAATGGTTAGATGCATACCTTTCTCAAGGGTATTAACACTATGTGAAATGCAAACAGTCTCGTCCAGGATTTGAATTCGGGTTGACAAGTCCCTTACCTATGACTCTAACCATTACATCATGCACCTCCAGCCAGTAAAGATACATCTCATGGAGGCGTGTGGTGTGATCATTATCATTGTAGGAAATGGACACAATGAAACAAGTTCAAATCCTTTAAAATTCTGAATTCAAACCTGCTAAACTTTGCTTAAGAAATTGACTTTGTATCACATCCTGCTCAAGCAGAAAGCTTTTTATGTCATTTCAGAGCACCAGACTTTGAAATATAACTGTAGGGAGACAATAAAGCATTATTAGAGAATATAGAGAATGGATGTGTCATTTGGGTAGCTTGTGGGGTGTCACATAACAGTTTCAGAAACCCATTCTCAACCTCTTTTGCCTGTTCTTTGGACAGGAGAAATGTGTCTCATACCATACCAGGGAATAATAAAATCATGTGGTTATTTTACTTTCCCTCATCAAGTAAGCTTTTTTTCAATTTTTGTACTCCTTCCACATACTGCTTGTCCATGCAACAATATGTTTATATTTCTAGCTGTTTGGACACATTTGTGTATTCTTTCTTCTTAATACATTGGTATATCTATCATATATATAAAAGGTTAAATGTTATTGTATGTACCAAAGTGTATACAACCCCTGAACCTACCGACCAGAGGGTACCCAGCCTGTTTGGAGGCTCTGAAAGAGCAGGTTTCATATATTTTATATGATTACTACTTTATGAAAATTGACATGAAGTGGGAATGTAACATTGATTCAAAGGGGGCCCATGAGACCTGTTGGGGGGGGGGGGGTTAAAATAAAAAAAATAGCAAACTCCCATGAGCCTTCACACTGGAAGAACCCTCCAAGCTATGTGGGAAAAAGGACCCACTTTTAACCCCCAAGATAATCTCTCGGCCATTCAAGTTTAGGCCTTAACTTGGACGAGACACGACTACTGGCCAGAAAGGAATTTCCTTGACACATGGTGGCTATGACCTGAGAATTAAGCCTAAATCCAAAAACTACCTTTCGTCTTTGTCTCTTCCTTTTCTTTCCTTGAATTCCCTTTTCAGCACGACCACCAAATAAGCTGGGTTAAAAGCAAACACTAGGAACATGCACCAGGAATAACAAGTTACCTTTTTAACCTAAAATATTAAACCTCTTGCCACCCCACAGACCCTAGAATCAGCCCTGGTTACAGATTTACTGATATTGGTCTGAGGTGAATGGGGACTCAACTAGATATCCTTCATCAAGTATATTAATACAACCAAATAAACACATCTCACTTATGCTGGTAACCAAACCTGGCACAGCAAATAAAAAGACTAACCACTCTCAACACATCAACAAAAATATCAATTAAGTGCCTACCTGTAGATGACAAGTAGGCTTGGCAATATCCATAACAAATCTCACTGGTCCAGACCAATCATCAAAGATAACATTAGTCAACAACTCAAGCTTTAAAATGCCACCTGCATAGTGAACGATACTGATGTGTTACTTCCACAATAGCACATTCTTTTTTAGCATAAGTTTCAGAAAACAAAACAAAAACCAGACCTGGGTTCCTCAGCCTTTATCTCAGATACCAAAGTATATTTGTCTCTATTTCTGCTAATAAAATCAAGAAGTGCTAATTGGGAACGTGTTTCCTGTAACCAAGTTATTCTATTTATCTATTTTTATTTCTATTAAGTATTAGGTATACACAAAATGAGGCTAAATTGCATTTTTGACAAAATGACTTTAACCCCCACTACAGAAAATAATTTACCAAAAATCAGGGAATTATTGGATTTTAATGAAATTTTCAGTGTTTATTTATCAATGAATGATCTTTATAATGCATTATTTATTTTATTTCAAAACTTTCTCATTTTTTTCAGGTCACTTAATTTTGACCCCCCTTATGTTGGGGGCGTAACATTTTTTCGAGTTGGTCTCATAGTTTTCTAATTACAGTATAAATAAAGAAATAAAAGACCGAAGTTATGAATTGAAATAATAAAAAAAATTTTATGGTGCCTTTTCTATGAGAAAATAAGTACTGAAAATCGAAAAATAAAATGTAAAAAAATAAAAAATAATTAATTTTTTGGAGATTTCTTTTTTACTCATTTCGATAATTATTTAATTGGCTATTATCTTATATAAGAAAAAAATTATACATCGATATTTATTCTGCTTAAAAATGGGGGGGGGGACATTTTCAATCGAGTTTTTCTTCAAAAAGTATACTTTGATATAATAAAATAAGGTTTGCATTAAATAGATATTTATTCTAGAATCTAAAAATATACATTTTAAACTTAACATAAGGCTTTTCATATTTTAAAACAATTAAATTTATTTTCAATTTAATTCACATAATGTTCGAAAATTAATTGTATGGAAACCACAAAGAATAAAAATATGAATTACCTCCCTTAGCATAACTTAAAGAGTTAAACTCTTTCAGTTTTCCGAAAAACTTCAATATCTAATTATTAGATATTGAAGTTTTTTTTATTAGATTCTAATAAATGTAAGTTCACTTCATTATAACTATTTTTAATTTAGAAAAATAAAAAGTTAAAAGTTAAAACGAGTGAGTAAAATTGCAGTAATATTTAATAAATATGTATTTAAAGTAACGCTTTACTTATTTCTAAAAAGAAATGTTTATAAGTATCTTAAAACTATTTTAAAACTATTATTGAACACGATAAATCAAAATAAATTCGACTTAATTTTTCGTCGAAATTTGGACGATTTTTAATGTATAAATTGTATTAAAAATAAATTGCATATGTAATAATTTTTTTTTTTTTTTTTTTTAATGATGGTCAGTATGTTACTACTTATCGATTTAGACAAAGTTTGACCTTAGATAATAGATTTAATTATGTTTAATTCGTTTTTTAAACTCGTAGCAGCCGATTTTTTTTTTTTACCTAGTATTTATTCATTGCAGAGCAATCCATTATTTTTTATTCAAATATAAAATATGAATTTGTTTTCAACATGTGCTTAGATATACAAACATCTACATCTACATACTTACCTACCTCCCCCTGTTTCTCTCCCCCTCTCTCTTCATTTATTTATTAAATAAATAAATGAAGAGAGAGGGGGAGACATAAAATAAATTTTATTTTGTTTTTGTTTACTACCCTCTCTCTGTCACAAACACTTTGGATAACAGTTGTTCACATAAGAAAATGAAATTTAAATCAACATGTTTCTAAACAAATGACAAATATTTTAGTTATTTAATCACACGTTGTTTGCAAAACAAATCCTAAAAAAATCAGGGCCAATAAAATCTAATGACTTTTATCTTTTATCAATTAAAAAACAAAACAATAAATGGCTAAATAAGTACTGAGTCACGTGATCCGGAAGTTGGCAACAGGAGTAACTAAACGGCCGGAAGTAAGTAAAGTCAACTCTATTCCATAGGCGCCAGTTTAATTGATGTATCTTAAAAATTCAGTAAGTTTTCTTTTTTTCTAGTATTTTATTTCAATATTACAATTAAACCAGAATCCGACATCTTTTATTAATTTCATATATGTACTCTCCTTTATGTATATATTTCCGCAAACTTATTGTATTGTGTTGTTGTTTATAATAAACACGTGCGTCGAAAGGTTGGTTAGTACGAAATATTAGATAATGGCTTTCTTAAGTAGTTAATAATACTTTTGATATAACGCACATTTCTTAACATGCTTTATTTACTAAGTGAAATATGATTTAAAATTGACATGGATTGTTAGATAGATTTATTGGCCACCCCAGCTAAAAGAATAAAATTTAAAACCGTCTCTTTATTTTTTCAGTCATATTCCATGGCAACGGCGAATTTCTAATTTGTTACACATTGATTTTATTTTTCATTAATATTTGTCTACTGTCACACCCGCCCGAGGAATCTTTAAAAAATATTTTGAGAAGATAAAGTTCAGATTCTTGTATTATCGAAGAAGAAATGAGTGAAAGAAACATACTTTTAAATTTTGTGGCTGGGTTATTAACAATTCGTAAATAATGAAAAAAAAAAAAATACATGGAATGTAGTTTTAAAAAATGTAGCTATTAATACTAACAAGATAAAAACATTAACAGCACTAACATTTTTTATATTTAAAAAGTACTTTGTCCCATAATAGTTATTACATTTACATATAAATTTATTTCCACACTAAATTTACAGCAACTATATTATGAATTGTGGAACAGAAGTAGTACTAAAATTATGAATTAAAAAAGATTCTTGAAGATATAAAAAAATAACATAAAAAAACATTATTCTTTAAAATCAACAAGAAAAGAAAAAAGAAAAAGTCATATTTCGTAACAAAAGCATAAAAAATAATTAAAATATTGAAATAAATGTTATTAATTTTTATTGTAATTAAAAATAATTATTTATTAACCTGCCCTGTTAAATTTAAAGTTAATATTTAAGTTTGGATAAAAACAATCTTTCCTTTGATAGTTTAAATATTTTTTTACGTGTAAATATCATATTTGCACTGACAAACCGTTAAAACTTATGCGTCCCGACGATGTCATTTTTTGTTAAATTTATTTATAATAAAATTAGATAAATAAATATTAGATAAAGATACTTAAAAGAAAAACAATCGGTTTTCCTATAACTTAATAATAGAGTTCTTAAAATGATTAAATTATTTCCTTTTTAATTATAATAATAAATCTTCATTTTTTTCTCTCTCGAAACCTAGACTGACATTGTATCTTCACAACCTTTGATCGCTACCCTAAAAGTGAATTGACTGCGTAAGAAATAAACCAATAATCAAATGATATTCTTACCTTTAATCTGGATGTAATGATTAATTCGCTGGTTAATTAAAGAAAAATATTAAAGGTTCTTCCTCTCTCTGCCAACGATAAAGGGTCGTCGTAGATAATGTTGATATATAAACATGTGTTTCCTGCTTGTTGTCAATAAATCCTTTTTCAAAATCTTCTGCCGGGTTTTAATTTTTCTTTTCTTTTTTTCCCCCTAAAAATCTTCTCAACTCGATCGTCTTTCCAACCTTAGCTCAAAAGAGATTCTAAACAGAGGAAGCCAGTAAACAGACATTGCATTTTCCCCCTTTCCTTTCTTTCTGTTTTCCCCCTTGTTTTTTTCTGTTTTAAATCCTGTATAAGATGTTTATATACAAAGAAAAGTCACCCTACAGTTTGTCGTTGCCATGGTGACTGTTGGTGGCCCTAATAAAATCTTTTAATTTTTCTTATTTTCTGTCCTTTCCTTACAAATAGCGATGCAAGTTAAAGGCGAAAAAAAAAATCCGTTTTCTTTTTGCAGACGCCTGGATTTTCTATTTTTTTTATTTTTTTTTATTTTTTATATTTCATCATCGCCCTGCTGACTCATTCTCTTTTTTGGTTACTTTCTTTGTCATCTGCTTGCTTGTTGTCAACGTGAAATTTAAACTTCTTTATTATTATTATTATTTATTATTATCATCATCATCAATGCCGTTACGTCATCTGGAGAACCCCCCCCCCATTCATGTGAGTATTCACTCCCTCCTTCCCTAACAAAAGTCATTGATTTCCCCACCCTCCCATCCACTTAAACCCCACCCTTCAAACTTTTCCCAACTGTTCTGATTGATCGTTATAAATTACCTTCATTGTTTTCAGAACTCTTTTTACCCGACCCCTCTCAATTTTTTTAATTTTTTTTTTTTTAGATTAGTGGGTCACATCTTTTGGAAAAAAAGTAGCAGTTGTTTGTGTATAAATATATTATTTTCATTTTTTTTTAATTAAATAACATATCACTTTTTAATGTGTATAAATATATATTATTATTATTCAACTTTTTTTATTAAATAACATATCACTCTTTAATTTTTTAATTTTTTTATTATTATTGTTGAATTATAATCTAGAATTAGTTTTATTCAAGAAGCTCTCTTTATTAAAAAAAAAAAAAACAAACTTAGGCGATTTATTCTATTCAAATTATATCTGGTATATTGAATATTCATTAATTAGTTAGGGTTAGGGTTAATTAGGATTTTTTTAAAGGGTTAAAATTTATTAAATTGCTGCCTCATCTATATGGTGCTGCAAAGTAGATTTGAGATAAGCTTGTTACTGTAGACTTTTCTTTATGTATTTTTAGTATTGTGTTGGCATCCTTCTACTAAAGACGATGGTGTAGTGTCCACTTTTTTTTTTTTTTTTTTTTTTTTTGTTAATCTGCAACTGCGTGAGTGGCTGAACAGACCAATTTTTGAATGGCAATCTCTGGTGCAGCGATTGCAAACAAACAGTGATGCTTGCTGGAGTTGCTGTTGTCTCTCCTTCCTTTTGGCTCTCTTTTCTGCAGTGGCTTCTTTCCTCTTTTTCACTCCTTTTCGTTCCTTGTTTGACGAGGAGGTGCCAGGTCACACAGTCTCCTGCACAAGCCTCCCATGTGTTTGTGTTGATGTGGCATGTCTTCATAACCCTCTTGCAGACATATTCAAAGTGAAGGCGTGGTCTCCCTACCGGTCGGGTGCCCTCTACTAATTCACCATACAGTAAGTCTTTGGGGATGCAGCTTTTGTCCATCCTCCTGACATGACCAAGCCAATGCATGCTGTTCATGTTTGCTCGTTCCAGCACGTCTGTGTTTGGCACTTTGTCCTGTCAACGTATGCGTAGAATGTGGCGTAGGCATCTGAGGTGGAAATTGTCCAGTTTCCTCACGTGGCATGAGTATGTGATCCAGGCTTCGCTACCGTAGAGGAGATTACTGAGAACACACGCTTTGTAGACGCGTAATTTAGTTCTCTTAGTAAGGCTGTAATGTATTTTTAGTGGGTAGCATAAATCATCTTCATAGAAGTGTAAAGATTTTTATGCTATAAATACTGTCATAAATATTAGATTTTTGTTTTATATGTAGCAAAAATAATCAGGCTGCAGAACTTTCTGCTTCACCAGTTCTTGGTCACATTTAAGCATGATTTAATTGTAGTCAATCAACTTGTGGCACGTTTCCCAAATTGTTGACAAATGTCAGTTAAAAGTGCATCCAACTGTAAATATTCTTCATATTTACAAAAGTCACAATAGCAGTAAACGTATAGACAGCTGAATTAGAGATTCCTTAAAAGAAATTCTAAAAGTTGTTTTGTTTTAAAGAAAAATGCTGTCATTTTAAGTAAAATACTCAAGTGATTACTCTTCATCATAAAAGTCAGATTAAACAATTGTTGATTTTTAAAACCAATAAAGTTCATTTCTGCTCATCAGTAAATTTCATATTGGAATTGTCGTGTATATAACAATAAAGATGAGAACAACAGTCTGAAAAATCTAAATAAATCAAATTATCAAGCCCTTTCTAAAAAATTTAGACACATTGAATTTTCTCTGAATTTTTGAGATGAGGCTTGATAATTAGTATTATTTGTATTATTTGGACTATTGTCCTTATTTTCATTGTTATATTAACGTTTCGGCTGATGTGCCCTCCGGCCTTCTTCAGGTATTTTTTGTCAGACTTGGGAACCTTCTTT
Organism: Doryteuthis pealeii; assembly: GCA_023376005.1. Lineage (NCBI taxonomy): Eukaryota > Metazoa > Mollusca > Cephalopoda > Myopsida > Loliginidae > Doryteuthis > Doryteuthis pealeii. Next base: position 13,396,552 of record CM042145.1, on the reverse strand, counting down.
TCGTAATTGTCCGAAACGTACAAATAACAATGAAGATGAGGACAATAGTCTGAATAATACAAATGATACTAAGTATCAAGCCTCATCTCAAAAATTCAGAGAAATAGTAAAAAAAAAAAAACTTTTTTTAAAATCCATTTATTTATCAAACCCCTCCATCATGGGCAGGTTTTTTTTTTTTTTTAATTTTTTTTTTAGATTTTTAAACAATAAAGTTGGTTTGAATACAGTTTTCCATCTCCTAGACTTGTTACCTAACCAAGACAAAAGATTGCCCTACTATTTACCTATAACGGGGAGGAGGGTTGATGTGTTGATAACAGATGGATTCATGCCTTTGTCAAGGGCATTAGCAAGAAGTGAAATGCAAACAGCCTCGTCTAGGAATTGAACTTGGGTCACCTATTCTATTTCCTACAGCGATAATCATTACACAAGCGTGCTGCATTTATCTCTGTATATCACTCGTGAATTACCTGAAAGATTTATATTAAAGACATAGATACTGATAGGTATGCGTCCTGCGTCCCTGACGCACAAAAATCTAAAAGGATGCAGGAAAATCATATCCATGTGTCCCAGTGTTTGTTTTTTTTCTTCACTCACCATTTCAAGCTAACTGTAAATACATTTCAATAGTGTCTTAGAAAAGAATTACACAGGATAGGTTACAAGGTAGGAGTCAAATGGCTTTAGTTGTTTCCCCAGATCAAAAATAAAAACTCTACAATCTTTTAACTTTAGTTGGGACCCATTAATTTTAAATTTAAAAAAGGCATTAAACTGATTGAAATTAAACATCCGCAAGTGGTGTAGGGAGTTTGCAATGACGACATTCAATGCTTCCTCAACGACATGGCAGCAAGCTGTTGTGACATGGGCAGAGATGTTGATAGTTTCGCATCCTGCATCCCTGATGCATAAAAATCTAAAAGGACGCAGTAAAAGCATATCCATGTGTCCTAGTGTTTTTCTTTTTTTCCTCACCATTTCAAGCTAACTGTAAATACATTTCAATAGTTTCTTAGAAACGAATTACACAGGATAGGTTACAAGGTAGGAGTTAGCCGGTTTTAGTTGTTTCCCCAGATCATGAATAAAAACCCTATAATCTATTAAAAAACTCCTGCGACCCATCAAATTTCCTGGGGACTCATTCAAAGCAAATATGTGCGTCCCAGGATGCAACTAAATCAAAAATCTATCAGCATCTCTGTAAAGAGTTATTTAACTCTTAAAGTCCTATACCACCTCATTCCACCCGGCTAGAAGTCACATTCGTTTTAACTAACCAAGCCCCAAACAATAGCCTTTGTTTAAATTTAATATTAAACATATGAAGAAATCTTTGATTTAAGGGAAATAATAGGTAACTTTAGATGCATAGGTCATTTTTAGCCATTTTTTTATATATCCTTATAGGAATGCTCTGGACTTAGAAAAATCTCAACAGGATGTTAAGAGTTAATTGTTGTTATTGATCCAGTACTTGTTGGAATTATTCAAGGAAAAATATTTTAATTTTCTTGATTAATTATCATGGAACCTTTCCAAAAATAACATATATGCAAATTAACATTGGGATAAATATTTATTATGAATGTAAAATGTTCTGTTCCATTGGCAGACTCTAAAATATAGATACAGTGGAACCTTGGGTCATGAACGTTTCTCATCATGAACAAATTTTCCGAACAAAAAAAAACGTCTCGGGTGATGAACACGCAAGCCAGCAACAAGCTAGGATTATTGGCAGGTGAGCATCGGTTGCAGTGTGGATTTCGCTCCATACACATCGCTGCTCAAATTCACTCTGCTTTTTCTTGATTTCTTTTTTTTTTTTTAAATTGTTTTTTTCATAAATTATTAAATAAGCCACCATGATAGCAGCAAAATGACAAGACCCAGTATAGAGGTGAAGAAAAAAAAAAATCATTGTCAAACATGCAAATGGTGTTCATGTCTCTAATCTTGCTACTCATTTGGTATGGCAAAAATCAACAATCTTTATTATTGTCAAAAATAAAGAGATGATCAAGGAAGCCGATGTTGTAAGCGGAGTAACAGTTTTTACTAAACAAAGATCATGAGTAGGATGTGACACAAGGTCAATTTCTTAAGCGGAGTTTTAACAGGTTTGAATTCAGAGTTTTCTAAACTGGTTGCCATATCAAGGTTAAAGAGCCCAGTTTGACCTATTATTTACCCATAGCTGGAGGGAGAATAATTGGATTCATACCTTTACCAGGGGTATTAGTGCTAAGTGAAATGCAAACAACTTTGTCTAGGATTTGAACTCAGGTCGCATTTTCCACGATGATGACTATTATACCACAAGTGCTTGGAATGCTTGTATACATATTTACCAACCCCTCTGCATGAGTAGGATGTGATACGAGGTTAATTTCTTGAGTTTAACAGGTTTGAATTCAGATTTTTTTTTCTTCTCTAGACTGGTTGCCTAACCAAGGTTAAAGAGCCCAGTTTGCCTCCTTAACTATTTACCCATTGATGGAGGGAAAATAGTTGGATTCATATCTTTCCCAAGGGTAAAGATGTTGATAGGTACACATCCTGGGTCCCTGACACAGAAATCTAAAAGGACGCAGTAAAATCATATCTATGTGTGCCAGTGTTTTTCTTTTTTCTTCCTCACCATTTCATGCTAACTGTAAATACATTTCAATAGTTTCTTAGAAATGAATTACACAGGAGGAGTTAGATGTCTTTAGTTGTTTCCCCAAATCATAAATAAAAACCCTTCGATTTATTAAGAAACTTTAGTTGGGACCCATCAAATTTCCTGGGGACTCATTTAAAGCAAATATGTGCATCCCAGGACTCACTAAATCAAATAGCTATCAGCATCACTGCAAGGGTATTAGTATTATATGAAATGCTTGTATAGAATCAGCCACATTTTTTTTGTATGATGTTCCTCATGTTGCAAATAATTATGTTTCTGGGATAAGAGGTTCTTCCACATACAGCATTTTCTTTTGACCTGTCACTTTCAGACTATCATTGTTTTGTCTTTATAAAGGATTTCTTGTCTGATCAGCAGTTTCCACAATTTCAAAATATCAAAGATTCTTTGAAGAATTCATTGACTCAAAACTGGAATCATTATTTTGTGATGGAATTCCCAGTTTATCTAAAGCAGTGGCGGTTCCAAAGTGGGTGGTGAAAAGATCTAGTGGGCTGAGGCAAAAAGGTATGGGGGAGGTGACAGGGTGGCATTAAGAGCAGTTAATAAATAACTTATTTAAAAAAAAATCTAAATGACAAAATATATTTCATAAATACATATATTAAGGGAAATTGGTGTGTATGTATGTATGTATGTATGTATGAAACTTCAGAAATAAAACAACCAACAAAGTAAATATATACAGCACTGCTCATGTGACTTTCGGAAACATTTTTTCACGCTCAGAGTTGCGGAGACATGGAATAAACTGCCCATGTGTGTTGTAGGCTGCCGAAGCACCGAGTCTTTCAAAGCCTCCATGCTTCCTGTAGTCCGCCGACACTATACCTGATGCCACTCTCCACATACATATGCACACACGCGCACACATACATGCATATTACTACTGTAAACTGTTCATGTTCCTGACACTAATACATTATTCTGTGTACTTGACATGAGACTTTGATGAGTTGTGGTGCACCTGAGCACTGTACACAAATTTCATTATTATTATATATGCACATTAAATATCACCGGTTCCTGCTTTTTGTGCAAAAATTATGAAGATTTGATTTATATTCAAAGATATTTAAAAATTAAAATATACATAGAAATAGCACTGAAATTCTACTTAAAAAATGTCCAGTATTTGTAAATCTCAAAAGTTTATTACAAATAAAATGATAAATTGAAAGATATAGTAAATGAGTATCACCCCACAACCAAGGTTATGGGATAAGTCTCTTTTCTTTCATATAAACTGATGACTTTCCTGTCATGATTTGAAATAATGCCAAATAGAAATTAATTAAAACAAAGACTTTAAATGCTTTTTGTTTTATTTTACTATTGCCATTGGCAGAACAGAAACTTGATAGTGATTAAGTTCTCAAGTTTTATTATATGACACTGACCAAACTAAAAAGGAAAATTTATTTTTTTTGGTGGAAATGCTTATTCCTATGGCGATATCTTTATTCCACCCCATCCATGTTGTGTATCTCGCAACTGTTTTTTTTTTTTTTTTTTTATTGAAATGAGTTTATAACTGGGCAGAAACCTGCTTTTTATTCTTAGTAGTGCAACCAACGTCTGTGAAAACCAATCTGTTCATTGTTATTGGTGGTTTGCAGCTGTTGTTTTGATAAATAAGCTCATGACAGTCACCTGCACTTGTGCTGGTGCTTCTCACGTAAAATGTCAAGTTGATTGCATATTACACATACGAGATATAGGTAAGTAGTAAAAGGATTTTTCTGTTTTTGTTTGAGAATAGGATATTGGGCAAAATATCTACCACACACACACCCACCCACCTACCAACCAAACCCACCCACCCACTCCATGAAAGGAGTATATAGTTTGTTAATAGCTGTGCTACTCATTGCTTGAAAGTTTTATTAAAACACCTTTCTAACAAAGAACAAAGGCGATAAATCTATATCAATAATCTATATAATAATTTATGGAGGTGCGTGGTCTAATGGTTAGAGTCGTAGGAAATGGACGCGTCAACCCGAGTTCAATTCTTGGATGAAGCTGTTGGCATTTTACATAGTGCTAATACCCTTGGGAAAGGTATGAATCCAATTCTCCCTCCAGCTATGGGTAAATAGCAGGGCAGACTGGGCTCTTTAACCATGGCTAGGTAACCAGTCTAGGAGAAGGAAAACTCTGAATTCAAACCTGTTAAACTCCGCTTAAGAAATTGACCTTGTGTCGCATCCTGCTCATGCAGAGGGGTTGGTAAATATATATATATATATATATATATCTCAATAATTGTGAAGAGCTTGCTTTTTGTCATCTCATTGGAGTTGAGTGGTGTAATGGTTATCATGGTAGGAAATAGACACAGCAAGATGAGTTCAAATCCTGGATGAGGCTGTTTGCATTTCGCATAGCACTAATACCCTTGGGAAAGGTACAAATCCAACTATTATCCCTCCAACTATGGGTAAATAGTAAGCCAGATTGGGCTCTTTAACCTTGGTATAGCAACTGGACTAGGGGAAGGAAAACTTTGAATACAGACCAAAGGGGCTCTCTTGTTGTTAGTCAAAACTTCTTTGAGAGCTCCTCACCCCTACTTCTCCTTGGTTAGTCCCTTAGATAAAGGTACTAATCCAACTATTCTCTTTATGGGTAAATAGTAGGGCAGACTAGGCTCTAACTATGGTATGGCAACCAGTCTAGGAGAAGGAAAGCTGATTTCAAACTGAAGGGGCTCTTTTCCTTAGTCAAAAAAATATTTGAGAATTCCTCCTTCCCCTCGATTATGATGCACTAAAGAGAGACTAAATAGTATTTAACACTTAGACTGGCAGATTTATGTTGTTTTAACTCTTAATGTCCTCTACCGCCTCATTCCGTCTGGCTGGGAGTCACATTAGTTTTTACTAATCCACCCCAAACGATAGCCTTTGTTTAAATGTAATATTAAATATATTTAGAAGTCTTTAATTCAAGGGAAATAACAGGTAACTTTAAATGAAAAGGTCATTTTTAGGCATTTTTTGATATCCTTATAGGAATGGGGCTCTGGACTTAGAAATTCTCAACAGGATGTTAATAATAATATCTTTGCAACTAGTATATTAGGTCTGAGACCTGTCAGCTGTTCCTTATAAACATTCATCTTAATTCCACAGATTATCTAACATTGCCTTAAAGGAGTTTAGAGATGGGGCATTCACTATTGATGATGGTAGTTTATTCCATGTATTCACCACTCTGTTACTAAAATAATTTTGTCTTGCATTTGCTTTACAAAATTTTTTTAAGAGTTTTAATTTATGATCCCTGGTATTGATATTTTGAGCAATGTTTAGTAGGTCAAAGTTTGTTGAATAAAATCCATGGTATATTTGTAGACTTCAATCATATCCCCTCTTGTACGTCGATAAACCAAACTTGGTAAGTCAATCTTCCTAAGTCTTTGTTCATACGAAATTTTGTCTTGCATTTTTTTTTTTAATTCTTAATGTCCTATACCACCTCATTCCATCCATCTGGAAGTTACATTTGTTTTCCTAATCTGCCCCAAACAATAGCCTTTGTTTAAATTTAATATTAAACATATTTAGAAGTCTTTATTTTAAGGGAAATAACAGGTAACTTTAAATGAAAAGGCCATTTTGTGATAAATCCTTATAAACTTAGAAAATTCTCAATAGGATGTTAAGAGTTAAATCATTCAAATTTAAGAGTTAAAGATTTACCCTGTTTCTTTTCTGTGATACATATCTGTAATAAAACACATCTGAAACGTCAGTAAGTTAATATTTACATTAATGATTGGGAAGTGTTTGTCTATAGATGATTTAGAACAACCAAATTTGGTATGCATGTTTATTGAAGCCAAGGGGGGGAATGTGGGGAGCTTCTCTAACAATAAGCAATAATTAGCGAGAAGCTATGTTGCTGCAAGACAACTAATTGTACACAATTTAAATTGCCAAACTAATTATTTGTTTTACTAAAATAATTATTCACATTTAATTAAACATTACTAATTAGTTTTATTGGTAGTTCTTGAAGCTGGAGATGTAAAATAATGAAAATAATGTAGTACTAGCAGGACCTGTAGATATACCTCGGTATGATAATTTAGTTATTACGACGTTTGATATGTTTACTTAAGAACTATAGCAAAAAATAGCCCAATATGTAAAAAGTATAATAATCTTGACGGAACTCTTACTCACTCTTTCTTAAAGGGGAAATAAAATGGGACAAATAAGAAATCTGTGATTAAGCGACACCAGATAATCTGGATTATTGCATTTTGAACAATTTAGACGGTCTCATTTTTTAACCAGAGAGTGTTGCAAGATGATAACGAACGGAAGATTTAGGAACAAGTGTATTAATATACAGTGATGTTGATAGCTTTTGATTTTAGTGCATCCTGGGACGTACATATTTGCTTTGAATGAGTCCCTGGGAAATTTATGGGTCCCAACTAAAGTTTCTCAATAAATTGTAGGGTTTTTATTTATGATCTGGGGAAACAACTAAAGCTGTCTAACCCCTATCTTGTAACCTATCCTGTGTAATTCATTTCTAAGAAAATATTGAAATGGTGAGGGAAGAAAAAAGAAAAACACTGGGATGCATGGATATGTTTTACTATCAGCATCTGTGAATATATAGATTATTGTTTAGGTAGGAATAACAATCCTGACAAAAAATGTTTAAATAGATAAATCTCTTAAGTATTGCTAGTTTTGATTTAATATATATATATATATATATATATATATACTGTCATTATTGAAAAAAAACTTTCTTGTAGCTTGGAATTAAGAAAAATTTTTATGCTTATTGATATAGAGTTTATTATTATTGCTTTAAGATAGCCTAGTTTAGCTCAGTTGGTAGAGCACCTGGCTAGGAGTCACAAGGTTCTGGGTTTGATACCAGTTCTCAGTCCCAGCACATGAGTAGCACAGATTGGGTAATCCAATCTGTGCAGTAAAGTGGGGAGCTGATAGCTCATCAAAAACAATTTCCCTGGTCTAGCACTAGCGAAAAGGGGATAGACTCCCTTGCTGTATGGCTGATACCCACAATAGGCCACTCTGCCAACTTTGCTTACTTGCATGATAGCTTGTTTTTACTTAAGCTGTTGTTTCCATAAATAAGCTCATTCACCTGAAAAATTCTAAGATATGGTTTAGAAAACTTTTTGGTCATGGGCAGCTGTAACATAGAATAATAATTAACACAGCTTAACACCTGTACCTCAGCTATGGTTAGCGGAATGAGAACGGGATACCCCCGTGGACTGAATAAAAGGTTAGGTTCAAAGTTCCATGAAATAGCTGAAGAAGGCAGAGGGCACATCAGCCAAAATGTATAGATAACAATGAAGATGAGGATAATAGTCTGAATAATACAAATAATAAAACTTTTTGGTATTTGATATCATTAATGTCATTAAAAAGGGGATTTTTCTAATAAGGAGGGATACAAAGAAGTCTTTGTTAGGTACTTTCAAAATTTTTAACCTTTTACGATATGTTTATATAGATAAATAAATATATATACAGTGATGCTGATAACTTTTTAATTTAGTGCATTTATGGGTCCCAACTAAAGCCGTCTAACCTATATGTAACCTATCCTGTGTAATTCATATCTAAGAAACTATTGAAATGTATTTACAGTTAGTTTGAAATGGTGAGGGAAGAAAAAAGAAAAACACTGGGACGCATGGATATGATTTTACTGCATCCTTTTAGATTTTTGTGCATCAGGGATGCAGGACATGTACCTATCAGCATCTCCGTATATATATATATATATATATATATATATTGCATTTGCATCTGATGATAGAAGCCAAAAGTTAATTCCTCTAGATTCCCTGAAATAGTCTATAATGCTTTCATCCTAAATCTTCTTTATTTTTTCCTAACACACACACACACACACGATGCTTCAGCTCGTATAAACAAATTGTTTAGATAGAAAAAAAGTAACATTTTAAACAGATAAAATGAATTAAAATGCTTTTCTTTTTGCCGTATATATTTTTTTTTATATCATGTTTAATTAATATTATTTAGATTTTTCTGACTGTCATCCTCATCTTTGTTATATACACCATGTTTCAGCTAATGTGACCTTTGGCCTTCTTTAGGTGTTTCTTGTCAAACTCTGGACCTTTCATGTTGTAATCAGAAGCCTTCACAGAACTTTGAACTGAATCTTTTATTCAATCCACTGGGATAGATTACACTATCAATTAAACCTAAAACTTCCAGATGATTGTCACTTAGAACTGTATTAACAAAACACTTGTATCCATTATGCTGTGTATCCACTGGACAAAAGGTTCATGAGTTTGACAATAAATACCTGAAGAAGACTGAAAAATTGGCCGAAACATTGTGTATATAACAATAATGATGTGAACAACACTGCAAAATTCAATTAATACAAATTATCAAGCCTCATCTCAAAAAAGTGTTTAATTAACTTTGAGATAAATATAGTTTTTATTAAAAAGTGTATGCATTTTGGAGAGGTACTTTCTATATTATATATTTTTTTAATTATTAGTCATGCAAATTTCAATTCTGTAATAAATAATTTTAAAAAATCATCTTGATTATTCATTCGGATTATTGTCCTCATTTTTATTGTTATCTGTACGTTTTGGCTGATGTACCCTCTGGTATTTCAAGTCAGACTCGGGAGCCTTCTTTTCAAATTTGGGAACCATCACGATACTTTGAACCCAACCATTTATTTAGTCCACGGGGGTATCCTGTTTTCATTCCGCTAACCATAACTGGGGTACAGGTGTTAAGCTGTGTTAATTATTATTCTATGTTACTGCTGCCCCTGACCAGGATTGAACCTGCAGTCTAGAGATAACTGTCACTTACAACTTTATAAACCCTACGCCTTTATCCACTAGGCTATGTGCCCAATTGGACAATTCAGTGTGAATTTTGGGAACTTATAAACCTAATTTATTATATTTTAACATTTTGTTTGAAAATGGTTTTGGTCTTGTGAACCTCTTAAAATAATTCTTTGCAAAAACCTTAATTGAAATATCATTGCCAGAAACTTTTCAATGAAATACGGGAGTGATGGAAGAGTAAGTTTCAGTTTCAAATCTTTTTATCTACATTCTTATTTAGTTTAATTAGCCTTTCTAATTTAATATTTTATTGCCTTAAAACTTAAATACTTGTACCCGGAGGGTGCAAATGTTGGTAGAGTATCAGACTAGGAACCATAAGGTTTGGGTTTGATACTGGCCCTCACCAACTCAGCGTATGAGTAGCACAGGGTCTGTGTAGTAAAGTGAGGAGCTGATGGTAGGTGTGGCACTGCGCCTTCGATGCCAAAAACAATCTCCTTGGTCTAGCGCTAGTGAAGAGCTGATACCGACTTTAAGCCAACCGACGACTTTACTTCTTTTTTTTTTTTTTTTTAATTATAATATACTTATTAACAAGTTTAAGATTTTCGATTGTTTAAATTTAAAAAAAAAAAAAAAAAGTTTTGTATTTTTTTTCTTCAATGGTTGTAAATTTATTTTGTAAAATACAGATTTTACGTCATCTTAGACAGCATTGACGGCCATGTTTACAATAAATTTGAGCAAAATTGACCAAAAATAGTTTAAAATGTATTAAAAATAAATTACATTGTGATTTTTTTCAACAATCTAATCCAAGCTCAATGGGTGACCCAACAGGTCATGTCATACAAATCAAGAGCTGGAGTCCCTAAGGTAGTGTGATGCTGAAATCCAGCAACTCCTGCTACACTACTGCTGTCAAATTGCATTGGTTCCTTACCTTGCCTTTGGATCACAGTGGGGAGAGGGGGGATTTGCTGCTTGGGCAACAGCTCATCCTCCATATAAACTCAGGCTACGTAGTAAAAAAAAAAAAAATTGTACACTGCTCCATCGTCTCATAAACGGAAGATGCCAACAATATATATATATATATATATATATATATATATATACACACACACCAACCCCTCCACACGAGGAGGATGTGACACAAGGTCAATTTCTTAAGCGGGTTTGAATTCAGAGTTTTCCTTCTAGACCGGTTGCCTAACCAAGGTTTAAAGAGCCCAGTCTGCCCTACTTTTACCCATAGCTGGAGGGAGAGTAGAATTCATACCTTTCCCAAGAGTATTGGCGCTAAGTGAAATGCAATTACCACATCCAGGATTTGAACTCTGGGCGACGAATCCATTTCCTATGACTTTAACCATTACACCATGCGCTTCCACGAAGGATGCCAACAATAGTCTAGGGTGAGTTTACGCTTGTCCAGATCATTATGATTTCCTAAAGGAGATATCTGCAGATTTTTAGATGATTGGTTGTGGCTGAACACAGAAAATACCTGTTGTAAGAAAAAGGCTACCAATGACAAAATATAGCAAGCACAGTTTTTAGTCTTACCATTAACACTGTTTAGTGTTACAGATTTAGGATAGAGAGAAGGGGGGGTGAATTGTCTAAAGCAGGAAACCTGGTGTCTGTCAGACTAAAATTGCTGAGTTTCTTTTGTGTAGATTCAGTTTCTTTGTCTTGTCAGAATCACCCAGGACTCATCAACCCTCTAGTGCTAAAACTGACATCAACGTGTATTGCTACAATAACTATTCAGCTCAACATGAAGCCTCGTGGCTGCTCTCTTTCTCTGAATTTTTTTTTTTTTGATGAGGTTTGATAATTTGTCTTTAGATTATTCAGACTATAAAAAAGAAGGTTCTCCGAGTCTGACAAGAAATACCTGAAGAGGGATGGAGGGTAATCGGCTGAAACATTGTACAGATAAAAATAAAGATGAGGACAATAGTCTAATAATACATAAAAGCAGCCTTTATAAAATTTTATTTTACATGTCCTATTTTAGAATTTCTCCTTCACCTTGAAAAGTTTAGGTTAAAAAATCTGAAGAAAGTATTGCACTGAGATAAGACTAAGATAAACATGTATTTTATGTTTCTATTAAATGAGGATCAGACAGGATTAACACAAATTAATGATTATCTCTCTAAAGCTTTTCAACCCGGCCAACACCAGGTAACCTTGCTAGTTTGAATTAGATTGTATTGTAATTTTAAGCAGGATATGATAATCATTTAGAGAGAGAGAGAGAGAGAGAGACTGACTTGTTAATGAAGATTATTTTTGAAACCTGGGTTTAGTGCACAAAGTAAAAGTCAAAGTGCTTTCTGATTGGCATTTGACATTTTTTTCTCGAACCAATGCCGATAGATTTGATGCATTATCTGAACTTTTATGACAAGCCCACCAATCTGTGACATTCTGCGCTTGTGACTGTTTGACAATTGAATTTGCTCAAGGAGATAGAAATTATTTCAAATTTATTTTCTATCTACTTCATTGTCCAATGATCTCTGTATAGCAATGGTATTGCTAATGGGTCACTGGAAAATCTTTATATGGACCTAGTTTAGTTTGTAAAGTTATAAATACATTAATAATAGATTAATTTCATAAGAGAAAGTGGAGTCAAAGGTTTTGTGTTCGATTCCATGGCCCTGTTTCATTTTATCTAGTGTTTAAAATGTTATACTTTTTTTTCTATCTAAACAATTTGTTTATACTAGCTGAAGCATTCGGCTAGAAACCACAAGGTTCCTAGTTTGATACCAGCCCTCGCTAACTCAGCGTATGAGTAGCACAGGGATCTGTGTGGTAAAGTAAGGAGCTGATGGTGGGTGGTGCTCCACCTCAGATGCAAAAACAATCTCCTTGGTCTAGCACAATTGAAAAGTGGATAGACTCCCTCGCTGATACCGACTTTAGGTCACCCCTGCGACTTTACTTTTTGTGTATATATATATATATATGATGTGTATATATATATATATATATATTAGGAAAAAATAAGTCATTAAGTTGAACTTCTGCCATTAATTTTTTTTTTTAGTTCCATCCCTGAAACGAATGTTTTAGACCTTTTGCAAGTATTGTGCCCCCCCCCCTCTCTTGAAATTTGGAGAGAGAGTATTGTTTCTTAAAACAATATCAAATTTAATCTTTATTAAAAGATGATTACTGTATTAATAAATAAATCCTTTCATATTATCCCCCATTACCTTAGCAGCATGGGAATTATCATATGACCCTCATAAAAGAAGACTGTGTCAAATCTGTAGTCACAACTTCTTAGTGGTAGAGAGACCCTTGAAGTTTAGACATACCATATGAAAATGTGAGTCAAAAAGTATTTATTCCAAAATATTGTTTGAATTGCTGGCAGTTTACTATCAAAAATAGTGAATTTTCAATTTGGACAGAAATGACAAAAAAAACTAAACTGTTAGATGATTGTGAACAAAGAAAAGTGTTAATAATGAAAAGGTTTTAACTTAATTTTAATTTGTTTAACCCAGAAAAAATTCTATTAGAGCAATACATTAGAGAATAAAGCTATTTCCAATCAATGATTTTTTTTTTTTGGGGGGGGGGTCTGTATTTGTACTGAACATCTTCACTCCTTAAATATGGATCATCTAATATTGAATAAAAGTCTACTTGTTTGAAAATTTTATGTATGTATGTGATTTTACCTTTTTTTTTTTTCTCTTTTAATAGGTATTTGCCATAATTTAAGAAATGGATTCCAACAAAGAAAGTCTTAGTGCTTCTCGTGAAGCAATGGACATCCTTATGCTTCTGTCAAATGTCCTCAACACAGATCTGGACTCTGAAACTCTTTCAATATGTATCCAATTGTGTGAGGCTGGAGTCAACCCTGATGCTTTGGCAGTGGTTATCAAAGAATTACGAGGAGCAAGGCAACAACGAGCAAAGTCAACCTAAGTTTTTTTTTTTTTTTTTATAAAAATCAACACGTTGGACATGATTAATATTCTAATAACAGCTGATTCTTTTTTTTTTAAACATTGGCACTGCTGAATTTAAAAGAAAAGGAAAACAATACGTTTTGGCTGATGTAATTTCTGTATAAAAGAAAAATGTAATTTTTTTTTATTTAATTACATTGTTTTTATTTTGAAAAGCATTTTTCTTTATTTTTTTTTTTTACCATAATGAAGAGGAAAAAATGCCTGTAATACAATTGGCACTGAGTCTTTGATGGTTCTTACATGATCTCCCTGGAACTGGCTTTAAAGAACAAAATTGTAACCCTGCTCTTATATCTTTATTGTTCCAAAAGGCCAGTTTGGTGATTTCCTAAATTATATTCATGCCCCCATTTCTTTTTTTAACTCAATACTTCTTTTGTTTTTATTTGCCCATCTCACTAGCTGCCTTTTTAAAATTTAACTTAATAAAAATTATTAATCTTCTTTTATCTTTATGATATAAAGGGAATAAATAAAGTTTCTAATCGACCAATATTTTTCAGTTTTCACAGTTAAAGTGTGGCAGTTATTAATTTGAAAAAAAAAAAATTTAAAGATAGAAAAACATTTTCTGTATTTTGAAAAATCTAGAAAACTAAAAGAAAGAGCAGTAGAGATGGGAAAATAAAACCAACATAAGATAAGGCCATTTTTTTTTTTTTTTTTAATACTCTGGGGAAGAGAATTTTTTCTTCCTTTAGTTACCAATACCAAGAAATTTGATGACAAAAATAAAATAAAATCACAATACAAAAACAATTTGAATGTGTGAATAGTTGGGCATTGCAGTTTTTACAAGACATGACCATAGAGAGAGAAGGCTTATTTTAAAAGAAAATGTTTTTCTTTTGATTTTTAACAAAACCAAAGAACTGAAAGCCTTCAGTCTAATACTCTAACCCAGAGAATACACGCGTGTGTGTGTGTGTGAAAGAATATAGATGTTGTTATGCTGGCTTGCTGAGAATGTGTTGAATGTCTTTTGTCATCATTGAACCAATCACCAACTTCTCACAATTCACTATTATTTTAGCAGTGCCTTCTTCCGTGTTGGCCTGGACAGTAATTAAAAGTAGAACTTCAGTAGCCAGGGTTTTGCCTGCAAAAAAATAGGTGTTTTCATCCGTTGAGGATACTTGCAAGACATTGGCCACTTGATGAATACACATACACAGGGACTCAGCAGTTCGATGGTTCGGGGCCAGGTCTACATTGGCACTGTTCTCAGTCATACCAGTCAGTTTACCTGCATTAAAAAAAAAATTTCCTTTACTAAGAAGAATCTCTACAGAAAAAATAAAATAAATAAATACAATCTACATAGAAAAGCAGTTGCAGAAAAGTGAACTATTGCAGGTTCTCAAAGAAATCAGTTTTTTTTTTTTTGTAACAATAGATTTAATTAAATATTTGCAGGGGGAATTTCTGCAGTGTAGTGGTTAGCATGCTGGATTGTGACTTCTAGTAAGCAAGTTCAAACTCCAGTCCCACCAAGACAAATATTAAGTATCTCAAACTTTTACATAGATTTTTGCAAAACTTAAAAAAAACGTAATCTGAACATTAGCTACATAAATGAGAGTACCCCCCCCCCCCGTTTATTTCACTTTGAGGAAGCATGTGTTTGGTCGGCCATTTTCATTTCACCGTAAATCTACACTGAAAATATCAATTTGTTTGAATCAATACAACTGCATGTTTTAACATAAAAATATCATAAATTGTGCTTGCGCATTATTTGAAATGAACTTAATTGTTATTAAGAACACATTTTATGATATTTTCGAGTTAAAACATGCAGTTGTATTGATTTACAGTGTAGTGAAATAAACAAGGGGAGGTTACTCTCATTTATGTAGCTAATGTTCAGATTACCAAAAAAATATGTTTGGAAATTATCTTATAGGGTACTGGACGAAAAAGCCAACTTTAGCAGTGCATAACTAAAGATACACACTTTAAATGAGTGATAAATCTGTATAGATGTAATGTCATAGTAAAGTAGAAGAAAGATAATATAAAATGAATTGATAAAGATGTGGAAGACTAAATCAATCTAGAAAACAATTTTTATAAGAAGCCTAGGGGTGGAGCAGGCCACCCAGCACCTGAAGGTACATATCAACTTTTTAGCCTTTTATATCATAAAACAGATGAAATATCTCTACCTAATAGGAACATAGTCATCATACTTGATAAGATGAAGGACACTATTTTTTAAAAATTTCTTTATTCAAAATTATATTAAGACTATTGCTTAAATGCAAATACTTGATCAGAGATGTTGATAGGTATGCGTCCTTGACAAACAAAATCTAAAAAGGACACAGTAAAATTGTATCATGCATCCCATTTCTTCCCTCACCATTTCAAGGCTAACTGTAAATATATTTCAAAGTTTCTTAGAAATGAATACACGGGAATAGTTACAGGTTAGGAGCTTAGACGGGCTTTTAAATTTTCCACGGACTCGTTCAAAGCAAATATGTGCATTCCAGATGCATTAAATCAAAAAGCTATCAGCATTAAGTTTGATTGTGTTAGACATTTTGAATTTTTAATTTCAGGTGCTGAAAAAAAACATACGTTTGAAAAGAAAATCTTTCAAAACTCTTATAGAATAAATTTTTATGCTTTAGAATATTTTCTTAAAAAATCTCTGGAAATGCTAAGTACTTCTGCTAAGATATAAATAGAAGAGTTGAGTTGACATGCCATTGAAATCAATCAACCTATCTGGGGTTATTATATGCCTAGAGATTAGTGAAATTGTGTGCATTTGAATTTTTTGTGGAATTTAAGAGGGTTTTTTTTTGGCACATTTTGATATCAAGTATTATCTAATACAAATAATTTGCAAACAGATCTATTTTACCCATAGAGTGATCTGGGGAGTAATAGAAATGAGGGGACTCAAACACTTTCCAGAACTGGAGGCTCACCCACCAGATGCAGTTATTGTCATACCCAGTTACCACCCATTCCTTTTTTTTTGGGGGGGGGGGTCTCTTACCCTTTTGCATTAGATACAGTGTATTCTAAGCTCCACAAAACAGGGTGGAAATTAGATGGGTGTTTTTGTGAAAACTATTACTAGTTTTTTATTTTAGAAAACTGAAAATATCAAATCGCTTACTTTTTGTAACTTAAATTCACTTTCATTGAGAGTGTAAGGCTGCAGCAGTTCACCAACAGGTGCAGAGATTTTCACATTGAACTTTAAGTCTCCAGCACAAAGTTCAAACTGGGCAGGTTGGGTTGTGTCATTAAAGTTGATGGCCATCAAAACGGAAGTAGTGGCACCAACAGCCAGGACACCTGAAATAAAAAAACAAATTTCATCAGTGGAACAAAGAGATTAAAGAAGGCAATTTAATTGATGTTCTTGAAAAAAGAAGTGTTTTGAAAGTCAGGGCTACAAATAATGGGAACCCATTATTTCTGTAAACATTGAATATATTTTAGGGCAAATTGGTCTAGCAGGACCACCTTAAATTCAAACCCCCTGCCAAGCCAGCATAACAGGATGAAGCCCATTACTACTCATTAGGGTAGGTTGATTTTTCACTCATTTAAAATATCAAATTGTCCATCTATGCGAAAGTTGTTTGTTAGTATACTGAATACTGGTACCAAAAATTAGATCTTTTACTTGCACCATTGTTTGAGGAAATAGTATCAAAGATTGTCTACTAAAATACATTAAGAATCCTCGTTTTCTAAAGGCTACATTTTGCAAAAATGAGGATTTTTAGTGCATTTTAGTAGACGATCTTTGATGCTATTTCCTCAAACAATGGTGCAAGTAAAAGATCTAATTTTTGGTATCAGTATTCAGTATACTAACAAACAACTTTTGCATAGATGGACAATTTGATATTTTAAAAAGTGAAAAATTGACCTACCCTACTACTCATGTCTTAGAGACTTTAAGAAATTCTTGCAGTAACTGAGAAGGGAAAAAAAGCAAACTTTGTGGTAGGAAAATTATAAGCGACTTAGGATAATCATGGAAAATAAAATACAAGGTAGGTACTGAAAAGTTCTTGGTCCAACCAAGTTCCTTGGAAAATTATACATACTATCAAGACCTATGGATATACCACAGTATGATAATCATAATTATTCCAATGTTAGTAAGTTTATTAAGATGTGGGTAGGTAGATGCAAAAAAAAGAGCGGCCTGGCGCCTTAACGTTAAGTTAAGCAAAGCACAGAGAGGGTGAGGCGGAGAAGAGAGTAGCCTTGACAGCAAAGAGAGCCAGAAAAAGGACAGCAGCCCCAAAGCATCACAATTTGTGTGCATTCAGTGCACCAAAGACTTGTCACTCGAAGAATTTGGCTGCAGTCACTTGCGCAGATGCCAGATAGTTTTTTTTTTTTTTTTTTTTGGACACTACGCCATCGTCCTTTTAGTGGACGAAAAGGTGCCAACAACCACGATAAGTTTACTTAAGGCTATTGCAAGTTAGTTCAATATGTTAAAAAGTATAATTAATATTGATATAACTCTTTTCACTTTTTTTTTCATTTATGTTCGATTGAAACATTTAGCTGTATCGGCTTCCACGCGCTCACCAGCTTTTTCTCTACTCTCTTTCTTATTATATTTTTTCTGTGCAGTATATCCTTTTCTTCCTTTTCTTTCTTTATAATAAAACAGGAATAGTCCACTATCTTAGCTGAGGTGACAACACTGATAAGAAATAAAATTCGGTGATAAAGCAAACACCAGATAATCAGGATTTAACCATTCCTTCTGGACGAACCAGGGGTGTTGCAAATGATTAAAGGTTGTACGATAAGGAACATGAGTATTTAATGTATAAGATTTGTTTATTTTAAAGTTCCTTTTCCACAAATTAAAGAAAAAAAAAAATCTTTTTTTTATCTTGGTCAAGAACTTTTCAGCACCATCTGGTATAATAAGTATAAAAAATACACAAAAATCAAAAATTAACTTACTAATTATCAGGAAAATTATGAATTTCCATTCCAGGGCTGAGCTTTCTGGAGAAGAGAACAAAAAAATTGAAAAAAGTTATCAAAAATGCAAATTTCTTTTGTTTGCTTACTATTAAAAAAATAAAAAAATGGGGCTTCTTCCAATAAGTGATTTACCGAGTTGTTTACATTCCAATATGTGATCTACCATTTAAACTAACCCATTATTTTCCCATTAAACTAACCCTAAATCCTTACTCTAACCCTGTCTTCTTATTTCCTTAGTAGATCAATGCCGATGAATAGTAGGATCATAACACATATTGAAGAGCACCAGGATATTTTAAATATTAATTAATCTTGGCCTCACTAGTTACAAGACCAAAAGAAAGACCACTTATTTCTTAGAAATTCTATTATTAGAAATAGAACATTCCAGTAGTTAAAAAAAAAAAAAAGGTTAACTATTTTGATCTAATTTTCCATTCATATCTTATTATATGGAAATTCGGTGTTTGTCTGTAAGCGGGAAATATGTCCGCTTCACTCATAATACCCTCAGAATTCGTAAATTACTTATCCAAATGATTATTTGATTTATCGCAAAATTCATGTAATACATAGAACAAATCTTATTTATTAAAATGTCTCTATGAAAATCTTAGGTAGCATTGGGCCTCAAAACAGCCTCCTATGTTATTAAATGCATTTAATCTGCAAATGTTCTTATATTCACCAAGGAAATAAGTTTTACTAAATATGGTTGTGCGATAATTTGCCATTACTCGTTTCTTACAAAACACGGATTTAATGGAATACTCTAATATTATTGTTTATTCTCCAACGTTATACAAATCAATCCTAGAATGATTTTTATCTAAAACCATAAAATATAATAAATAAGTGTAATCTTTATGCGTTCTTATTCCTAATTTTGTTAGTTTTTCTAATTCAATATATTTTTATTATATTAAACCCATATACTTACGCCCGAAGGGGGTGACATATTCATTGGCTAAGTTTATATGAATAGGATTTTCTTTTCTTAACTAACATTAAATGCCAAAATAAAAACTAACGAAACACTTGTAAATGTTGCTAAGAAACACAAAGCTATGTTTCTCTTTCGGTAACTATCCTTAAATTACTGAATTATAAAATAATTTATTAATATATTTGCAGCTTAAATCATTTTTTATAAGCAAATACCTTCTTTTTTTTTTTAAATATTCTTTTGAATTTATGTACAAAGTACATCAAAATAATTCTGTTGCTTCTAAATTTGCCCTGGGCCCCAAGAAAAATTGCGGAACTGCTGTTCTTAAAGAATAAGAACTAAATCAAAGGGAAATAAGAAGTTTATATTTCTACCATTTCAGTTTAGGCTTTTTACAAAACAAATTTTACGTGTTTAGCTTTTACAAACAAATTTTAGTGTTTAGCTTTTACAAAACAAATTTTAGTGTTTAGCTTTTACAAACAAATAATATATAAGATAGATATATAGCTTTTACCTTTGTTCCAATTTGATGATCTCTCTTTTTTTT
>CM042145.1:13309298-13376373 GCA_023376005.1 Doryteuthis pealeii | reverse complement strand
AGAGAGGGATCAAGATGATAGACGATTTCGAATAGCAAAGCCGGGCAGCGAAGAAAATACGACGTTATTCGATTTGGATAGGGTGAAACTCAGTACGTAACTGCGTCTGACAACAAAAATCTAAAAAGACGCAGTAAAATTGTATCCATTGCATCCCAGTTTGTGTCTTTTTTTCTTCCCTCACCATTTCAAGCTAACTGTAACTACATTTCAATAGTTTCTTAGAAATTAATTAAACGGGATAGGTTACAAGGTAGGAGCTAGACGGCTTTAAATTTTCCCACGGACTCGTTCAAAGCAAATATGTGCATTCCAGGATGCATTAAATCAAAAAGCTATCAGCATTACAGTTTGATATGTTAGACATTTTGAATTTTAATTTCAGTGTGCTGAAAAAAACATACGTTTGAAAAGAAAATCTTTCAAAATTCTTATAGAATAAATTTTTATGCTTTAGAATATTTTCTTAAAAAATCTCTGGAAATGCTAAGTACTTCTGCTAAGATATAAATAGATGAGTTGACATGCCATTAAAATCAATCAACCTATCTGGGGTTATTATATGCCTAGAGATTAGTGAAATTGTGTGCATTTTAATTTTTTGTGGAATTTAAGAGGGTTTTTTGGCACATTTTGATATCAAGTATTATCTAATACAAATAATTTGCAAACAGATCTATTTTACCCATAGAGTGGATCTGGGAGTAATGGAAATGAAGGGGGACTCAACACTTTCCAGAACTGGAGCCTCACCACCAGATGCAGTTTATTGTCATACCCAATAAACCTTTTTTTTGGGGGGGGTCTTTACCCCTTTGCATTAGATACAGTGTATTCTAAGCTCCACAAACAGGGTGGATAATTAGATGGGTGTTTTTGTGATAAACTATAGTAATTTTTATTTTAGAAAACTGAAAATATCAAATAGCTTACTTTTTTGTAACTTAAATTCACTTTCATTGAGAGTGTAAGGCTGCAGCAGTTCACCAACAGGTGCAGAGATTTTCACATTGAACTTTAAGTCTCCAGCACAAAGTTCAAACTGGGCAGGTTGGGTTGTGTCATTAAAGTTGATGGCCATCAAAACGGAAGTAGTGGCACCAACAGCCAGGACACCTGAAATAAAAAAACAAATTTCATCAGTGGAACAAAGAGATTAAAGTAGGCAATTTAATTGATGTTCTTGAAAAAAGAAGTGTTTTGAAAGTCAGGGCTACAAATAATGGGAACCCATTATTTCTGTAAACATTGAATATATTTTAGGCAAATTGGTCTAGCAGGACCACCTTAAATTCAAACCCCTGCCAAGCCAGTTAAACAGGATGAAGCCCATTACTACTCATTTAGGGTAGGTCGATTTTCACTCATTTAAAATATCAAATTGTCATCTATGCGCAAAGTTGTTTGTTAGTATACTGAATACTGGTACCAAAATTAGATCTTTTACTTGCACCATTGTTTGAGGAAATAGTATCAAAGATTGTCTACTAAATACATTAAGAATCTCGTTTTCTAAAGGCTACATTTTGCAAATAATGAGGATTTTTTAGTGCATTTTAGTAGACGATCTTTGATGCTATTTCTCAACAATGGTGCAAGTAAAAGATCTAATTTTTGTATCAGTATTCAGTATATAACAAACAACTTCGCATAGATGGACAATTTGATATTTTAAAAAGTGAAAAATTGACCTACCTACTACTCATGTCTTAGAGACTTTAAGAAATTCTTGCAGTAACTGAGAAGGGAAAAAAAGCATACTTTGTGGTAGGAAAATTATAAGCGACTTAGGATAATCATGGAAAATAAAATACAAGGTAGGTACTGAAAAGTTCTTGGTCCAACCAAGTTCCTTGGAAAATTATACATACTATCAAGACCTATGGATATACCACAGTATGATAATCTAATTATTACAATGTTAGATAAGTTTACTTAAGATGTGGGAGGTAGATGCAAAAAAATAGAGCGGCCTGGCGCCTTAACGTTAAGTTAAGCAAAGCACAGAGAAGGGTGAGGCGGAGAAGAGAGTAGCCTTGACAGCAAAGAGAGCCAAAAAAGACAGCAGCCCCAGAAAGCATCACAATTTGTGTGCATTCAGTGCACCAAAGACTGTCACTCAAGAATTGGTCTGCAGTCACTTGCGCAGATGCAGATAGTTTTTTTTTGGACACTACGCCATCGTCCTTAGTGGACGAAAAGGTGCCAACAACACGATAAGTTTACTTAAGAGCTATTGCAAGTAGTTCAATATGTAAAAAGTATAATAATATTGATATAACTCTTTCACTTTTTTTTTTCATTATGTTCGATTGAAACATTAGCTGTATCGCTTCCACACGCTCACCAGCCTTTCTCTACTCTCTTTCTTATTATATTTTTTCTGTGCAGTATATCCTTTTTCTTCCTTTTCTTTCTTTATAATAAAAACAGAATAGTCCACTATTTAGCTGAGGTGACAACACTGATAAGAAATAAGAATTCGGTGGATAAGCAACACCAGATAATCAGGATTTACATTTCCTCTTGGACGAACCAGAGGGTGTTGCAAAAATGATAACGGTTGTACGATTAAGGAACATGAGTATTAATGTATAGATTTGTTTTTTAAAGTTTCTTCCACAAAAATTAAAGAAAAAAAAAAAATCTTTTTTTATCTTGGTCAAGAACTTTTCAGCACCATCTGGTATAATAAGTATAAAAATACACAAAAATCAAAATAAACTTACTAATATCAGGAAAATTATGAATTTCCATTCCAGGCTGAGCTTTCTGGAGAAGAGAAAAAAATTGAAAAAGTTATCAAAAATGAAATTTCTTTGTTTGCTATACTAATTTTAAAAAATAAAAAATTGGGGGCTCTTCCAATAAGTGATCTACCGAGTTGTTTACATTCCAATATGAGATCTACCCATTATTTTCCCATTAAACTAACCCTAAATCCTAACTCTAACCCTGTCTTATTTTTTCCTAGTAGATCACATGCCATGAATAGTAGATCAGTAGATCACATATTGGAAGAGCACCAGAATTTTAAAAATATTAAATTAAATCTTGGCTCACTATTTACAAGACCAAAAAGAAAGACCACTTATTTCTTAGAAATTTCTATTATTAGAGAATAGAACACTTCAGTAGTTAAAAAAAAAAAAGGTTTAACTATTTTGATCTAATTTTCCATTTCATATCTTATAATGGAAATTCAGTGTTTGTCTGTAAGCGAAACTATGTCACCGCTTACCTCATAATACCCTCAGAAATTGCGTAAATTTATCAATGATTATTTGATTTATCGTCAAATTCATTAATACATAGAACAAATCTTATTTATTAATAATGTCTCTATGAAAATCTAAGGTAGATTTGCCTCAAAACAGCTATGTTATTATTGCATTTAAATCCTGCAATGTATCTTATATATCACCAAGAAATAAAGGTTTACATAATATGGTGTGGATAATTTGCATACTCGTTTTTACAAAACCGGATTTAATGGAATCTCTAATATTATTGTTTTATTCTCCAACGTATACAAATCAATCCTATGAATGATTTTATCTAGAAACCATTTAAAATATAATAAATAAGTGTAATCTTTCATGCGTTCTTATCTAATTTTGTTAGTTTTCTAATTCAATATATTTTATTATATTAAAACCCATATACTTACGCCAAGGGGGTGCATATTCTTGCTAGTTTATATGAATTAGGATTTTCTTTTCTTACTAACATTAAATGCAAAATAAAAGACTGACGAAGAACACTTGTAAATGTTGCTAAGAAACACAAAGCCTATGTTTCTCTTTGGTAACTATCCTTAATTTACTGAATTAAAAATAAATTATTAATAATATTATGCAGCTTAAATAATTTTTTATAAGCAAAATACCTTTTTTTTTTAAAAAAAAATAATTCTTTGAATTTATGTACAAGTACATCAAAATAATTCTGTTGCTTCTAAATTTTGCCCTGGGCAAGAAAAAATTGGGAACTACTGTCTTAAAGAATAAGAACTAAATCAAAGGGAAATAAGTTTATATTTCTACCATTTCAGTTTAACTTTTACAAACAAATTTTAGTGTTTAGCTTTTTACAAACAAATTTTAGTGTTTAGCTTTTTACAAACAAATTTTAGTTTTAGCTTTTTACAACAAATTTTAGTGTTTAGCTTTTTACAAACAAATTTTAGTGTTTAACTTTTACCTTTGTTCCAATTTTGATGTTGGTCATTGGTTTCTCACTGTCATTAGTTATGGTCATTTCAATGGAAGTCATTTTTTGATTGAAAATGGAAATGGTTCGAGTGAAATGATATTTCACGGTCAAACCACTTGCCGTCATTCGGTTCAATAGGTCATAGGATTTGCTGGACACAACTGGAGGACCAAGTGTCTGGTTAAAAGAAAAAAAAAAGAAAAAAATTAATATTTCTGGTTGTAAACATGTTTACACATTGTTCATATCCTTTATCTCTGAAGAACACTGCTATTGCTGTGGAGGACTGGGAGAAGCTAGCTTCTAATAGACCTAGCTTCTAATTGAGTCCAACCGAATTAAACACCAAAAATTGAAGCAGGCTATTAGAAAGGGTAATTTTCAGCCTAGCAACATTCAAAGTGGAGAAGTTCCAACATGTAGTTTATGTAGAAGAGTATGTCTCTCCAGGGCTGGCCTGGTGAGTCATCTGAAAAAAACACAAGGATACAGTGTCAAATGCTACTGGCACGCATCTATGATAAAAATTAAAAAAAAAAAACAGGAAATGGTCTTACTCAAATATGAGTTAACAACAACATATCCTTTATCTCATAAGTAATTTTTTGAATATGTATCAGGGGTAGATAGGATCCAAAATTTTTCTTGTTTTCCAATGATACATGGATTGGAAAAATATGGTCTAAAAAAAAGGGGGGGGGGCTCAGGCACTGGAATAAACCCAGCCCTGCCCCTTTAAATCAAGGGGGCAGGTGTTGCCTGGGGGATAGCCCCTGGGATCAATAATGTTAATTAATAACACAGGTCCAGTGGCTGAAGCCACCGGACGCCCGCCCCAAAGGATAGGCTGATAAATGTATTTAATTACAAAATGAAATTAGACACATTAACAGAAATAAAAATAAATGAAAGATTATTACTTATCCATAATACACATGCTTCTAAGAAAAATACTGAGTTGCTTAAAACCCAGCAGCATGATACCTCTATTACAAAATGAAATTAGACACATTAAGAAATAAAAATAATGAAAGATTATTACTTATCCTATACACATGCTTCTAAGAAATATGAGTTGCTTAAACCGCAGCATGATACCTCTATTACAAAATGAAATTAGAACATTAACAGAAATAAATAAATGAAAGATTATTACTTATCCATAATACACATGCATACTGATTGCTTAACATGAAGCATAATCACATGCTTCTAAGAAAATACTGAGTTGCTTAAAACCCAGCAGCATGATACCTCTATTTATATCAAATGGAGGTCAGCCATTTTCATTCTCTGGCGATCAGTGTTTGAACTTGAGTGTCATCAGTAACACTTTATTCATATATGACAATTTCTGCTGTTAACAAGTTTAAACTTCAGACACTATTCATTTGCTTCATTACACATTTTGATGATGACTGAACAATTCACAAGGTTGATATTTTATTTTTTTAAAAATCCCAACCAGCCATTAAATTTACAGATAATAATAGACAAATAGAGAAAGAAGATAAAAACTTGAGTAAATAAAGTTCATTCAATTCAGGTCAGGAGGAGGCACGCTTATTGTAATGGTTATTGTCATAAGAAAATGTATGTATTATCATCTGAGAGACTTTTGTACAAAACACGAGAATTAACAGTTCATTCCTTTTATAATCTGTATCCCCATATAATTTCTGTTTATTGATTGAAAAACTCTGAATTCAAACCTGCTGCACTCCACTTAAAAATTGACCTTTGTCACATCCTGACTGTGGCAGAGGGGATGGGTAAATACATATATTTAATTCAGGTCTTGATCTTTTTAAATGGATCAATTATAAAAGATGGTTTAAATAAAATTGAAAGGACAATCCCCATAAAAAAATTTAAAAAGCAAAAGGAAATGCAGAGAAGCTAAATTTCAAATAAAGAACGACTTACATAATTAACTGTGGGTTTTACAGATGGTGCAGGATTGGACAGGTCAAGAGACGCTAACATTGGTGTGAGGATGTCATGTCCAGCACTTGGGGTTGCGTTAATCATAGAGTTATTATCCATAGAACACACTGGAAAAAATAAATAAACAGAACAGATATTACAAAATGGCTTCAAATTTCAACAACCACTCTAAAGGTATACAAAGTGTGTCAAAAAAAGTATTGAGATTTTTTTAACTTTTTGACACACCTTGTATTCTGACCCCACCTCCCACAAAAAAAAAACAAAAAAAACGTTCAATTCATTCTTCATTTCTATCTTGGTAAATACAGTTTTAAATTTAGTACTTTTTGGCACCTTGTATTCTGGAAAAAAACGTTCCATTCATTAATTTTTTTCAGAATACAAGGTGTCAAAAATGTACTAAAAATCTTGATACTTTTTTGACACACTTTGAATGATAGATCTGAAGGTAAGTTCTCATAATTTTGTATCTTAGCATAAATGCCATTCAGTATTCTAAATTACATAAAAAATGCTTATTGTCAAGTAGTGCAAGTTCATCATTATGGAAATTATTCTCTACAAAGAAGAGAACTATATGAAAATATCAAATAAAGATATGAGGTTTTAACATAGAATTGTGTGGACAGCAAGGGAGACTATTGGTGTTGCAGTATTTGGATTCCATTGGTTAAAAACGTACAACAGCAGATATGAGTCAGGATATGAACTTTTCAGCCCAGCCACATAAGAAAATAAGGAATTAATTACACAGCACCAGAATTAAAAATTATATACTAATATATATATAGTTTCAATACAAATAAATATATACAGGAAATATATTATTTATTTATTATTATTATTATATCACTATCACATATATTGAGCATCTCCTAATAATAGTGTATATATTGGCTTACTACTGTCTCAACAATAAAATGGTCTGATTTTTAACCAGAGGGTGTTGCAAGATGATAACAGCCGGAAGATTAAGGAACAAGAGTATTAATATATAGATATGTATGAATATGTAAGGTAAATAGCTAATAGTTGAAAAGAATTAAATACACTTCAATCCAATATATAAAAATACTTACTATCATCAATGTCAAGAAGCAGGTCAGAATCCTTTTTGGGTGGATCTGGTTTACTCTTTGTATTTGGCTTCACATTCTTTGTAAAGAAAGAAAAATATTCTCTTTATAATCATTAAAAAAGAAAAAAAATTCAATTTTTATTATATTTATTCTTTATGTACTGAAATGAGACAAAATATTTTCAAACTCATAGTGGCAAACCCATGTTTAGCACATTTTTTTAAAATTTTTTTTTTTACCAAAACATGCTTCTCCGTACACATCACACACTCTTCTGTAAATTTCACATGGGTTGCATTTTTCAGACACCAAAAATTTGAAGACAGACCTCTGTTCAAGTCTGGAGCACTGTGTTTAATTTGCTGTCATTTCGAATACTCAAAACAAATAATTTTTGCTATAAACTAATTCCAATGTATTAACTGAATTTTTTTTTTTTAATGATCCTCGTATATATAAAATTTATCAGAGATTTAATTAGTTGATTTGTGTGAAAATAAAATGGATTTAAACTTTCAATGAAGACTTTCTATTTTCAGCAAAACCTGGTACAAAGTTACAGCATCAAAAAATATATTTAGCTGCAAACAGTTGATTAAAAAAAAAAACCTGCATTGAATTTATATGAAAAATCTTTTTCAATTACGGATTGAAGAGTTAGCACTGCTGCTGAAAGGTATGCATTTTGTCCCACTAAAATGTGGTAGCATTTTGCTGATAGAAACTAAGAATTTAGACCAAACAAAACTAACTTCATTTATCCATCTGGTTTATACAGCTACTTTTACTTTCCCAAACTACCTCAAATCTTCAACATCAAGCTTAAATTTGTATTATTTTTAGTGTTATAATAGCCAAAATGCTTAGACAGAGACCCCCCGATCCTTATGGATGGTGACGTCACAATTTTTCAAGGAGAGAAGAATGTAGTATCCTACACTCACGTTTTACAAGCAATAGACTCGCCTATGCAGGCTATATAAACAGTGATTCGCCCCTCCTCATTTGGTAGCTGAATTTCGTTTAGCTAAATAAATTGTAGTAAAACTTTCAGCAACTATTTAAGCTTGACTGAATTTTTGAAATGAGTCTTGATAATTTGTATATTTAATGTGTATATATCAGTAAAAATGAGGTATGTAGTAAAGTAAAACAGGCTCAGAACAGACGTAAAAGTACTAAGCTTCTGGTGTGGAAGTCAAAATGCTTAGACAGAAAAATTGTGACGTCACCATCCATAAGGATTAGGGGTTCTAATCCTTATAGATGGTGACATCACAATTTTTCAAGGAGAGAAGAATGTAGTATCCTACGCTCACGTTTTACATGCAATAGACTCGCTCATGCAGGCTATATAAACAGTGATTTGCCCCTCCTTATTTGGTAGCTGAGTTTCGTTTAGCTTAATAAAGCTTAGTACTTTTACGTTGTTCTGAGCCTGTTTTACTTTACTACATACCTCATTTTTACTGTTATATACACATTAAATATACAAATTATCAAGACTCGTTTCAAAAATTCAGTCAAGCTTAAATGGTTGCTGAAAGAGTTTTATTTACTTAGCAGCTGTGCAAAATCCCAGAGTAGTACATAATTACTAATTAAAAGGCAAGAGGAAATTTTGTGTCCCTTCACCTGTGCCTTGGGGCAGTTGCCTTTCTTTGCTGCCCTTCTTGCTAGTTCTCTACACTCCTCAAAACTGGAATCTCACCATCAGATACAGTTTAATATCATACCCTGGGACTCCCCCCACCCTTTTTTTGACAGGGGAGGTCTTAGCTCTCTGCAGTGGATACAGTCAATATATTCTAAGTCCCACTGACAGAGTGGGGTTTTGGATAAGAGATTGTGTATTTATATTATATATTTACCAACCCCTCCGCACGAGGAGGATGCAATTTATTACAAAACTTTAGTTAGGACCCATCAAATTTCACGGGAACTCATTCAAATCAAATCTGTGCATCCAAGGATGCACTAAATTAAAAAGTTATCAGCATTATATATATATATATATATATATATATATATATATGTGTGTGTGTGTATATATATTATTTACCAACCCCTCCACACAAGCTGAATGCAACACAAAGCCAATATCTCAAGTGGAGTTTAACAGCTTTGAATTCAGTTTTCCTTCTCCTAGACTGGTTACCTAACCATGGTTAAAGAGCTCAGTCTGTCCTACTATTTACCCATAGCTGGAGGGAGTATTGGATTCATACCTTTCCGAAGGGTATTAGCGCCATGTGAAATGCAAACAGCTTCATCCAGGAATTGAACTCGTGTCGACGAGTCCATTTCTACAACTCTAACCATTACACACCATAATACAGATTGTGAATTTATAGGTTCATAACGAGAATGTTTTTCTTTTTTTTCTTACCTTTTTGGATTTTCTAGTTTCTTTGACACTTTCATCGGAATCTTCCTCAGAAGAACTCTCTTCTTCACTTGAAGTAGAAGCTTCATCATCATCATCATCATCTTCCTCATCGTCATCATCACTATCTTCCTCATCGTCATCATCATCTTCATCACTGCTCGCAGCGGCATTATTTACAGCATGGCTGTCACCAGACACTTCAGAATATTCTCCGCTTGAATTCTCATCATTGCTATCTTCCTCTTCGCTGCTTTCATCACTGCTTTTACTTAATTCATCTGATTAAACAGAACAAAAGTTTGGTAAGTAAAAAAAAAAAAAAAAAAAAAAAAAAAAAAAAATAATAAACATATACACACACACACACTTATAACAAATCCCACTACCATTTTTACATGACTTCCTATACCACCAAACCCAGCGCATATGACCCACCTATGACCTCTTTCAACACCTAACACCTGTGGCATCATTAACAGAACCTTACTAGCTACACACCCCATCAGAAAAAGAAAAAAAAAAGAAAGAAAGAAAAATAATAGAACTACAACTTAAACATTCCTACTAACACCAACAATTGACCACCCTATTCACGACCTCCTAACTCACCAGTATGAAAATGTCCACCGTTGAAGCAAGAACTCAATCCAACGTCCTGAAGAAGGTCTAACAGGCCGAAACGTTATAACGTTGACATCACTACCTAAAATATACATCCATTTGTACAACATCCCGTGCTTGTCTACCTTTCTCCACATGCAAGTAAGTAAAGTTGTTGGGTGGCCTAAAGTTGGTATCAGCCAGACAGTGAGGGAGTCTATCCTCTTTTCACTAGTGCCAGATCAAGGAGATTATTTTGCTGTCTGAGGTAAAGCGCCACACCTACCATCAGCTCCTCACTTTATCGCACAGATCACTTTGCTACTCAAACGTTGAGCTGGTAGGGGCTGGTATCAAACCTGGAACCTTGTGGTTCCTAGTCATACGCTCTACCGAAAAACCATTTTGGGCTGTTCACCAAAACTTTTCTCCATCCCTAATGATACTTGCATCGGAAAAATGAGGTCTAAAAATATTTGGGTACAAGTTACCCTTATTGTTCTTTGAAACTGTACTAAACATACAAGATAATCCTTGTTAAAATAAAAGTAATTCTAGAGAATTCCACACAAATAATTTTTCATTTGAAAACAATCTTATTTTAGTTTCCTTTTAAGCAAAAAGACACAAAGAAATCCTACTTAACATTATAGAAACAACTAAAAATCAAAGAAAATATAATCAAAATTCACATTCTTCACACTGAACTCATGGAAATTCCATGGTTTAATTTTAATGATGTATTTATGAGTTACATATATATCTAAGCTACATATGTAATATAGATATGAATAAATTATAGTAATATATGTTATATAATATTGTAATTGATATTCATTATTTTTATGTTATATGTTATGATATAATGTTCATTATATGAACATATAATATCATAACATATCTGTTATAACATTAAAAAAATAACAAAATATCATATTCAGATATATTATATAATATTGCAATTGTAAGAATGCAATATATAGATACGAATAACATTAGTAAAATGATAGCTATATATAGGATTGGAACGAAAGTCTTGTCCAATGATGTTTTGTTTATATATTTCTCAATTTACATGTTGTCTTTATTGGTTAAATAGATATTCCAATCCTATATATATGTGTGTGTATTCAATGAATGGCTATGCTGTTAGCAGTTAATTTTTTGTCGCTTTTTCTTTTCTTCACAAAAACCTTTTCCTGATGATGTCATAAAAGTTGAAACAACTTGACAACAATAAAAAAAAAACAACAATCATTGAAATAGTGATTAGTGTACACTTGTATAGTTAATTACTAAGCTTAGCTTAGATGTGGCACAAGGCCAGAAGTATGGGGCGCCCAATGAGAATCAAACTCATTAACAATGGTCTACGAATCTAGCTTGCTAGCTATTACACTGAGGTGAGGTGTACACTTGTATAAGCTAACTGATAAGAGACACATTGTGATTTTAATTGGTAAACATTTTCTTACCATCTGGACTGGATTCATCATCCGAATAGAAATGTTCAGAACTCGTACTTTTCTTTTTGGATTTTTTGTTACTCCGTGTCAAATCTGACCATGGCAAGGGAACCTCCACATTCCTCACAGAAGGATCAGGTGCTGCTTCTGGAAACTCTGGAAGTTCCTGGTATCCATGAGCTTTAGTATTCAATAAATGAGATAATGTACCCAACTGGTATTGATCTCGATCTGAAAAGAGAAACAGAGACTCATTAAAAAATTTAAAACTTCAATTAACATGTTGTTGTTGTTGTTGGTATCCTTCGGGGGGGGGGGGGCTGGTTGATATGGTGGATGTGCAGCCAAGCAGCAGATCCCCCTTCTCCACACTGCCGCAGTGGTATAAAGGAAAGGTAAGAAACCAATGCAGTTTGGCAACGGCAGTTTCGCAGGAATTGCTGTGTACCACTGAAGTTCAGCGTTACTCCACCTTAGGGACTGACTCCGGATTTGTTTTCGGGGTTTACTCCCCTAGCCTTTCCTTGGGATCATGTAAAGCCACTCAGCAGCAGTGGTTTTTATAACAGACTCTTCCTTGTCCTAGATGGGTTGACGACCAAGTCCAAGGAGATGCTTCTAACCAATTTGGAGGTTTACGTGTGTGTAGCAATCTTACTACTGTTAGTGTGGATGGCCGTTGGCGTCCCTAGAGCTTGTCTGCACTTTTTCTTTTTTTAATTTTTTTTTTTTATTAATGCTGGTCTCTTGATAATGTTTATTAACTTAATGTCCTCACAAAAATACAGCTGGGTGTTAAAAACAAAGTTTTCACTGTAGAGCATGTTTTCAGTTAGTTTAGAAAATGTAATAAATACCTTTGATTAAAATTAATCAAAATTATAAATCTTATAGTAGTTAGTAAAGTTGGTGGAGTGGCCTTATCCTCTTTTCATTAGCATTAGACCATTTTACCACACTGATAAGATTATCCAAGTTGTGCTATTCATGTGCCGAGTTGATGAGGACCAGTATCAAATCCAAAACCTTGCAGTTCCTACTTGGATGCTCTACAGACTGAACTAAATGATTGAAAAAAAAAAAAAGAAAAAAAAGAGAAGAAGAGAGAAAGAGAGAAAGAGAGAGAGAGAAGAGAGAAAAGAGAAGAGAAAGAAAGAAAAAGAAAGAAAGAAGAAAGAAAAAGAGAGAAAGAGAAGAGAAAGGAAAGAGAAAAGAGAAAGTGAAAAAGAGAAAAGAGAAAGAAAAGAGAAAAGAAAAAAAAAGAGAAAGAGAAAGGAAAAGAGAGAAGAGAAAGTGAAAAAGAGAAAGAGAAAGTGAAAAAGAGAAAGAGAAAGAAAAGAGAAGAGAAAGAAAAGAGAAAGTGAAAAGAAAAGAAAGTGAAAAAGAGAAAAGTGAAAGAGGAAAGAGAAAGAAAGTGAAAAGAAAAGAAAGAGAAAGAAAAGAGAAAGAAAGAGAAAGAGAAAAGAAAAGAGAAAGGAAAAAGAGAAAGAGAAAAGAGAAAAGAAAAGAGAAAGAAAGAAAAGAGAAAGAGAAAGAAAAGAAAAAAAGAGAAAGAGAAAGTGAAAAAGAAAGAAAAAAAAGAAAGAAAAAGAAAGAAAAAGAAAGAAAAAGAAAGAAAAAAGAAAGAAAAAGAAAAAAAAAAAAAGAAAAGAAAAAGAAAAAAAGAAAAAGAAAAGAAAGAAAGAAAAAAAAAAAAGAAAGAGAAAGAAAAAGAAAAAAGAGAAAGAAAAGAAAAAAGAGAAAGAAAAAGAAAAAAGAAGAAAGAAAAAAAGAAAAAGAGAAAGAAAAAGAGAAAAAAAGAGAAAGAAAAAGAAAAAAAGAGAAAAGAGAAAGAAGAGAGAAAAAGAGAAAAAGAAAAGAAGAAAGAAAGAAAAGAAAAAGAAAAAGAAAAAGAAAAAGAAAAAAGAAAAAGAAAAAGAAAAAGAGAGAGAGAGAGAGAGAGAGAGAGAGAGAGAGAGAGAGAGAGAGAGAGAGAGAGAGAGAGAGAGAGAGAGTAATAAAAGAAAAAGTAAATAGTATTTTTATTTTCACTAACCTTTGAATTTGGATTCTAAAACTGGAGCAGGTTTTGTTGCAAGAAATATTTTTTTAATGTATTTAGAAAGTATTCCAGCTTTCTCTCCTGAAGGTAGCACAAGTTGTCGAAGGAAGCGTGAACGATCACGAATATCATAATTTTGATCATACTTGGCCAAATTGAGAACGTACTGGCAGAGCAGTTTGGCCTGTTTGGGGTTGGTGATGCACAGTTTAGCAGCAAGGTTCAAAATCTGCAGCTTTACAATATCTTCCTAAAAAAGAAAGACAAAAAAAAAAAGTGAAATAATTGGTTTGGTTTATTTGTTTAATGGCATATCAGCTCCTTATGGGTTATTTAATGCTGAAATTGGATTCATTAGAATCATAACTATATTTTCAATATTCCATTGCCTTTTTTTTTTTAAATCTTACTTTTTTTTGTCAATAATTATGTTTTCACAGTTACATGATAGCAAGTATTCCTATCTAATATTAATAATTTATACACAATTATATGGTTTAAGGTAACTATTCCTATTTAATAATAATCATCTGTTTGTACAGTTATGTACAACTTGGTGATGGCAGGCTCTCAGTAGAGGACTGTTCATGTCTGGAGTCACCCTGACGCAACACCATGAAGCTAAGAGGTCCAAAACAAAGCAGCGGCACATCAACATCTTCAGGGACAGCCTTCAAATGCGACATCTGTGGTCAAGAATGTTTTTCAAACATTGAACTTCAGTCACAGGAGGTGCTGTAACTTCAGGGACACAAAAACTTTATTATAGTCTTCCGAGACTGAAATGCCAATAATAATATGTGGTAACAAGTATTAATATCTAACACCATTAATTCATACACAATTATATAGTTTAAAGTAACTATTCCTATTTAATAATAATCATCTGTTAGTATAGTAATATGGTTTCAAGTATTCCTTTCTAACACCAATAATTTGCAAACAATTATATGGTTTCAAGTAACTAATAATAAAAATCCTGAGTAAACAATTATGGCTTCAAGTAACTATTCTTAATACAAATAATTTGCACACAGTTATATGGTATCAAATATTCCTATCTAATATGAATCATTTTAAAACTAATCTATTTCACCTATATATATATATATATTTACCAACACCTCCGCACAAGAAGGATATGACACAAGGTCAATTTATTAAGCGGAGTTTAACAGGTTTGAATTCAGAGTTTTCCTTCTCCTAGACTGGTTACCTAGCCTGTGCTGCTATTTACCCATAGCTGGAGGGAGAAATGGATTCATACCTTTCCCAAGGGTATTAGCGCTATGTGAAATGCAAACAGCTTCACCCAGGAACTGAACTCGAGTCGACGAGTCCATTTCCTACAACTCTAACCATTAGTCCACGCGCCTCCATATCTATTTCACCTATAAATGGGAACATCACAAGTACTACCAATGACAACCTGCATAATAACCTTAGAAGTTTGGTTATGGAATATTCAAGTATTAACTCTGATGTCACTTACACACCAATCCTGTACAATCTAGGGTATTTATTTACTCAGCTTAGCTTAACACAAGGCTAGAAGTATGGTGCACCCACTGAGAATCAAACTCACTAACAATGGCCTGCCACCCTAGCTTGTTAATCTTTACATCATGCAAGGTACCTGCCAATCCTACTGTAGCAGAGAAAAAATAATTGTCTTCCTTTGGATTGTGGGTATGGTTTCTGTTGGTCACATGATAATTAAACCCCTTAAAATTTTCTCTTTGGTCCTCGTTCATTGAACAGATAAGACCTATCTTTTTCAGTCCTTGCTTGTGGAGAGAAAAGGACATGTTTTTCATTTCTGTTTGTAGAACAGAATAGAGATAATTTGTATCCAACTTTCATGGCATTTTATTGCACCTTACCATGAAAACCATTGAAGACACTGTAAGTCTTTTCTAACCATTTTCTTGTACCTGTTTGTATTTTCCCAGTACCCCACTTGTACCAGGTCAGGCACAAAGGCCCTATTAATGTGGCATCCACCCACAAACCGAAGTTCATGGGATGGCAGGTGAAAAATTGTGTGTATCCCGTCGGCATTCCCCCTCAGGCACTGGGCAATAAACCCAGCCCTGCCCCTTTAAATCGAGGGGGCAGGTGTTGCCTGGGGGGATGGCCACCTGGGATCGACGCTATTATTATAACTCAATAGGTCCAGTGGCCGAAGCTCACTGGACCCCCGACCCGAAGGCCGGGAAAGCAGAGTTTACCTGTTCTTACACTTTTTGTTCGTGGAACATCATGTACAGTTTACCTGTTGGGGGCATATTTATTATGTTATTTTGTTGTTGCATGTGAATCTATTAAACATTCATACATGCATGCATAGTTCATACAAGTTAGTTGTTTGTCTTTCCTTACCGAATGTTCCATGTTAGTGTATCCATGATGCACTATTGTAAGGACCAAGTGTTGGTTATAAACTAATACCAATTACAAGTTTTTCTTTCTTTTTCAGCTTACAAATTTTTAAAGTTATTTTAAAAGAAATATACTAAACTGCAGTGACCATTTTCTATGAATTAATATCTTTAGGATACATAAACAAAACCTTTGACTATTTAATCCAGGAAGGCAAGAGTCCAAAACAAACCCCAGGGCAAATATTGATGGAGATATACATACATATTTACCAACCCTTCTGCATGAGTAGGATGTGACACAAGGTCAATTTCTTAAGTTTAACAGGTTTCAATTCAGGGTTTTCCTTCTCCTAGACTGGTTGCCTAACCAAGGTTAAAGAGCACAGTCTGCCCTACTATTTACCCATAGCTCGAGGGAGAATAGTTAGAATCATTCCTTTCCCAAAGATATTAGTGCTATGTGAAATGCAAACAATCTCATCCATCAGGGAACCGACAGCATGGACTAACCATGTACACCTCTATGTATTATGCCGGAGTTTTATCTTCAAGCCGACGTGATGAAAACGTTCTGTGAAGGCTTTGTTTTGCATTTGGAACTTTATCCTTACAGTGGAGATATAGGCTCTTACTATTGTATCAACAAAAGAAAACACAATACAATGTACAAACCTCACTAATGAATCCTTTAGCCATTTTTCGAAGCACGTCAGGGGCAATTTTAGGCACACGTTCACTGTATTCACCAATTAGCCACAAAATACTTGCTCGTGCCATGGGTACTGTGATATTGTCCACCATTTTGGCCATATGAATGATGATGTCTTTATGTTCAGAAGGCTGGAAATGGACAGGGAAGGGTTAATGCATGGATAAATGCATCACAATTCATAAACACATACATTTTTCCCTTAAAACAACAAATATCTTAAAAACTATGAATAGCAATATTTTTAAAATTCAAACAATCAAAAAAAAAAAAAAAAAAAAAAAAAAAAAGAAAATCTGCATTCATAAAATATTCACAGGTTAACTCTTTGAATCCTCAAGCCCATTGGCTTTCAGATACCCTGTAGCTGAGCTCACAAAAAAAAAAAAAAAAAATAGAATTCATTATTTTGCATAAAGAGAGATGATTATTTGAGATAACAAGTAAACAGAGTTGTATTTTCATTAGAAGAAAAACTGAAGTGCATTCTCTTTTTCAAGTAAATTTATGGTCAATTTAGAAAATAAATAAAAATGATCAATTGATTTAGGATGAAGGAAAGATAGTTTTTTGAATAAATAAATTTTCAGATTAAAAAACAAAGATAAATTCAGTTAAATTCTCGACTTTTTCTTTCAATTTGATATTTTAATAGAAGCCAGAGATATGGAGAAAAAAAAAAAAAGAAAAAAAAAAAAAAAGACTGGAAATGAGATGATTTCATAATTTGTCTGAAATTATACAAAATATGTAAACAAATTTCAATGGAATGTTTACAGCTTATTTAGTTGGATCATAGGAAGCTGACCATTGAAGAGCCTAAAAAACAGGAAATTTGATACACAGGTTTATGATATAAAAAACATCAACTTCATTCTATGGCTTCTTTAAAGCTATCCCATCATTCCAGTAAAAAGTAAGGCTGTGAACAAACAATATATTAAACCATTTATTAATAGTATCTAACATGATTTAACTGAGCCTAAAATATCAGGTAAAATAGCACACAGCATGGAATATTGAGCTTTTGAGTTCAAGGAGTTGATATATCTATTTACTAATCCCTCTGCACAAGCAGGATATGACCAAGGTCAATTTTTAAGCAGAGTTCAACAGGTTAGAATTCAGAGTTTTCGTTCTCCAAGGCCGGTTGTCGTACCAAGGTTAAAGAGCCCAGTGTAATAAGTAATTGAGAGTTACTTCCCCTATTTTATTATTACCTCCCCTTTGTGGAACTCTTTTGTGTTTCTAAGCGTATATAAGCTCTCAGTAAACTGCAACATTATTCTAAGTAGAATAAAGCTTTCTTAAGCCTAACCATGTGGTTTTTTATCATTACACCCAGTCTGCCCTACTATTTACACATAGCTGGAGGCAGACTAATTGGATTCATACCTTTCCCAAGGGTATTATCACTATGTGAAATGCAAACATTCTCATCCAGGAATTGAACTCGGTTTGCTGTGTCCATTTTCTATGATGATAACCATTACACTACAAAGGCCTTCCCCAAGGGTTAATATAGGTTTTTTATTTGAATAGAAGATTGTTATTAGTAGTTAAGGTTGAACAGGTAAATATTCACTTAGATTTATCACCTGGATTCTAATCATTAAGCATAAGAGTGTCTGGAGAAATTTCATCACCAGTGATAGTCAGTAGATAATTTAATTGTCATCATTGCACCCCCCCCCAGTCAAATATCTATATTTATTATATTTCATAAAGAGAAACAAATCTGAATGTCAAAATATAACTTTCAAAAATATCAATGCTGCAAAAAACAAAAACAAATCAAAATGAAATAAATGGGCCAACTAAGGAAGAACTAGAGAAAACATTAGCAGAACCACAGCCTACTAATATTATACGGCCCCATATGTCACCATAAGCCGGCAGAATTCTAACAGGCCTATTCATTTTATAGTCAATTTATGTCTGTTTCAAACAATCTTAAAGCATAAACATTTGACTAGATGGAACCGTAAGTTCTCCTCGAGAAATTCTGTTTCTCTGTAGTATCATTACTATCATTGCCGACCATGACCAGGGAATACATTTCACATTGAAAAGGTTTAATTTTTTTCTGATATAACCTGAAATCATAGATAAATTGTTGGTGTGTTTGTCTTGTAGAACTGCATAATTTTTAAAACTATTGTTTGTTCGTTTGTTTACAATCTTTTATTATCACATTTCTGAAGAAAAAAGACAAGTTTGTAACATTTTTTTCAAAACAGTCATAAATTGACTATAAAATGAAATAGGCCTGTTAGAATTCTGCCTGCTTATCTGACATATGGGCCTACTATATATTAGTAGGCCGTGGCAGAACAAAATATCAGATAACAGTTTTTTCATCAATAAACATCATATTTCTGATTTCAGATTTTTTTTTTAGTAAGCCTTTTCATTTAATAATGGTATTTAGTCACCCCTCCCAAGAAGGTGGTTGGTTTTGTTTTACAGCATACAAACCCTTTTACAAGTCATTCAATGCTGAATCAAGTCATTTTTTATATTTGATTTCTTACAGCTTAAATGGTCACCCATCTAAGTATTGAACAAGTTCATTACTGCTTAACTTCAGTGATCAAGTGGGAACTGCTGCTTTCAATGTGTCTTGACCATAAGCCACCCTTGACAGTGGGATATGGTAAAAGACAATAGTTATTTTTACATGGGGAGCAATGACAAAAAATGCCTAGCTCTTTTGATTGATTGATTTTAACAGCATGTCAACCTTTTTCAAATGTCATTTTTTTTTTAACCTGAAAAGTTTTAATGCAAATTTGGTTATATCTAATATGTGTATTGAAAGCATCAACATACAGTCAGCCCTCCCCATTTGCAGGGGGTAAGGGTATAGCCACTCTTCCAAATCTAGACTCTTAATGTGGTTAACCATATTTAACATACAAATAGTCTAAAACCAAAACAATGTAGGCTAATACAGAGAGAAGTAATACAGTACATGTAGAGTAGGTGATGCAATACATGTAAAGAACTTATGTCTATAGTAGCAAATGATAAAATAGATTAATAATATATATATATTTTATGCCTTTATGACAAACTTGTTTTCTTTAGTAGACTGCAAAACTATAAAATAAAAATAAGAAATCTTATTTAATTATTGATGGCAAACTCATGAAAGTATTATACATTGTTTTTATTTAGAGAAAGTGTAAGTACTGAAAAAAGAAAAAAAAAAGTAAAATAAAACATTGGTTGCTGAATGCAACACAGAAAAATATGGTTAAAAAACAGAATGCTTTTTTTTTTTAATTGATTTTATGCTGCTTAAAAAAAGAATCAAACACCCTACTTGACAAAATAGAAGATAAAGATTATATATATGTATATAATGAAGGACAGTAAAAAAGAAAAGAGTATAGAAAAAGTGCTCAATGTTATAATAGTAGAACAGGTTTAAAACCTTAAATATAAGATTCTGAGACTATATTACCGTTATTCAAGTTTCATGTATATAATACAATCCTCAGATGGGAAACTATTCTCCCATATGAGGATTGTGTTTTTATATATATATATATATATATAGATAGATAGATAGAGTGAGTGAGCGAGTGTGAGAGAGAATATGAAGAGTAATAATCAGAAGGTCCCTGCATTATGAAAAGGTAAGATGAGACACTCTCCACCCATAACCAATAAAAAACCCTTTTGTCTTCCATTTAAAGTTATTTTGGAAGCAGGGGTATCAAACACATGGCTACTTATTTAGAGCATGTAACAGAACCATTTTCTTAATTGTTCTTACTTTTAAATCCATATACTTTTTACACCAGTTCACATACTCCCAGGCATTTATTGTCACATGCATATTCATTTTCATGAATAAAAGTAGCTTATAAGCTCTATTTGCAATTTAGTAATATAACTAGTAGGAACTGTGCCTCTCCTTCCTACCATACATTTGTGTTGCTGTGCTTCTTCTCCAGAATATAATGGTATTTTCTATGTCCTTCAGTTTGACAAAAGACAAAAGTAAGAATTGCATCTTAAAAGATTCATTCTCATCTATTTATCCTTCACTAGAGATTACCAATAAATAAATAAATAATGGGCACAAATAACATTTAAACTTTACTACAGATTATAGATAATCTTTTTTTAAGCTATTCCATTAAAAAAAAAAAAAAATCACAGTGAATGGTCATGATATTAAGCCTTTAAATATCCAATGAGATTTCTCTGAGCCTAAAATATCTGGCTTATAATGTACAGTAGCTCCCAAGCTAACTTGAAGGGTTAATCTATTTTAAATTGGAAAAAAAAGTGTTAAATTTGTAATTGATGTATTTTGTATATAAACAGGAAAGATATTTATTTGATATAACAAATAAACAGAGTTGTATTTTTATTAGAATAAAAACTGTAATATATTTTCTTTTTTTAATGATAAGTAAATGTTTGGTCAATTAAAAAAAAAAAACAAATAAAAACGATCAATTGATTTAGGATGAAAGAACAATAGCTTCTTGAATAAATAAATTTTCAGATTACAAAAAAAATGATAAGTTCAGTTAAATTCTTGACTTTTCTTTCAATTTGATATTTTAATAGAATCCAGAGATATGGAGTTAAAAAAACAAAAAACAGATTGGAAATAAGATGATTTCATAATTTGTCTGAAATTATACAAAATATGTAAACAAATAAAATTTCAACGAAATGTTTACAGCTTATTTAGTTGGATCATAGGAAACTGACCATTGAAGAGCCTAAAAAACAGGAAATTTGATACACAGGTTTATGATATAAAAAACATCAACTTCACTCTATGGCTTCTTTAAAGCTATCCCATAATTCCAGTGAAAAGTAAGGCTGTGAACAAACAATATATTAAACCATTTATTAATAGTATCTAACATAATGATCTCATTGAGCCTAAAATATCAGGTAAAATAGCACACAGCATGGAATATCAAACTTATGAATTCAAGGAGTTGATATATCTTTCCTTTTGATCATTGCTGACCATTGAAGATCCTAAAAACCAGGAAATATCTAGAATAGAACCTAGACCGTTATTTCTGCTTAATCAATTTGTAGACCCTGAAAGTAAATTGGATTCCTAACGAGACTTATAAATTATAGTCTAACTGAAGCTGACAATGTAATAATGCTAGAAAAAATTTTTAAATTTCAGTTTCATTGTACGAGACTGGTTAAGTTTGAAAAATTTATATGACAATAGATAATAACTATAATGAAAATAATAAATGAAAGGTAAAATAGATTTAAAAAAAAGAATGTGTGTCCATGCTGACCAATGAAGAAATAGGAAAAACAAATTGACAAATAAGAGATGGAAAAAATAGAAGTGATTTCACTGAGGAACACAAAATGCAACAAAACCATTAAAAAATGAAAAAGACAGCAAAATTAAGATAAAGTGCACATCTACCTGTATTGATTTCTCATTTTTGCCTTGAATGGGGAGGTGATAATTTTAAAAGATTATTCTGTAGAATAATTTCTTTGAACTACACATCCCTCACTCAATACTTTAGGTGTCATCCAACATTGAAGAAGGTTTTTTTTTTGTTTTTTAATAGTGAAAAATTAAAATAATTTAAAAAAATGGAAAGTCTGAATTTAATTCCTGCTAAAAAAAAAAAAAAAAAAAAAAAAAAAGAAAAAGGAAATAAAAAATAATAAAAATTGTAAACTTATTATGGCAAGACATGCAATTGAATAAAAAGGTTTTAGAATATTCAAAAAGCAGCCAACCAATCCAACAGC
Source organism: Doryteuthis pealeii (assembly GCA_023376005.1). Classification (NCBI taxonomy): domain Eukaryota; kingdom Metazoa; phylum Mollusca; class Cephalopoda; order Myopsida; family Loliginidae; genus Doryteuthis; species Doryteuthis pealeii. Next base: position 13,353,768 of record CM042145.1, on the reverse strand, counting down.
AGGAGAAAACTGTAGAATATTTCTGCTTCTCTCTTTATTTTAATTGCAGACAAATTTAATAAATATAAATTCTGTAATTCAATTACCATATTTGATGGTATATAATATCCTCCTTTAAAAATATGGCTAACAAAAACCATTTCCTGGGTCTTAATGTAAAATGGAGATATCTGGTTGGCTGTTTACACAGATACTATAGACTAATTTTTTCTTTCAAATTACTGAATCGTTTCAATCAAACTGATTCAATGGAAATAAATCGAAATTCTTTAAAATAAATATTACCGTTCACTGCATCCATACAAGCAACAATTTCTATACCTAATTAATAGATAAAATTCATTTAAAATATGAAACTCCTAATTTTAAGTTTTAAATTTCATATTCTTAGATTCTAAAAACAAATATTTATTCAATAACTAATCTACTTTTATTTGTTACCTAATAATTTTTGGAGAAAACTCAATTGAAAAGTTAAGCCACACCCTTTTAAACAGAACAAATATCGATGTATAATTTTTTCACTTATAATATGATAGGTAATTATATACTTAAACAAGAGTTGAAAAAAAAAAAATTTTTTTAAAGATTTTTTTTTTTTACATTTTATTTTCCGATTTTTGGCACTTATTTTCTATCACTCCCTTAAAAAATTATTTTTTTCCCTTCAATTTCCACCTTCAGTCTTTTGTCTTTTTATTCATACTATAATTAGTTTCAAAAGTATATAACCCACTGACATTTTGCACCCCCCAAAATAGGGGGGGGTCTCAAAATTAAGTGACCTGAAAAAAATAAATAAATAAAAGAATTTTGATGCATTATAAAATTTATTCATTGATAAATCAACACTGAAAATTTCATTAAAATTGGATAATCCCCTGATTTTTAGTAATTTTTTTTCAATGGATGGGGTGATTTATTTTGTAAAATACATCTATGACAACAAAATTGGCAGACCCTAGCATATGGTCAAACTATGTGATAAAGTAATGATGTTAGGACTTTGTCTCAATAAGCCAATGACAATTTTCAATACTTTTTGAATAGCAGTTTTTTGGGAAACACAGTATTGCGCAAGTGCAGCATTCTCCCCATTTAGCTGATCAAACTCTGTGCGACTTTTTTCTTGTTTCCTAAACTGAAAACTCATGTCAAGGGGAGGACGTTGAGGACATTAAAAAAAATATATATAATGGCAAATCTTCACACCATATCAAACAAGAAATTTCAGAAGTGCTTCGACCAATGGAAAACTTGTAGGAATAAGTGTATTAAATGCCAATGGGATGATGTTGAGGAAAATTAACATTTTATTTACTGTTCGTTTCTGTTTTGATAAATACAGCTTCAGCCTTGATACTTTGAACATACCTCATTAGAGATGCTGATAGGGATGCGTCCTGTGTCCCTGACACACAAAAATCTAAAAGGATGCAGTAAAATCATATCCATGCATCCCAGTGCATTTCTTTTTTCTTTCATCACCATTTCAAGCTAACTGTAAATACATTTCAGTAGTTTCTTAGAAATGAATTACACAGGATAGGTTACAAAGTAGGAGTTAGACGGCTTTAGTTGGGATCCATAAATTTCCCTGGGGACTTGTTCTGAGCAAATATCAAATTATCTTTTTGGTACAAATAATGTTCAATATATGTGAAATAATAATAGAAAATTTTTTTTGTCATAGATGCAGTGCCACATCAGGATATTGATCTTGCTATGAAAAAATCAGAAATCATCAATAACTTAAAATTGGTTGACTTGAAGATTTTTTGATAGCATTTTTGGATTTCATGGGCAAAAATGCTTTTATAAACCAATTTTTAGTAGTAGGGAATCTCTAGAACTCATTTTATAGACAAAAATAGATTACAAAAAGTTGCCATTTTTTGCCAACCCCACCACATTTGGAGAGCTAAAAAAAATCGACATAACTCCGCCAATTTTTGGAATTGGAAGCTCAAATTTTGGGGATCATCTAATGTTAACAGTCAACACCTGGACAAAATTGAAGGGGTGGGTGATATTACTTTTTTTCTGAATGATTTGACATGATTACCCATTTGTAAATTTGACTATGTAAAATAGAATTTTAAAATTATAATCCAACAATATAAATGTCCAATCAAAATTGATCTTATGCAGACAATGGAAAAAAAATCTTCATCAACTGACCAATCAGAAAAGCCTAACAATTCTTATATGCACAACCGAACTGAATATTTTGTATCAATTAACACTGGACAGATGAGAACCTTGCATGGTGTAATGGTTTGGTTTGGTTTGTTTTACGGCACATCAACCCCAGTGGGTCATTTAATGCCAACAAAGTTTTGAAAATAATTCATTCTTAATGGATACTCAATTTTTTTTATAAACACATTTTACTATTTAACCCAGAGATTGGACCCTAACAGTTACTACCACTCCGGACCTGGGTGGTGTAATGGTTAGCATACCGTTTGTAGTGAATTTGATTCTCACTGGGTGCCCAACACGTCTGGCTTTGTGCCAAATTAAGTTAAGCTTAGTAAATGGTAATAAAAATTGACAGATTAATCAGTTTAAGCAATGATCATTCAGTGACGTTTGGTGAAGAATTTCTCCAGAGAATCTGAAAGTTTAAAAATATTAAAATATCATTTGATAGTTTGCTGCTAGATTTTCAATATTTGGATTGATATTTGTGAGTTTTAGTTATATATATATATCATATATATATATATATATATATGGCAACACTCTCTTATAAAACAGATGGAATGCTCTCTGGCGGCCTTTACATATATACATATGTATATATCTATCAGTTAAAATTCTCGTCCCAGTCTGTAAGTGCTGATGATAGCCAATTGGTTAAGAAGCCTGACTGATGATAAATCGATCGGGTTTCCATCCTGGCTGGAGGTAGCCTGCAAATGTCTAGCCACACTGAAGACACATGATAGATCAAAACACTGTGTCTGTGGATGACTATATATATATATATATATATATATATATATACACACACACACACACACACACACACACACACACACACACACAAGGGTAATCCCAAAGGTAAGGTCTCCAAAATATCTAGAAATCACAGTTGTTTGTTTATTTTCAATGATGTTTACATCATTTAAAAGTTTGAACCTGTATCTCTTTTTCTACATAATTGCCATTTCAGTCAATGCATTTTTGTAGGTGCTGTGGTAGTTTTTGTAGTATGCCCATGCCATACCAGTTTGCTGCCATGTCATTGAGAAAGCGTTGAACCTTGTTGAAGTTGCAAACTCCCTACACCACTTGTGGACGTTTTTTTGACATCCATGCATGACTTGCCACACACTTCTGTTAATTGGCGATGAATTTCAATTAGTTTCAGGCCTTTTATGGTCAAAAAACAAATAACTTCACACTTGGTGGTAGCATCAATCGGAAGTTCCATCAGAAACGACTGCCAAACAAAGACAGAGCATGGCAGTGATGTATGCACAATAAACACAACAGGGTTTCCAATAGCCGCATGATCATTTTCCCTGCATCCTTAGCGCTTTAGAGACCATGCTTTTAGGTCTTTATATATATATATATATATATATATATATATATACACACACACATAGATACATACATACATATGATGCACTCAAAGATCCATGAAGAATTATTGGATATGAAGTTAGTTAAATAACAGAAACAAAAACATGAATTTAAAAAAAATTCTTTAAAAATACATATTATATAATTCCTTGGGTGGAAGTAGCTTCCATTTATTTTTGGAATTTACCAACATAAAACCCAAATATGACTGGGTTTTTTTTTTCTTAAAAAGAAAAATCCATTTGTATGTGACAATCTATTATCCCACTGAACTGAATTTTATTCCCCCACCCCCACTGAAACCGTGATATCACCCCCCACCTGAGAAAGTCTGCTTCAGATCAAGCATTCTTAATATTATCATTTTATTACTAATCTTATTCTATCTTATTGCTGTCTTTTATCAAATTAGGGTTGATATACTCTTTGGCAATTAGAAGCAGATGATATTAAATTTGAAAATAGAGAGCGTTTGCTGATGGGATTCAAACTTATATCACACACCTCAAGTAAAGCTAGTAATTGATTTTTAGTAGTGAAAATGTTTCATGTAGAAGAAAAAGAAAAAAAAAAAGAATAATTATTAGTAGGTAGCAAAACAAAGATGTAGCAAAGAATTGAAGCAGAAATGATGGCACAATAACTAAAGATTTGTGCTGTGCTTCATTGTCAAAGCTGGTATAGCCAAAGTGGTTAATGCAACATCCATGAAAGGCATGGGATGCCAAGGTATGGGATGAAGGTTTGATTCTCGTTAAGCTGCTTCCTAATTTCTAATTTCACTCTGCTCTAGCAGCTGAAGAGTGTATCAACCCAGAGTATTAAAAAAAAAAAAAATCTTTTTTTTAAAAAGAAAGAAAAATGCAACAACAAAATAAGAGTAAAGCTAGCAATAAAAACATAATAGTAATATAATTCACGTTTTAAGTAATTGAACTGCCGGGGAAAATCTTTTTTTACAAAAGTAACTTTTTTAAAAATCTACCTTATACTACTTCTGTGCCATAATAGTTGTCATATTTACATATATATTCATTATATTTTACATTTTAGATAGTGCTAATACCATATGAATCCAACTATTCTCCCTCCAGCTATGGATAAATAATAGGGCAAACTTGGTGTTTTAACCTTGGTTAGGTAACCAGTCTAGGAGAAGGAAAACTGAATTCAAAGCTGTTAAACTCCACTTGAGATATTGGCTTTCATTCAGCTTGTGTGGAGGGGTTGGTAAATATATATATATATATATATATATATATATATATATATATATATATATATAATCCAAAAGTCCAGAGAAGAAATCTTCCTTACGACATAAAAGTTTTATTTAAAAAACCTGTCGCAGTTTGAGAGCTCAATGTGTGCTCTTTAATGCTAAATCTCTAAGTCTTCACACACACATATATATATATATACTGTGATGCTGATAGCTTTTTAATTTAGTGCGTCCTGGGATGCACAAATTTGATTTGAATGAGTCCCCGGGAAATTTGATGGGTCCTATATAAAGTTTCTTAATAAATTGCAGAGTTTTTATCTATGAACAACTAAAGCCATATAATACCTACATTATACCCCATACAGTGTAATTCATTTCCAAGAAAATATTGAAATGTATTTACAGTTAGCTGGAAATGGTGGGGGAAGAAAAAAAAATACTGAGACACTTAGATACAATTTTACTGCGTCCTCTTAGATTTTTATGTGTCAGTGATGCAGGAAGCGTACCTATCAGCAGTTCTCTCTCTCTCTCTCTATATATATATATTTAATACACTAAATGTAACAACTATTATGGGACAGAATAGTAGTTATTTTATAGATCTTTTAATTGTCATTTTGTGAAGAGGTAAAACTTTCATATGTCCTGCTGCAAATCATTATGAAAAGAGATAAGCAATGTTGAAATAGTAAGCTTCAAAATAAAATATATTTGCATATTTTAAAGAATATAAAAATGAGAAAATTGGCGTACATAGATAATAACAATAAAAGAATCTAAGAAAAAAAGAAAAAAAAGAAAAAAAAAGAAAAAAAAAGGCAATAAGCTAAAAGTCCTGGACTTTTTAAACAAAAATCAATGACACTTAAGTTTATGCTGTTCAAAGTATTAGATACCAATATTATGAGATAAGTAAAAAAATTTTTTTAAATATTACATGACAAAATCATTTCCCTTCACCAAAGATTAGATGAAAGCAATTATTTGGCAAAGGCAATTATATTTAATGCCTTCTTTATATTAAAAAAAAAAAAAAATCTATTTTAGTTCTAAGCAAGCAGTGATCTAAGACTGTGTGAGTTATGTTAGGTGTCTAAAGATTTTGGAGTTAATTTCAGGCAGAGATTTTTTTTTTTTCAATTTTTTCTCTGCCAATCTGCATGCTTGGGTTGGTGTGTTCTGCTGTTTGAAGGTGAATTTGTAAGAGATGTTAGAGATGATATTTTTTTTTTTTTAGAGAGATAAGAGTGATCAAGAAAAAATATACACAGCAAATTATAAACATTGCTTAAGAAAAAGAGAAGAAAGACCAAGGAAACAAAAAAAAAAACATGAATGATTAAAAAGTTGGAAAAAAAAAAAAAAAAAGCCTTTAAAAAAGAAAATCAGTCTTTTTGAAAGTAGTTGTTTTGCGTTTTTTTCTGCATATGGGAGGAATTTAATTTTTTTCTTCTTCTTTTAAGTGTGAACAAAACAGTAAAGATTTTGGTTTGGTTTGGTTTGGTTTGTTTTGTGGCAAATCAACCTCAGTGGGTCATTTAGTGCCAACAAAGATTTGAAATAAATTCGTTCTTAATAGATACTCAATTCATTTTTTTTATAAAAACATTTTTCTATTTAACTCATACATGGAACCCCAACAGGTACCACCACTCCGGGTCAGAGTGGACCTGGGAGCAATGGTGATGAAGGGGTGCTCCACATTCCCCCAAACAGTAAAGACCAAATAAACGAGTTAAATAGTCTTAGAAAGTACTTCACAAATTACATTATCAAAACCAAGAAAGGAAAAAAAAAAAAAAAAAAAATTCCAGCATTAAAATATTATAATTTCTCAAGAGTAGACATCATAAACCTTATAATGTAATCATTAAATATAAAACACATAGAAGAAAAACTTAGAATAAATGAATCTTTAAAATTGCAAAAAGAGAGAAAGCAAGCACAGAGAGAGAGAGAGAGAGAGATATTGTGTAAGCTGTAGAATGGAGGAAAGTGGCTCAGGTTCCGTACCTTTTGCTTACAAGTGACCTGAAAATGCAAATATGCAAGTCATGTTATGTGGAAAGCAGGCAGAGAGATGGAAAGAGGGGGATAGAGAGAGAGAAAGAGATCATCATTGTTCAAGTCATCCAACTGAAAAAAGAAAAGAAAAAGAATATTTGTGCTTTGGAGAAAAGCTTATAATGGACCAAGTTTTAGGGAAATAATATTTCTGAAACCTTTTAAAATAAATAAAAATATTATAAATTTAAGTTTATGCAGTCAAAGTAGATATTTCCTAGGAATAAAAGATTTATCGTTTAATGCTTACTTTTATAATAATAATAATATAATATCTTTTCAGCTAGTATATTAGGTCTGAGACCTGTCAGCTGTTCCTTATAAACATTCATCTTAATTCCACAGAATATTTATACTCTTTCCACAGATTATCTAACATTGCCTTAAAGGAGTTTAGAGATGGGGCATTCACTATTGATGATGGTAGTTTATTCATGTATTCACACTCTGTTACTAAAATAATTTTGTCTTGCATTTGCTTTACAACATTTCTTTAAGAATTTTAATTTATGAGCCCTGGTATTGATATTTTGAGCAATGTTTAGTAGATCAAAGTTCGTTGAATAAAAACCATGTGTATATTTGTAGACTTCAATCATATCCCCTCTTGTATGTCGATAAACCAAACTTGGTATGTCAATGTTCCTAAGTCTTTCTTCATACAAAAGGGTTTTTTAAATCATTCATTACCTTAGTGTGAAATTCACTGAACCAACACAGCTGAATTTAGCATTGTTTCATAGGTTAAATTTAATTTTCTGATTAAGATAATCATGAATAAAAGCAATGTTTCAAGTTTACAACTGTTGGTCACAAGAATCTGAACCTTACTTTTTTTTTTGTTTTTTTTGTGGGGGAATGGTATGCATCGACCTGCTCTCGCTTGAGCTATGGGTAAACAGCAGGGCAGACTTGGCTCTTTAACCTTAGTTAGGCAACCAGTCTAAGAGAAGGAAAACCCTTAATTCAAACCTGTTAAATTGACCTAGTGTCATATCCCCTAGTGTCATATTCTGCTTGTGTGGAGGGGTTGGTAAATATGTTTTCTCTTTTTTTAATCTTTTTTATAATCCTTTTTTGTGAATTCTGATCAAAGATTTGACTTGTAAATCTGGCAAATTTAAATGATATTTATCTCATGCTATACCAGTTGATCTGGCAGGTGTTTTTACATTGAGATGCAAAGTGAATTTTTATGATTAAGACTTTTGGGATTTATACCTTTCTTAAAACACAAAATAACTTTAAGCATCTAATCTCAATCAATCAAAATAAACCTATTTAAAATATTTGATGCTGTCCATAAGTAAAATACCTACACACTCATTATAAACTTAATTTTTTTTGGTCATCTACACAGTGTGTGTGTATATATATATATTTATTTATTTATTTTTCATTAAGTTGCGCATGACTTTCATTATCAGTCATGCCAAATTTCGAATGATAAATTGCTGTAATCAATTTTGGGTGAGATACATCACACAATTTCGAAATAAGAATAATGGCTAAATAACGCCAAATCCTTTCACATTCATTTTTTTTCCTCTCATTTGTTTCATTTAACTTTTTTACACATAGTTATCATATAATACCTTGATAAAGGGTGAAGGCCACCTGAAATATTGAAATGAATAAAGTGAGCCAGGGACAAAACTAAGACTGGTATTGAAACTTTTGTTCTGTTTTTGTTTGCTTGCTCATTTCCCATGCTTCATGATATAAAAAAAAAAAAAAAAAAAGTTCACAAGAACAAAGTTGATACACAATAAATTCATATATATGTGATATCAAGTATTCCTATCTAATACAAATACTTTGCACACAATTGTATGGTTTCAAGTAACTAATGATGATAATCCTTTGTAAATTATTGAACAGTTCTATTTTATATATTGATGGGACCCTAACAGGTATTACCACTCCAGTTCAGAGTGGACCTGGGAGTAATGTTACTCCATACTCCCCAGAACTGGAGCCTCACCATCAAATGCAGTTTAGTATCATACCAAGGACACCCCTTTTGGGCAAGCGGTGGGGGGGAGTTAACCCTCTGTAGGAGATAAAGTCGTGTTTATTGTTTCATTCGTCAGAAGGAATGTCTGATGAATATGCTAAAGCAAGAAAACCTGGGGTCACAAAAAATCCCATGTAATCAAGCACTAGCGAAAAAGGATAGACTCCCTCACTGTCCGGCTGATACCAACAATAAGTCACTCTGTCTATTTTACTTTGTATGTACGGTTTAGCTAAGTTGGTAGAGCATCTGCCTAGGAACCACAGGGTTCCAGGTTCAACACTGGCCCTTGCCAACTCAGCGCATGAGTATCAAAACTTCTATGCAGTTAAGTGAGGAGCTGATGGTAAGAGAAACTGAGTACCTTGCTCAGTCTTCTGATTTCACTCATTTTGAGATTTTGCTCTCTAGGAAAATCTGAAGAATTTGTGTCACTCATCAACTTAGTTAAACATTGTTTATACTTGCACAAATGTTCCTGTTGACTGTTGTTTTTGGTTTGGTTTTGTTTTACGGCATATCAACCTCAGTGGGTCATTTAATGCCGATAAAGTTTTGAAATAAATCAATTCTTAATGGATAATACAATTTTGTTTATCAACACATGTTTTTCTATTTAACCCATAGATGGGACCCTAACAGGTACTACCACTCCGGGTTGGAGTGGACCAGGGAGCAATGGTGATGAAGGGGGTGCTCCACATTCCCCAAACCTCCAAAACTGGAACCTCACCATCAGATAGAGTTTAACGTCATTCCCAGGACATGTAGACCCGCAGCCACCGCCTTCTAGCACCCATATGATAAAAAGGGGTTGGGGCTTGCCATAAGGGCAATAGGGTTGGGAAAATCATATAGGTGCTAGGGCTTGACGTGACCAGCCGATTGATCGGAGGGGGACCGCCCGTCTAGCCCAAGATAGGGCCAAAGTGGAGTATTGCAACTGTTGACTTGTCTAAAAAAAAAAAACTTTAATACTCTGTCAAAAGATGAGGAGTGTTTGAAAGTGAATAGTCATCATTTTGAGCAGCTGCTTTTTCAAGTTTCATTATAGAAGTATCAATGGGTTTTTTATACATTAAAAAAAAAACCATTAAAAAAGCACTCATTCAAGCTTTCTTTAAGATGAGTTTAAAGTATGAATGCCTTTACACATTCAGAGATGCTGATAGTCAGGGATGCAGGACACGTACTGTCTTGTGTCCCTGATGCACAAAAATCTAAAAGGACACAGTGAAATCGTATCCATGTGTCCCAGTGTTTTTCTTTTTTCTTTCCTAACCATTTCAAGCTAACTGTAAATACATTTCAATAGTTTTTTTTAGAAATGAATTACACAGGATAGGTTACAAGGTAGGGGTTAGACAGCTTTAGTTAGGACCCATAAATTTTTCTGGGGACTCATTCAAAGCAAATATGTGCATTCTACAATGCACTAAATCAAAAAGCTATCAGCATCACTGCACATTATTTGCTTTTACTAAACTACAATGTTTTTTTTTTTAATTCCTAGGTACAAAATGAAATGCAAAAAAGGATCATTATTAACATTAAATATAATTGCTTAAAATAAAGATAAAAATTATTTCCTGTAATAAATCTCTACTAAAATTAAACTGCACATTCCTTATTTCTTAAAAGATATAAAAAAAAAGGCTGAAATTTGTGATAAGTAAGCTTGTTTCCAAATCAAGAACATTTTAGTGTAGTGAAACCAAAATTTTGTTTAAAACATGAAAAACAATTCCACAATTTTGTCCAGGCATAGATGTACACCAAATATATAAAGAAATACCAAATGGTTATCAGCAGTTTTTGGTTATTGTTTACACCAGTAATTGCCAAACTGTTCTTACCTGGGGTGCACTTTAGAAGAAACAAAAATATATTCGAACACTTGTACATAAATTCAAAAAAATGTGTATATATATATATATATATATATATATATATATATATATATATTATATATATATACACACATATATATGTATCTCTCTCTATCTCAATATAATATATATATATATATATATAATATATTATAGAGAGAGAGAGAGAGAGAGAGAGAGAGATACATAGATAGACCAAAGCAGTTATGTAAACTTTTTTAACCTTCTGGTTTGCATTAGTTTATTTGTTTAACAGCACATCAACTTCTTATGGGTTATTTAATGTCAAAATTTGATCCATTTGTAAATGTTTGATCATAATCATAACTATTTATATTTTCAACATTACACTGCAATCTTTTTTAATTGTCTATGCTCAGATGTTATCACATCGTGTCACTTCTCATATCTAATTAGATAATTGGCTTACTTAATAATTTGCACACAATTATATGATTATCTATTTGACCCTTAGAACTGGACCCTAAGAGATACTACTACTGCAGGTCAGAGTGGACCTGGGAGTAATGGCAATGAAGTAGTAACTCCACACAGCTTCAGAACTGGAGCCTCATCACTAGATGCAGTTTAATGTTATACTCAAGATACTTTCCCCCCTTTTTTTAGGCGGAGTTCTTAACTCTCTGCAGGGGATACAGTCAGCAAGGTAGGTTTTTTTTAATAATTGTGTGGCGAGAGAAACCACGAACGTAGTGGTTCGAAGCGTGCACGACTGCGTTTGGCATGCAGAATGAGATCAGAGGTGAGTGGGGAGATTGAACTCACATCCTCCTGATCGTGAGTCGTGGCTTGACGCAGGTGAATTACTAAACTGTCCAGATTGGCTCGGATGTGAAGGATTGACACATGCTGATTAATGTCGCACGTGCTGCACGGGCAAGTCAGAGTAAGGAGCCCGATGAACACTGTAATTGTGTATATAATGACCAGCCCTCACAAACCTGGGAGAAAAGCTGGCAGTAGCATTTTGGCTGTTGCGACGAGAGAAAAGTTATTTTGATAGTGTTGGTGAGAAGGGTGCAGCATTGTTGGGAGAGCGTCAGACTGAACACTTGGTCAGTTGGGAGAGTAAAAGCGTCGGACTTAACTGTGCCCCCCAGAGAACATTCTTTTTAGATATATAATATTTAAGAATATAATATTACAAACAATTTTTTTTTAAAACTGTCTATTAGCTGTAGACACCAATACTATATAAAGTAGCCAAAATAAAATTTTCAGTATTCAGTCAGTAGAGCCTCGCCCTGGAACCATAAAGTTCTGAGTTTGATACCAGCTCTCGACAACTCAGCGAATGAGTAGCACAGCTTGTATCTGTGCAGTAAAGTGAGGAGCTGATGGTAGGTGTGGCGCTCCACCTCAGGTGCAAAACAATCTCCCTGGTATAGCACTAGTGAAAAGGGGATAGATTCTCTTGCTGTCCGACTACCCTGTCTACTTGAAATTACTAAGATTTGATTAATATAAAATAATCAGTGTTTAATGATAATGATGTCATAACTTTCAATTGAAATATCAACACTGACAAAAAAACAAAAGAATTATATTACATCATTTATATTTGTTCAAATGAATTTTAAAAAATAGGCAGAGGTACAGGGGAGTGACACTTGGATCCAGAGCAGAGGGACGGGGAGTGACACTTTGAGTGCACATATACTCATTTTTTTATGGGTACTATACTAGTTATATTATAAACTATCTAAACTTAAGAGAGAAAACATCTAATTTAAGAAATAATAAAAACACTAAGCATATTTTACAACATAATTCAGTTGCTTTTATCTAGAAAATTATTGCCAACTTTGGAGCAATGTTAATTATTAAAAAGAAATAGAGAAAAAAAATTACTTAATGCAAAACAATTTTTTAAATATAAAAAAATCAGTGAAAGAGATTACCTGCATCTGTAATAATTTTTTAATAACCACAACACTCTCAGCAACAACAGCTTCTGAAAAAAAAGAAAATGTTTCATCTAAGGAATTTAAAATCCCTAAAACAGTTGGGAAAAGTATGTTAAACTAAAGTTTTTAAAAAAGACACTAAAGTGCTGAAAGTATTGGGGTTGGTAAATATACATATATATATACACACACACACACACACACACACAGATGCTGATAGGTACGCGTCCATGTTTGAAAAAATAATTGTTTTTCCTTGAGCAATTTCAAAAAGGTAAATAACTATATATATATTAGGTTGTTTAGAAAATAATGGCCAAATTTACCTTCAAATGAGTAATAAAATCAACCATTATTTTCCAAACAGTCTAACAAGTATAAAAAGAGGCTGAGTTCCTATAGTAAAAATAAAGCGTTTTATTTCTATAGGATTAAATTAATTAAATTCAATACAAATTCTCCATCAGTCTCAGAATATTTGGAGGTAAGTTCTTAAAAAAAAAAAAAAAAAAAAAAAAAAAAAAAATGAAACAGCAAAACAATGCTAAATTTGTACATTTGTTTGAATCAAATAAAAGGCAATATCCCACCAAGCATGCACACACACACAAACCAATAGTTATATTACTGTATATCACTGCTTTATTTTTTAAGTAGTCAAAACAGTTATAAACCTATCTAGGAATGCTTGGTGCAGAACATTTTCACATCTGCAGTTTGACAATACGAGTTGATGTCTGAAATGTTTTGGTTTCTTTGTTTAATGACAGATCTATTAACCTTTGTGGGCTTATTTAATGCCAAAGTCTCCTTGTAGAAGAATAGTAGTGGTATTATTTAACCTATGGCTGGGGGATGAGGGGGGTTCATACCTTTCCTAAGGGTATAAGTTTGAAAATAAGCCTAATAGTGTGACTGGAGTTCAAACTCATTTACTATGATGTCACAGTTCAGTACATTAGCCATTACGCCACGAGGACCCCACCCCCTTCTTGCCTTGCATTTCATGGTTTTTAATATTATTATTTCATGGTTTAAATTATCAAATTTATCTAATATTATTATTTCATGTTTAAATTATCTAATATTATTTCATGGTTTAAATTATCTAATATTATTATTTCATGGTTTAATTATCTAATATTATTATTTCATGGTTTTAAATTATCTTATCTAATATTATTATTTCATGGTTTAATTTATCTAATATTATTATTTCATGGTTTAAATTATCTAAATTATTATTTCATGGTTTAAATTATCTAATATTATTATTTCATGGTTTAATTATCTAATATTATTATTCATGGTTTAATTATCTATATTATTATTTCATGGTTTAAATTATCTAATATTATTATTTCATGGTTTAATTTATCTAATATTATTATCATGGTTTAATTTATCTATATATTATTTCATGGTTTAAATAATCTAATATTATTACATGAGGCAAGTTTAGCTCAGTTGGTAGACCATTCACCTAGGAATTGCAAGGTTCCAAATTCAATACTGGTTCCCGTCAACTCAGCGCATGAGTAGCATGGCTCGGGTAATCTGATCTGTGTGGTAAAGTACCTGGAAGCTGACGGTACATGCGTACCCCACCTCTGCAAAACAATCTCCCTGGTTTAGTGCTAGTGAAAAGGAGGTAGACCCCTTTGCTGATACCAACAATAGGCCAACTCCACCAACTTTCATAATTTATGAAAGTTAAATTTAAACATTAGAATCTAATAAAAAATTTGTTTTTATCAATTTTTATTAGTTGTTTAAAAAGAAAATTTTTCTTATTTGGTAAAATAATCACTTGCAAAATAAAGTAACCACAAGCAATTTTAAAGCATTTTGAACAAGGCCGGAGGATACATTGGCAGAAATGTGTATATAACAATAAAGATGAGGACAACAGTCCCCCAAAAATCTAAATAATACAAAGCATTTTTAATTTGATAATTTTATAAAAATATTGACAACAATCTGTCTTTGATTCACTGATCATTACATATGATACCAGCTGATATCGACAATAGGCTACTCCACAGACTGTACTTCATTGTACATGGTTTAATCTATCGGATCGGGTCTCCAATAAGCACCCTAGCTTCTCAAGCTATTGAAAGGTTCACATTTTAACTCATCACAGGTAAGTTTTGCTTCAAACACAATTATAAACAAACAAACTGGCGATTTTTTGCACTTATATTGTATCGGACAAAAACAAATTTTACAAATTGTGAAAATCAAGTCTATGAATATTGTTCAACATTTATGATAAATTTATTAAAAAATTTTTTTAAAAAAAGACACATTTTTATACTAAAATAGTTTTTATTTAATAAGATAAATGTAGAGAGGTTTTACTTAAAAAATATTTTTTATGTCTATCTAAATAAAAGCATGTTGTTCAGAAATAGTATCGTACAAATTGTTATCAGATACAATATATAATATTAAAAAAAATTTTTTTTTTAAATCGCCAGTTTGTTTGTTTATAATTATGTTTGAAGCGATGACAAGTTAAAATGTGAACCTTTCAATAGCTTGAGAAGCTAGGGTGCTTATTGGAGATCTGATCCTTAATTTCTAACCTGTTTCCCACAATTTGAAATCTCAAACCAGAATTAAACTATTTCAGCCTCTAGTTTTCGACTTTACCAACCCGATGAATAGGCTTTACACACTTGAGAAGCTAGGGGGGTTATTGGAGACCTGATCCAATCTATCTATTATTATTATTATTATTATTATTATTATGTGATTGGGAAAAATACCACTGTTTGTTTCTTTTTTTTTGTTACAGTGTGCGAAACCAATGGGGGGAGGGGGATGACTGTCTTTGCATACTTACCATCTCTGTTTGACATAAGATGAACTAATCCATTGAGACAAGCATCAGTAATTTCTGCAATGTTGCTTGCACACCTGCCAATTGCTTGAATGGTAGCTGCAGCAAATGCTTTGTCTGAGCTGGTCACGTAGGTCTGCAAACAAGAAAAATAATACCGTAAATCCTCAAGTATAATCCGCACTTTTCCCCAAAAATTTAAAGGTCAAAATCCTGTGTGTGTACTATATACGAGGTTAAAAATGAAAAATATTTTCTAAGCAATGTCTGAGTCTCTATTTGCTGTCTGGCAATGTTTATTCAGAGGTACAGCCCCCTAAAAATCCCCTGTATATTATACTCAAAGGCAGACTATACTCGAGGATTTACGGTACAGTAGTCTCCTTTTATAGGTTTATTTAACGGTGTATCAACTCCTTATGGGTTACTTAATGCTTAAATTTGATTTATTGTAATCATAACTATATTTTCAATATTCCATTGCATTTTTTTTTTTTAAATTCAACT
This sequence comes from Doryteuthis pealeii, assembly GCA_023376005.1. Classification (NCBI taxonomy): domain Eukaryota; kingdom Metazoa; phylum Mollusca; class Cephalopoda; order Myopsida; family Loliginidae; genus Doryteuthis; species Doryteuthis pealeii. Next base: position 13,337,690 of record CM042145.1, on the reverse strand, counting down.
TTTTTGTTTGCACAGTGATATATGATACTAAGAATTCCTATCTAATACAAATAATTTACACACAGTATTGTTTCATAAAAGTAGGGCCAGTTTAGCTCAGTCAATAGAGTGTCCACCTGGGAACCACAAGGTCCCTAGTTCGATATAGGTCCTCGCCAACTCAGCATATGAGTAGCACAGGGATCTGTGCGGTAAAGCGAGGAGCTGATGGTAGGTGTGGCGCTCCATCTCATACGCTAAAAATAATCTCCTTTATCTCGTGCTAGTGAAAAGGGGATAGATACCCTGTCCACCTGGGAACCACAAGGTTCCTGGTTCGATATAGGTCCTTGCCAACTCAGCATATGAGTAGCACAGGGATCTGTGCGGTAAAGCTATATATATAATATATATATATATATATATATATATTATATATATATATATACTAGCAGGACCTGTGGATATACCACAGTATGATAATTTAATTATTACAATGTTTGATATGTTTACTTAAGAGCTATTGAAAATTGTTAGATATGTAAAAAATATAATAATCTTGATTTAACTTTCTCTCACTTTTTTTCATTATGTTTGATTAAAACAAATTAGCGGTATCACCACCTCTATCTTTCTCCTACTCTTTCTTTCTTCTTATATTTTTTCAGTGTAGAATGTCCTTTTACTTCCCTTTCTTTCTCTATAATAAAAATGGAATGGTCCATTATTTAGCTGAAGTAACGACACTCATAAGAAATAAGAATTCGGTGGATAATCAACACCAGATAATTATGATTTACATTTCATCTTGGGTGATTTAGATGGTTTCATTTTTAACCAGAGGGTGTTGCAAAATGATAACGGTTAGAAGATTAAGGAACAGATATATATATATATATATATATATATATATATATATATATATATATATATATACACACACACACACACACACATATATATATAATATATTAATAATTTGAAGGCAATTACAATGCGCATAGAAAATAAAAACAAAAAGATGTTTTTGTTTATTTTTATATGCATTGTAATTGCCTTCAAATTATTTATAACATACTTAACAATGCTTCAAGCAAATTACCAAATATATATATATATATATATATATATATATATATATAATTTAACTTGATCATCCCGTATAGATTTTGTCAAACAAAAATATATTACCTGGAATTCCCGAAGAATGGTGGATATATTTGTTTCTGTGGCAAGACTTGTAAGAATTTCCAGCTGTAAAATTGATGAGGAAAAAAAAGGAAAACATTAACTTGATTCAAATCCAAATAATTGAAAAAATAATTCAGTGCATTTAATAAATTCAAAAATAATGTTACATCTATCTACTATAATAAAATTTCACATGCACTCTTATATTTTTTTCTGTAATACCTCAAATAAACCAAAGTTTTAAGTGATATAATTTAAATATAGAGTTACTTCCCTTGAACACACTATTTATAATAGTAATCACAAGTTAGCTGACCATTACGACAGTAGCAAGTTTATCACTAGGAAATATACACTTGTATCACAAATTTTTATAATATATAGAATCACATCTTTAACTGAAAAAAAATTATCTAAAAATTTCTAAAACCTAATACAAAGGAATTAAAATATCAATTTCATATATGCAGGATATGAAACAAGGTCAATTTTTAAGCAGAGTACAGCTGGTTTTAATTCAGAGTTTTCCATCTTGATTAATTACCTAACCATGGCTAAAGAACCCAGTCTGCCCTACAATTAACCCATAGCTGGGTGAAGAACAGATGGATTTATAAGACATTTTGTTTTATTCATTTTTGTTGGTTATTCAATTTTTAAAAAAACAAACTCATATTTGTTTTAAACACATTTTTTAAAATTATTTAACCCATAGATGTTGGTTGGATTCTATAGCATGTCAACCCTTGTTGGATTATTTTATGCCGAAGATGTTTTGTTTTATTCATTCTTGTTGAGTATTCAATTTTTTTAAGAACTCATATTTGTTTTCAACACATTTTTTTTTAAAATCCGTTTTTTATATATTTAACCAATAAATTAGGACCCTAAAAAGTTTATCACCCCGGATCATGGTGGACCTGGTGGTAACGGCAATAAAGTAGTACTCCACACTCCTCAGAGCTCCAATTAGAACTTCATCACTAGATGCAGTTTAATGTCATACCAAGGACACCAAGACCCTCAGCCACCGCCTTTTAGCACATATATGATAAAAGGGTTGTCCCAAATTTTGAATGGGATGACAGTTTGGTTTGGCTTGGTTTGTTTTACTGCATATCAACCTCAGCGGGTCATTTAATGCTGACGAAGTTTTAAAATTAATTCATTCTTAATGGATACTCAGTTTTTTTTTATAAACAAATTTTTCTATTTAACCTATAGATCGGACCCTAACAGGTACTACCACTCCAAATAGGATGACAGAAATTAGATTAGGTTTTATTTTGCATGTCCAAACTGTTTCCATGACATTATAACTTAGTTATCAAGCAAACAGGGGCTAAATTTGAAATATGTTAAAAAGGAAGCTCTGTCTGACTATTACACTTTAGAGATGATGTTAGAATTTAGGAGAATCCAAGTTATTCAATGACAAATATTTAAGATCCACTTACCTTCAACAACTTAACATGTGTAGGATCATTTGATCGCACATAGAAACTTTTCAAATATGGTTCAAACATACCCTAAAAATTAAAGTAAAAAGTGATAATTATCAAAATGTGTCAAAACAGAGTAGGGATTTTTTTTGAACAGAAGAAAATAACATTTTAAAAAAAAGGGCAAAAAAGAAAACAAGCATAAATGATTTACCTTTCTATGTATGGTCATGGTGGCAATATTGCTCAACACTACATATTGCACTTCCCTGAAAAAAAGAACAAAAAAAAAAAAGAAATCAGCTTAGATGTTGGAAAGTTTAAATAGAAGACAAAATGCATTGGTTAACTACCAAAATACAAAACACAAATAAAATTTTGAAATGAAACACAACATAAGTACAGTGGTACCTTGAGTTACAAGTGCCCTAACTTATAAGTTTTCTTAGTTAGGAGCTGTTACTAGGTCGATTTTTTTGCTCTGTGTTAAGAGCTAAAATTTGAGGTATAAGCAAAATACAGATATCCTTATGTTAATAAGTAAACTAAAAACATTTAAGTTTCTAAATCTATTACGTCAAAGAAAAATATTATTTATAAAAAAGTAAACATTAAAAAATATTACAGCACATAATTCATTACATTTTATTATGTTTTTATACAACACATGCTATTTTTCTTATTTAAAAAGACACACAACAAAAAAATCAGAGTGTTTATTGGATGAGTGGGTGTTGGAAGTGATTAATTGCATTTTAGTTTATTTCAATTGGGAAAACTGATTTGATATATGAGGAAATAAATTTATGAGATAGGACCCTAACAGGTGTTACATAATTTATGAGCAGTCATAATTTATGAGCGTACCTGTAGTTAGAATATTTAAATTAGGGTCCATTATATTTAGAATAGCGGGATCCATGGAAAGTTACCAACAGTTCTGATGGTTAATAACCTTTGACCCCTTAAAAAATGCGCCAATACAGACGCGTGAGAATAAGTTTAGTTAGTCAGTTTCGACCCGGCTTTCAAGGAGCATAGACGTTGTTGTCAGCTCCCGGGGTCCATCTCCCCTATCGCAGCAGAATCAACATGGGCTGGGGAAATAAAGCTTTATTATTAAGAACACCAAGTTTTATTGTTAATCAATTGTTAAAACAAGAAATGTCCAGGCCAGCACGAAGAAGAAGACCAACCCTTAAAAGAAGCCCAACAGATCACCAGATAAGATGGCAGCTGAGGTAGAAGCAGAATGTAAAGAAAGAAAGACTACCTATCATCTAATCTATCTATGTGTCTCTCTCTCTCTCTCTCTATTGTATACCTGAGATCTCTCTCCACCAATTATATACACCCGAGTAAAGGGGTATATAACACAGGTACTACTATTCTGGGTTGGAGTAGACCAGGGAGTAATGGCAATGAAAGGGTACTTCACAGTTCCCAGAGTTCCAAAACAGGAACCTCTCCATCAGATACAGTTTAGCATCATTCTCAGGATAGGATACTCCTTGCAGCTTGGAAGAATTGTCACTTTATCTTATCAGAGAGATCGGATTTAACCCTTTCTTTTTTTTTTAATGTCCTAAGAAACAAAATTAAAGTGCAACATTTTAAAGATTGAAATAGATTTAATAAATATAGAGATCTAACTCTTGAGACATAAATAGAAGATCATACTTACTTATGACTACGCAGGAGCCTAATCAACGCCTTGCCGACAGTTCCTACTTCTGCCTTTGGGGCACAGTGAAAATACAGCTGAGCAACTGACATCACAACCTGAAAAAGAAAGAGTTAAACAAAAATAATTTCCTATCTTAATAATAGTAATTATGGCACTAGTGACATTAATAATTTCTACAACCACCAGAAATACATTTTAAAAGATGGCTGAAAGATAACAGATTATTTTTTTAAATGTAACAGTTTGCCATTACCTATCTATATATTAATACGCTTGCTCCTAAATCTTCCGTCCATTATCATCCTGCAACGCCCTCTGGTTAAAAATGAGACTGTCCAAATTGTTCAAGATGCAATGCAAAAATGTAAGTCCAGATTATCTGGTGTTGCTTAATTTTAAATATACGCCCCTACATTTGGGGTGCTGATAGGTGTTGTCAGTGATGTAGTATGCATGGGTCACTGGGAGGTTTCGGGTCTTTCAATATCATACTTTACTCGCCAGGCTGACCCTATCAGAGATGATCAAACTCTGATCCACCCACCAACTTGAGATGCTAACAGATGTTTGGCTTTTTATTGTTTTTGGACGGATGTGAACTTACAATGAGATTTATTGCATTTCGTTTCTGACTTCACAATCAAGTCACAATAGGAACTGCAGTAAAGCTCTGGCCAGAAACTGACATGAATTCTCTCTTCACCAACACACCATCTCTCTCACTTATTTTGAAAAAACCCTAAGTTAAAGTGCCAACTGTGTTACATTTAAGCCCCACAAGGCAAAGATCATCTCCCCACCCACCTAAAATGTCCGGTAATATTTCACCGTAAATCTACACTGAAAATACGAATTTGTTCAAATCAATACAACCAAATGTTTTAACACGAAAATATCATAAAATGTGTTCTTAATTGTGCTTGTGAATTATTTGAAATGAACTTAATTGTTATTAAGAGCACATTATGATATTTTTGTGTTAAAACATGCAGTTGTATTGATTACGGTGAAATGAAAATGGCCAACCAAAACAGACAGCTTCCTCAAAGTGAAAGAAACAAGTGGAGGTTACTCTCATTTATGTAGCTAATGTTCAGATTACCAAATGTCCTACTATTCAATGGCATATTGATACATAGACTTTGCTTTATCTATAAATAAAATTAATCTCATTAGAAGACAAATATTAGAAGACTGGTTTGCTTACAGCTGCATTACGACTGTTTAATAAAGGTTTGGTTTGTCTCAGTAAAAGTCTGTGGTCTGAATCCATCACATAAACCTTCTTCACTGGGGTGTCGTCCTTCTCCTCTTCCTCCTCATCTTTGTCAGACTCATCATAAAAATGTTGGTCGGATTCCTCACATGTCTCCTGAAACATAAGGGCCAAATATTTAAACAAAAAATAAACAAAAACAAACAACAAAACAATTCAAGATAATTAAGAAGAAAGCAACTAAAATCAAACTCTGTACATTTCCTGTTCTACTTGAATTATCAATGAAGGTTACAAAGGTCACAGATAACAGAGTGAATAAATTTTGAGAAATCATATGAAGAATTATATACATAGTAGGCAGATATACATAAGTGTATAAATGTATTATATTTTAACATATGAAGAATTATATACATAGTAGGCAGATATACATAAGTGTATAAATGTATTATATTTTGTCTTATAAATAAGCTATATTTTAGCAGCAATAAACAAGTTTTGCTAAAGACCACAGATAAAATCTATTTTAAAATCCTTAAGTCCAGATACATCTTAGGAAGACTGAAGAATGCATAAGCTGAAATGCAGTATCAAATAACAATAATGATATATATATATATATACTTTGTTGGGGTACCAAGTTTTTTGGTACAAGGGTGATTCTAGGCTGATCTTATTCTCTACCAGTAGTTGGGGCGGGGAGAAAGGTATAAATGTAAGCTGAATTTGGCTATTTGCCAGTCTGAATAAAAAAAAGTGGTCTGACGAAACTCGGTGGGCCTCAGATACCCACAGTAGAAATGTTCCATAATCACGATACCCCTGGTATTTAATGCCTTTTTATTCACAAAATATATATATATATATATATATATATATATATATATATATATTACACACACACACACACACACACACAGAGATTTATTCATAAAATTGCTTGGGTATACTTACTGCTTGATTTGGATTGACAAACTGTGTCCGACAATATCGTGTAAGCATGTTGATGATGACAACTTGCCCCCATTCCTCAACATCAACTAACAGGTTACACAGCTTGCGGTAATTCTTATGAATTAGATCAATACGTTCTGGGCAGACTTCTTCAAAGGCTTGAATAGCACTGCCTGCCACAAGCTGTGAGAAAAAAAACAAACAGTGATAAAGTACAACATGATAATAATAATAATAAAACAAAAGAAAAAATATTATTTATAAAAAATAAACATTAAAACATATCATAGCACATAATTCATTACATTCTATTTTATTATATTTTTTTACAATATAGTGCTATTTTTCTTATTTAAAAAATGGATTAATGGCATTTCAGCTTATTTCAATAGGGAAAATAAATTTGATATTCAAGGAAATTGAGTTATGAGCAGAATGAATTAAACTCATAAGTCAAGGTACCTATATATGTAGGTACCTATATATGTAGGTAAGGTTCAGAATAAAATTCAATGGTATGAGAAAAGGAAGATAATATAGAAAATTGAATTGACATGTTTCTATATACAGATAACTTCTTCAAAAATTAGATTTATTTTATAAAAATGAAGTATATGTAGAAAGTGCACTGATTCATGAAGCTACTAACATCAAGTTACAACCAGGTTTTGACAATATATCCCAAACTCAAGGAATGTGGGATACTAAAAAAATAAAAAATAAAAAAACCAAGCAAAACAATTCATATAAATAAGGTCCCAAATTTAACCATATATATATATATATATATATATATATATATAATAAAAGGTATCACTGAAATATTAAACTCAAGATATTCAGTCATGAAATATTGATGTAGTTAACAATGTTCTAGACCAGTCGTTCTTAAACTGGGACCATGTAACATTTTTTTTGTCCAAGCAAGCAAAAAATATTTAATCATAAAAATACTATAGGACTTTTAAACATTGAATGGCTATAGGGAGTCCACCAGATTTGGTTTGGTTTGTTTTGTTTTACGGCATATCAACCTCAGTGGGTCATTTAATGCCGATAAAGTTTTGAAATAAATCAATTCTTAATAGATAATACAATTTTTTTATAAATACATTTTTCTATTTAACCCATAGATGGGACCCTAACAGGTACTACCACTCCAGGTCAGAGTCCACCAGAGTAAAATAGGAATCAAAGGAGTTCAAAAAGGTAGGGAACTACTGTTTGCAACAGAGTGTCATTAATGTGTCAAATGAAATGAAATTAAAAAATAAATAAATAAATAAAAAAGGTTTTGGGACTGGGTAGAATGATAACAATAAATAAACATCAATCTACTTACAGTAGTTTTATCTGCTAACAGTTTCTCTATGACTTCAATGAGTTGATCTTTTTGTTCAGGATCCAAGCTGTTAAGTGAAATTTAAAAAATTGAGTGTTTGTTGTTATTCTTGAGAATAGGGCAATCTCTCATATTAGATAAATAAGAAAAGAAAGCAGAGTTTGATTAAAAAAAAATTTTTTTTTAAATGTTTAAATTAGGAAAATCTGTTTCTTTAGGATCTTTTAGCAATTTCAATACAAATCTTATAATCTCCATATTAGTTTCGTTAATTATATTTACTAGCAAAAAAAATGCCTTTCAGGCAGCGTAAAAACTCATTTTTGAAAGATATTGCCTGAGTGGGGTGGGGTTAAAAATTCAATGTCAGAGGGCTTTTATCATAAAAAAGTAAAATCATCAAATTTATTAAAGGAGTAAGAAAAATAAAACAATTTGAAATGAAACTTAGTCCTGACCCCCTCAAATTATGAAGAGGAGTAATTCTTGTAATGGTTGAAATAAATACATTGGACACATAGTGCAATGTATATTAAGATTGAGTTAATACAGCTTTAAGTGACAATCATCAGTAGGTTGCAGGTTCAATCCTGACCATGGGTGATAACATAGAATACTTAACATAGCTTGATGTAAATCTACACTGAAAATACGAATTTGTTCGAATCAATACAACCAAATGTTTTAACACGAAAATATCATAAAATGTGTTCTTAATTGTTTTTGCGCATTATTTGAAATGAACTTAATTGTTATTAAGAACACATTTTATGATATTTTTGTGTTAAAACATGCAGTTGTATTGATTACGGTGAACTGAAAATGGCCAAACAAAACAGACGGCTTCCTCAAAGTGAAAGAAACAAGGGGAGGTTATTCTCATTCATTTAGCTAATGTTCAGATTAGCTGTCATGCTTAGTGGAATGAGAACAATCTACCCCAATGGATTGATTAAAAGGTTCGGTCCAAAGTTCTGTGAAGGCTCCTGATTACGATATGAAGGCTTCCAAGTTTAACAAGAAACACCTAAAGAAGGGCGTAGCGCACATCGGCTGAAACGTGTATATAAGAATAAAGATGAGGACAGCAGTCCAAAAAATTCAAATAATACAAATTATCAAGCCTCATCTCAAAAATTCAGATGAATACTACTTGCGTTTTTTTTGTTTTTACATTTCTATAGACCAGTCTGAGAAAAAATGAATATTCTTTTAGTTAGTGAAAGAAAGAATTGTTCTTTTCTTTCTAAGACATGTTCATCTTACCTGTAGAGTTTTGGAATGGCGTGGGCTGCAGTCTTGCGCACGTAGGGGGACATGTCCATGACTGCCTCTTTGATGGCCAACATCATGATGGGAACAATGACAGGGACACGGATACTGGACAACACACGTAGGGCACTGGCTCGAATTAGTTGGTTAGGGTCCTGTACAAGAATTAAAAAGTGGGAATCATTTTGACCGCTCAGACAAAAATGAAGTGACATCATAGGGGTGAGAATAACGGTTAAAAAACAAAAAAAACAACTCACCTTAAGGGCCCTTTGGAATGTACTTATTGAAAGCAGAGCAAGATCCTGTTGCTCTTCTGCATATCGCGTTAAGTAGACATACACAAGCTTTTTTACCTAAAAAAGACAAAAAAAAAAAAACCAACTTTAAATAAGGGTTTAATATAATAGCAGAATAAGGCATCTATATACAGTATTGTCCATAAATAATTACACCTCTAGCAATTTTGCTTAATAAGATATTTCTCTTCTAAACCAATGATACTAGGGTTTTATTCTTTTAAATTGATATTACCATCAAAATCGATATAATTATTAATGTTACATAATGGATAGTAGCTTGTTGCTGTCAATAGATTATTGGACTCTTCACCAGGTGGTCTCTGTAACATCAGTTCTGCTTTTCTAATAAAAGATACTCCTATAGAAATATCAATATTATTTTTTAATCGCCTGTGGGAGATTCCAAGAATGTGATAGGGATGGTGAACATGTGGAAACGGTTTGAAATTAAATCAAAGGTACTCCCATAAGGGTGTTAGTTTTTTTTAACACCCTGTATAGTAAGCTGTTTTCACAGATCAATTCAGTAGTATATCACAGATAATAGTCATTGTATTGCCTATGTCAAACCTATCAAAACTTAGTAAATAGCAGCATAATTATTGATAATTTGATTTTTCTTATACATTGAATATAGGAATAAATCTTATTATAATGGAGATTCAGTGTTTTTCTATCTGTAACCAAAACTATATTATGACTCAAGTCACAATTCCCTTAGTTATTTATGCCACATTCTCCATGATTTGTATATTATTAATACTGTTGACCATATCTACATATTAGATATTTACCATGTACCCCACATGTAGGGGTTAGGCACAAGGCCCAATTAATATGGGACTACCCATAAGCCAAGACTCATGGGTGGCAGGTGCAAAAAATGCATTGATCCCGTTGACATCAAGGGGGGGCGCCTCAGGCATAAACCCAGCCCTGCCCCTTTAAGGGGCAGGTGTTGCCTGGGTGGATAGGGATCAACATGTTAGTTGTAAAGTGGCCAAGCCACCGGACATCCCGGTCAAAACTGGAGTTAGAGGTATTTGCCTCATACCCCTTGTATGGGGGCACAACATTTTAACGTGGGCCACCCACAAGCCGAAGCTCAAGGGTGGGAAGAACAAAAATTGCGTCGATCCCTTCGGCATTCCCTCAAGCGCCTCAGGGCAATAACCCAACCAAGGGACAGGTATTGGGGGGATACCTGGGGACGCTATTAACTTGTAAGATCCAGAGCTCACTGAAGATGAAACCGGAGTTAGATATGTTGGACATATCTACATGCTAATAATATGCAATTGTATTTATATATACAACAAAATAGCAGTTTACAGTGTGAACAGGAAGGCTAATTTGCATATTGATATTAAAAATTTGATTTTAATAAATATGTGCTTAGTATTATTGATTTCTAATTGTTTGGTTTTATCTTAATGAATATGAGCAAAAATCTCGGGGATGAATCTTAAAAGAAATCCATGAACAAGAAGAAATAACTTAATTTTATTCTTTACTTCCTATTTTAACTAAATAGTTAAATTAGGAAAATTTAGCAATGAAAGATGGGAGTGATGGAAGAGTAAATTTCATTTGTTCTATTTTTCGATTATACCCCCTTTGTTTCAAATCTTTTTATCTGCATTCTTATTTAGTTTCATTAGCCTTTCTAATTTGATATAATATTTTATTACAACTTAAATACTTGCACCTGGAGGGTGCATATATTTGCAAGTAATAGTAAATAAATTATCCAATTTGAAAAGTCATAGTTGTCTTGAAAAATTTGATGTCTACTCACCTCAAGGTTTTTAGAAACAACATTTTTCACAACTGCTGGAAACAGATCGGATGCATCTTTTCCTTTGGCAACCATCTGAAAAGTCCAGATCACATCAATTAATATTGAAAAATCAGCTCAAACAAAAAACAACAAAAAAGGTTCATGTAGAAAAGTAAAAGAAACAATTTATCATTGATAATGGCAAATATCAATAACACATATATGATAAGAAAATAAATATACAAGGTTTGTCAAAAAAAGTATCGAGATTCTTAAAAAATTTTTTTTTAAATAAAAATAACGTTCCATTCATTAAATTTTTTTCAGAATACAAGGTGTGTTAAAAAAGTACCAAGTTTAAAGCTGTATTTATCAAGATAGAAATGAAGAATGAATAGAACGTTATTTTTTTTCAGAATACAAGGCGTATCAAAAAGTACAAAAAAAAAAAAATCAATACATTTTTGACACACCTTGTACTTTTATTGATATTTTTTTAGTAGACAATTTTTTTTTAAAATTCAGTAACTCCTTTCAATGCTCCTGCCAGATTTCTTAAGGATTTAATTGCTAATTTAATATTATTAATTACTTGCTTAAAGGCCGCATTTGGTTGTTATAAAGCTCAATGTAAAATCACATCCTATTTATAAAATCTATATTATGATTGAAAATAAATAAACTATAATTAGTATTTAACAGTTATCCCCCTTGAGAAATCATAATGACTTTAGTGAGCACAAATGTAAACACCACACTGAAAATTGCTTTATTCTCTAAATTAAAACATTTTAAAGCTATAGTATTTTTTTTTCTTGTCACTACAATATGCTATCTCTTCTTCTTCCAGTTATAGGTACATAGTATGAAAAACTAGGCTCTCTAATCTTGGTAGAGCAACTGGCCTAGAAGAAGGAAACTCAAAATTCAAACCAAACTTTGTAAGATTGGACAATTCAGTTGAGTCTATTATGGTTCCAGAGGAAGGTGGAGCATCATGAAGAGCATCCAACCTGTAAAATCTCTACCGCATAAACAAATCGTGCCAAAATTTGTAGAGACCCAGAACTTAAGATAAGACAGAAACCCACCATTAGAAAGGTGAGCAATGTAGCAGCTTCAATTACTTGATGTTTAAAATTCTGATACAAAAAAATTCACATTAATCTTAATTCAATCTAGCTATACTCCACTTAGAAATTGACCTTATGTCACATCCTGCCAATGATAGAAGGGTTGGGTGGGTAAATACATTTTTTTTTCTGTACCATGGCAATACATAGAAATTGAATCATGGTCTTAAAATAATTTTCCTTCTATAAAGTGAGTACAATTAATTACACTCAATAATTCAGCACTCAGGAATGGACATCCAGGCTTCACTGATCTTGAATCCTATGTTATTTGTAGTTAAAATTAGATTTTAATTATCATATTTCATAATATATAAACCCACTCTTTCATTACAGTATTATAGAGTTAGTCTAGGAACAAGTATAGTTATCCTTCTACTTCATTTATAGATAAAATTTTATCTTAATTATCATATTTCATGATATGTAAGACCACTTTCTCATTTACTCTAGGAACAAGTATTGGTAGTCTATAAAGTATATAATGCAAAGTTTGAGGTGTTTGAGACCCAGGAGATATTTTATTAACTTCTTTTGAGGAAAAAAGGGGTCCTATATACCAGTGATTCTCAACGTGGTCCAGCTGAATCATCTGTGGTCCACAGAACATTTCTAGTGGTCCAGCTGAATCATCTGTGGTCCACAGAACATTTCCATGGTCCCAGAGATTGAAGCCACAAAAATGTTTTAGCCATTTCACAAAAATTTAACTAATTTAGTGCTTCTTATAATATATATCGATAAAGGACTCACACCCAAATATTTTTCAACATGTAGAAGCAAGCATCATTTCTTTCCCTACTACATGGATGGTGGAATCTGGATTTTCGGCTGTTGTGGATGTTTTCAGTAGGAAAAGAAATAAATTAGATCTCAACAGCAGAGGAACTATCAGACTAAGACTGAATAACTCCATCAAAATCAATTATGATATTTTGTGTTAGAAACACCAAGATCAAGGTAGTCACTAGCTGAATGGACTGAAATAAATTTTAAAGATTAAATAGACTATTTTGTCTTTTCATTAAGTATTTTTGTGTGAAAATGGAACAGCTTAAAAGTAAAAGTAGGATTGGTCCATGGGAATTTTTGAATAAAAAATGGTCCATAAGCCGAAAAAAGTTGAGAAGAACTGCTATATACCATTAAATAGGGAGATTAAAATTTAAGTAACTAAAATTAGATTTTATCAATACACTGGCACCAGTGACAAATATGCAACTGTCTAATTTACTAAGATGATAGTTTTAACGTATATTAGAATAAATTCATGTTTTATGAGATCATGTACAGTGGAATATCAAATAAATGTAAATACCAAATTAAATTAACTATTGTTGGAATATTTTAGATATATAAAGGTGTGCTGAAGTCCACCACTTAAACTTATAGACTCTGCATGGGTGCATGGATTAAAGACAGCCAATCAACTTGTTCAAATACGTGGTTAGTTAACTATTTAATCGCCAATCTTGAAAGCTGTTCATTTGCATGTATTTGACACAGACGAGTGGATCAGCTACTGCTTAACACAAGGATTCTTCACTAAGGAACAACCAAAGGATTCTACCTAACACCAAGGAAAAACCAAAGGATTCTTCACTAAGGAACACAAGGGATCTCCACTGTAAAGTGCTCTCACTTGAAGCCTAAAAATGGCCACAAAAATCATAATAATCATTGGATTTGAATCTATATTTAAGATTAAAATAAGTATTTGTCATTGAAAAATCTTAGAAAAATTAATTTTCCTTCTCAAACATGAAGTTTTTCAATAAAAAATAAAAAAAAAAAAGAAATACTTTGTTTTTAATTATAACTGGAATTCTGAATTCAGATTCTTGCTATTTACAACCAGAAACACAAAACCTTTTTTTACATCTACAGAAAAACTTAATGCATAGAATTTTACTGTAAACCCTTTCATTCCCACTGGTGTCCCAGTCAAATTTCATTCCAATCCTTAAAACATTGTACTCAAAGCATGATTTTGCATATCCAAAACTTTTTTTTTAAAAAACAACACAAAAAAACATGGTAGTGAAAGGGTAAAGATGGAGCTTATCTGTAAAAGGACAGCAGCACAAAGATATTTTAAAAAATAAATTATTGCTAAACAATTTCAATCTTACTTGGTAGTTAAAGAGTTAAACCATTAGAAATTGAAGTCTTCAAAACAGCCTTTTATTTCATTGCAATACAATTTCAGTTGAACTTCCATAACAACAGATACAAGTTATTTTGTCTGGTTTTGAACTTTCTATCTTAAAATTTCAAGCTTCAACAAATATTCATATTTTCATATAATAAAAAGAATGAACCAAAACTCAAACTTTTCATTTAATTTACACATTTTTTAATCTTATGTGATCAATAATTCTTATCCTCGTAAATAAGAACATTTTATAAAATTGTATAAGTTTTAAAAATACTGACGAAAAAAAATGTAATTAAACCTATTACATGACTGAAATTGTTTTATGGAATTACCAGGTAAAAAATTAAAAAATATTAAATATTAAAATCAAGGATTTATTTAGAAAAAAAATCTTTAAAAAATTGCTTGTATTGTCATTAACAATCAGAAATCGTTCAAACAAGTGAACCTCTTGACATAATTAACACATTTCAAATTATCTATTCTTCGATGCTCATCAGGTGCTTTTTTCAAAAAAGAGGAAGTTCTCTATTTTTCTTAGATTATACACCTGATGAGGGCTAAAGAAAAAAAATTATTTAACCTACAGGCAGGATTTGACAAGGTCACAAGTATGGGGCAACCAGCAAGGATTGAACTTGCTTTTCATTAGTGACAGATATCTGTAAAATTCTGTTGACTGTTCGTTGAGCCACTTCTTCACTACAGATTTCACTTCCTCGGCCACATTAAAGAGAGTTTGAGAGGCAAACATTATTCCAGTGACGAGGAAGTGAAATCCGTAGTGAAGAAGTGGCTCAAAGAACAATCAACAGAATTTTACGGTGCAGGGATACAAGCTCTCATTCAAAGGAGGAACATTGCTATTGAGAGAAACGGTGACTATGTGGAGAAGTAGGGATGTGATCCACAGCAGACCAGCTTCATTTTGATGTATGATACATGTTCCTGTGTTGATAATTATACCTGTCCTAAACAAAATGGCATTACATTTTGACACATCCTTGACAGGATGCCTATGTTAATGGCTGAGATGTTGTATTGACATCAAGAACATGAACAAAAGGTTCAATTGTCCAAAATTGTTCAGGTATATAATTTCAGACTAGTTCTAAATTATCTTGATTAATAATCTACAAAAATGTTAATAGCTGAAATGTTGTATTAATAACATTAAGAATGTCAACGAGAGGTTCAATTATCAAAGAATTTCAGGCTAATTCTACTAAATTTCCTTGATTAATAATTTACAAAAATAAAAACACCTAATGTTTTGTTTTTTTTTTCAAACAATAATATACATTTTTTTTTACAAGTGAAAAAGAATAACACAAAGACAATAAATAATTACTTACACCAATAATTCTTTTCATGGCCTCCAACTTCAAGTTATCTTTGTTCCCATCCAACATCGTTTTGAGGTCTTCATGTCTACAAAACATCAAATATAAAAAGGAATTAATGAACAAAACACACACTTAGAAAATGTGCAACAATGCCTTTGTATTGATGAAAGCTATCTAGTTTAACAAAATTCTTTTGTCAAGTAGAAATTCAAAAATGAAAATATTTTACATAGTATAAGGTCCATATTATTACTATTGACCAAGCTGATTTGTTCTCTTTGGCAGATGAAATTAACACTATTTCTTTTAAATGAACCATGTCATCTACGTCTATTTTTGTATAATATAAATTCTAGAGTTGGGTGATTTTCGTAATTTTGCATTCAGTATTGATTTCAGTTATTTTTTCCTCGATACCAGGTTTCTGGTTCAGTTTTTGTTTTTAATTTAGTATTTTTTTCTTTCTAAGGAAACCATTCATTCTCTTGTGTAATAATTAGATATTTAGGGAGATAAATCATTTATTTACTTTTACCACAAAAAGTTTTTTTTTTTTTTTTAACATCTAACTTTGATAACTGAAACAAAGATATCATGTTATATTTCCTTTTTTCCCCCATTTGAAAACATTCTATGCTAAAATATAAAATAGATTTTCGCATTGTCATGAATGTCATATCCCCCCCCCCATTTCATTTGTAAAATAGATTTCATATTCATTTCCTAAAAGATAATCAAGTAAATGTTTTTCTCATATTTGTTTAATCTTTTCCTCTTACAAAAAGTACAAATGTTGATAAAATTTGATTTCATTAAAATCTGAAAGTCTTTTTCAACCATGTTTCCTTGGTAATGGTTGTTTAGTAGTAATAGGACTACACCAGTTTCAGAAAAAATTTTGTTGCAGTCTTCTGGTATACAGATAAAATCGGAAAAAATTGTTTGATTTTTTTTTCAAAATTATTACCACCCACCTCTAATGGATTCACACCTAAATACTACTAATTCTGTCTTGTAATAGTTGTTAGATTAGTGTATAAAATGTATATGTAGATGTAACAAATAATATGTAACAGAGGTAGATTTTTTTCATTTGTATTTTGGTGAAAAACAAAAAAAAAAAAAAAAAAATGAAAAATAAAAAAACCTTGACATACTCTTAAAAAAAACTAACATATTTAAAATATATAAAAAGAAAAATCATACGATTATTTATGTATGGATTGGAACTTCTGCCTAGGTTTAATTTAATGGCATATCAACTCTGTGGGTTATTTAATGCCAACTCTTTATAATATATATATAAAAATATACAATATAATATACAAGGTGTGTCAAAAAGTACCAAGATTTTTTGTACTTTTTGACACACCTTGCAATGTGAAAAAAAATTCCCATAAGCAGTCTTGCGGACGTATTTCATATCTGATTCATAATTTTCAATATATTTTTATTTCTTGCAAGAAGGACAAAATGATATCTATGTTAACATTTTCAAACAAATCTTTCATGTTATCTATGTTAAAAAATCTTTTTTTCTGGTAGGAGCATAAACTTTATATTCTATGAGGAAGTGTTTAACACTTCTGCCTAGAAACTGAGTGTAGTATCTGTACCCATTGAAATCCCACAATTATTTAAAAAATAAGATATTTTGAATACTTCCTCAAAAATAAATACTACATAAGACAAAACTCAAATAAATATATAGATGATTCTCTTAATTCAGTCGTTATTATAATATATACAAGGTGTGTAAAAAAAGTATTGAGATTTTTGTACTTTTTGACACACCTTGTATTCTGAAAAAAAAAAAAAATTTTCTATTCATTAATTTTTTTCACAATACAAGGGGCGTCAAAAAAGTACCAAGTTTAAAGCTGTATTTACCAAGATAGAAATGAAGAATGAATGGAATGTTTTTGTTTTTTTCAGAATACAAGGTGTGTCAAAAAGTACAAAAAATCTTGATACTTTATATATACTAGCAAATATATGCACCCTCCGGGTGCAAGTATTTAAGTATTAATGTAATAAAATATTGTATTAAATTAGAAAGGCTAATGAAACTAAATAAGAATACAGATAAAAAGATTTGAAACAGAGGGAGTATAATAAAAGATTTGAAACAGAGGGAGTATAATAAAAAATGGAACAACTGAAACTTACTCTTCCATCACTCTCGTCTTTCATTGTTATTTTTTCCAATTTAAGTATTTAGTTATAAGAGGAAGTAAAGAATAAAATGACAGTTATTTTATCTTGTTAATGGATTTCATTTAAGATTCATTGAAGAGATGTTTGCTTATATTCATTAAAATCAAACCAAACAGTTAGAAATCAATAATACTAAGCACATATTTATTAAATTCGATTTTTTAATATTAATATGCAAATTAGCCTTTCCGTTCACACTGTAAACCGCTATTTTGTTGTATATATAAATACAATTGCATGTTGTCAGTATGTAGACCTAGTTAACAGTATTAATAATGTAAGACAATTTTATTAATAATTAAGGTTTAGATAAAAATAAAATCATGGAGAATGTGATGTCAATAACTAAGAGAATTGACTTGAGTAGGAATATAGTTTCGGTTACAGACAGAAAAACACACAATCTCCATTATAATAATATATATATATATATATATATATATATATATAATTAATTAGGTTTCCATAGGTATAGATACTACATTTTGATCCTTAGCAGAAGTACTGGAGTAATGCTTTGAACCTAGGCAGAGGTCATAGATACTACATTATTCCCAGTTATCATACCATTCATTAATTAGATATTATCATTCAAAACTCCTTTTCAAACATAAAAATACCTATCAGCCATCTGTTTAATTAACTGATGAGAATACTGTTATGCATATGGGTAGACAATCCTATACCTTCTCACTGCTTCTTAGGGGAATTTGGTTAAGGATTTGGCTATCCTCTAATTGACCATACTGTTTCAGTCCCACTAAAAATACTCCTCTAATTGACCATACTGTTTCAGCCCCACTAAAAATACTGAACTTCTTCTGGACAGGGCATAATTTATGGTGGTACAAGTAGAAGGTCTGGGTAAGTTAGCAAATGCATGCAAAAATATATTGACAGAATTTAAAATGGAGTAGGTTTGTTTTGTTTTATGGCATATCAACACTAGTGGGTCATTTAATGCTGACAAAGTTTTTTAAATAAATTCATTCATAATGGATACTCAATCTTTTTTATAAATACATTTTTCTATTTAACCCATAGATGGGACCCTAACAGGTACTACCACTCCTGGTCAGAGTGAACCAGGGAACAATGGTGATGAAGGGATGCTCCACATTCCCCAGATCTCCACAACTGGAACCTCATCATCAGATAGAGTTTAAGGCCATTCCCAGGACATTAAGACCTTCAGCCACCACCTTCTAGCACCCATATAATAAAAAGGGTTGGGCTTGCTGTAAGGGGAATAGGGTTGGGGCAATCATATAGGTGCTAAGGCTTGACGTGACCAGCTAATTGATTGGAGGTTAAAATGAGTAGTTGAACTTACATAACACAAAAAAAAGTTCCTCTGATAGATTTTAAACTTTCTATCTTAAAATTTCAAGCTTCAACAAATATTTATATTTTCATATAATAAAAAGAATGAACCCAAACTCAAACTTTTCATTTAATTTACACATTTGTTTTTTTTTAACTTGTGTGAACAATAATTTAAAATAAAATAGAAAAAAAAAATGTTATAAAATTGTATAAGTTTTAAAAACACTGATGAAAAAAATATAATTAAACCTATTACCTGCCTGAAATTGTTTTATGGACTTACCTGGCAAAAATTTTAAATGAAAGCAAAAATAAAATCAAAGATTTATTTTGAAAATAAAAAAAATTGTACAAGTTATAAAGAAATTAAAATGTTGGTTTTCAAGGATTTAAAAAATATATATATATTTAGTATATTTTTTGAAGTTTACTAAAATATTATTACAAATCTTTAATCTCAACTCTTGGAAATCCTATTTCCCCAGGAAACAATGCCCAAGTTTATTTTGTATAAAGTCTGCTACTATATAGGTCAACTTATGCAAGTGGTTTTCCACGCATTTTTTTCTTCTTTTACATCTGGTAATTCTACAGTATAATTCTAGCCACACAAGATGATATATTGAAATACACATTTTATTCTTTGTCAATGTATTTTGAAGTGCCAGTTTTGTCTAGTTTTTACCCAGATACAGACAAGTAGTTCACAACGCAAATGTTTATTCATAAAAAGCTGATATTTGCAGTTTAAGTACAGCCAATATGATTAGTTGTACCAATGAAACATAATTATTACCATATGGCAGATTAAAAGCAGATAAGCTAATTAATTACCTCCCTTAACATTGGCTTTGAATCTATTTGACCTGAAAAAACTTCTTTTTTTTTTCTGTTTTAAGGTCAAAAGATTAAATTAGTTCTGACACTCTTGACATATTTTGAAATTTAAAGTAGATTAAATATTTTCACTGCTATTACAGATATTTTAGCTATTTCAATTATTTATTTTAATTTTTAGAAATAAACCAACTAATTTTAATATCAAATTAAGATTTAAAGTTCTTTTGAACATGCTTTTTGTTATTTTTTAAAAACTTAAATTACCCCCCTTCTCTACCTAAAAAGATCAGGAATTAAAGTAATTTCAAAAGAAATGCACTAAAAATGATCCCTTCCTCAATGGGATAAATTGTAGTCACTTAGGGCCAGTTTAGCTCAGTCGGTAGAGCATTCAGCTAGAAACCGCAAGGTTCCAGGTTCGATACCAGCCCTTGCCAACTCAGCATATGAGTAGCACAGGGATCTGTGTGGTAAAGTAAGGAGATGATGATAGGTGTGGCGCTCCACCTCAGACGCCAAAACAAACTCCTTGGTCTAGTGCAAGTGAAAAGGAGATAGATTCCCTCGCTGTCTGGCTGATACCGACTTTAGGCCATACTTACCATCTTTGTAATTTTTTGAGAGACATTTATTTGAGGTTTCAGGAAGAAAATAATGGTGAATAATGTCAGATTCGAAACTGAGACAAATTCTTTTTTTTTTTTTTGACAATGTTTTTGTGTTTACTGTTAGGGTTATGAAAAAAAGAGACTTATGCTTATAATACCAAATGAGAGAATAGGAAGAATGCAGTGATGCTGATAGCTTTTTAATTTAGTGTATTCTGGGACACACAGATTTGATTTGAAGGAGAAATTTGATGGATTCCAACTAAAGTTTCTTAATAAACTGTAGAGGTTTTATCTAAGAATAATTAAAGCTGTCTAACCTCTACTTTGTACTGCATACCATGTCCAAGAAAATATTGAAATGTATTTACAATTAGCTGGAAATGGCGGGGACAGAAAAAACAACAACACTGGAACGCATGGATACGATTTTTCTGCGTCCTTTTAGATTTTTATACGTCAGTGACGCAAGAAACATACCTATCAACATCTCTGAGAATGTATTGCACAAATCTTATAATTGGAAAAAAAAGTCCATCTACCTGCATTGACAAATAGCAACATTCGAAATCCTCGGTTTTACCTTGGATTGAACATGGCTCATTAACTGATACAGTTGTGTGTAGTACCACCAATTTTTATGCCATAGACATATTTTACAAAATCAATTTAACCCCCTTAATTGAAAAAGAATTACCAAAAATCAGGGAATTATCTGATTTTAATGAAATTTCCAGAGTTGATTTATCAATGAATGAATTTTATAATGCATCAGTTATTTTATTTAAAATCTTTCCGATTTTTTTCAAGTCAATTAAAAATTGGGAGAGATTTTTTCTTTACTCTGTTGTATATGAAATAAAATTTTCTTTAGATTATCAGTGAAAAAATTATACATTGATATTTGTTCTGTTTAAAAGTGTGACTCCTAACTTTTCAATTGAGTTTTCTCCAAAAATTATTGATAACAATACTTAAGTAGGTTTATAATCAATATAATATTTATATTTTAGAATCTAAAAATATGAAATTTAAAACTTAAAATTAAGCGATTTATATCTTAAATGAATTTTATCTATTAATTAGGTATATAAATTGTTGCTCTCAAAGCGCATATGGATGGTATGAATAGTAATATTTATTTTAAAGAATTTCTATTTATTTCCATTGGATCAGTTTGATTGAAACAATTCAGTAATTTAAAAGAAAGAATTCATTGATAAGTCAACAGTGAAAATTTTATTAAAATCACTGTGTTAGTGAATTGCCATTTATGAGCTACCGTAGATGCAAGCATATCATGCTAAACTTGTTTCCTTTTAGAGTCTAAAGGTAAACAAGTTTTGTGGACTGCGTGTTTGAAATGAAATAAATCATATTACATTTAAATAAATATCAACAAGTTAGTAATTTTTTCTGTATTTAATGTTTTTTGTTATTGATTTCTAAGAAACTTTTTAAAATGTTGATAAAAGGGTTTGTTTTGAATGTGTCATAAATCTTCATTTTACCATTTTTGGGACGAATGTATTTGTTTAAAATGTATTAAAAATAAATTACAAATGTAATTTTTTATTTTTTTATTTTTATTTTTTACTGATGATCGTTTTGTTACAACTTTACGGCTAAAACAAAAATTTGACCTTAAATAATCGATTTAATTAATTTCAATTCGTTTTTAAAGTGAAAATAGGCGCCCATTTTGGTGGTACCTAGTATAAGCAGTGCTCATACTTGTATTGGCCTTGTTCCATATTGCTGCAGAATCAACATTTATCACGAAAAGAAATACAGATATTTGACGAAAATGTCAAGCCAATGATCTTGTAAATTAAATAAGGATTTGGCAATACTATCATAAACTGGCGATTTTAAGGGAAACAGGAAGCTTTTGCGCTGGCAATTTTTGAACACACCTAGTCTAAAAATAAACATGTAGAATGGTATACATTTAAAAGAGTTTGTTTATTTTAGTCAAATTTTTACGGACAATTTATTTTTTTTTTGTGAATTTCGATTTTTTTGGTGCGCTGTAAATAATAAAGGTGCCGAGAACTTTTGCACAGACAACGATTTAACAAGTGTCAGTAGTAGCCTCCCCTAAAGACTAAGATTATGAAAAACTGCCCATAAAATAAGTTACGATAATTGACATTATTTAACACCATAACTCCTGCTATAATAAAAAAAATAAAAAAAACATTTTGTTTATTTTGTTTTCTCAATTTCTTAATGTATTTTTAATCGATAGAATCTTTGAGACTGAAAACATACAAAACAAATTCGTATTTTAACACGAGGTCAATGGGATTTTTGTTACGACATATAAAAATAAACTTGTTGCTTTTTAAAAGGTTTTTATAACAAAAAAAAAAAAATGTTTCATTATTTTCTGATACAGTAGATAATATT
This sequence comes from Doryteuthis pealeii, assembly GCA_023376005.1. Taxonomy (NCBI): domain Eukaryota; kingdom Metazoa; phylum Mollusca; class Cephalopoda; order Myopsida; family Loliginidae; genus Doryteuthis; species Doryteuthis pealeii. Next base: position 13,314,482 of record CM042145.1, on the reverse strand, counting down.
TTAAGGATTCAAATAAATCCGAATTAAACTAACTTTGACTAAAAATTTTGCATATTGTTTACACATTTTTCACATGATCTATTCTTCTATTTAACCACAAAAATTATCTTATCACTCACATCACATGATTGAAAAAACAGAAAATAGATAAAACAATTTTTTTCCCCAAATGTATAAATATGTTATTATAAAAAACCAGTTTTAATCCCCATCAGTACCAAAAATTGATTTTTTTAAAAATCATCAATATTTTATTCATATTAAGGTCCCAGTTTGTCTTAGTGTAACTCTATTTAATCCTAGTCAGATATTAATATGGGGCACAATATACAGTAGGACATACACAATGTAGTAGCACTATATAATAATCTTATAACAGTACCAACATATACGTGCCATTTTACTCCTGTCACCTTGGAGATTATATTTAATATATTCCCACAAAGTCACAATAACTTTGCCCTTACTTAGGCTAGACAGTGATGTGGTGTCAATTGGCGTAAAACCTTGTTTTTTTATAATATTAGTTTATTTGAGCTTAACTCTTCCTCACGAAGCACGATTGGCGATAAATAAAGAGCTCAATAGTGCTGTCTGTAAACGAACAGGGAGAGATTGAATCAGAAGTTTTTCGCATTAACCTCTACATAGAGTTACCAAGCCATGGTTAAAGAGGCCCAGTCTCTGTAGACATGATATCTTACTCAATAACTAGAGAAGGGAGAACCTTAGAGAAATTTCATACCTCCACAAGTGGTATTGAGACACATGTACGAACATGGACAAACAGCTTCAATCGAGGAACTGAGATCATACGGAAAGTCGACGAGCTCTCCCATTTCCATACGTATCTCTAAAAACCTATAATAAGCCCTACCGGCACTACAGTGACAATTTACCTTTTAAGACTGAAGCGCTTGGCGTAAACAATCTGACATGATGTATTAATATGATTGTATATAGTGCAATAAGTCATTCTTGCACAGTTCATATGAAATAAACTGTCGTAGTATCACAAACAATTGTCTCATTTCTTTGGGAAAAGGAAAGACAAGATGGGAAAACTTGCCTGAAGAAAGTAAGATTAAGAATTGAACTGACGAAATGACCATTTTAGCACCAGAAAGTCTATGAGGGCGTATGACTCAGAGAGACCGGCCAGCCTATCTTTGAACAGATCTTTCTCCGAGTCCACTGAGTCAGCTCTCGGCCAGAAGGATCTCAACAGTTTCAGGGCCTAATCTCCCTCTCAATGTACATGCAAACACTATTTTTAAATTTGAGTATTGCTTCAAAACTTGAAAACGATTAAACACGAAATCTTTTTACAACCATTAACAACCTTAATTTATTTTAACCATATTATTTCACCTCAGTTTAACTCGCTCGTACACCTCAGAAGGGAGCTCACGCAACATTCACCAGTAACATCAGTAACATAGTTCATTGTACTATCACAGGCTATAGTTAATGCGGATGGATGTGCTTTGGTGACTAGGATCAGTCTGTTCAAACATGCGAACCTGGAAACTCACATAAAGTTAAGAAGTGTCTCGCACATTCGGCTAAATCCATTGTGCATGTCATATTAACTGGTGCACCACACCTAGTACTCTGGCTCACTGCATCTCTCACGACTACAAAACTCAAATACTGACATTCCTATGAACTCTATATGTCATCGTCTCTTATTCTGATAAACATGCATTAATTGGTGTTCCCTTTACCTGATATTTATGATCCATTTGTCGTTACTATATTTTCTTTTTAAACATCAAGTTATTTTATTATAACTGACTCTAAATTGCCCCCACCCCAACCGCCGGGCGATTGTAGATACCGGCCCATTCGAAAGGACCACCTCTTGGCAGAGAACCACCGTTTGTTTAATGGTTGTCTCCTCCTTCGCTGGAATTTTCTCAGTCTTCACAAGAGACCTAAACCAACACGCTAGCAGGAACAATTCCGAAAGCCTTGTCTGATGTTTAAGTTAATTTAATAATATTTCATCTCGAATGCTCGCCCACGGAGTCCAGATCACGATCTAGTTCACTGATACTCTGTTTAACTTAGCAAAAATATCACCGTGTTATGTGAATGCAAACAACTATTCCATTTCTTTTGTTTCTACCCTGAAGCATTTGGTTGGTGTAGAAACTACGGCTGTCTAAGACTTTATTACTCGATATTTTCCATATCTATGGTCTCGGTGAAATCCTAGACATTTGTGAATGTATTATTAAGTAGCAAGCAATACTTTTTGTTTAATTTAATCAATAAATTCTTCTTCTTTATTGCCTAAACTCGGATAATAACTATTAAGAGCTAGATCTGCCAGACAAAAACTATTGCCAACCGACCACAGCAAGACGAAGATAAACGTGGCTTTTTAAATGATCAAACAATATGCCCTGTTGGTATGTCTGGAAACTAACTTTTACTGCTACCGTACTGTGCCTTCCAATTCAATCGCCCTGCTTATCGATATTATAATAATAAATAACTCTATAACACATTCTTATGGAACACAAGCGTGCATTTCCTAGATACGTTTTTTGACATAACTTTTAGAATGCGTCCTGGGACCACGATCATATTTGCTCTTGAATAGAGTCCCTGAGAATAAATTGATGGGTCCCAATAATATAATAAAAACCGTCTAATCTTCCCTACCTTGTAACCTAATACGCCACTCGTAATTCGTTTCAAGAAACTATTGTTAATGTATTTACTTAGTTAGCTTGAAATAGTGTGGGATACAGTAACAAAGAAAAGAAACTTACTGGAACGACTACTGTTCAATATATGCATTACTGCGTCCTATTATATGGATTTTTTTGCGCCAGGGACGGCCGGATGCGTACCTGTTCAGCACCTCGGCTATTTGCTTGTATCAAAGTAGACACTGAAATTAAATTTTGAGGTTCGGATAAAAATTACATTACTTGGATATTTTATTCTCATTTATTGATCATTTAAAGACGACCCACTGAAAATACTCACGATATCAATAGTTGTCAAAGAAGATTGAAGAATACAGCCACAGCGCATCATGACCTAAGAGTTGTAACAATGGTATGATAGTTGATAGATTAGCCATGTTTGCAGATATATACTAAAATAAATTTCCATGATAACAGCTAGTAACTCTCACCATTAAAGCTACCAGTGTAGTCTCAAACAACTATCTTATTATTTACGTGAAAAATATTCAACTATTATTTTCTAATGAGAAATAGAATAAATTTCTTCCACATCCTCACACAAATACTGCTATTTAGTATTATTGGTGTATTAAAAATGGTGAAAATACTAATTTTACTATTTTGAATTGTTCTTATATTACACATATTTACTTAAGACTTAAATTTACACTTAACATTATCTCTACGCGTTTTATGGACAAGTGGGGTATCTTCATATTTTGAACCATTATTATGCTGTAGTTCAAGTTTACAGCTTTAATATCTTATTATTCAGTTGATATTTGACGCCAAAGAATAAAATAAAAAGCCAGACATCAAAAATTCGCTAGTATACATACTGTGTTAGTAAAGTCACAATTTTACAAAAAAAGACAAAATGTGTCTCATCCAGCGCGTAAACCAATCTCACTCTCATAAACAAAATTTGTTTTATTTCTTCAATTACTGGTGCGTCTGCCGTAATTCGGCCTCATGTTACCCGACCTATTTGTTTCAAATTAGGCAATAAGTGTTCTTCAACTGTCAATCTTTATACAAGGTCAACAAGCGTATCAATAAGGTCTCTTTTCCCGGTTCTCTGATGTATTATAAATGAGTACGTCATATATCAGTTACTTGTTCATATTGCATGTATTCTACAAAATCCAGATAAGCATATTTTGGTATGTTTTTATTAATATAATATCATAAAAATATACATTTACATATATAAAGCGAGGATAGGTATTTTTGATTATCAACGAGATCTGAACTTTGATAAATTATATATAAATTGCTTCTTTTGATAACTTTAAAATCTCAGATATTTAGCCTTCTTTAGTCTTATCATTCACGCATGAACGAGCTGATGAAAGCTGTGGTCATGGCTAGTAGTGTGGAAGGTCGGATATATTGATATGACTTTTCTACAGCTGGTGTCCTGCATTTCTTGAAGCCGAGCCAAGACAGTAAGTCGCCTATCGGAAACAGCTCTTTGTTCTTTTAAGATGTATTATAGAAAGCAAGAAAGCCATCTCTTTACCTCCTTATTAGCGGCAATTCATACGGATAGCACGATGTCAGTTTTCTGATGTCTACATGCTCTAACTGCTAGGGGCTTTAGTCATATTCTGTGTACATACACATTTCTATATGGACTAGATTATCTTGAATAGAAATACGTGATTATATTTGATGTGCGGACACATCGGGAGATGCACCATGTCCGATTATAGCAATACTCATAAGACCTCCATCCTGTCCTCCTATCACCGCCCAGCGGTTCGAGAATCGGCGACACACATTCTGCTAATCGACCCCGGCCAGTAGGGCGAGATCTATCATCACCACCCAACCGACTTTATTTCTATCAATCTTATTTTCAGCCAAAAAAATATATTCATCTAACCCTATTTATGTAGTTAATGGTCAACTATTTTAAAAACACATCAACGATTTGTGAAAATAACTGACAGTAAAAATCTGTGTACCGTGTGTAGTCAGTTTTTTTAAAGTTTATTTTTGTTTTTTACCTTCGGGTAAATAAACAAGTTACGTTTATTACATCTAATGATATTTTAGGCTTCGTAAATAAACAACAAAATTTGTTATTCATCTCAACGATTCTGTTCTTCTACTTATTTTATCCATTTGCATACCTAAAAGTCTTCAGGTATCTTTATGCTTATCTACTTTACCTTTCATTGGTCTTGACAATTACAAATGTGATAAGTAATGTGAGTCAGGTCTTCCACAATTAAGCCATAAGTGTGAGCCTATTCACTGTAACAATGATTCTTTTCGAAAATGTAAATTCAGTCTTAATTTTTTTCTTACTTAACTCAAAATGTGAAAACATGTTAGATTCTTTAAAATTAAAAGGGTTTATATTTTTTTTATCTATTTGTATAGTGTTCATTGAAAAGACTTTACATTTTTGTTGAATTTATTGTAGGAAACAAATCGCATAATTGGAAAAGTTGTGTAAAAATATTTTGTA
>CM042145.1:13282696-13309288 GCA_023376005.1 Doryteuthis pealeii | reverse complement strand
AGCAAGTTCAATCCTTGCTGGTTGCCCCTACTTGTGGCTCTTGTTCAATCCTGCCTGTAGGTTAAATAATTTTTTTTCTTAGCCCTTCATCAGGTGTATAATCTAAGAAAAATAGAGAACTTCCTCTTTTTGAAAAGCACCTGATGAGCATCGAAGAATAGATAATTTGAAATGTGTTTTATGTCAAGAGGTTCACTTGTTGAACGATTTCTGATTGTTAAACAATACAAGCAATTTTTTTAGATTTTTTTCTAATAAATCTTGATTTTAATATTTAATTTTTTAATTTTTTTACTGGTCTTATTCATAAAACAATTTCAGTCATGTAATAGGTTTAATTACATTTTTTTTCGTCAGGTCTTTTTAAAACTTATACAATTTAAAAATGTTCTTATTTACGAGGATAAGAATTATTGATCACATAAGATTAAAAATGTGTAAATTAAATTGAAAGTTTGAGTTTTGGTTCATTCTTTTATTATATGAAATATGAATATTTGTTGAAGCTTGAAATTTTAAGATAGAAAGTTTCAAAACCAGACAATAACTTGTATCTGTTGTTATGGAAGTTCACTGAAATTGTGATTGCAATGAAAATAAAAGGCTGTTTTGAAGACTTCAATTTCTAATGGTTTAACTCTTTAACTACCAAGTAAGATTGAAATTGTTTAGCAATAATTTATTTTTTAAAATATCTTTGTGCTGCTGTCCTTTTACAGATAAGCTCCATCTTTACCCCTTTCACTACCATGTTTTTTTGTTGTTTTTTTTAAAAAAAGTTTTGGATATGCAAAATCATGCTTGAGTACAATGTTTTAAGGATTGGAATGAAATTTGACTGGGACACCAGTGGGAATGAAAGGGTTTACAGTAAAATTCTATGCATTAAGTTTTTCTGTAGATGTAAAAAAGGTTTTGTGTTTCTGGTTGTAAATAGCAAGAATCTGAATTCAGAATTCCAGTTATAATTAAAAACAAAGTATTTCTTTTTTTCTTTTTTATTTTTTATTGAAAAACTTCATGTTTGAGAAGGAAAATTAATTTTTCTAAGATTTTTCAATGACAAATACTTATTTTAATCTTAAATATAGATTCAAATCCAATGATTATTATGATTTTTGTGGCCATTTTTAGGCTTCAAGTGAGAGCACTTTACAGTGGAGATCCCTTGTGTTCCTTAGTGAAGAATCCTTTGGTTTTTCCTTGGTGTTAGGTAGAATCCTTTGGTTGTTCCTTAGTGAAGAATCCTTGTGTTAAGCAGTAGCTGATCCACTCGTCTGTGTCAAATACATGCAAATGAACAGCTTTCAAGATTGGCGATTAAATAGTTAACTAACCACGTATTTGAACAAGTTGATTGGCTGTCTTTAATCCATGCACCCATGCAGAGTCTATAAGTTTAAGTGGTGGACTTCAGCACACCTTTATATATCTAAAATATTCCAACAATAGTTAATTTAATTTGGTATTTACATTTATTTGATATTCCACTGTACATGATCTCATAAAACATGAATTTATTCTAATATACGTTAAAACTATCATCTTAGTAAATTAGACAGTTGCATATTTGTCACTGGTGCCAGTGTATTGATAAAATCTAATTTTAGTTACTTAAATTTTAATCTCCCTATTTAATGGTATATAGCAGTTCTTCTCAACTTTTTTCGGCTTATGGACCATTTTTTATTCAAAAAATTCCCATGGACCAATCCTACTTTTACTTTTAAGCTGTTCCATTTTCACACAAAAATACTTAATGAAAAGACAAAATAGTCTATTTAATCTTTAAAATTTATTTCAGTCCATTCAGCTAGTGACTACCTTGATCTTGGTGTTTCTAACACAAAATATCATAATTGATTTTGATGGAGTTATTCAGTCTTAGTCTGATAGTTCCTCTGCTGTTGAGATCTAATTTATTTCTTTTCCTACTGAAAACATCCACAACAGCCGAAAATCCAGATTCCACCATCCATGTAGTAGGGAAAGAAATGATGCTTGCTTCTACATGTTGAAAAATATTTGGGTGTGAGTCCTTTATCGATATATATTATAAGAAGCACTAAATTAGTTAAATTTTTGTGAAATGGCTAAAACATTTTTGTGGCTTCAAAATCTCTGTGGACCACTGGAAATGTTCTGTGGACCACAGATGATTCAGCTGGACCACTAGAAATGTTCTGTGGACCACAGATGATTCAGCTGGACCACGTTGAGAATCACTGGTATATAGGACCCCTTTTTTCCTCAAAAGAAGTTAATAAAATATCTCCTGGGTCTCAAACACCTCAAACTTTGCATTATATACTTTATAGACTACCAATACTTGTTCCTAGAGTAAATGAGAAAGTGGTCTTACATATCATGAAATATGATAATTAAGATAAAATTTTATCTATAAATGAAGTAGAAGGATAACTATACTTGTTCCTAGACTAACTCTATAATACTGTAATTATTAAATATAAATGAAAGAGTGGGTTTATATATTATGAAATATGATAATTAAAATCTAATTTTAACTACAAATAACATAGGATTCAAGATCAGTGAAGCCTGGATGTCCATTCCTGAGTGCTGAATTATTGAGTGTAATTAATTGTACTCACTTTATAGAAGGAAAATTATTTTAAGACCATGATTCAATTTCTATGTATTGCCATGGTACAGAAAAAAAAATGTATTTACCCACCCAACCCTTCTACCATTGGCAGGATGTGACATAAGGTCAATTTCTAAGTGGAGTATAGCTAGATTGAATTAAGATTAATGTGAATTTTTTTGTATCAGAATTTTAAACATCAAGTAATTGAAGCTGCTACATTGCTCACCTTTCTAATGGTGGGTTTCTGTCTTATCTTAAGTTCTGGGTCTCTACAAATTTTGGCACGATTTGTTTATGCGGTAGAGATTTTACAGGTTGGATGCTCTTCATGATGCTCCACCTTCCTCTGGAACCATAATAGACTCAACTGAATTGTCCAATCTTATAAAGTTTGGTTTGAATTTTGAGTTTCCTTCTTCTAGACCAGTTGTTCTACCAAGACTAGAGAGCCTAGTTTTTCACACTATGTACCTATAACTAGAAGAAGAAGAGATAGCATATTGTAGTGACATTTTTAAAAAAATACTATAGCTTTAAAATGTTTTAATTTAAAGAATAAAAAAATTTTTAGTGTGGTGTTTACATTTGTGCTCACTCAAGTCATTATGATTTCTCAAGGGGGATAACTGTTAGATACTAATTATAGTTTATTTATTTTCAATCATAATATAGATTTTCTAAATAGGATGTGATTTTACATTGAGCTTTATAACAACCAAATGCGGCCTTTAAGCAAGTGATTAATAATATTAAATTAGCAATTAAATCCTTAAGAAATCTGGCAGGAGCATTGAAAGGAGTTACTGAATTTTAAAAAAAAATGGGTCTACTAAAGAAATATCAATACAAGTACAAGGTGTGTCAAAAAACGTATTGAGATTTTTTTTTTTTTTTTGGTACTTTTTTGAAACGCCTTGTATTCTGAAAAAGAATAACGTTCTATTCATTCTTCATTTCTATCTTGATAAATACAGCTTTAAACTTGGTACTTTTTTAACACACCTTGTATTCTGAAAAAAATTAATGAATGGAACATTATTTTTATTTTTAAAATTTTTTTAAGAATACGAGGTGTGTCAAAAAGTACAAAAAAATCTTGATACTTTTTTGACAAACCTTGTATATTTATTTTCTTATTATATATGTGTTATTGATATTTGCCATTATCAATGATAAATTGTTTCTTTTACTTTTTGTTGTTTTTTGTTTGAGTTGGTTTTTCAATATTAATTGATGTGATCTGGACTTTTCACAGATGGTTGCCAAAGGAAAAGATGCATCCGATCTGTTTCCAGCAGTTGTGAAAAATGTTGTTTCTAAAAACCTTGAGGTGAGTGGACATCAAATTTTTCAAGACAACTTTGATTTTTCAAATTGGATAATTTATTTACTATTACTAGCAAATATATGCACCCTCCGGGTGCAAGTATTTAAGTTGTAATAAAATATATTAAATTAGAAAGGCTAATGAAACTAAATAAGAATGCAGATAAAAAGATTTGAAACAAAGGGGGATATAATCGAAAAATAGAACAACTGAAACTTACTCTTCCATCATTCCCATTAGGAAAATTTAGCAATGAAAGATAGGAGTCATCTTTCATTGCTAAATTTTCCTAATTAAACTATTTAGTTAAAATAGGAAGTAAAGAATAAAATTAAAGTTATTTCTTCTTGTTCATGGATTTCTTTTAAGATTCATCCCCGAGATTTTTGCTCATATTCATTAAGATAAAACCAAACAATTAGAAATCAATAATACTAAGCACATATTTATTAAAATCAAATTTTTAATATCAATATGCAAATTAGCCTTCCTGTTCACACTGCAAACTGCTATTTTGTTGTATATATAAATATAATTGCATGTTATTAGTATGTCCAACATATCTAACTCCGGTTTCATCTTATCTCTGTTTCTTCTAACTTCTATGCTGGCCGGATTCCTCTGATCTTCTGTCTAAAGTTGATCCCTTTCCAACGTGATATCCTAAATGAATCAGAACATCACTTTCAGGTCAATAGGGAATCAAAGGCTGTCAATAAAACTACTGGTTATTTTCCATGACTCTTTTAACGAATTACCAGTTAACTGTTGAATTCAAATGTTTATACACTTCCTTATTCAATGGATATGTTACTGTTGATTCTCACTGGACGCCCCGTACATCTGGCCTTGAGTCATATCTAAACTAAGCTTAGTAAATAACTATCTCTCGTTATGTTGAGAATTTACATGATTATAAAAAGGGGTTCAGTATGAATCCAGACTCCCCCAAATTATATTTCAGTTGTAAATTGTGCTGAAAATAACTATATTACTATACTAAATTCTATATTACTGGCCGGATTCCTCTGGTCTTCTGTCTAAAGCTAAGCCTTTTCCCAATGATTTCAGTCATGTGATATCCTAAACGAATCGGATAATCATGTCCAGGTCAATAAGAGATCAAAGGCTGCCAATAAAACTGCTGGTTATTTTCCATGACTCTTCTAACGAATTACCAGTTAACTTTTGAATTAGATATCTCTACACTTTCTTATGTTACATAATCTATGCGGTTGCATAAGATTATTGTCAATCCCCTGTATTTCAAAAGGGATGGCCCTTTTCATATCATGGGCTGGACTATTCCATGGAATAGTACGGAAAGCCCGCGAAATATGTGAAGTCACGTTGGGACCTGGTTGGGTCCTCAGTTTTCAGTTGGACGTCAGACAGAGAGGATGTCCTGCCTTAACTGGAACTCACACTGCATACGCGCTATGTTAGTCAGATATTTAGTTACATGAAATGTTAGTTAAGTAAATAAAAGTTTAAGAAAAATAACACAGTCTTGTGATTAATGAATGTCTTGGTAACAAGACTGATTAGAAGAAGAAATGAGTTAAGTGCGACCGACCACCAAGACGAAGTCCAGACACTAGAAGAACAGAAGAAGAATAGAAGAAGTAATGAAAAGGGTATACAACACTTACACAATGGATAAGCTACTATCCATTATGTAACATTAATAATTATATTGATTTTGATGGTAATACCAATTTAAAAGAATAAAACCCTGGTATCATTGGTTTAGAAGAGAAATATCTTATTAAGCGAAATTGCTAGAGGTGTAATTATTTATGGACAATACTTTATATAGGTGCCTTATTCTGCTATTATTTTAAACCCTTATTTAAAATTCTTTTTTTTTTGTTGTCTTTTTTAGGTAAAAAAGCTTGTGTATGTCTACTTAACGCGATATGCAGAAGAGCAACAGGATCTTGCTCTGCTTTCAATAAGTACATTCCAAAGGGCCCTTAAGGTGAGTTGTTTTTTTTTTGTTTTTTTTACCGTTATTCTCACCCCTATGATGTCACTTCATTTTTGTCTGAGCGGTCAAAATGATTCCCACTTTTTAATTCTTGTACAGGACCCTAACCAACTAATTCGAGCCAGTGCCCTACGTGTGTTGTCCAGTATCCGTGTCCCTGTCATTGTTCCCATCATGATGTTGGCCATCAAAGAGGCAGTCATGGACATGTCCCCCTACGTGCGCAAGACTGCAGCCCACGCCATTCCAAAACTCTACAGGTAAGATGAACATGTCTTAAAAAGAAAAGAACAATTCTTTCTTTCACTAACTAAAAGAATATTCCTTTTTTCTCAGACTGGTCTATAGAAATGTAAAAACAAAAAAAACGCAAGTAGTATTCATCTGAATTTTTGAGATGAGGCTTGATAATTTGTATTATTTGAATTTTTTGGACTGTTGTCCTCATCTTTATTCTTATATACACGTTTCAGCCGATGTGCGCTACGCCCTTCTTTAGGTGTTTCTTGTTAAACTTGGAAGCCTTCATATCGTAATCAGGAGCCTTCACAGAACCTTTTAATCAATCCATTGGGGTAGATTGTTCTCATTCCACTAAGCATGACAGCTAATCTGAACATTAGCTAAATAAATGAATAACCTCCCCTTGTTTTTTTCACTTTGAGGAAGCCGTAATCAATACAACTGCATGTTTTAACACAAAAATATCATAAAATGTGCTCTTAATAACAATTAAGTTCATTTCAAATAATGCACAAAAACAATTAAGAACACATTTTATGATATTTTCGTGTTAAAACATTTGGTTGTATTGATTCAAACAAATTCGTATTTTTAGTGTAGATTTACATCAAGCTATGTTAAGTATTCTATGTTATCACCCGTGGTCAGGATTGAACCTGCAACCTACTGATGATTGTCACTTAAAGCTGTATTAACTCAATCTTAATATACATTGCACTATGTGTCCAATGTATTTATTTCAACCATTACAAGAATTACTCCTCTTCATAATTTGAGGGGGTCAGAACTAAGTTTCATTTCAAATTGTTTTATTTTTCTTACTCCTTTAATAAATTTGATGATTTTACTTATTTATGATAAAAGCCCTCTGACATTGAATTTTTAACCCCACCCCACTCAGGCAATATTTTTCAAAAATGAGTTTTTACGCTGCCTGGAGGCATTTTTTTTGCTAGTAAATATAATTAACAAAACTAATATGGAGATTATAAGATTTGTATTGAAATTGCTAAAAGATCCTAAAGAAACAGATTTTCCTAATTTAAACTTTTTTTTTAATCAAACTCTGCTTTCTTTTCTTATTTATCTAATATGAGAGATTGCCCTATTCTCAAGAATAACAAACACTCAATTTTTTAAATTTCACTTAACAGCTTGGATCCTGAACAAAAAGATCAACTCATTGAAGTCATAGAGAAACTGTTAGCAGATAAAACTACTGTAAGTAGATTGATGTTTATTTATTGTTGTCATTCTACCCAGCCCCAAAACCTTTTTTATTTTTGTTTTTTTAAATTTCATTTCATTTGACACATTATTGACACTCTGTTGCAAACAGTAGTTCCCTACCTTTTTGAACTCCTTTGATTCCTATTTTACTCTGGTGGACTCTGACCTGGAGTGGTAGTACCTGTTAGGGTCCCATCTATGGGTTAAATAGAAAAATGTATTTATAAAAAAATTGTATTATCTATTAAGAATTGATTTATTTCAAAACTTTATCGGCATTAAATGACCCACTGAGGTTGATATGCCGTAAAACAAAACAAACCAAACCAAATCTGGTGGACTCCCTATAGCCATTCAATGTTTAAAAGTCCTATAGTATTTTTATGATTAAATATTTTTTGCTTGCTTGGACAAAAAAAATGTTACATGGTCCCAGTTTAAGAACGACTGGTCTAGAACATTGTTAACTACATCAATATTTCATGACTGAATATCTTGAGTTTAATATTTCAGTGATACCTTTTATTATATATATATATATATATATATATATATATATATATGGTTAAATTTGGGACCTTATTTATATGAATTGTTTTGCTGGTTTTTTATTTTTTATTTTTTTAGTATCCCACATTCCTTGAGTTTGGGATATATTGTCAAAACCTGGTTGTAACTTGATGTTAGTAGCTTCATGAATCAGTGCACTTTCTACATATACTTCATTTTTTATAAAATAAATCTAATTTTTGAAGAAGTTATCTGTATATAGAAACATGTCAATTCAATTTTCTATATTATCTTCCTTTTCTCATACCATTGAATTTTATTCTGAACCTTACCTACATATATAGGTACCTACATATATAGGTACCTTGACTTATGAGTTTAATTCATTCTGCTCATAACTCAATTTCCTTGAATATCAAATTTATTTTCCCTATTGAAATAAGCTGAAATGCCATTAATCCATTTTTTAAATAAGAAAAATAGCACTATATTGTAAAAAATATAATAAAATAGAATGTAATGAATTATGTGCTATGATATGTTTTAATGTTTATTTTTTATAAATATTTTTCTTTTGTTTTATTATTATTATTATCATGTTGTACTTTATCACTGTTGTTTTTTTTCTCACAGCTTGTGGCAGGCAGTGCTATTCAAGCCTTTGAAGAAGTCTGCCAGAACGTATTGATCTAATTCATAAGAATTACCGCAAGCTGTGTAACCTGTTAGTTGATGTTGAGGAATGGGGGCAAGTTGTCATCATCAACATGCTTACACGATATTGTCGGACACAGTTTGTCAATCCAAATCAAGCAGTAAGTATACCCAAGCAATTTTATGAATAAATCTCTGTGTGTGTGTGTGTGTGTGTGTAATATATTATATATATATATATATATATATATATATATATATATTTGTGAATAAAAAGGCATTAAATACCAGGGGTATCGTGATTATGGAACATTTCTACTGTGGGTATCTGAGGCCACCGAGTTTCGTCAGACCACTTTTTTTTTATTCAGACTGGCAAATAGCCAAATTCAGCTTACATTTATACCTTTTCTCCCGCCCCAACTACTGGTAGAGAATAAGATCAGCCTAGAATCACCCTTGTACCAAAAAACTTGGTACCCCAACAAAGTATATATTATATATATCATTATTGTTATTTGATACTGCATTTCAGCTTATGCATTCTTCAGTCTTCCTAAGATGTATCTGGACTTAAGGATTTTAAAATAGATTTTATCTGTGGTCTTTAGCAAAACTTGTTTATTGCTGCTAAAATATAGCTTATTTATAAGACAAAATATAATACATTTATACACTTATGTATATCTGCCTACTATGTATATAATTCTTCATATGTTAAATATAATACATTTAACACTTATGTATATCTGCCTACTATGTATATAATTCTTCATATGATTTCTCAAAATTTATTCACTCTGTTATCTGTGACCTTTGTAACCTTCATTGATAATTCAAGTAGAACAGGAAATGTACAGAGTTTGATTTTAGTTGCTTTCTTCTTAATTATCTTGAATTGTTTTGTTGTTTTTGTTTATTTTTGTTTAAATATTTGGCCCTTATGTTTCAGGAGACATGTGAGGAATCCGACCAACATTTTTATGATGAGTCTGACAAAGATGAGGAGGAAGAGGAGAAGGACGACACCCCAGTGAAGAAGGTTTATGTGATGGATTCAGACCACAGACTTTTACTGAGACAAACCAAACCTTTATTAAACAGTCGTAATGCAGCTGTAAGCAAATCAGTCTCTAATATTTGTCTTCTAATGAGATTAATTTATTTATAGATAAAGCAAAGTCTATGTATCAATATGCCATTGAATAGTAGGACATTTGGTAATCTGAACATTAGCTACATAAATGAGAGTAACCTCCTTGTTTTCTTTCACTTTGAGAAGCTGTCTGTTTGGTTGGCCATTTTCATTTCACCGTAATCAATACAACTGCATGTTTTTAACACAAAAATATCATAAAATGTGTTCTTAATAACAATTAAGTTCATTTCAAATAATCACAATTAAGAACACATTTATTGATATTTTCGTGTTAAAATTTGGTTGTATTGATTTGAACAAATTCGTATTTTCAGTGTAGATTTACGGTGAAATATTACCGGACATTTTAGGTGGGTGGGGAGATGATCTTTGCCTTGTGGGGCTTAAATGTAACACAGTTGGCACTTTAACTTAGGGGTTTTTCAAAATAAGTGAGAGATGGTGTGTTGGTGAAGAGAGAATTCATGTCAGTTTCTGGCCAGAGCTTTACTGCAGTTCCTGTTGTGACTTGATTGTGAAGTCAGAAACGAAATGCAATAAATCTCATTGTAAGTTCACATCCTGGTAGACGAGTTTTTACACTCGTCCAAAAACAATAAAAAGCCAAACATCTGTTAGCATCTCAAGTTGGTGGGTGGATCAGAGTTTGATCATCTCTCATAGGGTCAGCCTGGCGAGGGAAGTATGATGTTGAAAGACCTGAAACCTCCAAGTGACCCATGCATACTACATCACTGACAACACCTATCAGCACCCCAAATGTAGGGGCGTATATTTAAAATTAAGCAACACCAGATAATCTGGACTTACATTTTTGCACTGCATCTTGAACAATTTGGACGGTCTCATTTTTAACCAGAGGGTGTTGCAGGATGATAATGGACGGAAGATTTAGGAGCAAGCGTATTAATATATAGATAGGCAATGGCAAACTGTTACATTTAAAAAATAATCTGTTATCTTTCAGCCATCTTTTAAAATTTATTTCTGGTGGTTGTAGAAATTATTAATGTCACTAGTGCCATAATTACTATTATTAAGATAGGAAATTATTTTTGTTTAACTCTTTCTTTTTCAGGTTGTGATGTCAGTTGCTCAGCTGTATTTTCACTGTGCCCCAAAGGCAGAAGTAGGAACTGTCGGCAAGGCGTTGATTAGGCTCCTGCGTAGTCATAAGTAAGTATGATCTTCTATTTATGTCTCAAGAGTTAGATCTGTGTATTTATTAAATCTATTTCAATCTTTAAAATGTTGCACTTTAATTTTGTTTCTTAGGACATTAAAAAAGAAAAAAATGTTAAATCCGATCTCTCTGATAAGATAAAGTGACAATTCTTCCAAGCTGCAAGGAGTATCCTATCCTGAGAATGATGCTAAACTGTATCTGATAGAGAGGCTCCTGTTTTGGAACTCTGGGAATTGTGAAGTACCCTTTCATTGCCATTACTCCCTGGTCTACTCCTACCCAGAATAGTAGTACCTGTGTTATATACCCCTTTACTCGGGTGTATATAATTGGTGGAGAGAGTTCTCGGGTATACAATAGAGAGAGAGAGAGAGACAGATAGATAGATAGATTAGATGATAGAGATGATAGGTAGTCTTTCTTACTTTACATTCTGCTTCTACCTCAGCTGCCATCTTATCTGGTGATCTGTTGGGCTTCTTTTAGGGGTTGGTCTTCTTCTTCGTGCTGGCCTGGACATTTCTTGTTTTAACATTTGATTAACAACAAAACTTGGTGTTCTTAATAATAAAGCTTTATTTCCCCAGTCCATGTTGATTCTGCTGCGATAGGGGAGATGGAAACAACGTCTATGCTCCTTGAAAGCCGGGTCGAAACTGACTAACTAAACTTATTCTCACACATCTGTATTGGCGCGTTTTTTAAGGGGTCAAAGGTTATTAACCATCAGAACTGTTGGTAACTTTCCATGGATCCCGTTATTCTAAATATAATAGACCCTAATTTAAATATTCTAACTACAGATACGCTCATGAATTATGACTGCTCATAAATTATGTAACATCTGTTAGGGTCCTATCTCGTAAATCAATTTCCTCATATATCAAATCAGTTTTTCCCCATTGAAATAAACTAAAATGCCATTAATCACTTCCAACACCCACTCATCCAATAAACACTCTGATTTTTTTGTTGTGTGTCTTTTTAAATAAGAAAAATAGCATGTGTTGTATAAAAACATAATAAAATAAAATGTAATGAATTATGTGCTGTAATATTTTTTAATGTTTACTTTGTTATAAATAAAATTTTTCTTTGACGTAATAGATTTAGAAACTTAAATGTTTTAGTGAACTTATTAACATAAGCGTATCTGTATTTTGCTTATACCTCAAATATTAGCTCTCAACACAGAGCAAAAAATCGACCTAGTAACAGCTCCTAACTAAGAAAACTTATAAGTTAGAGCACTTGTAACTCAAGGTACCACTGTACTTATGTTGTTTCATTTCAAATTTTGTGTTTTGTATTTTGGTAGTTAACAAATGCATTTTGTCTTCTATTTAAAGTTGGTAATCTGAACATTAGCTACATAAACGAGAGTAACCTCCCCTTGTTTATTTCACTTTGAGGAAGCCATTTGTTTGGGTCGGCCATTTTCATTTCACCGTAAATCTACACTGAAAATACGAATTTGTTTGAATCAATACAACTGCATGTTTTAACACGAAAATATCATAAAATGTGTTCTTAATAACAATTAAGTTCATTTCAAATAATGCACAAGCACAATTAAGAACACATTTTATGATATTTTCATGCAGTTAAACATGCAGTGTTATTGATTCGAACAAATTCATATTTTCAGTGTAGATTTACAGTGAAATGAAAATAGCCGACTAAAACATATGGCTTCCTCAAAGTGAAATAAACAAGCGGAGGTTACTCTCATTTATGTAGATAATGTTCAGATTATCCGAAAACTTCCCCTAACTAAGAAAACTTCCAAGTTGGAAGTAATTAACCAATGCATTTTGTCTTCTATTTAAACTTTCCAACATCCAAGCTGATTTCTTTTTTTTTTTTTTCAGGGAAGTGCAATATGTAGTGTTGAGCAATATTGCCACCATGACCATACATAGAAAGGTAAATCATTTATGCTTGTTTTCTTTCTTGCCCTTTTTTTTTTTAATGTTATTTTCTTCTGTTCAAAAAAAAAATCCCTACTGTGTTTTGACACATTTTGATAATTATCACTTTTTACTTTAATTTTTAGGGTATGTTTGAACCATATTTGAAAAGTTTCTATGTGCGATCAAATGATCCTACACATGTTAAGTTGTTGAAGGTAAGTGGATCTTAAATATTTGTCATTGAATAACTTGGATTCTCCTAAATTCTAACATCATCTCTAAAGTGTAATAGTCAGACAGAGCTTCCTTTTTAACATATTTCAAATTTAGCACCTGTTTGCTTGATAATTAAGTTATAATGTCTTGGAAACAGTTTGGACGTTCAAAATAAAACCTAATCTAATTTCTGTCATCCTATTTGGAGTGGTAGTACCTGTTAGGGTCCCATCTATAGGTTAAATAGAAAAATGTGTTTATAAAAAAAAAAAATGAGTATTTATTAAGAATGAATTAATTTTAAAACTTTGTCAGCATTAAATGACCTACTGAGGTTGATATGCAGTAAAACAAACCAAGCCAAACCAAACTGTCATCCCATTCAAAATTTGGGACAACCCTTTTATCATATATGTGCTAAAAGGCGGTGGCTGAGGGTCTTAGTGTTCTTGGTATGACGTTAAACTGCATCTAGTGATGAAGTTCTAATTGGAGCTCTGAGGAGTGTGGAGTACCACTTTATTGCCGTTACCCCCAGGTCCACCATGATCCGGGGTGATAAACTTTTTAGGGTCCCAATCTATTGGTTAAATATATAAAAAAAGGAGTTTTAAAAAAAATGTTTTTAAAACAAATATGAGTTCTTAAAAAAATTGAATACTCAACAAGAATGAATAAAACAAAACATCTTCGGCATAAAATAACCCAATAAGGGTTGACATGCTATAGAATCCAACCAACATCTATGGGTTAAATAATTTAAAAAAATGTGTTTAAAACAAATATGAGTTTGTTTTGTTTTTTTTTAAATTGAATAACCAACAAACATGAATAAAACAAAATGTCTTATAAATCCATCTGTTCTCCATCCAGCTATGGGTTAATTGTAGGGCAGACTGGGTTCTTTAGCCATGGTTAGGTAATTAATCAAGATGGAAAACTCTGAATTAAAACCAGCTGTACTCTGCTTAAAAATTGACCTTGTTTCATATCCTGCATATATGAAATTGATATTTTAATTCCTTTGTATTAGGTTTTAGAAATTTTTAGATAATTTTTTCCAGTTAAAAATGTTATTCTATATATTATAAAACTTTGTGATACAAGTGTATATTTCCTAGTGATAAACTTGCTACTGTAGTAATGGTCAGCTAACTTGTGATTACTATTATAAATAGTGTGTTCAAGGGAAGTAACTCTATATTTAAATTATATCACTTAAAACTTTGGTTTATTTGAGGTATTACAGAAAAAAATGAAATTTTACTATAGTAGATAGATGTAACATTATTTTTGAATTTATTAAATGCACTGAATTATTTTTTCAATTATTTGGATTTGAATCAAGTTAATGTTTTCTTTTTTTTTCCTCGTCAATTTTACAGCTGGAAATTCTTACAAGTCTTGCCACAGAAACAAATATATCCACCATTCTTCGGGAATTCCAGGTAATAAATTTCTCTTTATCCAATATATTTTTGTTTGACAAAATCTATACGGGATGATCAAGTTAAATTATATATATATATATATATATATATATATATATATATACTGTTCCTTAATCTTCTAACCATTATCATCTTGCAACACCCTCTGGTTAAAAATGAAACCATCTAAATCACCCAAGATGAAATATAAATCATGATTATCTGGTGTTGATTATCCACCGAATTCTTATTTCTTATGAGTGTCGTCACTTCAGCTAAATAATGGACCATTCCATTTTTATTATAGAGAAAGAAAGGGAAGTGAAAGGACATTCTACACTGAAAAAATATAAGAAGAAAGAAAGAGTAGGAAAAAGATAGAGGTGGCGATACCGCTAATTTGTTTTAATCACACATAATGAAAAGAAGGAAAGAAAGAAAAAAAAGTGAGAGAAAGTTAAATCAAGATTATTATACTTTTTACATATTTAACAATTTGCAATAGCTCTTAAGTAAACATATCAAACATTGTAATAATTAAATTATCATACTGTGGTATATCCACAGGTCCTGCTAGTATATATATATATATATATATATATATATATATATAATCCAAATAAATAAACAAAATAGATTTTTAAACACAGACTTAGTATAGATATAGAATTACAATATTTTGTTAAAGACACACAAACATTTTAGCTACAAACATCTCCAGATAAACTGCATGTCGGAGAGTATTAGAACTCTTGAAATACCAAAAAAAAGGAAATAGAAGGGTTACATCTCGGATACAAATTAACAGTCTGAATATCAACAAACAGATACGAATAAACATCAACATCTCAACTCAGACTTACTTCCTGTTGAAAATGTGAACATTTCAACCCTCAGTTGTAGAGGATAGGATTCACAAAATATTGCGGCAAAACATTTTTTTTTTCTCATGCTTCATTCTAAATGGCCTTTACTTCTATATACATTAAAGAAATTTCAACACCTTTTAGTTATTTACATTAGTTTTAGTTATATATATATATATATATATATATATATATATATATATATAATGTGTGTGTGTGTATTTGGGCAGAATTCTTTCTTTTATACATGTAGAATTAAACAAAAGACATGTCTCCTGTTTAACAATTTTATTAACGATCTTTTCAAGCTTTCTGGCCAATCTTTTTACATTTGGATGGAATCCGTGGATTAGTCCACCAAAGTTTTTATCCCAAGTACTTTTGGCACTTCTAAGTGCCATCATCCAGGATGATGTGTTTGTGTTCCAATATATATATATATATATATACACATACATACCATTTTCATCTTGTAGCAACTTGAGTCCTTTGTTTATCAAAAATGACTTTATTCTGCATTAAATGAACCGAAAAGGGTTTGATATACTGTAAAACAAAACAACCAACTGTGAAACAATGAGTAAGTAAAGTCGTCGGGGTGGCCTAAAATCGATATCAGCCAAACTGCGAGGGTGTCAATCCCCTTTTCACTAGCGCGAGATCAAGGAGATTATTTTTAGCGTCTGAGATGGAGCGCCACACCTACCATCAGCTCCTCGCTTTACCACACAGATCCCTGTGCTACTCATATGCTGAGTTGGCAAGGACCTATATCGAACCAGGAACCTTGTGGTTACCAGGTGGACACTCTATTGACTGAGCTAAACTGGCCCTACTTTTATGAAACAATACTGTGTGTAAATTATTTGTATTAGATAGGAATTCTTAGTATCATATATCACTGTGCAAACAAAAAAGTTGAATTAAAAAAAAAAAATTCAATGGAATATTGAAAATATAGTTATGCTTACAATAAATCAAATTTAAGCATTAAGTAACCCATAAGGAGTTGATACACCGTTAAATAAACCTATAAAAGGAGACTACTGTACTGTAAATCCTCGAGTATAGTCCGCCCTTGAGTATAATACGCAGGGGATTTTTAGTACATCTGAATAAACATTGCCGGACAGCAAATAGAGACTCAGACATTGCTTAGAAAATATTTTTCATTTTTAACCTCGTATATAGTATGCACTAGGGATTTTGACCTTTAAATTTTGGGGAAAAAGTGCGGATTATACTTGAGGATTTACGGTATTATTTTTCTTGTGTTTGCAGACCTACGTGACCAGCTCAGACAAAGCATTTGCTGCAGCTACCATTCAAGCAATTGGCAGGTGTGCAAGCAACATTGCAGAAATTACTGATGCTTGTCTCAATGGATTAGTTCATCTTATGTCAAACAGAGATGGTAAGTATGCAAAGACAGTCATCCCCCCTCCCCCCATTGGTTTCACACACTGTAACAAAAAAAAAAAAGAAGAAACAAACAGTAGTATTTTTCCCAATCACATAATAATAATGATAATAATAATAGAAAAATTGGATCAGGTCTTCAATAAGCACCCTAGCTTCTCAAGCTATTGAAAGGTTCACATTTTAACTTGCCATCGCTTCAAACATAATTATAAACAAATAAACTGGCGATTTTTTTATTTTTTTATTTTTTTTTTTATTATTATCATATATTGTATCTGATAAAAACAAATTTTACAACTTGTGTGATACTATTTCTGAACAACATCCTTTTTAAATAAACATAAAAAATATTTTTTAAGTAAAACCTCTCTACATTTATCTTATTAAATAAAAACTATTTTAGTATAAAAATGTGTCTTTTTTAAAAAAAATTTTTTAATAAATTTATCATAAATGTTGAACAATATTCATAGACTTGATTTTCACAATTTGTAAAATTTGTTTTTGTCAGATACAATATAAGTGCAAAAAATTGCCAGTTTGTTTGTTTATAAATGTTTGAAGCCAAACTTAGCGGTGATGAGTTAAAATGTGAACCTTTCAATAGCTTGAGAAGCTAGGGTGCTTATTGAAGACCGGATCCGATAGATTAAACCATGTACAACGAAATACAGTCTGCAGAGTAGCCTATTGTCGGTCTCAGCTGGTATCATGTGTAATGATCAGTGAATCAAAGACAGATTGTTGTCACTGTTTTTATAAAATTATCAAATTAAAAATGCTTTGTATTATTTAAATTTTTTGGGGACTGTTGTCCTCATCTTTATTGTTATATACACAACATTTCTGCCAATGTATCCTCCGGCCTTGTTCAAAATGCTTTAAAATTGCTTGTGGTTACTTTATTTTGCAAGCGATTATTTTACCAAATAACATTTTTTTTTTAAACAACTAATAAAAATTGATAAAAACAAATGTTTTATTAGATTCTAATGTTTAAATCTAATTTTCATAAATTATGAAAGTTAGTGGAGTTGGCCTATTGTCGGTATCAGCCAAATTACCTCCTCTTCACTAGCACTAAACCAGGGAGATTGTTTTGCAGACGTGGGGTGCCGCACGTACTGTCAGCTTCCAGGTACTTTACCACACAGATCAGATTACCCGAGCCATGCTATTCATGCGCTGAGTTGACGGGAACCAGTATTGAATTTGGAACCTTGCAATTCATAGGTGAATGGTCTACCAACTGAGCTAAACTTGCCTCATGTAATAATATTAGATAATTTAAACCATTTCAGGCAGGAAGGGGGTGGGGTCCTCGTGGCGTAATGGCTAATGTGCTGAACTGTGACATCATAGTAAATGAGTTTGAACTCCAGTCACACTAATCCAGTCACATGGATGCGTACCTATTAGCATCTGTGTGTGCGTGTGTGTATGTATATATATATATATATAATATATATATATATATATGAGGAAGAATGAATAAAGAAAAGAAAGAACAGAATGGATAATAAAAGATGAATTTAATCAATATCACTTACACATGTGTTTCGGTCAGTTCATCTGTGTGAAAATATTCTGCACACAGAGAACATTCGACCTTCATCAGAGTGAAATTTTATTTTCAAAATAAAATTTCACTGTGTGCGGAATATTTTCACACAGATGAACTGACCGAAACACATGTGTAAGTGATATTGATTAAATTCATCTTTTATTATCCATTCTGTTCTTTCTTTTCTTTATTCATTGTTCCTCATATTGTCGGATTCATTTCCAATTTCTATTTTTACACACACACACATATATATATATATATATATATATATATATATATATATATATATATACCAACCCCAATACTTTCAGCACTTTAGTGTCTTTTTTAAAAACTTTAGTTTAACATATTTTTCCCAACTGTTTTAGGGATTTTAAATTCCTTAGATGAAACATTTTCTTTTTTTTCAGAAGCTGTTGTTGCTGAGAGTGTTGTGGTTATTAAAAAATTATTACAGATGCAGGTAATCTCTTTCACTGATTTTATATTTTAAAAAATTGTTTTGCATTAAGTAATTTTTTTTTCTCTATTTCTTTTTTAATAATTAACCTTGCTCCAAAGTTGGCAATAATTTTCTAGATAAAAGCAACTGAATTATGTTGTAAAATATGCTTAGTGTTTTTATTATTTCTTAAATTAGATGTTTTCTCTCTTAAGTTTAAATAGTTTATACTTTATAATATAACTAGTATAGTACCCATAAAAAACGAGTATATGTGCACTCAAAGTGTCACTCCCCGTCCCTCTGCTCTGGATCCAAGTGTCACTCCCCTGTACCTCTGCCTATTTTTTAAATTCATTTGAACAAATATAAATGATGTAATATAATTCTTTTGTGATATCTTTACTTTTTTTTGTCAGTGTTGATATTTCAATTAAAAGTTATGACATCATTATCATTATACACTGATTATTTTATATTAATCAAATCTTAGTAATTAAAGTAGACAGGGTAGTCGGACAGCAAGAGAGTCTATCCCCTTTTCACTAGTGCTATACCAGGGAGATTATTTTGCACCTGAGGTGGAGTGCCACGCCTACCATCAGCTCCTCAGTTTACTGCACAGATACAAGCTGTGCTACCCATTCGCTGAGTTGTCGAGAGCTGGTATCAAACTCGTAACCTTATGGTTCCAGGGTGAGGCTCTACCAACTAAATACTGAAAATTTAATTTTGGCTACTTTATATGGTATTGGTGTCTACAGCTAATAGACAGTTTAAAAAAAAATTGTTTGTATAATGATATTCTTAAATATTATATATCTAATAAGAATGTTCTCTGGGTGGCACAGTTAAGTCCGACGCTTTTACTCTCCCAACTGAACAGGTGTTCAGTCTGACGCTCTCCCAACAATGCTGCACCCTTCTCACCAACACTATCAAAATAACTTTTCTCTCGTCGCAACAGCCAAAATGCTACTGCCAGCTTTTCTCCCAGGTTTGTGAGGGCTGGTCATTATATACACAATTACAGTGTTCATCCGGGCTTCTTACTCTGACTTGCCCGTGCAGCACGTGCGACATTAATCAGCACACGTCAATCCTTCACATCCAAGCCAATCTGGACAGTTTAATAATTCACCTGCGTCAGGCCACGACTCACGATCAGGAGGATGTGAGTTCAATCTCCCCACTCACCTCTGATCTCATTCTGCATGCCAAACACAGTCGTGCACGCTTCGAACCACTATGTTCGTGGTTTCTCTAGCCACACAATTATTAAAAAAACCTACCTTGCTGACTGTATCCCCTGCAGAGAGTTAAGAACTCCGCCTAAAAAAAGGGGGAAAGTATCTTGAGTATAACATTAAACTGCATCTAGTGATGAGGCTCCAGTTCTGAAGCTGTGTGGAGTTACTACTTCATTGCCATTACTCCCAGGTCCACTCTGACCTGCAGTAGTAGTATCTCTTAGGGTCCAGTTCTAAGGGTCAAATAGATAATCATATAATTGTGTGCAAATTATTAAGTAACCCAATTATCTAATTAGATATGAGAAGTGACACGGTGTGATAACATCTGAGCATAGACAATTAAAAAAGATTGCAGTGTAATGTTGAAAATATAAATAGTTATGATTATGATCAAACATTTACAAATGGATCAAATTTTGACATTAAATAACCCATAAGAAGTTGATGTGCTGTTAAACAAATAAACTAATGCAAACCAGAAGGTTAAAAAAGTTTACATAACTGCTTTGGTCTATCTATGTATCTCTCTCTCTCTCTCTCAATATAATATATATATATATATATATATTATACTGAGATAGAGAGAGAGAGATACATATATGTGTGTGTATATGTATATGTATATGTATGTATATGTATATATAATATATTATATATATATATATATATATATATATATAATACATTTTTTGAATTTATGTACAAGTGTTCCAATATATTTTTGTTTCTTCTAAAGTGCACCCCAGGTAAGAACAGTTTGGCAATTACTGGTGTAAACAATAACCAAAAACTGCTGATAACCATTTGGTATTTCTTTATATATTTGGTGTACATCTATGCCTGGACAAAATTGTGGAATTGTTTTTCATGTTTTAAACAAAATTTTGGTTTCACTACACTAAAATGTTCTTGATTTGGAAACAAGCTTACTTATCACAAATTTCAGCCTTTTTTTTTTTTTTATCTTTTAAGAAATAAAGAATGTGCAGTTTAATTTTAGTAGAGGTTTATTACAGGAAATAATTTTTATCTTTATTTTAAGCAATTATATTTAATGTTAAGAATGATCCTTTTTTGCATTTCATTTTGTACCTAGGAATAAAAAAAAAAACATTGTAGTTTAGTAAAAGCAAATAATGTGCAGTGATGCTGATAACT
The DNA here is from genome assembly GCA_023376005.1 of Doryteuthis pealeii. Lineage (NCBI taxonomy): Eukaryota > Metazoa > Mollusca > Cephalopoda > Myopsida > Loliginidae > Doryteuthis > Doryteuthis pealeii. The sequence continues at coordinate 13,288,114 of CM042145.1, read as the reverse complement.
TTTTGATTTAGTGCATTGTGGAATGCACATATTTGCTTTGAATGAGTCCCCAGAAAAATGTATGGGTCCTAACTAAAGCTGTCTAACTCCTACCTTGTAACCTATCCTGTGTAATTCATTTCTAAGAAACTATTGAAATGTATTTACAGTTAGCTTGAAATGGTGGGGGAAGAAAAAAGAAAAAAGAAAAACACTGGGACACATGGATACAATTTCACTGTGTCCTTTTAGATTTTTGTGCGTCAGGGACACAAGACAGTACGTGTCCTGCATCCCTGACTATCAGCATCTCTGAATGTGTAAAAGCATTCACACTTTAAACTCATCTTAAAGAAAGCTTGAATGAGTGCTTTTTTAATGGGTTTTTTTTAATGTATAAAAAACCCATTGATACTTCTATAATGAAACTTGAAAAAGCAGCTGCTCAAAATGATGACTATTCAATTTCAAACACTCCTCATCTTTTGACAGAGTATTAAAGTTTTTTTTTAGACAAGTCAACAGTTGCAATACTCCACTTTGGCCCTATCTTGGGCTAGACGGGCGGTCCCCCTCCGATCAATCGGCTGGTCACGTCAAGCCCTAGCACCTATATGATTTTCCCAACCCTATTGCCTTTATGGCAAGCCCCAACCCCATTTTATCATATGGGTGCTAGAAGACGGTGGCTGCGGGTCTACATGTCCTGGAAATGACGTTAAACTCTATCTGATGGTGAGGTTCCAGTTTTGGAGGTTTGGGGAATGTGGAGCATCCCATTCATCACAATTGCTCCCTGGTCCACTCTGACCCGGGGTGGTAGTACCTGTTAGGGTCCCATCTATGGGTTAAATAGAAAAACATGAGTTTATAAACAAAATTGTATTATCCATTAAGAATTGATTTATTTCAAAACTTTATCAGCATTAAATGACCCACTGAGGTTGATATGCTGTAAAACAAAACCAAACCAAAAACAACAGTCAACAGGAACATTTGTGCAAGTATAAACAATGTTTAACTAAGTTGATGAGTGACACAAATTCTTCAGATTTTCTTAGAGAGTAAAATCTCAAAATGAGTGAAATCAGAAGACTGAGCAAGGTACTCAGTTTCTCTTACCATCAGCTCCTCACTTAACTGCATAGAAGTTTTGATACTCATGCGCTGAGTTCGCAAGGGTAAGTGTTGAACCTGGAACCCTGTGGTTCCTAGGCAGATGCTCTACCAACTTAGCTAAACCGTACATACAAAGTAAAATAGACAGTGACTTATTGTTGGTATCAGCCGGACAGCGAGGGAGTCTATCCTTTTTTGCTAGCGCTTGATTACATGGGATTTTTTGTGACCCCAGGTTTTCTTGCTTTAGCATATTCATCAGACATTCCTTCTGACGAATGAAACAATAAACACGACTTTATCTCCTACAGAGGGTTAACTCCCCCCCCCCACCGCCTTGCCCAAAAGGGGTGTCCTTGGTATGATACTAAACTGCATTTGATGGTGAGGCTCCAGTTCTGGGGAGTATGGAGTAATATTACTCCCAGGTCCACTCTGACCTGGAGTGGTAATACCTGTTAGGGTCCCATCAATATATAAAATAGAACTGTTCAATAATTTACAAAGGATTATCATCATTAGTTACTTGAAACCATACAATTGTGTGCAAAGTATTTGTATTAGATAGGAATACTTGATATCACATATATATGAATTTATTGTGTATCAACTTTGTTCTTGTGAACTTTTTTTTTTTTTTTTTTTATATCATGAAGCATGGGAAATGAGCAAGCAAACAAAAAACAGAACAAAAGTTTCAATACCCAGTCTTAGTTTTGTCCCTGGCTCACTTTATTCATTTCAATATTTCAGGTGGCCTTCACCCTTTATCAAGGTATTATATGATAACTATGTGTAAAAAAGTTAAATGAAACAAATGAGAGGAAAAAAATGAATGTGAAAGGATTTGGCGTTATTTAGCCATTATTCTTATTTCGAAATTGTGTGATGTATCTCACCCAAAATTGATTACAGCAATTTATCATTCGAAATTTGGCATGACTGATAATGAAAGTCATGCGCAACTTAATAAAAAATAAATAAATAAATATATATATATATATATATACACACACACTGTGTACATGACCAAAAAAAAAAAAGTTTATAATGAGTGTGTAGGTATTTTACTTATGGACAGCATCAAATATTTTAAATAGGTTTATTTTGATCGATTGAGATTAGATGCTTAAAGTTATTTTGTGTTTTAAGATAGGTATAAATCCCAAAAGTCTTAATCATAAAAATTCACTTTGCATCTCAATGTAAAAACACCTGCCAGATCAACTGGTATAGCATGAGATAAATATCATTTAAATTTGCCAGATTTACAAGTCAAATCTTTGATCAGAATTCACAAAAAAGGATTATAAAAAAGATTAAAAAAAGAGAAAACATATTTACCAACCCCTCCACACAAGCAGAATATGACACTAGGGGATATGACACTAGGTCAATTTAACAGGTTTGAATTAAGGGTTTTCCTTCTCTTAGACTGGTTGCCTAACTAAGGTTAAAGAGCCAAGTCTGCCCTGCTGTTTACCCATAGCTCAAGGGAGAGCAGGTCGATCCATACCATTCCCCCACAAAAAAAAAAAAAAAAAGTAAGGTTCATATTCTTGTGACCAACAGTTGTAAACTTGAAACATTGCTTTTATTCATGATTATCTTAATCAGAAAATTAAATTTAACCTATGAGACAATGCTAAATTCAGCTGTGTTGGTTCAGTGAATTTCACACTAAGGTAATGAATGATTTAAAAAACCCTTTTGTATGAAGAAAGACTTAGGAACATTGACATACCAAGTTTGGTTTATCGACATACAAGAGGGATATGATTGAAGTCTACAAATATACACATGGTTTTTTATTCAACGAACTTTGATCTACTAAACATTGCTCAAATAATCAATACCAGGCTCATAAATTAAAACTCTAAAGAAATGTTGTAAAGCAAATGCAAGCAAAAATTATTTTAGTAACAGTGGTGAATACATGGAATAAACTACCATCATCAATAGTGAATGCCCCATCTCTAAACTCCTTTAAGGCAATGTTAGATAATCTGTGGAAAGAGTATAAATATTCTGTGGAATTAAGATGAATGTTTATAAGGAACAGCTGACGGGTCTCAGACCTAATATACTAGCTGAAAAGATATTATTATTATTATTATAAAGTAAGCATTAAACGATAAATCTTTTATTCCTAGGAAATATCTACTTTGACTGCATAAACTTAAATTTATAATATTTTTATTTATTTTAAAAGGTTTCAGAAATATATTTCCCTAAGACTTGGTCCATTATAAGCTTTTCTCCAAAGCACAAATATTCTTTTTCTTTTCTTTTTTTCAGTTGGATGACTTGAACAATGATGATCTCTTTCTCTCTCTCTATCCCCCTCTTTCCATCTCTCTGCCTGCTTTCCACATAACATGACTTGCATATTTGCATTTTCAGGTCACTTGTAAGCAAAAGGTACGGAACCTGAGCCACTTTCCTCCATTCTACAGCTTACACAATATCTCTCTCTCTCTCTCTCTCTGTGCTTGCTTTCTCTCTTTTTGCAATTTTAAAGATTCATTTATTCTAAGTTTTTTCTTCTATGTGTTTTATATTTAATGATTACATTATAAGGTTTATGATGTCTACTCTTGAGAAATTATAATATTTTAATGCTGGAATTTTTTTTTTTTTTTTCCTTTCTTGGTTTTGATAATGTAATTTGTGAAGTACTTTCTAAGACTATTTAACTCGTTTATTTGGTCTTTACTGTTTGGGGAATGTGGAGCACCCCTTCATCACCATTGCTCCCAGGTCCACTCTGACCCGGAGTGGTGGTACCTGTTGGGGTTCCATGTATGAGTTAAATAGAAAAATGTTTTATAAAAAAAATGAATTGAGTATCTATTAAGAACGAATTTATTTCAAATCTTTGTTGGCACTAAATGACCCACTGAGGTTGATTTGCCACAAAACAAACAAACCAAAAAACCAAACCAAAATCTTTACTGTTTTGTTCACACTTAAAAGAAGAAGAAAAAAATTAAATTCCTCCCATATGCAGAAAAAAGCAAAACAACTACTTTCAAAAAGACTGATTTTCTTTTTTAAAGGCTTTTTTTTTTTTTTTCCAACTTTTTAATCATTCATGTTTTTTTTTTGTTTCCTTGGTCTTTCTTCTCTTTTTCTTAAGCAATGTTTATAATTTGCTGTGTATATTTTTTCTTGATCACTCTTATCTCTCTAAAAAAAAAAAAAAAAATATCATCTCTAACATCTCTTACAAATTCACCTTCAAACAGCAGAACACACCAACCCAAGCATGCAGATTGGCAGAGAAAAAAATTGAAAAAAAAAATCTCTGCCTGAAATTAACTCCAAAATCTTTAGACACCTAACATAACTCACACAGTCTTAGATCACTGCTTGCTTAGAACTAAAATAGATTTTTTTTTTTTTTAATATAAAGAAGGCATTAAATATAATTGCCTTTGCCAAATAATTGCTTTCATCTAATCTTTGGTGAGGGAAATGATTTTGTCATGTAATATTTAAAAAAATTTTTTACTTATCTCATAATATTCGTATCTAATACTTTGAACAGCATAAACTTAAAGTGTCATTGATTTTTGTTTAAAAAGTCCAGGACTTTTAGCTTATTGCCTTTTTTTTTCTTTTTTTTTTCTTTTTTTCTTTTTTTTTCTTAGATTCTTTTATTGTTATTATCTATGTACGCCAATTTTCTCATTTTTATATTCTTTAAAATATGCAAATTTATTTTATTTTGAAGCTTACTATTTCAACATTGCTTATCTCTTTTCATAATGATTTGCAGCAGGACATATGAAAGTTTTACCTCTCACAAAATGACAATTAAAAGATCTATAAAATAACTACTATTCTGTCCATAATAGTTGTTACATTTAGTGTATTAAATATATATATATAGAGAGAGAGAGAGAACTGCTGATAGGTACGCTTCCTGCATCACTGACACATAAAAATCTAAGAGGACGCAGTAAAATTGTATCTAAGTGTCTCAGTATTTTTTTTTTTCTTCCCCACCATTTCCAGCTAACTGTAAATACATTTCAATATTTTCTTGGAAATGAATTACACTGTATGGGGTATAATGTAGGTATTATATGGCTTTAGTTGTTCATAGATAAAAACTCTGCAATTTATTAAGAAACTTTATATAGGACCCATCAAATTTCCCGGGACTCATTCAAATCAAATTTGTGCATCCCAGGACGCACTAAATTAAAAAGCTATCAGCATCACAGTATATATATATATATATTGTGTGAAGACTTAGAGATTTAGCATTAAAGAGCACACATTGAGCTCTCAAACTGCGACAGGTTTTTAAAT